>OZ010788.1:281724283-282344590 GCA_963932465.1 Maratus speciosus | reverse complement strand
GAATTTTAAAATCCATCAGTCATTTTTGGGACACTCGGTATATTTAAATGATATTACGTCCAGATTTGTAGCCAAAACCTATTAGCTAATCTTAAATTCAGATCGAAATTACTTTTCACCTTGTAATAGCCACTTGATAGGAAATTTAAGGGGGCTCAGGGCTTAATCGATAACGAAAAACATGTAAAGAGCTCTCGCTTCGAGACCATATAAAAACAGAAGTATTCAATGTAACTAATTTAAACTTTCTGATATTTTTGAGATATGGTTGTAATCTTATAAAATTATAAAATGAAGTACTTCAATGTAACAAAACAAAAAAAATAACAAAATTTATATAACGCAATTTTCGGAAAAAATTTATGTGTCATATCACCATCCATAAGATATCTTAACGTTAAATTGACATAAGAACCTAATTTTTGCTTTACAATGATCAGGAAACTTTACTCTGTAGAATGAATTAAGGAGATAACTATCACTCAAAGGAAATCTTATTAAAAAAATCTCTCAAATTTGAAAATTTAAAAAACCATAAAAAATACAACTTTTTTTTTTCATTAAAAATACTCAAAATATTAAACTATCTAAAATATATTGATTAATTCTATAGAAAATGATGTTATATGCATGCAAAAATTTTTTTAAGCCATTCCATCGTATGGTCTTTTTTTTAAATCTTACGGATAGTCGTCAAAAATCAAGTTTTGAGAAAACGCGACTTAAAGTTGCAATTAAATGGGTGACTAAACTTTGTAACGATTGTTACATAAATGCTTATAACTCTGTTAAAAATGCAATATTTTTATGCGGTTTTTTGCCGTGTGTTCAGAATTAATTAAATAATCAAAATAGATACTAAAAGAAAAATAGATTTTTTAAAAGTTTTCAAGCCCTGAGCCCCCGAAAAGTCTTTATTTACTAATATTATATGTTTCTCGTTTTCACATTATCCCGAAATAAAAGCGATATCTGCTTAGGCTAACACCAATACAGCAACTTACGTTTACATAAGTGATCCAAGAAAAAAAGAAGAATTCGCTTTTAGCTCAAAAAGACTGTTAGTGAAATTCCGAGATATGTTGAAATAGTTTTCTACATTTGTGATATTTCTTGTAAATGTATGAAATTCATTTCGAATTAAATGGTAATTCTAAAGGAAGTATGAGAAAATTTGAGATGACAATGTAACTATAATGAAAATCTTCAAAATTTAAAATCATTTCATAACAATTAGCTAGATTCATGAAACACGGTAAAATGTCAAAATTTAGCCTTTTCTCATACAAAGGGTTCTTTCACTGTGCGTCTTTAGAATACCATATTTATCAAAGAATAATCTTCTTTTTAAATGTCTCGTACAATTTTTGTAGAAATTGCCTCATTTTTTTTTCTCCGCAAATACTAGTAATTAAAAAATAAGAACACATGAAGAGGCTTCTTACAGCTTTAAGTAACTTATACAAAACTCATAAATATATAATTCATCAAGTGTGGCAATTTCTACTTTTATAGATGCTAATAATAAAGGTAAAAAAACAAGTTTTTCTTTCTAATTTTTAACCCTAGTTAAAACTTTTTTTCTTCCATGTGAAAGCTAAAAAGTACGCAGAGTTGATATTCTTATCTTTACCTATTAACTAATACTTAAACCTTTAGATACAGAGATAAAAGCAATTGTTTCAAATATTGTTTTTCCCCACACGAACATCTATTTAAGTCAAAATACTTATTTATTTAAAAGATGAAATTTGATCCGTTAAATGGTCATGGATCCTGTAAGGTTCCTGTAACACTTCTACATGCTCTAACAATTATAAAAATTAAAATTTCTTTCTTATACGACAAGAATTTCCTGAGTTACGGCAATATGAAATTTATGAATTGGCGTCGTCTTTCGGGATTGCATTTTTAGGGGCGTTCCTAATAATATAAATACACGTAGCTACTATAGTCGACATCTGATCCGTCCGTCTGTCCGCATATAAATAAGAGCTCAAAAACTATACAATCTAATGGTTCGAAATTTAATATATATAATAGTTTCAGAATTTTGTAGAGTCTACAAATTTTATCAAAATCGAATCAAAACTTAGAAAAATATTAATAAATATTTTCATCTATCTATTAAATCCTATCATACGTAATTAATTCAATGATATCCCGTGATAAGTAAGATTCTAGGTTGACATGGTGATTACGTCCTATTTAAGATGGAATCGTAATAAATTTTGTATTCATGCCTTATTGCGTAAGAGTGCATCAGCTATTGCACCAAGATCTGAATTATTACAAAACTAGTTATAGTACTAACGAACCTCATTTGCCATGTTTGATGTACAATTTCCGACTTGTTCATATCATTGTGTACTATGCAACTTCACTGTAACCAGAGTGCTATTGTTACATGAGACGATAAACTTGCTTCACCACTGTTTCAGAACTGTTATGCATAGCATAATTTAGGAATACCAAAACTCTCCTATCAAATTATCTCCTAAATTCTCTCCTGCATGTAAAGAAAGATAGAATAAAAGTGTTAAAGAAACAAAAACACAAACTTCTCTCAAAATTACCTGTTCAGCGAGCGCGCATAGTATTTTTATGGAAAAAATGTTTTGTGTTATGTTGCTCTGTTAAAAAAGCAAGATTATCATAATGCCAATACAATAGGTAATTTAGATAAGCAATTATACATATAGAAAGAGAAAATTGAATATTAGTAATATTTAAATCCAGATATAAACATGCAGAGTTATATTTTTAAGAATGTAAGTACCGTTTATTAATCATGAAAGAATAAGGTATTTTATAAAAAAGTTTGTGAAACATGATTTAATAAAAGACAAAGATAACAAAATCTATTATTTAAAAAAAATTCTGTTATTTAAAAAAAAAAGGATCTAGTTATATCTTCTATATTTTTCGAAAATTGTTTTATGCCTGAATAAGCTTTTATTATATACAACTTTTTCGTTTTTTAAACATGTTATACATTCAATTTTGCTTAATTCTGTTTTTCCGTACAAACATGAACATGTTTATCTTTAATTGATTCGTAAAGATCATTATTTGAATATCTTCTGATATTTCCAGCTTAGGCAAAATTTCTAATAAATATTCTTAGATTGATTACGTAAAATAAAACAATATATCGGAGTAAAACATAACAATTACATTACTGCGGAAATAATCTTTAAAACCAGAAATAATTAGTTAACATATGTATTTTCTATAACCTACGCCCGAATCAATCTATCAATGACTCACAAAATGGCATTAGAAAACGGTGAAATTCGTTTTAATCAAAGTGGGAAGGAACAAGTGAGGAATAAATATGACTTTTCGATATTTCAGCGTCGGATTTGAGAACGGTTTATGAAATACCACGTCAGTCCAGTGTTGCCAGATAGTCAAAAGTCAATTTCCCCAAAATTTCTGAACATTTCCCAAATCAGTGTTTTTTTTCGCAAAAGTCCCCAACTCAGTTTTTAATGAAAAAGGGAAATTTTAAATTTTTCAATTTACCACTATAAAAAATATTTAACTACCAATTTAAGCTCAAAAATTTTCCCCAAATCCGGGCTTTTTTTGAAAAAATTCCCCATTTACAAAAAACAAACTTTAAACTGGGCTGAATGCATATTCTGTAGCTACATTAAGAGAATGAGAGATATATACCACATCCAAGAGAATAATACCCTGTTCACACTAGAAACTGAAGATATCTTAGACCGCCAGTTTTGAAGTGGTACCCTCCCGGAATTGGATGCCTGTTCACATCGAAAAACTTACCCAAGATATCTCAGTAGCGTCACTGTGTCTGTGATCTGAACAAAAGTAAAGAATGCGCATGCGCTAAAAATAAAAACGGCCGCAGAGTTTGTGGAACTCTCTCAGAGAGTTCGGCGGCCTGAGATATCTTAAGGTATCCAGTCTGAACATAGTATTATGATTGATATTTCCGATTTCTGGATTGTATTTTCGTTTTTCAAATATAAATTGAGTTCGAGACAGATCCAGTTTTTCTGCAGGACTAAAAGAAATCTTTACGAAAAATAGTAAAATAAAAATCCCCAAGCTTTTCCCAAAAATTTTTGTTGTCCACAAAAATTTCCCCACGAACTACTTGCCCCCAAAAAATTCCCTTAGAGGTTCAAAATTCCCCAAAATGGGGAAAAAATCCCCAATCTGGCAACACTGCGTCAGTCGTAATACACTAATTTAACAAAATATTAGGAACATTCCCAACTCAAACTTTGACTGGTCCTTGGAGTATTTTTACTGATATAAAAAAGAGGGTTTTCTCATAAAAAGCTTTCTCCTGGTCAGTAACGTCAGAGAATTTTGCAATTTTACCGATCCATGGAGAAAATAAGAGGTTAGGATGGATATGAAAGCCATATGATTGTGTATACCAGAAGGATCGAGTCCAATATGTTTGAAACTGCTGTCTTACCTTTCCTCGTACAGTAATGGCTCGAATCTTCAAAGAACAGCAGGTTAGACAAAAAAGGTCTAGCGAAAAGTATAATAAATGGCGAAAATAACTTGTGAATGACAAAGGACCCAAAGTTACAAAATATAATTTGTGGTAGAATATAACTCCGGATCATCGAAAACATATCCTTATGGATATTAAAACGTATCTTAAAACTGTCTACTGTCACCAAAATAAGAGAGACATTATAATAGTATTGCATAGTAAGATGTTTTTAATATTTTGGTAACTCAATGTACTTGTACACACACAAATATATACATGTAAAATTACGGGCAGAGGCCAGCAGCATATATTCTAGTCATACACCGTAAAACAAAATCCATATCCAATTACCAATCCGTATTTTTGCTAACAGATGGGCTAGAACTGTAAAAATATGTGGATTTTGCTTATTTTTTTAAGTATCCAAGTAATAAGGTCGCTAATTTATTGATTTGGACCGTTTTTCATCAAATATGGTTGTTGCCCGTGAAAACTGACGGGCAAACGCTCATAAATTTACAGTTTTTTCTGAGAGTGTATGTGTGTGCCTGCTATAGGGTTTATAAATTGTATGTATTACATTGAATAGATTTCCCATTTCCATTAAATCAATACATATTACTGAAAATATGATTTCATTTATTTTGTAGCATTTTCTTTTCCTGAAACTCACATATGTAAGGAACTTATTTCTCTTTGCCGAGTTTTCTAATTGCAGTGAAAAGATAGGATATAAGGGAATAATATTCCCTTGTTAAAATTCGGGATGTCATCGATATAGAATTCTGTTCAACATGTCTTTCTGAAATTTAGGCATACTCATTTCATCCACGCTACGAAGCCGTTTGTTTTACAATATTGAACTGTTTTACAATGAAAACTGTTTTACAATATTTTATAATTTTTTCTACAGCTATTTTTCTATAGCCACTATTATTTTATAATTTTTACTCCCAATTTTTCGAGACAATAATGTTTTACCTCGTATATTAACAAAAATCTAACATAGTGATTATATTTTGAAAAGCTGCTGGAATAAATGATAAAAAAAATAGTAGCGAGTAGAAGCCCTGATAGAACCATCAATGCCAAAAGTCAAAGAAGTAGCTATATATGTCTAAACACATTACTATGGAAAAATTAAGCATATTGATGGTGACAAATAAAACACTACATTAATATTTTATTCGAACCTGTAGGTATGTCATTGAAACACATTTTTGATTTGGACTTCGGACAGGAATATTATTTATACGAAAACCCTGCCTCAACATGGAAAAAGGTAGAACTATATTAGGACAAAATACCACTGTCAAATCCTAAAAGTTGTTAATGCTATCGTAAGATGTATGATTCTCGGCGATCTGTAGAATTATATTTAAATAAATAAATATCAGATAAAATATTTAAAATGAAACCGTTCATGTAAAATGAAACGTGTAATGCAACAAAATCGTCCAAAAGCTTTCGGAAAATGTTCTATTTCGAAGTCCCCAATGAAACTGACCTTAAAATTTTGGATACGTAGTGTTAATAAATAACTGATATTTCACATGAATTTTATGGTATTAATATGATAATAAAAATAATTCTTTTTTATACAAGTGATGATGTGATATTTTTAATTGCTACGTTATCTTCTTTTTTTTTCAAACTTACGTTCATTTCCCCAAATTATAATTTCATACTAACGGGAATTCTGGAATTACCAGGAACTACCCACTTGATTTCCTACTAAAATTATTCGAAAAACATACAATGAAAACACGAAAACTCCATTATATCATTTAAAAAAGCTCTGTAGCAATTAATTGAGAAACATATACATAAAGAAAGAAGAATGTAATAAAAATATAAATTTCCCGTTAGATTTAAAATATATATGATTAAATAGCTTTGCCAGATCCATTAAAATTGCACATATCACAGCAAATATGTTCTCCGATTTCATTGCCTCATTTCCTGTTCTTGAATCCACCATACGTAACGAACTCATTCATTTCCCATGCATTTTCTAATTCCGAAAGAGAAAGGGAATATCATTGGAGAGAAGGGTATACGATACTCTTGGTGGGAAATTCATTGGAGAGAAAGGGCTACGATTCTCATAGCGAAGTTCAAAAGTCATATTTCATCACAAGAATTCAGATAATTATATTTTTCTGAAATTTGTGAATAGTACAAAACATAACTTAAAATTGAAACATAGAAATCTCATTATCTCATTGTAATATATGTTGACAAATCATTCAAAATCCCGGTTTTAGAAAAAGAGAGAAAAATGTGTTTCTTTTAGATTAACCCCTTAATTCTCGCTCCCGTGAATATCACGGGTTCTGTCTTTTAGTCAGATTGTTTTATTCCCACCAGTTTTATAAAATAGTGTAATTGGCTTTATTATGGTATCATTTTACCTGTCATTAAATAAAGTGAATATTTCTTTTTCAAAAAAGTGGTACCAATAAACAATATGAATTTTTAAACCGTAATTTAATGCGACCGTTAAGGGGTTAAATAGATAATTCCATTCAAATAACACCTATCAATGTAAATATTTTCTCAGATTTCATTTCTCGGTAGCATTTTTTGTTCCTGAATCGCACATGCGTAGCGAAATCATTTATATCTTTCGCGTTTTCTAATTCCGGAAGAAATTGGGGATTCAGGAACATGATTGGTGAGAAGGAAACACTATTATCTTGACGAAGTTTAAGAATTCGTTGCATCGGAAGAATTCCGTTTAATATATCTTTCGAAAATTTCGGAATAATTCTTCATTATATATTCTTGAAAAGGATTTTTTGGCAAAGAGGAAGCATAACATAAAATGAAAACATGAAAATCTCATTATTTCATTGAAAAGTAGCTCTTGGAAAGACCTGCATATATATATAAATGTGAGATGATGAGCGACAATATATCACAACTCAACTAATTATAAAGTTGCACGATCTATAAGATTCACGATTGATGATTTGGTTCACGAGGGCAAATGAGATGTTCTTAAGGTTTTAGTCGAACGCGTAAGGTGGTTTCCAAGCAATGTGGTTATGATATTATTGTTTACGTTAATCTCACACATATTATATACATGTGTTATAAATTGGATAAAATGCTCGATAACTTTTATTCTATCTATTCCTGACCATTCAGTTAATTTATTTTTTCCTTAGTCGCTAAATCAATTTCTATATGTACAACAACTAACACTTCACATAATTAGAATACTATAAGAAGTAAAAGCCACAATGCCTAAATTACCATTACAAGTACAGCCCGTTTTCTATGCGTCTGAATTCAGTTGAGAATCTTAAATGCAGACATGTGTTCAATTTTTCGGCACTCCTCAAACGCAATAATTTCTCGTCTACTTCAAGTCCCAATTAAAACCTCAAGTAGCGTGCAACGCATTACCATATTTATAATCCTCAGGCTTAAGTGAGCACGGACACTTAGTGAGTACTGGGGTTGATTCTAATTATCTAAAATTTATTCCCGAGCATCTGTCTAAGATAAAACCCTATGAGGATATAAATTGTAATAAAGCACTCTCTTTAAGCGTATGCTTCTCATTGCAACTATAAGACTTACAATCAGTTTTCTCCAAACTGCCCTTGTGTACAGACTGATTGTCGGGACTGCTGGGAAATGATTCCAGAATACCGAGTAGGCTTACTGCGGTCTGCGCTCAACGATGCGTGTTTCTCAGTTAAATAAATAAAGTAATACACGCACGTATCGTATAGATGGCAGCACCAAACATTTTTGTTAAAAAACTAGTTACAATATAGTTTTCTTTTTTCCCACCAGATGGCAGCAATGTTTTAATTTTCAGTAACTAATTGCTGGTCACATTATTTAATAATCTTAAATCTGATTGGATCCTCACATGTTACAATGTTGTGGGTCAACTTTCTTAAGTCGTGGATTCTTGTCTATAATTGAAGTATTGTGCTCCAATCATTTTTCAATTTTTAATATCTTGTGTGAGGGTTATTTTTATTTAGATCTCATGGTTTTTTATCATTCATTCTGTTTTATGATGCGCTATTAGTAGCTAAATTTTGTCAATTTAGGATTAATGCCGACAAAATTGGATGAAATAACGCATCCTCACTATGAATTAAATCTGCAAGCTCCTCTGACGATTCTGTGGGTTATTCATAGTTTCTTATTTTACATACTGGTCTCCTATGTTCATACCTTGTTCATCTTTAGAATTTTACCATTTGTTCATATATTTGTGATTTCATCTTTATTATATATATTTATATACATACATACATACATACATATATACATACATATATATATATATATATTAGGGGGCTCTGCTCCCTGCAAGAACCCCCGTTCAGACACCGCATAATCTAAAAACACGCTAATCGGATGGGTTTTTAAAATATTAGAGAAGATTGAATTATACTGTAAAAAGCTGTGCAGATCTCCCTGTAAACGGGTTTCCATTCAATTCCTTTTGATTGCAAAAAATTAAGGGCGAATCAGTTGAAGCTAAGACATCCAATGGTTGTTTTCGTTTTTGATTAAAGAAGATCAGTTAAACATTTGAAAAGAAGCTAAAATAATATAAATTAAGTATACAGAGTCTTTGTCTCCCGGTATTTTAAAACATTCTCTATAACAATAGCCTATGTCATGTGACTATCATCAACAGTTCCAGACGGGCCACTTCGCTTTTTATCCTCTAGGTTCCATTTTGGTACTTTAATGTTAGCCAGGCACAGGTAATAAGTCGCCAAATATTATTCTATCGTCATCATTTCCTCTATATTATAATAGTTTAAGCCATCAACTGCCATAAACAAATACGGTCTGATCCCTTCGACGTTCATATGAAAGTTTGGCACAGATGTCATATACGTCCCATATTGGCGCGATTTTTTAACGACGCCAATTTGGTGAACGCATCAACAACAACATACGTCTTACCATATCAAGCAAAATAACGACACTTTGGCGCTAGTTAAGTGACCGTTCCGTATATGGCATTGGCGTCAGAAAAAAATCGCACCAATATGGGACCGTAAGTTTTCCATTTTGATTAAAAAATCAATTTTTTTTCGTATAAAACTACATAAAATTTGCCAAGGTTGCAAAGAATTCTTGGTACTGTTACGCTAGCCGGATGCAAATCTCGCCAATAGCTTTTTTTTCAACTCGCCAGTTAGCATTTTTTTTTTTCGAGTGGTAATATTTGGCCAGATGTCATATACGCACAGCAGGATTGGCGTGGTTTTTTTTAAAAGAAAATTTGGCGAAAACCTCGTTTTCAAATACCAGTTACATATGCATTTTTGGTATTTCTTAGTTATCCCGTCGACCAAAAATCTATCTCCAAACCATAAGATTAAATGCCAATAATGGTTGATCGTAAATGTCACATTCACTTGACTTTAAGCAAGTTACACGTGTTTACGTCATCAAGTGATTGTTATTTCGACTTTTTATTTGTATTTATTAATGTTATACTAAATTATTTATTCTTTCATTGTTTAAAATAAAAATAATGTCAATTTGTATAATTTGGCGATTGTTTTGGCGATTTATATAATTTGGCGAAATTGGTCAACGGAATAACTAAGTAGTACAGTATTTTTTAATTATTTTCTGTTATTTTCTAAAGGAAACAAAAAAATAATAATATAGAACAAAATAATTTATAAAAAGAAATAAAAGTAAATAAACATTTATTATTAAATAAATAACAATAGCCGAGTTACCATGTCAACCTTTTCTGAAATATGAAAAAAAAATATATCTGTTTGATTAAAATTTGAGTTGCCATCATTAGAAAAATGTATATAAAATTAGAAAAAAATTAATATTTCGAAAGCTAATTCGAATTTAAAAATTCTAATACCAGTTTTCAGATCTGCGGATCAATGCTGATTTTTGGTGTTAATTTCATCGCAAACTATTCATTATTTTAGGAGAAATCGCTTGAAACATAATCAGTTGTTTAATCAGTCGATTCATATATCTATTTCATAAACTCGTTTCATATATCCGTTTCATTTGGATTTTATATATACTAGGGGATCGTACCCGGGCTTCCCGGGTTAAAGAATATAGGTGAAATCATTTTTTTTTTAAATGGAAAACTAATAATTTTTTTATATTCCATAATACTTTTAGATTGACAACTTACATTAAAAAAGCATTTTTCATATGGAAAATACGAATTATACAATCAAATAAATTTTTTACTTTCTTCTATCTTCAATAGAAGAAAGTATTGTAATCGAAATTTTTTTCGACTTCCGGTTTTCGACGGATTTGCATGTTTTAGGGGTCAGAGATTCCAAAAAACATGTTTATAGAAAATGTCTGTCTGTCTGTGTGTCCGTCTGTCCGTCCGTCCGTCTGTCCGTCTGTCCGTCCGTCCGTCTGTCCGTCTGTCTGTCGCCATTGTACCATCAAAAAGTGTATGAAGTTATGTATAGAATTAAACCAAAATTTTATTATAAGTTTTTGGCTATGGCAAGCAGGTCCTCCCGGAATTTGGAAAAAATTCGCCGGTAGGGGGCGCTGATATAACAATTTTTGTGCGATTTAGAATATTGTACCATCCAAAAGTGTATGGAGTTATGCATAGAATTGAACCAAATTTTTAGTTTAGGTTTTTGAATATGACAAGCAGGTCCTCCCTGAATTTGGAAAAAATTCGCCGGTAGGGGGCGCTGTAAATGCGTTTTTTGTGCGATTTTTAATATTGTACCATCGAAAAGTGTATGAAGGTATGCATAGAATTGAACCAAATTTTTAGTTTAAGTTTTTGGCTATGGCAAGCAGGTCCTCCCTGAATTTGAAAAAAAATCGCCGGTAGGGGGCGCTGAAATAGCAATTTTTGTGCGATTTTGTATATTGTACCGTCCAAAAGTGTATGAAGTTATGCATAGAATTAAACCAAATTTTTATTTTAAGTTTTTGGCTATGGCAAGCAGGTTCTCCCTGAATTTGGAAAAAATTCGCCGGTAGGGGGCGCTGTAATAGCAATTTTTGTGCGATTTTGAATATTGTACCGTCCAAAAGTGTATGAAGTTATGCATAGAAGTAAACCAAATTTTTATTTTAAGTTTTTGGCTATGGCAAGCAGGTCCTCCCTGAATTTGGAAAAAATTCGCCGGTAGGGGGCGCTGTAATAGCAATTTTTGTGCGATTTTGAATATTGTACCGTCCAAAAGTGTATGAAGTTATGCATAGAATTAAACCAAATTTTTGTTTTAAGTTTTTGGATATGGAAAGCAGGTCCTCCATGAATTTGCAAAAAATTCGCCGTTAGGGGGCGCTGTAATAGCGATTTTTGTGCGATTTTGAATATTGCACCATCGAAAAGTGTATGAAGTTATGCATAGAATTGAGCCAAAAAAAAGTTTTAAGTTCTTGGCTATGGTAAGGATGTTCTCCCTTAATTTGTAAAAAAATCGCTCGTAGAGGGCGCTGTAATAGCGATTTTTGTACAATTTTTGTGCCATTTTGAATATTGTACCGCCTAAAAGTGTATGAAGTTATGCATAGAATTGAACCAAATTTTATGTGTTTATTTTTGGTCATGTCACGAAGGTCCTCCCTGAATTTGGAAAAATTCTGCCGGAAGGGGGCACTATAATTGCGATGTCTGTACCATTTTCATTATTGTACCATCGAAAAGTGTATGAAGTTATCCATATAATTGAACCAAATTTTTTGTGCATGTTTCTGGCTCTGGCAAACAAGTCCTCCCTGAACTTGAAAAAATTCCGAAAGAAGGGGGCGCTATAATTCCGATCTCTGTGCCATTTTCATTATTGTACCATCGAACAGCGTATAAAATTATGCATACAATTGAACCAAAATGTTTGTGCTTGTTTTTGGCTTTGGCCAACAGGTTCTCCTTGAATTTGGAAATATTGCGCGGTAAAGGGGCTCCGTGCTAGCGATTTTTGTATACTTTTCTTGATTTTTCGTAGTTCTATTGTGCATCGGCGGCTCATGCAGCGGCGGGAACTCGCTTCCTGCTATGCCGGCTATTCGCAAAAGCTGATAATAACAGAATAAGGAAAAATTAATACTTTTAACAAATATCATGATATAGATTAAGTCGTTTTTAGTCCGTTTAATTGACTTGAGCAGAAATTTAAGATGAAAATCAAAGTTGGTATAGTATTGAACTAATAATATTGAAGTATTAACATGTGTAACTAGGTTTTGAAATATTAAGATGTATAAGATAGAAGAAAGTTTTGGGATTGGCACATCCAACTAGTTTTAATTTATCAAAAGCGATATTTTCTTATTAGCCCCATGCTAAGAGTTATTTGCCAAGATTTTGCTACTTATGGCATCCTTTTATATTCTGATAATTTCAGAGCTTATACATGTCTGGTAAATTTGTGTTTTATTTATTTATTCATAGGGAATTTTTTTAATGGATATTAGCCGTAAGAAAATGATGAAGTCTGTATTTTGTTTTAAGGGCAAACGGATTAATCTTTCGTAATCGAGCTCCGCGCGATATAGATAAATTAAAAAATATTTCATGCTTAAAAATTGTTTTTAAAACTATAGACAATCAGTAAACTGAGATGGACTTTGCAAAGTTATTCCATTAAAAAAAAATCCTATTTGGTGATCTAAAAATTTAAATTGTACGATTATAAATATGTTAGATTTGTTGTTTTTTCAATATTAATCTTTTATTTGTTTATAAAAGAAGTATTAATTTCGTTAATTTGTCTTTCACAAATATGTTAGATCGGTGGTTTTTTTAATATTATTCTTTTATTTGTTTATAAAGGAAGTAGTAATTTCGTTATGCAAAAATAGTCAGAAACAAATGCTGAAAAATGTTTGTTGCTTTATGTGAAAAATGTTTACTATTATTATGTATTGAAACCGGCACGTGATAAGATAAACTTAAAAAAAAATCATGCTTAAAAATTATTTAGAAAATATAATACATCAGTCAATTAAGATAAAGTTTTTAAACAAATTGCATTTGAAAGTAAATTTTTTCTCTATGCGACGAAAATTGAAAATGTAACGATGGTCAGAAGATTGAAAAATATACTTTATAAAGATACTCTAAATTTTTGTAAAATATTGCGTTTTATCAGTGTGTGATTTCGATTACATTATTTTTAAATGTGAAGCATTTTCACCTGTGAAGAATTTCAAAGCAGCTGGGCTGTAAAAATGACGCACTTCTACAAAACATAATTCAGGTTTAAGAAATAAAATACACGTTTTTTTTATAAAATGACGTCATTTGCATCCGCTAAAGCAATCCACTTTTACAATCCAGTTTTAAACTTCGTCTATAGAAAAGTGTGCATATGACGTCATTATCACAGAATAACAGACAATATTCTTGACATAGCCCATATTTTAATTTCAACCTTTTTTTTAGGTTTTATGAGAAAATGGCAACAGAAAGATATCTCCTATTTTCGACTATTTTCCGTTTACTTTCAATGACTTTCAATGAAATGAGGTACTTTTGTTGCCACGATAAGAAAAATGTTATTAAAAACTACAAAAAATTAATATCTGAAAAATAAATTGAGATACAGTTTTCAAACAAATTGCATTTAAAAGAGTATTTTTTTCCTTATACGACGGTGTAAAAATTTAAAATGTGCGATGTTTAGAAGTTTAAAAATTTGCAGTAGAAAAAATTGCAAATCCAAAATTTTATTTCAAATTTCAAAGTGTTGCCATTCGCAAAATGACGTATGCGTTACGCACAGGTATGTTTGTCCTTTATAATATAGATAGGGTAGATATATACTACATAAGTTAAAATATGTGGTAACGTAATAGAGATATAAATTTCTTAAAAGTTTAAAAAAATAAATATTTTTTAGATTGAAAATAATTTCTAATTCCATTAAAATAACACCTATCATTATAAATGATTTCTCATATTTAATTTGCTCTGGAGCATTTTCTGTTCCTGAATCGCACATGCGTAAAGAACTTATTCCTTTACTTCCCATTGTCTAATTCCAGGAGAAATGAGTGAATACGATTAAAAAGAAGGAGGTGCGGTTTTCAGGGTGAAGTTCAAGATAGCAATTGAATAAGGAAAATTCAATTAAATTTATTGTTCTGAAATTTCGGAAGAATCTTTCATTATATGATCTTGTGAATTATTTGTTTAGCAAAGATGAAACAACATGAGATGGAAACAGGAAAATCTCATTATTTCATAAAGAAAGTTCTTAGCAGATCTTTCTAGATACTTTGTAAAAAGAAATGAGAAAAAAAGGTTTAAAGCAAGAACATAGAAATCTCATGTACGGTGAGTATTACTCGCGCACAGTACCTGGGCATTACATTACACAAATATATCATTAAAAGTTGTTATTTAGGTTCTAAAAGCCGATGGCGCAAACAGTACGCTGTGAGTGACTTTATGTATGTCCAAACAATCCGTGTCTTTAAAGTTTAATATCTCGGCTAATCACAGACAGTTACTTTTCGAAAATCATTATCAACAATCCTTTTATACTTCTGCAAAAGTAGGTACCCCCGGCTCTTCTCAACTACTTTGATGAACGTCCTCAAATTGAAATTTGTGAGTAACGGAAAAATGCGATTTTCTCAAAAAACATGTGACCTAGAGTATTCCCTATAATTTTCCTGCAAGGTTTAAATTAATTAAATATATTTATGAATGGTTAATAATCTATAAATATGTGGATCAATAGTCTTTATTATTTCACCAATTTGAACTTTCTACGTTCCATAGTTTACGTGTAAAATGGCTGTGATAGACGGATAGACCGACACAGTAGTGATCTTATAATGGTTACGCTTTTACTTTTAAAGTACGGAACCGTAAAAAGAAATATTTCTTAGATTATATAGAATTGCTTATTCCTTCAAAATAACACCTATCATAATAAATATTTTCTCAGATTTCATTCCCTTGATAGCATTTTCTGTTTCTGAATTACACATGCGTAACAAACTTATTCATATCCTTCTTATTTCCTAATTCTGGAATAGATATTTGAAAATTATTGGAAAGAAGGAGATAGGATTATCTTGGCGAAGTTCAAGGAGTCATTGCATCAGAATTCAGTTAAGTATATCTCTCTCTGCAATTTCGAAATAATCTTCCGTTACATGTTCTTGTAAATAATTTTTCTGCAAAGACGAAAGATTTTGGGAATACAATATAACGTTTATGAAACTATAGTGTAACATTTCCAGACTATTATTTCTAGACAAGAAGAACATTACTTAATATTGTGGTGATAGCATTCCACCAAATTTCAGAAACAACTTAATAGAATTAACAGAGAAAAATAAACCTTGACAGACTTTTTAGAGACTTTATTTTATTACTTACAAATTCCTATGCTAAAACAAAACATAAAAATATGTTTGAATTAAAGTATTGCCATACATTTTTCATGAAATACAATTTCGTTATTCAGTTGGCTTAACATTCAATTGGTATTTAGTTGGTATAGTTACTTACATACCGAATCCTGTACAAAAATAATGTAAGTAAATTTTACATTTAAAAATTACAAGAATTAATTTATAGATCTATATTTAACAATAAGAAGTATAAAATAAAAAGATTAAAAATGAAATATATATATAGAAACTAGAAAACAGGAATTCTGCTTTTTCAGAATTTAGTGTCGCCCCCGATGAAAAAATAAGTGGAAGTGCATATAAATAGTATAAAACATATTTCAATTTTCAGAATTACAGAACACACTTTTATTTTATGTTAAATGACGTCATTCGCATCCGCTTAAGAATTCAACATTTACGATCCACTCTTAAAAATCTACAGTAAAGTAGCCATAGGGCGTCACTGTCGCGAAATAATACACAAATGCAGCAAAAAGATGCCGTCATTATTAAAGAAATTCGACCAAAAAAAACAAAAAAAAAACGGGTGCCTAATGATTCATAGGCCTTCATTTGTTTGTAACAATAATATAGATACTACTTAAAATTAAATATAGTTTATAATAGGTCCATGTTTTAACAGAAATCATTCGTTTATATTTTTTCAAAATAGCACGTATTTTAATTATATTTTCTTTCGGTTGTTATGAAAAAATGGCAACAAAAATATATAATTAATATTTTACAACTATTTTTCCTTTACTTTCTACAGAAATGGAGTACTTCCGTTGCCAATATTAAGCAAATGGCTCCAAAAACTACAAAAAAATTAATATTTCAAAAGTAAATGGAGATGCAGTTTTCAAACAAATTGCTTTTAAAAGTACTTTTCTTTCCAATACGACGATATAAAAATTTAAAATGTGCGATGCTTAGAAATTTAAAAAAGTGCTATAGAGTATTTAATCGTATTACTTTGTTTTACGGCTGGCTTCTATAAGGTAACGTTATTTTTTGGAGACGAGACGGCAGAAAATAAGCTGGGAGAAAGAAATAGCAAACCATACCGGGGGCTAATAATTATAATCCAAGAACCTGATCAAAATATGTTCGACTCCAATATACTATGTGACGGGGATATGGGGCAAACGTCCCAGGCTCCTCGTAAAAACGTCAAAAGAAATATGTCCGACAACCTCTTTATATCTGTATATAGGTTTCTATGAAGCTGGCGTTGCAACTTTGCGTATGTAGCTAGTGTATAACAGAGATTTCATATGAATTTGTATATAGGTATTATAAAATGTATTTTTCAGGTGATTATGTATTAAACTGTATTTCTGATTGGCTTTAATTCTTACCTTAAAACATGTTTAAAATTTCGCCAAATTAAAAATGCCATTCTGACCAGAATTATAGCTTTACAGGAAACGACCCACTTGCTTTGTCACTTTCAGGATTATCATGCAAGGTATATCATGCGAATACGAAAATACTATTATCTCAATAAAAACACTCTCAAAAGCACATCTTTTATGAATCAGCATATAAAGAGAAAAGTGTTAGATTAGTTTGTTGTGAACGCTACGGCCTTCTTTTACTCATGATACAAAGTAAAGGAGAAAAATGTGCTAAAATAATCAAAATAGGAATTACCGAGAACATTTGAAAAACATATATTTCTTACATTAAATATGCTAGTTCCATAAAAATAACAGCTCTGACTGTAAATATATTCTTAAATTTAATTCCGTCGGTAGATTTTTCTGTTCCTCAATCGAACTTGAGTAGCTAACTTATTCATCTTCTTTGAATTTTCTAATTCCGTAAGGAATAAGAAATATGATTGGAGAGAAGCCAATATGTCTCTCTTGGTGAATTTCAAGAAGTAATTACATTAGTAGAATACGGTTAAATCTATGAGTTTTTTTATTCCCAAGAACTATGTAAAACGATGTGACCGAATGTTTATTAAAAAAATTATAGCAGTTGGAAATAATCTTGTAATGGAAACACGGTGTGGTATAACAGAACAATAATACTTTATTCTATGTTCTTATAAATTATTTCGTCAAATATTTTTCGAGTAAACTATGACATTTACGAAACTAGAATCTAACATTTTGAGATCAGTTCTTCTAGCAGTATAATGTAATTTAATTTAATAAGCTGATAAATTTGTATGATGATTTTCTTTTCATTTAGATATAGCACAATATTACATAATATTGCAGACAGCGCTTTAAAAAAATTAAAAGTGTGAAAGAATACGTAACAGAAATGTTAAGAATTTTTATTTGAATTATTACATGCTCCTCTAGTAAAAATCAGGAAAATACATTTGAAATAGAACACAGTTATACAATTATTATGCAAATTCAAATATTGATTTGCTGATTTCTTTCAAGTCAGATATCCAATCTTCAACTAAACAAAATTAATTTTTACACTGCAAAGTTACCATTAAAATTAATATAAAATATTATAATTAACAGCAATGTGTAAAATAAATTAAACCGAAGCGTATATGTGTAAAAATAGATTTATAATCCAACAAATTCGTTTAATATATATCCAAGAAACTTTAATATAAAAGTCTGTATTAAATTCTGCCTTACAGATGTGCATATTTAATCATATAATTCATAAGTGAGATTTTATTATTAATATTAAAGTAACCATGCATTTTATTTCTATAAAAGTGACTATGGAAATGGCTGAGTTTCGTCTTTTTATGCAATTGTAGGGGAGACCGGGGCTAGTAGGCGCAGTTTTTAGTTATTGATTTTTATAAATTTTTTGTTTTATTTTATAAATTTTTTGTTTAATATTAAGTTTTTTAACAAACTTTAACTGCACTTTTAAAGAACAGACATTCGGCTATAAATACCCGGAGTTTTGAGTTTGTAGCTCTTGTAGTTTATGTTTGGCGGAAGCCTAAAGTAAAACGAAATTTGTGCGTCAACCTACCCCGTCACGGGGCAAGTTGCTTGTACCTATGGGGTAAGTTGGCACACGCTTTATAAAAATTTAAATGAAACTCAAATAAGGCACGTAGTTAAGGGAAATCAATTTCATTATTACCAGTAAGTTTAAACAAAGGCGTTATCGCCGTACAATGTAAATTCTAAATTACCCCACTAAAAAAAATCTGCAGAAAATCTCTAGGTAATTGGCCCAATAATCTGTAGGTAATTGGCCCATTTCTGCAGATATTTCTAAGAATATCTGCAGATATTCTGCAGATATATTGAAGGTAAAGCTAAACCTGCAAAATTTCTTCAGATTTCTGTAGAATTTCTGGAGAAACTAGAGATTTCTTCAGATAATCTTAAGATTATTTTTAGTGGGGTATGCAGACAAAAAAATAATGAATAAAACATTAACACTGAGTAACTTCTATCTTACTCGATATCATCATTAGAGTTACAATTGTCACAAATAAAAAATCGAGTGTCTCCGTTTGGGCAAGCCCCATGTGCCCAAAATCTTGCATTACAACCACTTTTCACTGTGTTTGTTGTATTTCAACCTACCAGCACACACCAGACGCCGAGCCAACTTACCCCATGTTCAATGCGCCTACTAGCCCCATATTAAATTTCTTCACGAAAGGGATACGTAACCTTCTAAACATAAATAATCCAAGTAAATCACATATGGGGTAGGTATAATGAATCATACAGTAAGAAAAAACTGCACAAGTTAAATCGCAATTATTAAGATAAGTATTAGAAATTAGGAAAAGAATGAAGCAACAAAAAATTACTTATGAGTGCAGAAAATAGAAAAATCGTAATAAATGTCCACTGCACGTAGGTAACGCTGCAAAACTACAACGAGGATTCTAAAAAGCAAGAAAAAAGGTACTCTGTGACTGGTTGCGAAATCTATCCACAAACAGGCGATTTATGAGGACTGCGCCTACTTACCCCTGTAGCTAACTAGCCCC
Source organism: Maratus speciosus (assembly GCA_963932465.1). Taxonomy (NCBI): domain Eukaryota; kingdom Metazoa; phylum Arthropoda; class Arachnida; order Araneae; family Salticidae; genus Maratus; species Maratus speciosus. Next base: position 282,324,776 of record OZ010788.1, on the reverse strand, counting down.
GGTCTCCCCTAACATTACAAAAATGTTCGAGATTTCGCAAAAATACAATGTCATTATAATGTGAAATCTGTCATTACATTGAGATACCCACTTACTTTATCAATTTTAGAATTACACTGGGCAACAATGGTTCTGCCACAGTACTCAAATTAGTTGATTCTAGATCAGTTTCTTGCACTGATTTCGAATATACAGTCCGTTTAGTACCGTATTTTGTACCATTTTATACACTTTTAGGTGCAATAAACGTCAGATTGAATTAACTTTCCTAGGTAGTGACTACTGGACCCGTTGCTTCAGATAAATGTCGCAAACTGCACATTCTTATCATTAATCTCTAAATTTTAGGACTAATTTGCATATTTTGCAATGGTCTAATGTTTACACTGCTTTCAACTTTAAAGTAGTTGCCACAGATTTGATGTAATATTTACCTAGACTAGATTTTTATGCTGATTTCAAATCTGTAACCTGTTTCCTTATATCATGTCTAGTTTTTCAGTAAAATGAATTTCTACTTTTGTGTCGTGATATTGATATAAGTTTGATATAAGATGCTTTTTAGGGATGTGTACCTCATTGCGAAAAGTGTGAACAGTGTTGATTTCAGGGGGTGGCCCGGGGGGGGGGACATTCCCCCCCGGAGCAATGAGATATCCCCCAGAAGATTTGAGATTTTGTGTTTTCAATGGTCAAAAAGCGCAATTTCCCCCCGGAACTCTATAATGTCTCCCCCAGAGCCACAGATATCCCTCCCGGAGAAAAGTGTTTGAATTCAACACTGAGTGTGAAAAGTGTCAGATTACTATCAGGGACATAAACAAGAATTTATATAATCGATATAAAATTGAAACAAGTTGTAGAATCTATACTAACTAGTAGAAGTACATTAAAAAGTAGCATAAAAAATTCTGGCTTTTTTTTTTTTTTTTTTTTTTTTTTTTTTTTACCAAAACATAATATTTAACTTTTAATAAAACTAGACGGGATAAAAGAAATCGGATACCAGATTTGAAGTCGGCGCAAAAAATTGTTTTAGAAACACATTAGCATACTTGGCACAATTATTTGGGCGTCAAAAACCGATATTAAATGAGCATGAAAAATATGCAAATTAGGCACAATATTTCACGGTCACGTGTAATATTATTTCGGACGTAAACTGGACAGTAAATAGAACTTAAACAAAAAACCAGTCTGATAATACTCTATGCCTTAACTTTGCATATAATTGTACAATAATACCAAAATTTAAACAAATCGAAATATTAAAATATCTCAAAATCAGACGTAACACCTATCATTGTAACCAATCAAAGTAACACCTATCATTGTAAATATGTTCAGATTCCCTTCCACTGGTAGCATTATCTATTTCTGAACCGTACATGCTTAAACGAACTTATCCATATCCGTCGGGTTTTCTAATTCCGAAAAAAATGAAGTTATACGAATATAAACAAGAGGATATATTTTTCTTGAAGAAATTCAAAAAGTAATTGCATTAGAAGGATTTAGTTAATAAATCAGTTCTAAAATTTCGATTAATCTTTCATTATATGTTCATATAAATCATTTTTCTGCAAAGATGATACATTTTGGTAATAGATTACAATATTTACGATACAAAATATATCATTTCAAAATTAGCTCTTTTTACAAATGAAAAACATTTCTTAACTTTAAGATAACTTTACGAGTAGATTTAAATAATTATTCACACTTAGTAGAGAGTAATGTTCCATAAAATTGTAGGAATCGCTTAAACCCTTCGCGGCGAGAATTCTATGCTTAATTTTTAATCTTTACCACCGGTTTCTCAAAACAGAAAATTTTCTGTAATTGAATCGCAGAAATGCTCTGGTTAAGTTTACAGCAAAAAGTAACTGGATGGATTAATGAAGGATTTTTATTACCTTATGTGTCACGTATTCGTGTCTCTCGTCCCCAACGAGTTAAGACAGGGGACTTTAACCGGAATACCGCGACAGACATGTGGCGCACCACCAAGAATACTGCCATTGGCCGGTCGTGTCGTTTCGAATATTAAAAAAAAATGTATCCTGCAACTTTAAAAATGAATTTCGTAGCGCGTTTTTATTATTTTTTTTTTTTATCTTGGTGCAATTTGGACGGCCCAAAATATTTAAATCAATCGAAAACTCGAAGCGAAAATTTTCACGAATCCATTATTTTCTTTTCATACGTACAGTAAAAATTTTAAAATATGTATCTGGAAAAAAAATTTTGTGCATTTGCTATGCAAGATGATTAGCTGGTTATTTCCCATTCAGCTACCGATTCGAGAAAAAAAAATATTAATTTTTAAATTTTTAATCAGAATATTGTCTATTAGGAGAGTTTATGAATAGACTTTTTTTAATATTTAGCACTTATAGTACATAATAACCCTTACGTAACACACAGTTCTTACTCCTGAACAAAACTATGCGAAGTTCAATTTACATTCTTCTTGTAAAAAAAGATAACTAAATTTTAAAAAATTACTGTTGTAGTTAGTGTACCTACTAATCATAATTTAATCTCATATTAGAGCCACATGAATAAACAAATATTAAAAAGTTTTTGCATGAGGGATAAATGTAGGCACTTCGAAAATTGGACACTGAGATAATTAAATGCATGTGAAATTTGATTGCATTTCCTCTCAATGGCAAGCTAATGTACCATTTTATATGAAATATTCGAAGCACAGTTAAAGTCATAAGAAAAAGAAAATTACTCGATTTTTTTTTCAACACATTATACTAGATCAGTTATTCCCAAAGTAGACGATTGTAATCGAAAAGTGAAAAGTGCTTTTCTGGATGATTTTATATAATTATGAGCAATATAGGCATACTTTTTGTCCATACCTTTTTCAATATTTATGCAGAGTCTTCTTGAATGTTCATAGAGTTAGGGAGACAAAATGTGTCACAGGGTTATCTAATCTATACTAATATTACAAAGAAGTAAAAATTGTTTGTTTGTGTGTTTGTTCTAGGTAATCTCTGGAGCTACCGATCCGATTTCAAAAGTATTGCCATCAAAATGATTGTGTTAGTCCCACTTAGAACATGGGCTATATCTTATGTCCATGCCACTAACCCAAAGGGAGTGCAGGAGCAAAAAACGCTCTTAAAATGCGAGTTTTGTGTTACTGAAGGGCCTAGAAACATGAAATTTGGAATGGTAGTTACTTATAAGATATAAATCATCTCTAAGAATATTTCTTATAGCATTCGAAATTTAAAGGGGGTGAAAATGCGCAAAAAGCGTTCTAAAAAACGTTGTAAATGGCGATTTCTATGCGATCTCAGGAAGTAATAAACCGATTTTTAAAATAATGGTGTCAAAATGATGGTGACAGCCCTTGCTCCAATATAGGCTATATTTTATGTCCGTGTTATTACCCCAAAGACGCTGCAGGAGCAAATGCGATTTTTGTGCTACTAAAGGGCCTAGAAACATGAAATTTGGAATGGTGGTTAAAAGACACAATTGATCTTTAAGAACATTTCTTGAAAAAATCGAAATTTACGAAGGGTGATAATGCGCGAAAAGCGTTCTAAAAACTTTCTAAATGGAGATATCTACGCAAACTGAAAAAGCAGCAAAACGATTTCAAAAGTAGCGGTTGTAAAATGATCATGATAGCCTTTGCTTCAACATAGGCTATATTGCATATTGGTGTCACTACCACCTGGAATTTGCAGGAGCAAAAAAACGTTCTAAATTGCGATTTCTGTGATAGTAAAGGTGCTTGAAACTTTAAATATAACATGATTGTTACTTATAACATATAAATGCCCTCTAAGAACTGTCGAAAATAAATTCGAAATTTAAAAGAGGTGAAGCGAAAGGAAGGGGCGAAAAGCGTACTAAAAAAAGTCCTAAATTACGATTTCTATGCATTCTCAGGAAATTAGTAAACCGATTACAAAATTAATGGTTGCGAATCAATGGTGACAGTCTCTGATTCCACAGAGGTTATATTTTATGTCAATGCCACTAACACATCGGGTTGGCAGGAGGAATAACAAATGTTCTAAAAAAAAGCCTTTAAATCTTTCTGAATTACCATTTCTATGGAATATTAAGAAAATACCAAACCGATTTCAAAATTGATGTTGCCAAATTAGTGATAGTTTGAGTTTCAACATAGGCATTTTATGTTAGTGCCACTGCCACCAGAGAGGTGGTAGACCTATAGAAAGAAACTTAGAATTTGAAATGATGATTATTTTTTAGATGTAAATGCGTACTAAGAACGGTTTATTCAAAACTTCAATACTGAAATGAGCGTATGGCATGAGCATAAAAGCTTCAAAATATTTTCTAAATTATCATTTATTTATTTTTAGTTCTTTTTATTAATTTAAGTCTAATTTCTGCCTAATGCAGTTTAATAATGACGTTTAGTTAAACTGTGTTTTAAATAGTAATTTTTAAATTATTCCTAAAACTATATTTTTAAAAATAAAAGTTAGACATATGAATATCACTTGGCATATTTCCACTCTTACGCGAGCAAAGTCCCGGAGTTTGCTAGTAATTTATAAAAAGAGATGATTACAGAAAAAAAAAATCAGGGTCATCCTGTGCGAAACGATTAATTTATGTAATTTTTTTTTAAATATTCTATAGAGAAAAACCTGTACAACAATTCCGGTTACTGTTTCAGATTTTATTTTAGTGGATGCAAACTGGGATAGTAAACGGCCTCTTAAACCATTGAAAAGTCAAAATCTCTCAAACTAATGCATAAGAATGACCTGTCTAGTCCTATTTTTGAAGATGCTGATCTTTTTTTATATAAAAAATATTGAACTCGTAGAACTCATACAGAACTTATAATTTTTTATCATAAATTATAAACAAATCTCACAACAACGAATATGTTTTTGAATTTAAAAAAAAGTATCTACAATATCTTTGGGTTCATGCAATGTATCTTATTAAAAAATAAATTGTATGATTTTTTTTTTTTTTTTTTTGGTAAGATATAAATGAAAGTTTTCGGGTGGGTTTAATATTCTGAAAATTTTTACCCTTCTAATTCTAACAAGGAGAGGGCCAACCTTGTTAACCACAGATTTTGATTATTTTAATATATATTGTAGGGTAGAGGTCCCTTAGTGTCAGGTTCAACGGATTTTATCCAACGCTCCTTAGTTCTTGAGAAACCGGTGTGTGTGTGGGGGGGGGGGGGTCTAATAATAGTACACAACTTAAATACTTACTTTGCAATTGCAATGGTAGGTTGAGCGTAGCTCAGTTGCTATGGTGTTTACCGGCTGATCCGCGGGTCCGGGTTCGATACCTGAATGCGCTACATTTGTTTTTCTCATTTTTTGTTTTATAAATATACTTGTAAATATAATTAATAATCTCATTGTCAATTAAAATTTATAATATTGTATATCAATTATAATTTTAACCTATTTAATTTTTTACTTTTAACTAAATAGTTGTATAAAACATCTTAAAACTGTTAATTTTTTAAAAATCCCTTTTAAAATGTATTTCATATATTCTTTATCGATGCAATGATATTGAGCAATTGTGTCAATTTGTCATTTTAAAGAAACATCATTTACGCATTGCTTTAACAAAGGAAGTCAATGCGATAATACTATTATTCTGTTTTAAAGTAACAAACATAATTATATTAAAAATTAGCATTAGAATTAAATTACAACTGATTTTTTGCATATTAAAGATTTTTAAATTTGTATACATGCGCTTTCAGTTATTTTCCTTTCACCTTTATCTTCTTTCTGCTTTTATTTTTATTTTATTTGAATATTCTTTTATTTTATCATAACTAGATTTCACCACAACAGATTTTGTCACGATTTTGGAATTTTTATCATTCAATAATAGATTCAATTTCTTTTTAAACCTTTTTAAAGGATGAGAAATAATTGTTTAAAAATAAAAAATGATAAATTTAAGTTTTTTAACATTATAATTAATGTATGATATTAAAATTTGTAATTGAAATTGTTAAATTATAATTACAAGTATATTCATAAAACAAAAAAGGAGAAAAACAAATGTAGCACGTTCGGGTACCGAACCCGGAACCGCAGATCAGACAGCGAACGCCGTACCAACTGAGATACGACCAACCTGTCATTACGGTTTCAATGTAAGTATTTAAGTTGTGTACTATTATTATACTACGTTTCCCAAGAACTAAGGAGCGTTGGATAAAATTCGTTGAACCTGACACTAAGGGGTCTCTACCCTACAACATATATTAAAATAATCAAAATCTGTGATTAACAAGGTTGGTCCTCTCCTTGTAAGAGAAAAATTATTAAGCTAAATACTTTTCCGGCTGATTTTTCCCAAGAAAATCAAACATAATGTTAAAAATGCATGTTACTATTTTAGAAAGAGAAATTAATAAAAAGTTTTGTATTCAGACGAACCCTGTTTCAACTAGCCGGAGGTGCCAATCCCAAAAGTTTCTCCTTTCTCATACATTTTAATCTTTCAAAAAGTTGGTACACATGTTAATCCTTCAGTGTTATTATTCCAATACTATACCAACTTTGATTTTCTTCTTACGTTTCTGCTTCAATTTACTAATCTCAGTAAAAACGAGTTAATCTCGATCGTAATATTTAATAAAATCAGTATTTTTCGTTATTTTGTTGTACTTCTGCTGCTTGCGAATCGCCGGCTTAGCAGGATGCGAAGTTCTCGTCGTTGCACGAGCCATAGATGGACAACAGAACTACAAAAAATCGTGAAAATTATAGACGAATCGCTATTACAGTGTCCTCTTCCGGTATAATATTTTCAAATTCACTTGAAACCTGCGTTTTATAGCCGAAAATATTCATATGAAATTTCGTTCAATTCTATTTATAACTTCATACGCTTTTCAATGGTAGATTAATGAAAATGGCACAAAAATTCCTAATCCTCCTTTCGGTGGAATACTTCCAAATTCAAGGAGGAGTTACTTGCTATAGACAAAAACAAATACATGAAATTTGGTCAATTCTATGCATAACTCCATACACTTTTTGATGATACAAAGCGGACATACATACATACATGTTTTTCGTATCTCTGACCCCTAAAGCAGGTAAATCCGTGGAAAACCATAAGTCGAAAAAAATCTGGATGACAATACTTTCTGTTTTAGAAAGAAAAAGGTAAAATTTGCTTTTATATTCAAAAAAGAAGTCTAATAACACATTTATCTCTATCAAACATGAATACACAGGCATTACTATCCGGGATTCTGAAAAATATATTACATTAAGTTCATATTCTTTTGCTGATTTACTTTTTTTTTTTAAGTCTTGTAAAATTATAGAACTGTGATGAAACACAAAACGACAAATATCATGTAGTTTCTAAGTTACTTTTTTTGTAATAAACATAAAATAAATTTCCAATTGTGTATTGGAACATTTTTCTTTTTCGATGTAATAAGGCATAATTTGGATTATTGTTGTAGAAGTTAGAGTGGTTAATTACACCGCATATTACTGCCATAGTAATATATAAATAATACATACATTCGCATGGAAGATAAATATGGATAATTCGACTTTTACCCTCGGGTAATTAAATAAATAGAAAATTTGATTATAAGATCTTTCATTGCCATGGCAACTTATCATCTTACATGACGCATTTTGCTCTTTGAAAATGACAGCTAAAAGAACTAGAAAAAGAATATAGAACAAATTGACGTTTATGCAACAAATGTTATTATAAATTTTATGGATCTGCATCTCATAAATAATCTCTCCTAAGTCTGCTTTCTTTCATAACAGAGTAGAAAAGTCGCATCATTTTTTTTTTTTTTTTTTAAGATCATTAATCCGTTTTCGTTTTGATAAACTATTAAATAAAGTATTTAAATAAAGCAACCGCAGAGTTAAATATAGATTCATATTGAAGTATTGTAACTAAAATTACATGAAAAATGTAATTTGATTTTAATTTAGCATAACTTTTTAGAAACGAATAAAGCAGGAATAAAGTAAATATGAAACTTTATTTGCATATGGGGAATTCTCACAATCTTTTGACTTTTATGTCCCTGAATAATAATTTTTATTTTAGTACATTTTCTTGTGTTTTTTTATTTCATATACTGGGGAACATCCCACTGCATGATTTCATAAGAATATTAACAAGATAAATAAGTTTTGGACGATGTTGGGGGTCCAAATAACATGAAAACTCCTATACCGCCCCATGTCCTTGATACTGATTTTTAAGTTTGAAGCTGTCTGTATAAAATTGTTTCAATAAAAATTATTCGATCTACTTTTTTCCGAAACTGGGACAGCTGTTTTGTATAAATATGTAGCAAAAAATTAACCTGTACATATTTTTAGGGTTGTTATTAATTTTTAAACGCTACCCCTGGGTTACCACTTATCCTTAACATGATTTGCCTAAAATAGGTGGTAATTTTCCTTACCGTTCTATCCTTACCGTTCGTTTTTCCCCTATTTCGTCCATTTTTTCCCTATACCTTCCCCTTTTTTAGGTGCGTTCGTAATTATATAAATACGTAGCACCTATAGTCGTCGTTCAGTCCGTCCGTCTGTCCGTCCGTCTGTCTGTCCGCATGTAACAGAGCAAAAACTACCCAACCGAATGGTCTGAAATTTCAAATATATGATTGTTGCAAAATTTTGTCGAGCCATTTCAAATTTTATGAAAATCGGATGTATAGTTTAATTACAGGGACAGTCAAAAGTTTTTCTTTACATTACGGCCAATGGGAAAAATTATTGCAAGTGCATTTTAATCATATTACAGCCTTCCGAATGATCTGAAATTTTAAAGATATAACAGTTGCAAAATTTTGTCGAGCCCTTTCAAATTTTAGGAAAATCGGATGTATAGTTTAATTACAGGGACAGTCAAAAGTTTTTCTTTACATTACGGCCAATGGGAAAAATTATTGCAAGTGGATTTTAATGATATTAGAGCCTTCCGAATAATCTGAAATTTTAAAGATAAAACTGTTGCAAAATTTTGTCGAGCCCTTTCAAATTTTAGGAAAATCGGATTCATAGTTTAATTACAGGGACAGTGAAAAGTTTTTCTTTACATTACGGCCAATGGGAAAAATTATTGCAAGTGCATTTTAATGATATTACAGCCTTCCGAATGGTCTGAAATTTTAAAGATATAATTGTTGCAAAATTTTGTTGAGCTATTTCAAATTTTAGGAAAATCGGATGTATAGTTTAATTACAGGGTCTGTCAAAAGTGTTCCGTTACATTACGGGGAATGGGAAAAAAATATTGGAAGTGCATTTTAATGATGTATCAGACTATGCGCTTTATGAAGTGCAAAAAATTATACATTCAGTACAATATGGGGTGCAAAAAATAATTATAAAACTAGTTATAGTACGAACGCACCTCATTTGCCACGTTTGACGAGCAATTTCCAACTTGTTTACCTTACCGTCCCTTCTTTAACACCCCTTTAAGACAATGTTATACCAAAATTTTGTACTAAAAATACTACATTGTTATTATTTCTTATTTGAATGTTCTGTGGGTACTATGCAAATTCATTATAAGTAAAAATTTAGAAGAAAATAAAAAGTTATATTGGTAAAATGGTAAGGAAAATTAAACTCGAAAGTTTAACTTAAACGTCAGTTAAATAAAATGTTTTTCGCTGCTGACCATTTTTTCTTTATTTTGAATCATTAAGGCATTCGTCCATCAGATTAAAATGTTATTTTAGCAATTTTAATTTCACCAGATTTTTATTCCCGAAAGTCAAAAGATTCTGAAAATGCCCCATATACAGATTGTGTGAAAAAACTTTGATTGGTTTTATGCATTTGCAATACGTATTTTTCTTTTACATAATGATGTATGTAAAAAAATGCATAAACAGTAACTAGAAACTCATAGGTTTATTAGCTGACTTACATATTTTGTCCCAATGGAGCCAATTGAAAAGATAGTTGAAAGACGAGATAGTTCAACAAGTGGGTGTGGAATATTTTGCAACCCTCTCTAGCGGGTCTCTCTTAGCCAGACAGAAGACGCCGCATCACGTGGTCTGACTAGAGAATTACTATTAAAAAACATTTTTTCTTTCTTGTTTTCTTTTAGTTTAGTTTTTAAGTAGTAATGATAAAAGTTGGACGCAGCAGGTAGTCTGTCTGAGTATATGTTTTTTGTCATAGTCTTCAAATAGAAGAAATTATGTTTTGATTTTAAAAAGGGAAATTTATTTTCGAATACGAAATCATGCTATTTTCTTGACTTCTTTATAGAAGAAAATATTATCTTGGATTCCCTTAGTAATTTATATGTTTAACAAGTATTAATCAAATGTTTTCGTTGTAAATATTGTATATAGTTAAAAGTGTAAAATAGAATTTTCAAAGTTTTTAATCATTATGTGCTTATTTATATTCAACAACACCTGCGCCACTTTCAGTAGTGAAATATTCTTGATGTCTTTAATATGATTTAACAACGAATCATGAATTCTTCATCTAAGCTCTATTAACTTTGATTTAAATTAAGAATAACGTGAAACTCGTGAATATCATGAAGATTATTCATTATTCTTTGGTGCCGAAACCCGGGAAAAGGTAAGAAATACCTTTATTATTCCGCATGACTATTGACTCTTGATTTATTGAAAATAACGTTTTGTCAGGATAATTTATTTTGAAAATTGAAATAAATTTTAAACATGGATAAGCCTGATAAGCTTAAAAGTAAAAGAGCTACTGTTTGCGCATTAGTTACAAAATTAATCACAAAATGTGATACATTGTTATCTGTTGATATTGCTAAGACTGATTGCGATTCTTTAATGGAATCATTAGAGCTCGTAAATGAAAAGGAAACTCTACTCAAGGAATTAGATACCGAAATAGATGAGCTAATTCAGGAAAAAAACTGAATATGAAAAAGAACTAAAATCGGTAGAAGAATATTCTGAAAAAATATCAAGTTTGAAATTTAAAATTAAGATGAGGCTTAAAAAATGTAAAATCGAAACTGAACCAAGAGTTTACTAGAATCAAGTAACGGTTCAAAAATCGGTAGTAAACCAGTTTCGGCAGTGAAGCTGCCTAAACTAAACATAGAAAAAATTTCTGGTGATGCAAGCCAGTTCTTAGAATTTTTTAATTTATTTACTAGTGCGATAGATTCAAACGAATCGTTGTCAAAAATTGAAAAATTCCAATATCTTAAATCCTTGTTGTCTGGACCTGCGTATAATATTGTAGCTGGTTTTGAGCTGACAGATCAAAATTATTCACCGTGTTTAAAGGTGTTAGAAGAAAGGTATGGTAAGCTAGAAAATATCATAAACTGTTACATGAGCAAACTTTTAAATCTTGAACTAGTGAAATTTAGTAATAATGTCACTTCGCTCAGGAAGCTGTACGATAATATTGAAACTAATATAAGAAATCTTGATGCGTTAGGAGTAACATCAGGTTCCTACGGCCATTTATTACTACCCATATTATTAAGGTTATTACCCGAAAATTTGGTACTAGATTTCCCTCGAAAACGTGATCCCGATAAGGACTGTGAAGTCACCGATTTAATAAATTTTATTAAAACGGAACTAGGATGCCTGGAAGCTACTAATTTAGTAAATAATTCCCAAAGCAAAGCTTATGAAAATTCTAAAACCAAATATGAAAATTCTTAAAGTAAATATCAAAATTTTCCTCAAAAGAAAAATATATCTTCGGCTGCTGCTTTAAATACATCTACAAAACAGTTTTGCATATTTTGCAAGTCTTCTGATCATGTAGGACTAAATTGTTCGAAATTCACTGATGAACAAAAACGATATAAATTAAAGAAAGAAGGTCGCTGTTACAAATGCTTTTATAAGTCGCATTTATGTGTCAATTGTAGAACAAAAATTAATCATTGTACCAAATGTGGTAACAACACCCATAGTCATTTGCTTTGTTTTAAAGAAACAACAAAAGAAAGTCCTGAAAAAGAAAAGAAAGGCGCAATTGTATCTATGATGTTAGAACAAAAATATAAACAAAATAAAACAACATTATTGCAGACTTGTACAGTTTCTGTGTCTGCTGGTAAACAATGCTTGTTGGCTCTCGTTTTATGTGCTAGTGGTTCAGAAAAATGCTTCGTGAAGAGATCTCTAGTACAAAAATTAAAATTGAAGCCATTGCGAAGAGAAAATTTATTAGTTTATCCTTTTGGGCGGAGACGCCCTTATGAATCTTGTTATGAAGTTGTTGCTCTTGAATTATCCAGTGTTGTGCAACCTATTAACTCGATAAAGATTGAAGCTCTTGTGGTTGATAATATAACTGGAGCTTCTGTAAAAACCTTGAACCAGAGCTTCTAGACATAATGAGAACAAGAGGCTTTAAGCCTGCTGATACAGGTCTTGGACAGGAAATAAATATTTTGCTAGGGTCTGACTTTTTGTGGAAAATATTAAAGGGAATCTAGGGAAAATTTTCAAAAGAATTATACGTTGCAGAAACTATTTTCGGTCATACGGTGCAAGGGCAGACAGAGTCGAATAAAAAGAAGTAGCTTGTTTGCGTGTTTCAGTTGAAAATATAAATACTCAACTGAAAGCATTTTGGGATTTGGTAGCAATTGGCATTGCTGAAAGCAATGAAAATAATATTACCGATCATGAGGTAATAAAAGAATTTGAAGAAAATTTAAAATTCGTAAATGGGCGTTATGAAGCAAAATTATTGTGGAAAGATTCTCGCTAATTACTTAGAAATAATCTTGAAGTAGCAAAGAAACGGTTTTTCAGTTTAGAAAATAAATTCCTGAAAAATGATAGTTTATTTAAAAAATATAACTCCATTTTGCTAGAGCAGTTTAATGAGGATGTAATAGAATTGTGCACCGAGAAACATTCAAATAATTCCTATTACATGCCACACAGAACTGTTATCCGTGACGATAAAACTACAACAAAAATGCGCATAGTCTATGATGCTTCTTCCAAATATGGTGATTCTCTATCATTAAACGAATGTTTGAATCACGGCCCTAACTTAAATCCTAATGTTTTAGATATAATTTTGAAATTCCGTTTACATAAAATTACTATTTCGGCTGATATTGAAAAAGCTTTCTTGCAAATATCTGTAGTCGAAGAAGATCGCAATTATCTTAGATTCTTATATTATGAAGATTTTGATAAGAATAAAAACATAGTACCCTATAGAATGACCAGAGCTGTTTTTGGTGTCACCTGCAGTCCCTTTATCCTCGCTTGTACTATTAAGCACCATATTAATAAATATAAAAACTCTCATAATAAAACATTTGAAATCCTAAATTCTTCTTTTTATGTTGATGATTTGTTTTCAGGAGAAAACGATGTTCTAAAAGCTTTTAATTTAACTAAAAAAGCTGTTGATATTTTGAAAGAAGGGGGGATGAAGTTAAGAAAATTTGAAAGCAATTCTCAGGAACTTAGGAAAAAATGGGTTGACGAAAACATACCTATTTCTAGTTTAAAACCCCCAAATACTTCCCTAAAAGTTTTAGGACTTATCTGGAACAATACAGAAGATAATTTGGGACTAGAATTACGACCATTGTTAGCAAATTTAAGCAATGATTCTTGTACAAAACGAAATGTTTTGAAAATTGCAGCTACGTTGTTTGATCCATCCGGATTTATTGCCCATTTTTGTTATTCGCATCAAATGCCATTTACAACACCTATGGTTAATGGGAATATCATGGGATGAAAGTTTTTCTGGTGATCTAGAAAATAATTGGCAAAATTGGCTTTCAGAATTCCCGGATCTCGCACACTTGAAAATTCCCTGGCAGTATTTTAGCAACCTGATCATGGAAAAGGAGCATCTCCAACTGCATATTTTCACTGATGCTAACCCTAATGCGTATGGTGCAGTGGAATACTTACAGTATCCCATTTCTAAAGATAAATTTAAAACTAGTTTTATAATGTCTAAGTCTAGGGTTTCTCCCTTGAAGAAGTTAACTCTTCCTCGTCTTGAACTCATGGGAGCACTTATTGTTGCCATAATGGCAAAGTTTATCACGAACATTATCCAAGTAAATAATACTATTTTCTGGTCTGATTCAGAAATTGTTCTTCATTGGCTTAAAGGGCCAAAAGAAAAATGGAAACCATTTGTTAGTAATGGAATAGCTGAAATTCATAATTTGTCTGTTCCTAATGTATGGAGACATTGTGAGGGCAAACTTCATGCCGCAGATTTAATAACGAGAGGTTGTTCTGTGAAACATTTAATAAATTCTCAAAAATAGTGGTATGGCCCTGAATTTCTTTTCTTGCACGAAGATCAGTGGCCTATCGTTAAAATTGTTGCTACAAAATTACCTGATGTTTCTAAAGAGAAGTCTCAAAAAGTAGCAACCATCTCTTGTGCTGTTCAAACAAATAAATCTGATTAAATTCCCATTTTTAATCTTGAAAAGTATAGCTCCCTAAAGAAATTGTATCGAGTAACTGCATGGGTATTTAGATTTATTTCTAATATAAAATTAAAGGTAGAAAAAAAGAGATTTTTCAGAATTATAAGCTGAGGAAATGTTACATGCTGAAAATTTTTGGTTAAAGCTAGTGCAGGAAGAAAGTTTTCCTGAAGTTATAAAAACCCTGAAATGTAACAAGAGTATCCCTAAAGAATCGAATCTTCTACAGTTAAATCCTATGTTGTCAGATGAAGGTTTGCTGTTGGTACGAGGACGGTTACAAAAGTCTGATTCCTCATTTTATGAAAAACATCCCGTTGTGATTCCTGCAAAACATAAATTAACTGAATTAATCGTGAAAGATGCACATGAAAAAGTTTTTCATTCAGGAGTGTCCAGTACATTAGTACAAACTCGTGAAAAGTTTTGGATTTTAAGATCCAGACAGTGCATAAAATCAGTCCTGAACAAATGTACAATCTGTAAGAAATTTAACGTACGCCCTGGTCAACAAGTTATAGCCCCTCTTCCAGGTGACCATATTAAAGAAGCTTCACCGTTTTCAGTAACAGGTCTTGATTATGTGGGACCCCTATATGTGAAGGGGAATGAAAATAAATTTTATATTTTATTATTTACATGTGCTATCACAAGAGCACTTCATTTAGAACTAGTAAAAGACATGTCAACAGCATAATTCCTGTTAGCATTTCGCAGGTTTATCTCACGAAAAGGACTGTGTGCTGTAATTTATTCAGACAACGCCAAAACTTTCAAAAGAGCTGATCTTGAACTAAAAGAAATGTGGAAAGTAATTCACCATCCTGATGTTAAAAATTTTTTCGCCAATCACAGAATTTCCTGGAAGTATATTGTAGAGCGTGCAGCCTGGTGGGGTGGCTTCTATGAGCGAATGGTTCGCTCAGTGAAAACTACCTTCCGTAAAGTTATCGGAAGATGTTCTTTAACATTGAGTGAATTAGAAACGCTTCTAATTGAAGTAGAAGCTATAACAAACTCTCGTCCGCTGACTTACACGTATTCCGAGTTAGAAGAACCAGCTCCTCTTACTCCTGCACATTTTTTCATCGGAAAACGTATCTTGTGTTTAACTACCATAAAAGTGAACAATTTAATTTTACCAGCAACGAAAGAATCTTTAGTGAAACGCTTTCGTTTACGTGAGACTCTTCTAAATCATTTTTGGAAACGTTGGAAAAATGAGTATCTTCTCAACTTAAAATCTGCTCACTACACGGACCAGAATAAAACTTCACACTTTAAAGTAGATGATGTGGTGCTTCTACATGATAAACACTTACCACGAAGTTTGTGGAAGTTAGGAAAAGTTACTAAAACCTTTATGGGCAGAGACGGCAAGATAAGATCTTGTGAATTGAAAACAAATAATTCATTTATTAAAAGACCTATTAATTTTTTGTACAATCTTGAACTCAGAAACTAAAAAAAACAACTCTGAACAGATTTTATTAAGAAACTCAAAAAAAAAAAAAAAAACTCTCATTTGACTTTTCTTAAAATGTGCTTTTTGTTTATTAATATTTCTAATTTTTAGTTTAATTTTTTGTATTGAATATTCAGAAAAAGTTGTATAGATTTAAATTGTTCTTTCTATTTTTAGTAGCAGAAACCTATTCGCAATTTTTTTAAATTGTTTTATTATTTTATTTAAGTTCAGTATGTAAGTATATATTTTGATTTGTATTGTATTTATGTATAGTGTAAATGATAATTTTTTAGAATAATTTTATTTCTAATTTGTGGAATATTTTGCAACCCTCTCTATCGGGCCTCTCTTAGCCAGACAGAAGACGCCAGATCGCGTGGTCTGACTAGAGAATTAATATTAAAAAACATTTTTTCTTTCTTGTTTTATTTTAGTTTAGTTTTTAAGTAGTAATGATAAAAGTTGGACGCAGCAGGTAGTCTGTCTGCGTATATGTTTTATGTCATGGTCTTCAAATAGAAGAAATGATGTTTTGATTTAAAAAGGGAAATTTATTTTCGAATATGAAATCATGCTATTTTCTTGACTTCTTTATAGAAGAAAATATTATCTTGGATTCCCTTAGTAATTTATATGTTTAACAAGTATTAATCAAATGTTTTCGTTGTAAATAATATATATAGTTAAAAGTGTAAAATAGAATTTTCAAAGGTTTTAATCATCATGTGCTTATTTATATTCAACAACACCTGCGCCACTTTCAGTAGTGAAATATGCTAGATGTCTTTAATATGATTTAACAACCAATCGTGAATTCTTCATCTAAGCTCTCCCAACTTTGATTTAAATTAAGAATAACGTGAAACTTGTGAATATCATGAAGATTATTCATTAGTGGGTAAGTGTGATCGCAGATCGCACAGAGGATTTCGTTTAATAATTATAATTATTAAATTCTTACATAAATAGCAGCACCATTACATTTAATTTTAAAATAATTATAAAATTATATTTTAATCAAATTGAAAATATTCAAGTAAAATTATTTAAATAAAATTTAAAAATCAGAATATTATTAAATTCATCAATTTCAAAAATTTAGCGGAGGTATAAATAAAAAATAATACTTTTAAAAGCAAAAAATTGTTTAAAAATTATTTAAATTGCTGAAATAATTCAGAAAAAATCGATGTTTATCTTTCACTTTCCAAAAACTCACTCGATGGCACCAAAAATGATGTTAACATTTGTCACCCCAGAGCAGGACATCTAGTAATAATAAAAAATAAGATGTCTGATAGTCCAAGAGCCGACAGCACAAAACCCTATGTTATCAAGCACAAGAAAAAATCCTTTATTTTATGGAAGAGTAGAAATAGGAGAATCTAATGATCCATGTCTGCCGGAAATTAGTCTGCCGAACGTTTAGCAACAGCTAAATTTTGGCAGACATCGATTTTCTGTAATAACTATATTTAAACTCAATTTTAAAGTGCAAATTATCGTTGTGCTCGATAACTTAGGTTTTCATTAAAAATAATTTCGATAAAAGTATGTCTGGCATGTGTTTCGCACCGGCTGCGGCATGACAGACCAGGATATTATTATAGTACTAAATGAATCCAACATTTTCCATAATTTATTTTTCTTGTGCTCTATACTTTTGGATAAGCCTCTAAAAATACGCCGGAAGTGGTATTAATTTTTTACTTATGCACCACTTCACTTCCGGCAGACATGGATCATTAGACTCCTCTATTGCTACTCTTCCATAAAATACAGGTTTTTTTCTTGTGCTTGATAAGATGGGGTTTTGTTCTGTCGGCTCTTGGACTATGAATTACTGCTATGAATAACTGTGTTTGCATCCACTGGAACAACTTCTAAAACACAAAGTTATGTTTAATACTATATCTCAGATGTGTTTTATAAAAATTCTCTACTGTTTCACTAGATGCAGACACAGTTTTTACTTACCCATCATACGTAGTATAGGGTAAGTCTTGTAATCGTTTTAAAAATCGAAAAAAAAGGACGGATTTACACGTTTCAGACACTGGAGATTCCGGAAAACATATTTTTCGAAAAAAAAATTGCCGTCCGTCTGTCTGTGTGTCTGTAAACACTCTATCTCCCGAACAGATTGAGATAGAGCCTTGAAATTCAGTGTGTACTTAGTATGTAATAATAGGAAGAAGCCTATTGAATAGCAGTAACCTCGCTTATCCGCCACTATTTTTTCGGACTTCGAAATATTCGTTCTGAGGAAAGGTATATAAAATTTTCGAACTTGTTCATTTTAAGGAGTGAATATAAAAGACAATAAAAAACATAAATTTTGCATAAAGGATGAAGACGATCGGATAATTAGTTGCCGAGATATTTGCAATCCTATTTTTCACACTCTTCGATTGTTTCTTCGAAACGGGTTAAAATACAAATTTTGATGGGTTAAAACACATGATCATGGCAGTATTTCTTAATATCTATCTAAAAAGGTTCCTATCTTACACTTTCCTGCAGATTGCCAAAAGGTTTTCATATTACAACGTATTTTCAACAATTATGAATTGTGATAGATTTTCACTCACATCAGATAACACTTACTTCTATGGCTGATGTTTTAAGTTTATGACTTGGCAGAGTTTTGAAAGATAATCCGTTTATGTATTGTATTCCAATGTAATTCAAAAACATAAAGATATAAAAGAACATAGAAATTTTACAAATAAATTACACTTTATTAGGAATTAATAAAAATTAATTACGTTAGAAAATATAAATACTTATTTTAATTGAGAAATGAAAGAAAAATTACTGTTCAGACACTTCAGCTAGGAAATTTGATTTATAACGATACAAACATGAAATTTTGATAGTAATGTATAAATACTAATTATTTATTGCATTTATTTTTAACAATAGATTTCCCGTACTTTGATTGTTTAAAAGTTTTTGGAGCGAATTTATAAAAAAAACGCTCTAGATAGAAGTATGTAAAAGATAATTCATTGCATTTACCATTTTGCAATATATTTTCTGTACTCTCAATGTTTGAAAGTTGTTTCACCATGATTCAACAGTCAAAAATATTTATTGCTTGCATTCCGCTTTTCGAAAAATCTGAATTGGTTGAGTGGATTTATCAAAACAAACGCTCTTGATAGTAATATGTAAAGAAATAATTTGTTACATTTACATTTTACAATATATTTTCTGTACTCTCAATCTTTGAAAGTTATTTCACCATGATTGAACAGTCAAAAATATTTATTGCTTACATTCGAGTTTTCCACAAATTTGAATTTGGTGAGCGGATTTATCAAAACAAACGCTCTTGGCAGTAATATGTAAAGAAATAATTTGTTACATTTACATTTTACAATATATTTTCTGTACTCTCAATGTTTGAAAGTTGTTTCACCATGATTATGTCTTGAGTGCTTGTAAACGAACCGCAAATGCTAATGTCCTTTTACTATAAGGAGTTTACTGGAAACAATTGCAGGAACATATCTTAATATCGTATGTATATAACCGGTTTGTCAAGAGTTAGGCCATTTGGTACTTTTTCTGATCCATAATATGTATATATAAAATATTTTAACAGATATAAATTAAAAACTAATTAATAATTTTATATGAAAATTTAAAGGTTTGAACTATTTATTAAAACAAATAAAATTTAGCAAAACGCATAAAAATCTGATAATTACATTTCTCTGTAGTCCCGTTAAAAGATTTGGTCTAAAATTAAATTTTAAAAAATGTAAAATTTTCCACTTTTAAAATCGCAAATACAAAAAATCTGTTCGTGCGACTCCAACTCATTGTTACTTACTTAGTCACTTGACATGCCTTGGAAATTTGTTTCTATGATAAATAGAACGAAAGCTGTAGCGTTGTCAAAACCTCATTTCGTTCAGCCCACAAAACATAAACTAGACAGTGTGCTTTTCAATCCTGAAAAACCGTTTGGCAGCAATTGACGGAAATTAATTTCTTTTTCTGTTCGTTGAATTTTTGTTTCTTGCGCTTGGCGAGAAACTCTGTCGGGTTCCTATGATAATTGTTTCTTCATTATAAATTATATGATAAAATAATTTTATCTTTAATTATTGATGTCACAAAATGTTAAGTTGTAAGGATGTACTAAAGTTAGTAATAAATGAACGGTCTCCAAATTAAACTAATTTTCTAAAACTTTCACTTTACTGTTTTATTTTCCACAATGCTATTTTTCCTATTAAACATTAATAACAAATGCTTCTGTAAAACAAATTATCAAAAGAATCTTTAATATCACCCTTTTATTTCTATAAAACTTTGAAAAATTTAAATTTACTACCCGAAAACAAACTTTTATTTAATTATTTTTAAAATTCAATAAATTACCTCTAAGTCGTGCTTTAGACTAAAATGTAGATGTAAAACACGATTTTTTACTTTTAGTGTGATTGAATTAAGATACATATCAGAAAAATAATAATTTTGACAGGTGTAATAATTTATAATTGTTGAAGTAAAAATGTTTCAATAAATGAGTTTCTGCTTGAAATCTCATCGTGATTTACTAAAATTCGAAACATGAAATAATTATAGATAATACTAGATTTCATAGTCAAATCAAGTATTTTAAATGCATATCTTAAAGTTAATTAAGAAAAGTATTTCCTATTTTGTAGAATTTAGTCATTCATGTACTTTTTTAATTCATAGCATAGAAGACAAAAAAAAATATTTAGAATATTTTGGAATAATTTTGAATGGCTAATTACTAGATAGAAACAAAAATGCATCCGGCTTAAGCCACTAATTACCACATTTAAATAAAACAATATTTAACTTTGAATTTGTTCAGGGAAAACCATCCAAATGACATTTTTTCCCTCTTCTTATGAATAATTGTAATCCTCGTAATTATATTTTAATTAGATGCGAACTTTTAATGTAAAATTTCTAAAGATAAAAAAATATATTTTCAGAAAATTAAATATTCTTCAAATTTTTAAATGAAAATTATTATTACATCTCGCACTAAAACAAAATAAGGAGATATGTATAGTGTTTAAAGTAAAAAATATGTTGAAACAGTATAACAGTAATTCTATCGTTCATAACAAATATCTGCTAATATATTCTCAATTCTGAAGAGGAAATGTTACTCTAAATCATTTTAATACACGTCATTTTTTTACATTTTTATGTTTATAAAATTTACGGCAGAATCGCAGTTAGGGTAGTGCCCTGGGCGGTGCCAGACAGCCAGCTCGATTCTATGACGCCTCTCCATCGCCACTATCAAAAATTTCTCACAGTTTACACCAGATAGAAAGACGATGTTTTTGGGCTAATATTTTGTTTCATATATTAGACCAAGAACCGGCAGCACAGACACGGGGTTCGTACGGATACCGTTATTTCTCCAGGAAAACTACCAGTAGCTTTTTATAGAAAAGAAATCTAGATTAAACGTGTAAAATTTCGACTTCTTTTAAGAAGAGATTTTCTATAAGATAATACTGGTGCCAAGGAAAATTTCTGGCCTGCAAAATTCAAAGATGCGTATGAACCATGAGACAACCACCTCATCCAGTTAGAAGCTGAAATTCCAGAATTAGCTAAAACTCGATTCCCATATTAAGACGCAATCGGTCTGCCAAGTCATATCTTGGTGGAAAACACCTAAAAACCCGATTTTATCGGTTGACTCGTAGGTTTACCATTTTGTTTTCCTGCTCCCAGTCTGCTATGTTTTCATAACTTTGGGTGCAGGAAAATGCAATGGTAAACCTACGAGTCGACCGCTAAAATCGTGTTTTTAGGTGTTTTTCGCCAATATATGACTTGGCAGACCGATTGCGTTTTAATATGGGAATCGAGTTTTAGCTAATTCTGGAATTTCAGCCTCCAACTCGATGAAGCGGTTGTCTGTGCCAACGACTCCTGGTCTGCATAAGTATTATTGATTAAATCGCTTCAAGATCTGCAATCATTTCCATGAGTTGATGTATCTTTTGTTTTCAAAGAGTAATTCATAATTATTTATTATATAATAGTAATATAAAGATATTTTCTATTCTTAAAATGGTAACGAAGATTATTTTAAAATACAAACATTAATTCCAACATCAAAGTTATTATTATAATTCCTGTATCTTATTAGCAAATAATTTGATATTTGTCAGTGTCTCACAATAAACACCCTTTAATAAATCCTAGTATACAAAAAAGTTTATTTAAGATATCCTGTATGACTAATTACTAATTAGAATTTGTTTTCTAGGGCCTTATCTAAAGTATGTTCGTTAGCATTTTTAAGTAAAACACAATTTCTAGTTTATTAAATAGAAAGCCATTTATATAAAATTTTCCCTCATGTCATATGAATAAATGCTTCCCGCATAGTTAATATTTTGTTTAACTACCAGCTTTTCATACAAAACATTTGGAAAAACTAAACTTTGTAGGGTGACTAGATGAAAATAAACGAACCTTAATTTTCGAAACGAAAATAATTACAGGGTATTGTAGGAAAACGGTAAATTTTCAGATTAAGAATAAACTGAGGGGAAAATAAATTTGATTATGAAAATGCATGTGTCGATATACCATTAACAAGGAAATGAATTATGTCACTTACGTACTTCTTTATTTCATAGGGATGACGTCGGAAAGATATATTCCATCTCGGCGTGCATTTTCTTGTAGTCTGCAAGAGACGTTATATTTGCATTATTTCTGCGCCATTAATGTGGTGCAGAATTAACACAGCATCCACGTTAATGCTTATTCATTACAAAACGACAAATTCTTATTGTTTTTGCTCCCGTTCTGTTCAAATGCCGGTATTATGGTGTTGCCAGAATTTTACTTTTCAATTTTCTTGCATACCAAGCTTTATTTATTTTTTCTAACCAACGCAAATTAACAAATTATAGCTATTTATGTACAATATATGATTAACTGTTTACTCTAAATCCTTATCATGTATGTTCTAATTTTGACTTTTTTATGTTAATTAAATTACAGGATTAATAATTTTATTATAATTTAAAACAGAATATACTAATAAGTAGGAACATTTTTAAATACCTATGAAATAGTAAACATAATTTTTTCCCGAATATAGAGTAAAATAATGTCTTGATAATAACTTAAGTTGCAGTATTTTTCATCACATAACAGTAATTTCAAAATATATTCTACTAGCAAAAGACCGAGGCATTGATAGAATGTTTTCTCAAAAATACAAATGGTATATGTATGCTTAATACAGAGAGAAAGTATATTGCTTCGGATAATTTAAATATTACTAATTAAGTCGCATTTTGAAAAAACTAAATTCTTGTAATTCAGTACGTTATCATGAAATGAGGAATAAACATATTTCCTTAAAAACGTAACATGAGATGAGAAATAAACATATTTCATTAAAAACTAGAATTAATGAAAAAATCTTCATTCAAACTCATCTGCAGCCTCCCTGTTTCACAAAACAGATACAATATAGTCGACTTGGGGACTAAGTTTATCAAATTTCATCATTGAAAGAATTTTTAATACCGGTTCAGTAGTTCAACAATTTCCTACAAGAAAATGCTTCTTTTTTACACTACTAGTACAGCTTGATTTAAAAAAAAATTTAAATGCTCTTAAACAATAAGTTGAAAAAACATTGGTTTAGTTGATGCTTAGTGTATTTAAACACTATATTTTACAGTAAAAGGCTAAAAATAAATTTAAATACATGCATTTTTTTGCGAAATTATTGAATCTTTTAGAATTTATTAGTTCTATTTGGAGTTTGGCAAAGTTCTCAATGTATACTCCGTGGTCATCATAAATAAGACAAGAGAAATCTATTTATAATAATGATACAAGTTTTAGAAAGCTTTAACATAGCATTTAATAAAAATATTTAGGTCGTAGAGAAATGAATGACACAAATTTTGACACAGGGCGGATTACAGTTTACTAACAAAAACCGGATATTACATAGTTAGCTATAATCCCCGGTCAAATCAATGCACTTCTGCTATTTGGCTGGAAGGTCCCGGAAGGCTTTGACCAGGCATTCTGTGAGGGCGTTGACACACCACCTACAGACAATTTCATGCCATTCCTTACGTTAGATGGATGAACTTGTTCGCCCCTGACTGATCCAAACAAGGCGTAGTCCGAAGAGGAAATGATCGGGCGAGGACGGAGAGTGTGGCAACACATGGCCGTGAGAGCGGGGGTTCCGGCTTGTGTGGGGCCGCGCATTGTCGTTCTGCATCAACGCGTGCCCTGCTTATTTGCCCGGACGGTGCTATTGAATGTGCCGTCTCAGTGTACTAGCAATCTCATAGTACCGTTCGCTGTTGATGGGGAGCCCAGGCTCCAGTCAGTCCACCTGAAGAATGTCCAGGAAAAACCAGAAGGCTGTTGCCAGTTGTTTCTTCGTTTTCAAAGACGTCCTCGGCTTCTTCGTACGTGGGCTTGATGCATGCTTCCACTCCATAGCTCTGCGTTTATTTTCGGGTGTACCGGAGCAAAGAAGTCATCTGGATCGGCAACGTGTAGTGCAAGAATTTCTTTGGGGATTTCGACACGTTTCATTTTCTGTCGGGTTGTGATCATATGAGGCACCCGTTGCGTGCACACCTTCGTCATTCCAAATCGTCCTGCACAATCACTTAGAATGCTCCTCTCGCAAGGCCTGTCTCTTCCTTCATCTCGTTGAAAGTTATGCGCTTGTTCAGCATGATAAATCCCGACATGGGTGTCACATTTGCTGCATTATGTGATGTTGCTGGTCATCCTGCGATGTCACCTTTGTCCGCGGTCTGCATTCCACTGCTGAAGTTGTTCAACCAGCGATAGACGGTAAGCATTGAGGTAAGGCTCCAATAATCTGAACTGACTCACGCCACCATTCAATTGCCTGTGGCAAAACAAATATCGGTCACGACACTTCTAGACGCGTGGGCAATTATATCTGATCGGTCTAAATAGGGAAAAGTGCTTAACGATTCAGCCTCTATTATAGTTGCTCTACCTTGAGGGTCCTTCGTTCCTACACACCCACTCCATGCGACGATGGATCTCACTGCTCTGTACCCCCTCCTTTCATAGGGAAAACGCTGTCCAACGCTGACCGTGATAATCACCTACCATCATTGGTGAACACGATCTCAATGATGCCAGTTAAAGGGATGGACACTATGAAGTAGATTGTCCTCCAAGCCGTGGCTGATCGTAAAAAGCAAACACACAATAACCAGGTTGGTGCAAAATGTTAAAAAACTCCAATATGATATAAGAATATGAATTTATTGTGTCATAATAAACACCGGGGGATAGGTACAAACAGGGGACGAAAACACCAGCCTCTTTTTTAGCACAACATACAGAGGCGTGAGTCAGAGCAGAAGTGACCTGACTACGCAGCTAAAATTCACGTGCTTGGCGTGTAACAATATCGCCAATATACAAGTATATTGTCAAAAACTGTTGTAAGTTTTCGTAAAAACTCACACAAATTTCACTTCACCCTTTCTTATCATATAAATAAAAACATACATTTATTTTACTTATATAGGTACTTAAATAGTATTTTACTTAAATAGTAACCCTATTTAAGTAAAATAAATGTATGTTTTTATTTACAAGTATATTGTAAATAAATCAAGTACTTGCGAGTACTGCCCTGAGTATGAGAGCAGAAAATGGAATGTAATTGCTGGTAGCTTTAAATAATATTTCCAATATTTATTGTAAATTTAGAAAAAGAGGGGGGGGGGGATAACAAAATCCGCTTTCACACTCAATAATGTAATTTATGTTATGGTGCACTGTTCTTTTTTAAAGAACTTTCATTTTTTTGCATAAATTTTTTATGAACTTTTGTTTTCAAGTGCCTTTTTATCTATAATTATTTATGGCTTTTTTTATTTGTAGTCGAGATCACAATCGGAGAATCCTAGAATTTATGCAGAACTGCTTCGGGATTCATTTGAATGAATTCCTGACGAATGACTTCTTTGGCACTAATAGCGCACTTCTAACTTTATTTTGACACCCGCAAGCAAATGACTTTTTGCGGGTTTTTTTACCACTTAGAACGACTCCTTGATTCACTGGATGAACGGACAGAAAACACAAATCACAAACAACGTTGAACACACGAATCATTTTGATGTCGACTTTGAATCATAATCACACTAAAACACACACTTTAGCACAGTAGCACACGGTTGGTTTAACACACGGTAGCAAATCTTCACGGACACACAATCCTTGGGATATTAAAACTGCACACAGTAGGATGGACGTCCGAAGAGGAATATAGTATCACAAAGCGATGAACAAAGCAGCAATTGGGGGGGGGGGGGATTTTCAGGCGGGGAACACAGGCACACATTGTTGAAAGTCTAGTTTATTCAAGCGAGGGCAGGGTTGAGTAAAAGGTGCTGCAACCCAGAGGGGTGCAGAATCGAGGAGGTTGGAGATTCTTTCGGCTGTGGAGCTTGATGCAGAATTCTCTTGGAATCTGGCGGCAGTTCTTTTGGCACTGGGCAGTCGTCTTAAAATTGGTCGGGCATGAGGAGATGAGGCGAACGACTGACAGAAATGTTCAGGGATACATTAGGCAGCCGATGTCAACAGAACGAGCCAGACAGGTGACAGCAGGTTTCCAGGATCAGCGGTAAGCACGCACCACTCCCCAGATATCTTTAACTTTTTTTTAATTGAAGAAAAATTGAACGCGGCACCATAAATTTTATGAAGGAGATTGTCTTCCAAGGTGTGGCTGATCGTAAAAAGCAAACACACAATAACCAGATTGGTGCAAAATGTTAAAAAACTCCAATATGATATAAGAAGATGAATTTATTCTATCATAATAAAGACCGGGTGAGAGGTACAAACAAGGGACGAAAACACCAGCCTCTTTTTAGCACAACATACAGAGGCGAGAGTCAGAGCAGAAGTGACATGACTACGCAGCTAAAACTCCCGCGCTTGGCGTGATACAATATCGCCAATATCAAAGTATGGGGGGGGGGGTAGAGTAGAACGAAAACATATATATAACAGGATAATCGTTATAGGCACTGTCTCATATCGTCCGTGAGTGCGATCTATGTATTCCGCATAGTTCACGCCACCTTGTTTCTATTCCACTGGTTTCTCCTGTAGTATCGTGTATATTTTCGTTGTAAGAGCCGTAGTAAACATAATTTCTATACGATCCTAGTAAATGCACTATTTTCGCAACTTGAAAATCAAAGTTGTTAAAAATTCAAAAATTAAATTTTGTCTCTTGCGTGGACATTTCCTCCTTGGGCATGGCATATTCATTTTTACTAATTTTGTCTAGTTTAAAGGTCATTTATCAAACATTGTGTGTAGCATAAAAATATCTCAAATACAAAGGGAAATCGGAAAAATAATGAAATAATTTTGCGCATTGTTTTTCAGAAAATTACATTCTTTAAATTCAAAAGGTTAAAAAAAATTTTAGCTAATTTTGCCTTTTATGTGTGAATGATCCTGAACAGTTTCATTAAAAAATAAATATGTACCAACTACGCAGAATGTCTATCAATAATGTCTATATTAATGTTAATCAATAATGTCTATATTTAAATTCTTGAAACATAAATATCCGACTGCCACTGTGATCATGTCAGAAATTTAAAAAATCATGAACTAGTGAAAAATAAAATAGAAAGCTTGAACAGTATTGCAAGTTTATTTATTAAACATAGATAAAAGCATTAATCTAATTTTAAAGATTTTTTACATACTTTTATAAAGGGGATTTACTGTTTTAATAAACGTCTTAGCGTTTAACATCAAGAGTATTTAAATCATAAAAGAATCCACCTTTCCAGATCTTACGTTTATAGAACCAACAGTATAAAGTATAAATCATAATTTTAGAAAGCTTTGCCCCTACATCCCCTTACAAGAAGTTGTATTGACATAAAAAGTAGTCTTTGTTACAGCAGAGATTGTCACCATTATTTTGCCATCAATACTTATGAAATCAGATCTGTTGTTCCGGATATTACTTCTACAAAGAAACAACAAACGAACTTTTCTCTTTATGATATTAGTACTGATAATAAAAAGTCTAAGGAAAGGATTATTTTCAGTTTATAAAATTTTAATTCGTGTTAACGTTTAAGTTTGGCTCTATTCCTACCAAAATTTATCATACCGAAAACAAACCAGAATAAAGATAAATTTTTTAAATCCAATTTCAGTTCTAGTGCAAGTGAATTGGTCTTTCTTTCAGAAGTGTTGAGCAGTTTTATTTTATTTTATTTTATTTTTTGGCAGTATAAGTATGTTAGAATTATTGTAAAATGTTCCAATCAAGATTTGTAAAGCTGACTATTTTATTATCTATTCCTGTAAAATTGATTAAAATTTAAAATTCGTTATGCTTAATTTTGTGCATATACATGCCGAGACCATATATCATTAAAATTAAGAAATGTACCCAATTTTCATTTTTTCCAATAAAAATTTTGTTACTTTATTAACGAAATGTTAAACTTTACTTTCTCTCATTTATTAGATTTTATTTGAACCACAAATATATGTAAGATTTCAAGCTTATATGTAAAATTGCCAAACTGATCGTAATATCTCCAATCTATATCTGTCTAAACTTCAAATTAATAACAAATAATTCGAGATTTCCAACAAGCATATAACTTTTTATAAAGTTTCAAATTTAAATACTTCTTCTAAATTTTGTTTTAAAACACTTTATAAACGTTGTGTGCCATGTTGGGAAATGTTTGAGTAATTCTAATGCCAGAGGAACATTTTACTCTGAAAGCTAAATTTACATTAAAACGTAATTAAAATAAATTGCAGTTTACTTATTTTACAGTACACTGCAAAAAAAAAAAAAAAAAAAAAAGACAGATGTTTCTTAATCTACAAAAATGTACTATAATCATGGGCGAAAATACACAATAACCTCTTCTTATACAACGGCTATTCCGAAAAGCCTTTATTTACCTTTAAAAGCCTCAGGAAACTATTTATTTACGAAACTTAAAGAAGGATTTATAAAAATAAATTTTTATTAGCTGCCCGTTCTTTTCAGAAACGTTTCTGATTAGCTTTTACAGTGCAATAATCAGTTTTCTCAAATCGGAATATCATTTTTTTCTGATGCTATTCATTCTCAGGTAAATATTTTGATATTCAGAAAACATGTTTAACAGATAAACATACAAAATTAACAGCATTAACATTAATATAAAAATTAACATTATTTTGTTACAACTGCAAGCAGAAATTCGGTTATGGTGGAATCCGAAAAACCAATTTTCCGGGTGCAGAGAAAAAGCTACTGGTAACGGTTGCCTATTAAGTTGCTACAAAAAGTAGAAAAATAAAGAATTTTTTGGGAACAAACTGTTTTATTGCTTTTTAAAATATTCGCCTTTAAGATTTATACACTATTAAATCCGTTCAAACCAATTTTTGAAACAGCTTTTCCACTCTGAAGTTGATATCTCAGAAACATAGTTTTGGAAGGCATGAACAGTTTCTTGGGGTGATGAAAATCGCTACCCAAGAATTTTTTTATTTGACATAAGAGAACAAGAAAAAGTCGTTAGGTGACAAACCAGGAGAATATGGGCAATGAAACATTAATTCGATATTTTCATCCTTCAAATAATCAAAGAATTTTTTTTTATTTGACATAAGGGAACAAGAAAAAGTCGTTAGGTGACAAACCAGGAGAATATGGGCAATGAAACATTAATTCGATATTTTCATCCTTCAAATAATCAATTGCTTCACGTACTGTGTGGGAGCTGACGTTGTCGCGATGAAGAATAATACGGCGTTTTTTGTTGTTTTTTCTGATTTCGTTGATGACTTTTGGGAAACAAATTTCTGTATACCATTTATCGTTAACAGTTTTTCTATCCTCTAAAGGAATGGTTGCGATGTGTCCTGTAAGGCCGAGGAAACAAGCAATCATTTTCTTGGAAGTGCTTCGTGAACGAACAACTTTCGTAGGATTCGGTTCATCTGGAAACACCCAGACAGTGGATTGTTGTTTAGTTTCCCGCCCATACGAATATATCCAAGTTTCGTCATCTATAATGATGTTGTATACGGATTTTGCAGTTCTAAATTTGAATTTTTTTAGCATTTCCTTACACCAATTTGCACGAGCCTCTTTTTGAGCGTCTGTCCAATTGTGCAGAATCTATCAGGAACAAATCTTTTTAACAGCTAAATGTTCGTGCAAAATCGAATGTATTGAAGTCTGTGATATGCCAAGGGATGCGTCTATCTCACGATACGTGACATACCGATCTTCTTCAATCATCTTGCGCACAGCATAGATGTTGTTTGGAATCACTACCGATTTTGGTTGTCGTTCACGAGATTCATAACTGACGGACGCACAACCACGTCGAAATTCTGCAAAACAATTGTAAACAGTCTTTTCTGATGGTGCTTCATTACTGAAAGCATTTTCCCGAAGCGATACTAAGCATTCTTGTCCAGTGAGACCTTTTTTAAAAACATAAAAAATCATCCAACGGAAACCTTCACGAGTGATTTCCATTTTTTTCACTCACTTGTTTCTTTAGAACACTCACTGTAAACAAAATACGCAGACGATTTCTTAGATGCCACTGATTCCAAGATAAAAAGAAAATGTGAATTTTACGAATATACTAAAGACAAACTTCAGTAGCGCCTTCTATTGGTCGTTTGTAAAATCATAAAAGGGAAACCGTAAACGTTTCCGAAAATTAAGGGCAGTTAATAATTTTTTTATATAAATTATTCTTTAAATTTCGAAAATAAATAGTTTTCTGAGGTTTCTAAAGATAAAGCAACACTTTTCGGAATCTTGGGTGACTAGGAAGAGGTTATTATATATTTGCGTTCATGATTATTGTACATTTTCATAGATTAAGAAACATTTTTCTTTTACAGTGTACTATTTAAAAAAAAACTTTACCATTTTTTTTTAATTTTACATGATTCATAAATAATTCATTCCCTTATTTTCCTTAAAAAAGGGTTTCTTAACGTATTAATATTTTATAGCGCATTTTAACACATTTCGGACGAGAAACAAAACTTCAAGGCTACCACGAACGGTACTTTTGAATTTTGTATGTTACATTATTTCTGAAACAAAGCATACACAAATTTACAATTAGAGTACTATGCATTTAAATACTTCGATTAGAAACAATACCTTGATTATGCAAATTCATTTATACTATAAATACGAACAGAGAATACATTTTTGCTACATAATACAGGGTGTCCCAAAATTCCCTTACACATGTTAACATTCAATTTAAAAACAAGTAATTGTCGTACCTGAGTGCGGTTTGGACTAAAATGCTTCTCACGATTAAAAGTTTTCTTCAGGAATATTAAAATAATTAGTTCCAAGCTTCGATGATAAATGACGCCCCTTGACCGTATGTTTGGCTTCAAACATTCGGTTCTTTTTCTGATTTTCAGATTAGCTTTGAAGCTCCGACACAGAAATGACGACTCCCAGCGATAAAACTAATTGCGTTGATACTTCGAAACCATACTCATCATTACTGTTCAAAGGAACTTTCGCCAATTCCGCAACCAATGCTAGAGAACACGTAATTGAACTGGAGTTCCTTTTGGACGTGGTTCGAGCTATAAATGGTACACATATTGAACTATACTAATGAATT
Source organism: Maratus speciosus (assembly GCA_963932465.1). Taxonomy (NCBI): domain Eukaryota; kingdom Metazoa; phylum Arthropoda; class Arachnida; order Araneae; family Salticidae; genus Maratus; species Maratus speciosus. The sequence continues at coordinate 282,293,099 of OZ010788.1, read as the reverse complement.
CCACAAATTATTGCACTTTAACTGCTTTTGACAAAATAAAATGACCTGTAACTGATTGTCTTGAGCTTTTGATACTTTTATCTGATAATGTAAGGTACAATGGCATCTATGGACGAAGTTTGGAACTATTTTTTTTTATTTGCTTAAAGAAAACTTTTCATCGTGAGAAGCATTATAGTCCAAACCGCACTTCTGTACTTGATTTTATGTTGAATATTAAAATGTATTAGGGATTATTAGAACACCCTGTATAACTACAAAAAAATGTTAAATTATAACAATATATGGTTATAAATGTCTGTTGTAACTACACTAGTAACTACAGTACTACTTTCCTGTACTATAGCTACAGTAGTTTACATTAACTAATAAACAACCTCCACTAAGTAAGTATCTAGCCAAATATGTATTATGCATATTCAGTTAAACAACCAAATCATTCTTGTAAATTTCGTACCGCGACGCAATTTCAAAGTGGATTTCACATCTCTGATACACTTTATCACTTGTCTCTCTCATGAATAAATTGATATGAATAAATTTATTTGGTTGCCGGATTAGATATTCTTGTACATATGAAGCATGTTCGGATTCCGTATTAGGAAAATGAATGAATTCATAATGACAGAAAATCCACATTTTCTTCAAGGCTTCATTAAAATATTATGCGAGAAATACAACTAAACTCTACTAAAAAAAGAAAATCTTTCTCAATAATGTGTCTTTGCTTATTTAGATAGTTGCTCTTTCGCATGAATAACAATTATGTATTTGACACTATGAAAATATACAAACTATTTCTAAAGAATAACAAAAAATATTAAATTTAAATGTATTTATTGATTGAATATTTAACTAAGATAATTTAAATTTCATAAGTAAAACTAAAAATAGAATATTCTTTAAAAGAAGCACTAAAAATACTAAGTTTTATAAAAATTTTTAACATTAAAATTTTTATTTAAAACTATGCAACCTGTATATTTGGCATTTTAGAGTGTGATTTATATTTATTTATTTTATGAAAAAATGTCTGGGTCAAATAGAAGTATTTCCATTTGGTAACGGTCATTTGACCAGTTGTTAGTTTATGTAATGTTAAATTAGGTCTATGAAAATATATGAAATAAGTAATAATTGAGAAAAGTTTCATTAGCATTACAGCTCAATGCAAAAGTCATCTTGACTACTTGTAAAATTATTCATTAATTTACTCAAATATTTGTGAAAAATTTTTGAATGTTTTACAGTGCATTTAGAAAAAAATATTCAGTGCTATTTTGGATCGAATGTAGTTGCATATACCAGTAAACAAGATCTTATGAATCCGTGAACTAAATAACTGCTGTGTACATTATGTCAAACGCCCTCTCTAACTAGGTCTGTAACCGAATATATATAATGCATATTTGGCTAAACCACCAATTCATTCTCGTAAATTTCATACCGCGGCAGTAGCTAAATGTGGATTCCACATTTCCGTATTCTCAGTTCGCTTTATATCCAGTCTCATTCACTTATAATTTATTTGTCTACCGTAATTATATGCTTTTCAATATGAAATACACATTTAGACACAATATTAGTAGAATGAATTGGTTATTAATGAAATAAATTACCTGTCGACGCTTCCTTGAAAAATTTACTGCATACAGGACAAGGACATTGTGAATGTTTGTGAAATTTATTCGTTACTTTGTTTAAATTTAAACCATATATTATATAGAGCAGCTTAGAGTTAACCATTTTTTGAAAGTAATATAATAGTTTTTATTTCTGCTTTTTATGGATGGAAGTTGCTGCAACATTGATTCTGCAAATTTATTTAAGCTCAGTAAGGCACGTTCTTTGACAGAAGGTACTTACATGCCGTTGAATATTTTACTAGAATATAGTTTATAGCGGCATTTATAACTACAACATCACAGCCAGGGTTCTCGCTGCCGCTCGTCATTGCGCCAAATCGCGACAAAATGCTTCATTTGGCGAGTAAACGAACAAACAGACTCGCCAAATTACGATTGCTTAATTTCTGTTCTGTTTGTGTGTGTCCGTGTGCCAATACAGACGAGTTTTTGTGATGTATACATGAGTTTGTGAGTTTTTTTATTCGCGTTTCTGAACGATTGATATCACTTTACATTTTCAATCGCACCATGCCATTTACATTGCTCTGTATACGACTCAATACAAATTCGGTTTAGGGTCAGCCAAAGACACAGAAAGGATGCGATAGGTATTTCTCTATTTTCAGTTAATCACTATTTATATGCCAGCGTCACGCAGGTAAATACACAAACAAAATTACTCGCATCAAGTGATAAATTAAGAAAAGTTTTCCTGGAATGCGGTGTTGAAATTATACCTTTTACCATACTATTTATTAGTTGTATCTAAAGTATCATTGGATGGTCATTTTATTCTATTGGTTAAAGTCGAAATCTCATAGTAATTTTTAGTGTATCTTTTCACAAAGGTAAATCAAAGATAGCTGTCTAGAGTGATCTAGAGTGCTAAAAGAATGTCTGAAACATTTACACATTTAGGATACATTTAGAGTGTACTTATTTTTAATAGTTTCTGCAGCGGATAGTCGAATTTCTATTTTCTTTTACAAATATTAGAATTACAAAAATTAGGTTATTTAAAAAAAAAAAAAAAAAAAAAAAAAAAAAAAAAAAAAAACGGATACGATAAGGGGTTAAAGATAGATTTTTCAGTGTTTCACGCCAAATATATTTTGCTAACATTTATTTTCATTTGGGTATTGTTTTTTATTTCTTATTCGCCATATCGTGAACGTTGCTCAAAGACAGCGAGAGAACCCTGGCTGCAAGTTGTCTCTTGAGCATATTCAATACATTCTGCATAGGATAAAGATCAGAAGACTAACAATGTCGGCTTTCAGTTATATTTTCTCGTGTGAAATACAGTTCCACTTTCTCTCCAGAATGTTATACTATAATTATAAGATTGCAGACTAAATCTACTAAATCTGGACATTTCACTGAACATGACATTGGCCTATTGTGCGCGATTCAACTAAAAGCAATCGCGTTTATGTTCAGACGAAAGAGGAATTTAAACTGCTGGTCGTATGAGGACAAAATTGGTTAAGTATCTTGTAAACAGTTTGTCTCGAAACTCTTACTCCTGTGGCAGTTGTCAGCTCTGAAGCCCATGGTCTGGCAGAACAGTCGAGCTGAAGTTGCGGAGTTACTGTCAAATATCGTTCTTGCCGAGCGCTTGTCACTCTTGGTTGACCTAGTATGCGACCAACGACATACAAGGTTAGTTCATGACATTTGAAACGTCACACGGATAGGATCATTTTTAGATGGTGATTGGTACAAAACGATGGGCGCGCTGCTTTGTACCATTCGCTGTTTAAAGATTATCCACTCCGTGTGACGTCTTATACGTCAAAAACTATCCGTTTTCATACATTTCACGTAGTTTGGATACAATGACGCAAAGAAACCATTTACATAAATCTTACTCACAATTTTGAATAGCGTGACACAAAAGATAAATCAATTTATGGAAATAAATACATTTCAATGCATAGTATAGATTCAACGAAAGTGATATATTTAACAGTGAATTGGAAAATTAAAAGTATTATGTAGATATATATTTTAACCAAGTCAAAAATTATTTAAATTGAATTTTAAAACAAACCTTTTAAAGCAACATCAAGGCATCACTTAAATTTTATATCATATATTTTAAAACTCATATTTTGAATTTATGAGAGATGTAAATTATAAAGCAACAGCGAATAAAATTTTATGCAGCTTTTCATGTTGAACATAACTTTTGCACATGCGATTATAAATAAAACAAAAATTAAATGATGAAATAAATACAAATATATTTTTTAAGAAATAGCATAACGTCACTCAAAATTTGATATCAGTATTTTTAAGTTCCATATTTAAAATTCTTAGAGCATAAGATAAAGCACTGCGTCAGAAACTTTTAACCTGTTAAGGGTTTTTGTATTGATATCATTATTTTTTTTAGGTTAGTGATCAAAGGATAAAAAAAGGTACTTATGGGATTTGATGCAGATTTAATTTTTACTATTTTATAACAATTTTCCTTATAGCAGTTTGTATATTAAAACAAGTGAGTAAGTATGATCGGAGATCGCACAGAAGGTTTCATTTGATATTCCTTTAAAAACACTTGATCCTTAAATTAATAAATCGAAAATATTAATTTATAATTATTAAATCCTTATATAGATAGTGTACCAATAGTTCCAATTTTCATGGGGCAGGGAGCGCACTCTTCTAAACAAACCACCTTCCGAATGAAGTCATCAAAAACCAAGTTTAATAAGCCAAACCCCATTGTGTTGTTTGACAAACAGCAGTATCAGCTCCACTCCTTCCCCACCTCTTCAAAATTTTTTGGACCAGTACCTAAGAATGGAACCGAAAAGAAAACTTTTTCTTCAGAAATTACGATTAAAAAATAGTATGCACTACTCATAAATTAACTTTAATTATATATAGGGTGATTATTAAGTTAATTATAACGTTTGGAATCCGTTGCATTGATATCCGAAAGGTAGTTTCTGAGTTATGGAAGCTGGACACATGGGGCGCCATAGAGGGCTAAGCCCGCTAGTGTCTATCATAATAGTATCTGCTACGTGGGCTAATTGCGATATTTAATCACAATAGTCCCCTCCTCCTCATCCCCGGAAATATAACAAATACAAAATGTGTCTTTATAGACCCATCGTCAAATATGTTTTAATTTCTTTTTCCCTAAAAAAAATCATGATTTTTATATCCGTAACGTAAATAGCGGACGAAGCCCGCTAGTTCCTATCATCTATATCTATACTAATATTATAAAGAGGTAAAAATTGTTTATTTGTAGGAGGTAAGCTCTGGAACTACCGAACCGATTCCAAAATTAATGGTATCAAAATCATGGTATTAGTCCAACTTAGAACATAGGCTATATCTTATGTCCTTGCTACTGACCAAAAGGGGGTGCAGGAGCAAAAAACGTTCTAAAAATGTTATTTTTGTGTTACTGAAGGGCTTAGAAACATGAAATTTGGAATGGTAGTTACTTATAAGATACTAATGATCTCTAAGGACATTTCTTACAAAAATCGAAATTAATAAGTGGTGAAAAGACGCGAAAAGCGTTCTAAAAAAGTTCTAAATGGCGATTTTTATGCAATTTCAGAAAGTATCAAACCGATTTCAAAAATAATGGTGTCAAAATGATGATGATAACACTTGCTCCTACATAGGCTACATTTTATGTCGGTGTCACTACCTCTAAAGGGGGTGCAGGAGCAAAAAAAGTTCGAAATTGCGATTTTTGTGTTACTGAAGGGCCTAGAAACATGAAATTTGGAATGGTAGTTACATATAAGATACTAATAATCTACAAAGATATTTCTATAAAAAATCGAAATTATAAAGGGGTGAAACTGTGCGAGAAGCGTTCTAAAAAACGTTCTAAATGTCGATTTTTACGAAATTTCCGGAAGTACCAAACCCATTCCAAAAATAATGGTGTCAAAATGATGGTGACAACCCTTGCTCCAAGATAGGCTACATTTTATGTCGGTGTCATTACCCCTAAAGGGGGTTCAGGAGCAATAAAATGTTCGAAATTGCGATTTTTGTGTTACTGAAGGGCCTAGAAACATGAAAGTTGGAATGGTAGATACTTATAAGATACTAATGATCTATAACGACATTTCTTTAAAAAAATAGAAATTAAAAAAGGGTGAAAATGTGCGAAAAGCGTTCTAAAAAACGTTCTAAATAGCGATTTTTACGCAATCTCAAGAAGTATCATACCAATTAAAAAAATAATGGTGTCAAAATGATGGTCACAACTACTGCTCCAATATAGACTACATTTTATGTCGCTATACACTACCCCTAAAGGTGGTGCAGGAGCAAAAAAACGTTCGAAATTGCGATTTTTTTGTTACTGAAAGGCCCAGATACATGGAATTTGGAATGGTAGTTACTTATCAGATATAAATGATCTCTAAGGACATTTCTTAAAAAATTCGAAATTCAAAAGGGGTGAAAATGCGCGAAAAGCGTTCTAAAAAATTCTAAATGGCGATTTTTATGCAATTTCAGAAATTACCAAACCGATTTAAAAAATAATGGTGCCAAAATGATGATGATAACACTTGCTCCTACATAGGCTACATTTTATGTCGGTGCCACTACCTCTAAAAGGGGTGCAGGAGCAAAAAAAGTTCGAAATTGCGATTTTTGTGTTACTGAAGGGCCTAGAAACATGAAATTTGGAATGGTGGTTACTTATAAGATACTAATGATCTACAAAGAAATTTCTTAAAAAAAAATCAAAATTATAAAGGGGTGAAACCTGCGAGAAGCGTTCTAAAAAACGTTCTAAATGTCGATTTTTACGCAATTTCAGGAGTACCAAACCCATTTCAAAAATAATGGTGTCAAAATGATGGTGACAACATTTGCTCCAACATAGGCTACATTTTATATCGGTGTAACTACCCCTAAAGGGGGTGCAGGAGCAAAAAAACGTTCGAAATTGCGATTTTTGTGTTACTGAAGGGCCTAGAAACATGAAAGTTGGAAGGGTAGATACTTATAAGATACTAATGATCTCTAGGAACATTTCTTAAAAAATTCGAAATTCAAAAGGGGTGAAAATGCGCGAAAAGAGTTCTAAAAAACGTTCTAAATGGCGATTTCTACGCAATCTCTGAAAATACCCAACCTCTTTCAAAGGTAATGGTTGGAAATTGATGATGACAGCCCTTGCTTCAATATAGGAACTATTTTATGTCGGCACTACCACCTTGCTGTTGCAATTTAAAAAAACGTTCTAAATTGTGATTTTTGTGATACTGAAGAGGCTAGCAACTTGAAATTTGGCATGCTACTTATGAGATGTAAATACCCTCTGAGAAGAGTTCCTTAAAAATTTGAAATTTAAAAGGGGTGAAAACGAACGAAAAGCGTTCTAAAAACGTTCTAAATAGTGATTTCTATGCAATCTCAGGAAATATAAAACGGTTTCAGAAGTAATTGTTTCAAACTGATGGTGACAGTCCCCGCTCCATCTTAGCCTATATTTTACGTTATTGTCTCTATCACATGGGGGTTACGGGAGCAAAAAATGTTCTAAATTGAGTTTTTTGTGTTACTGAGGGGGTATAACATTTTAAATTTGGAATGGTAATTATTTCAAAGATGCAAATGCTTTCTAAGTATTGTCAAAAGAAAATTCCAAATTTAAAATGATGAAGTGAGTGAAAAGCGTTCTATAAGCGTTCTAAATTACGATTTTTATGCAATCGTATGAAATACGAAACCGATTTCAAACATAATTGTTGCAAATTGATGGTGATAGAACCTGCTCAAACATAAGCTATATTTTATGTCGAGGGTTGCAGGAGCAAAAAAAACCTTTCTAAATTGCGATTTCTGCGGTACTGAAGAGGCTAGAAAATTAAAATATTATACGATAGTTACTTATAAAATATAAATGTCCGCTTAGAATAGTCGAAAATAAATTCGAAATTAAAAAGGGGTGAAGCTAAGTGAAGGAGCAAAAAGCATTCTAAAAGAGTCCTAAATTACGATTTCCATGGAATCTCAGGAAATAATAAACCGATTACAAAAGTTATTTGTTGCGAATCAAGAGTGATAGTCCCTGATCCTATATGGGTTTTATTTTATGCTGGTGTCACTACCACCTGGTTGGCAGGAACAACAAGAAAGTCTTTAAAAACATCTAAATTCCGTTTTCTATAGAATATTAGGAAACACCAACCGATTTCAAGGTTAATGTTGGCAAATTAAAGGCGATAGTCTCTATTTCAACATTTTTCAAGACATTTTATTTCAACTCTGTTTCGACGTTTTATGTTGGTGCCACTAACACCAGAGAGATGGTAGACTGTTAGACAAGTAGCTTGAAATTTGACATGATGGTTAATTTAAAATGTAAATGTGTTAAGATGGTTTCTAAAAAATTCAAAACTTCAAATGAATACTGAAATGAGCATAAAAGTTTCAAAACACTTTCTAAATTATCATTTATTTGGAATTAGTTTTAGTTCTTCTTATTAATTAAAATTTCATTTCTGTCTATTTCACTTTTATAATGAAGTTTAGTCAAACTGTGGCTTAATTTGTATTTTTTGAATTATTTCAAAAGTGTTCTTCTAATAAAAAATAGTCATGCAAATATCACTTGGCATATTTCAACTATTACGCGAGCAAAGCCGCGGGGTTTGCTAGTAATATATATTTTTAATAATTTTATAGAGTCTATAATAAAAAATCAAACTTAAAATAGCCTAGTTCCATGAGTACTTGTAGTGTAAGTCATATGCTACGATTTTTGGATACCAGTATTTTAGAACGGAAAAATGTGACTTATTTTATCGGAGGTATCTCATTATTTGAATAAGGCGATGCAAACTTTTTGAAAAAAAACGGTGGCCAACAAACATAGCAGTTATCAGCTAAGTGACTTACACTACATAACCCCATGGAACTAGCCAATAATAATAATTAGTGTAGAAACGCTAAGGTCATTTTATTAGGATCACAAAATGAAAAACTAGGGGGCTCTGCCCCCTACGATCTACTCTCGCCAAACCCCGTTCAGACACTAAAAGTCCATTAATTTAATCTGCTTTAAAAAGATTACGGAAGATTGAATTGCAGTAGAACCTGGATTAACCGAGCTTCGATTAATCGAGGTTTCTGTTAACCGAATCGATACCAAAGTGTCATTTTTTATCCTTTTGAAAGAGCCTTGAAAATGACCACACTTTTTAGCTCACTGTCCGTGCTATACAGGCCCTTCTGCCCCCAAAAGCACTCAACTCCCAAGAAACATTGGACCCTGAGGAGTCAACAGCATACAGTGTCATAATGAAGGGAACGAATGTACTGTATGTATATATATAGCATACAGTGCTTTGTTTCCAGTGGCTGTGTGAACTTTCGTAAATTTTTCAATTTGCTTTTTAAAATTTACTACTGGTAGTTGATTTTCTTTTTAAATTTGTTAAGCTGTGAAACAGAACTTTACATATATTTATTTTTATTATTTAAAAAACTTTCTATATATATTTTTTAAAGAGATGTTAAATTCGCAAGCACGGCGAATTTTTACACACGTTTTCTATTAACCGAGATTTCCAATATCCGAGGTACTGACAGCCCCAATTAGCTCGGATAATCGAGGTTGCACTGTATAATTAAAAAATCAATGGCGATCTTACTGTAAACGGGTTTCCCTTTTACTGGGGGATTTCAAGGCCGAATCAGCTGCTGTTAGTTGCTGTTTTCGTGCTGGATTAAATAAGATTAGTTAAACATTTGAAAATTAGCAAGCATAAAAGGAACTAAGTCAACAGAATCTTTGCTTTATGGTATTTTTTAACAACGCTATAAGAAAATGATTTTAAATAAGAGATTTTAAATGTAACGTTTTAAATCTGACATAATTTTCACCAAACTTTATCTTTGTAACCTTCATTTCTCTTTGCAACATTCAACTGAAAATATATTTATTGTTAGAAAGATAATATTATTATTTGCGCTACCTTAAAATTGGTAACTATAGTTTAAAATATCATCTCGAAATTTGAAATAAATCTCTCATCTAAATATATTTTTAAATTTAAACTGTTTTGCCATATTATTATTTGGCCACTTTGGCCAATATGACGTAATTTTCTCCATTTACAACTTTCAACACATATCAATGAATTTATTATTTAAAAATTTTCCTTCTCTTTTAATATTCACGTGTAAATATAATTTTTATGACGTAATTTTCAACGTTTTCCTGCGTTTAATACGTAATCACTTAATTCTAATTTGAAAATAACTGATTATTTTATCATTTTCTTTCATTTTAAATATTCATGTGTAAAAACAATTTTTATGACGTAATGTTCAATATTTTCCTGCTTTTAACACGTTATCATTTAATTCTAATTTAAAAGGATTTTTTTCTGTTTATAATAGTCACGTGTTAATAAATTTTTAATTTAAAGGATATATTATTCTTTGCTCTGTTTTAAAAATTGGCAACAATTTAAAATAATAACCTGTTCTAAAATATGCAAAAAAATCTCTGGAAATTTTGAAAATTTTAATTTAAAATTGAAATAAGCCGTCCAAAAATTAGGCAAGTTAAAAAAAATAAATGCACTCTGCAAACCTCGAGTTTCTATTGAATGATTAAATTGAATTAAAATGATTAAACTCCCATGCATAGTTTTTGTTCCTATAAAACTTTTTTAATGGAACAATTTTATCCAGCTTTAACATTAAATATCTCTTAAAATAATTATTCGATTTAAAAAGTGTCTACTTCAACGTGTTTATCAAACATTTCTCTATAATACTACCCATTTTAATATTTTTGTATGCAGTAATTTTCTTAATATTTGCGAGATAGACCTCCGGTCACAAAAGATTCTTTGAAAGCGGCGGTGACTCCGTTAGTTATTTTTTTCTTTCGAATAGAGACAAAATGTAGTACGCGATTGCGTCAAAAAATGGCGACACCACAATTCTAATATGGCCGCTATGCAAACTATAACTGTTGCAAGGCTAAATAAAAACAATTGTCTTGGGGTTATCAATATTCTTTATTATTATTAAATAAAACATTTCAACTAAATTATTTATTATAAAAGAATTATTACATCACAATTGTTTTTATGCTAGGAAAATAATAATAATAAGAAAAATATTGTGGATGTCAGTAATTATATATTGATTGAGCATCATAATAATAATAAAAAATGATATTATAAAAAGGAGAGCTGAAATGAATAATTTTTTAACGTTTCTGATCGTGTAATTTATATTCAAATAATAATTATTAATGTATATTTTTTGAAAAGTGATTGAAATTAAATATATTTATAAAATTTATGGTAATATTTTTATTGTTGAAAAATTGCCAATAAATAATCATCATCAAATTGTCATCATTATAATTGCAATTTTATTTAACTTAATAACAATTAAAAAATTACAAAGGAGCTGAGAATAACGGTCAACTAACAGACTGATTTACATGTGAAAACAAGTACCAGCGAGTATCGAACTCCCGATCATTAGATTAGTAGACAAATGCCCTTAACCGCTCAGCCAGTACGAGGACAAAATTGTTTTCCCTAAAAGTGGTTAAAAAGAAAGCATGTGTATGAATACAGTGTCATGCATTTTCGGTGAAATTTCCATAGAATGGCGAAGAAATATAGTCCGATTTTATGCGCATTATAAAACGAACAAGAGTCATGCTGGATACAAGTAAATTGTTATTTGTTTCATCTGAAACATATTTATTTGATTTTTAACCAATCGCCCGCGTCATTTTCGAGAGAAAAAAAAATCGAATTATTTAACAAACGGGAGTTTTCGCAAAAACAACCAATTTGTTATTCCCTTCATATAAAACAAATTCATATTGTGTATCAATTCAAATAAAATCGCCCGGGCCATTTTCCAGATATACAAATTAGGAATTTGATCGATCGAATTTAGTTTAAAAATGAGTTTCGAGATCTCAAAATATACTGCACGTAGAAATGTAAAAATTTCAGAATAGAATTAGACTGCATATAGAAGACTGTCTTTAAAAAATCAGAACAATATGCACTATATTTTCTGAGTTATGAAGTGGCGGCTATTCGCATTTCCTTTGATCTCGAGTTAGGTGTATATATGAGTTCCTCCATTCTCACGATTTTAGGCTTAAGGCTGCGTCACTCTGGAATACTTCCGTCTTCCATGATATTAGAAAAATGAAATTAAAAACTCGTCAAAAAAGGCCGGATCAAATTGCTAAACTGTGTTTATCTCTAATCTTTATTTAGTTTTTGTTGGTGAAATTAGTACTTAACTTCGAAATCTACCTCCGCCTGTAGGCCGAGCAAGCAGGGATTTTTTAATTCAGCGAGCTTCTTTCGCGAATGAAATGCTTTCAGAGCACTTCTGCGATTCAATTACACAAAAATTTCTGTTTTGAAAAACAAGTGGTAAAAGATTACAAATTCTGTACAAGACGTTCGTCGCGAAGGGGTTAAGATTTAGCAGTGAAAATCAGCAATTTATGGTGCAGAGCATCCCTGTAGTATTTCATTTCTATGAATTTCTGTAAATTTTGTACATATTCACCGATAGCGTAAATATAAACTTTATTTGCTGAATATTCTTTTTCAAATAAAGGAAATAGTCTAGCTCAATTTCTTCACCTCAAAAATAAATTATAACCAATACGCAGTCAATATAATTTAATTTAAAACTTTCATCATTAATAACAGTCCTTTAACGATAAAATAAATGAATAATTCCGTTTTATAAAATACGTTAAACACGTTTTATACGAGAAATGAACCACAAGTGCCACTAATGGTGAATTGTAAATGGTTTTATTTATGATATATAGCATAAAGGAATATTTAAAATACTTATAAATAGCCAAAAATGCTATTCACATGAAATAAACCAGAATCTTTTACGTATTTGAGTAGAATTAAATGGATAAATAATGACAAAATATCTATCATTTACATAAATATTAAAAAATGAGGTCTTGCATCTTCTGTTAGCGATGTAAAATAAATAGTATGTGGAGAAATGTAGGGCATTAAACGATTTTAAACATTTATCAATACTGCCAAAGAGTAATTAATATAAAAAACGTCATCTTATCTTCTGTTTATTATTTCATTTCATATTATTTGTTCGCAGTGAATATTTTGTTTCTTACAAATTTTTAAAGATCAAAACAAATTCGGAGTTCTTTTTAGATGAGTTTTTTTTTCTTTTTTTTATGCATTTTTTTTTATTATTACTAAAACGCGAATTGTGCTTTATGGAATATAAATTTCTGGGTTTTTAAAAATATGAAACCCGTATTCTAAAAGTACTGTTGTTTTAATACTTATTATTATTAGCAGAACTCTGAGCATAGAGCATAGGGAAAAGAAAGTTCTTGTGATCAGGTTTAAGGGGTCTCAGGAGTCTTACTTTTTACCTAGCGATGCAATTTAGCAACATGCCACATTTAATTTATGTTCTCAGTTTGTATAAAACACAAATGCATAAAATTTGTAATATAGACAACCTAATATCTGTTCTATTTAAAATAATTTTTTTAATATTCTACAATGATATTTTTATGTGTAATTTTGATTAAAAAAATTTAAAATTGTTTTTTGACTAGCATGCACTGCGCGCAACACTCTAGCAAAACTATTGGTTCAACAGCCCCCCAAAATATTGATAATGATGTAAAACTAATGTATTTAGAACGTATACCTCATTTTTAAGCAATTTATTTATTCATTTTATTTGAAATTTAAATTTAAATTATAAAATTTTGAAAAAAAATTATTCTTTTATTGAAAAATTACCAATTTTAAATAATCAATGCAATTATATTACTAAATTTCAAGTATAAGTTATTCTTTATCTTAAAATGAAGATATTTACCAAGTTTCATACAAATTGCTTTATTAGTTTGCTAAAAATGTTGCTCGCAGTGCATGCAAGTCAAAAAACAATTTTAAAATCTTTATCAAAATTAAACATAAAAAATATAATAAAATTTCAATATAGAATATTTAAAAAAATGTTTTAAATAGAAGAGGTATTAGGTTGTCTATATTAAAAATTTTATGCATTTATGTTTCATAGACACTGATAAAACAAATTAAATGTGTCATGTTGCTAAATTGCACCGCCAGGTCGAAAATAAGACTCCTGAGACCGCTTAATAGATGTGTATATATAATTAAAAAGACAAAAAGGACAGCCAAATATGACCCACATAGAGTTTCATGCGATTGAAGCATGTTGTAGAGTTCATATCCCTAATAGCTCAAGAAATAGCTATGTTTTTATTTAAGACAGGCTGATACACCGCGTTGCCCGACCCGCGAAAACATAGCATGAAACACGAAATGACTCTAAAATTCATAATAAAAAAAAACACGAAAAATTTAAAATTCTCTATACAAAATCCAAATAAACTTTAATTAAAAGATAACAAAATTTACTATATTGGGATAGAAGATTGAAACTGGATTCCTTTTACTAATATTGAAAAACCTTTTATTTTCCTCCATCAATAGACAAACTGCAACTTTTATCTGAACAGTGAAAAACTTTTTAGTTAAATCCAGTTTATTACATTCGTGTACAGGTTGCACGAAAGAATCGAAGTTTGAGAGAGGAGTGTTCCCAATATTTTGTCCACTCATAAGGCATTGTAGCATAAGATAAAAACAATATTTTACCAAATAAATTATTTCATTCAATGAATTGCTTCGTATAATGTCAACTGTTCATGTAAGAAGTATTCTGAAGAGTTTTTGTCTTTACCTTTGAAATGGAAGCAACTACGATGCATTCCTGTTTACTGACATGCTGAACAGGCAACAGACGGTGATTTTTAGACTTTTGTAAGAAGAAAATGGGTATAGTGATTAAATATAAAATTTTTCAAATCCAGTTCATTTAAAAAAAATAATTTTAAGCTTTGAAAAAAAGATAAAAAATTGTATAATTTTTTATTATTATTATTTTTTTAAATGATATGCATTTATACGACCAATACCCAAGACAAAACAAATTACAGAAAATCATTTTCCATTACTGTTTAAGTATAAGATTTTTTTGCTGTTGTCGCTAAATGAAGTAATGTGAAAGCTAAATGAAGTCATTCAAATTCCTGAAATTCTGAATGAAGTAAAATGTTATAACAATATTATTTCATGTTAAAAATCTATAATACAGAAATTTGCCTTGAATTCGTTCATATAGAGTTCGCAATTGGATACATTTAACGTTTACAAGCATAAAGAGGCTCACATACGCGTTTCTTCATATGCAGACTTTCCAATAAACTCTGTATGTAGCATTCCCTGCAGGTCCCGTTACAACCTTTTAAATTATATTTTAGTGTTGTTACTAAAAATGACAGAATGTTGAATTAAAAATTATTTTTGCAATATAAAAAATTGAAAATACAACAGATATAATTATTTTTAAAATGTTGCATAAATTTCCTTGATTTTGTTTTGCACGTTTCATAAAACTTTTTTTTTTGTATAGTCCCACAATAATATAAAATATGGATTTTGCTCCATATTACAACGTGTTTACCGTGCATTTCTATACATTTTTTAAATAAATTGTCCATGTACATGCTTCTGAACAAAAGTTTTAAAAATTCCAAAGATGCATTAATCTTGTTAGTGTCATCTAGGTCAAGACTTGGAACTTTACATAATACTTCTACTGAAATGCGTCCTTGTGATATTTAATTGCCAGCATCTTACTACTTCGAGAATGGCTATGAAATATTGCAAAATATCATCAATCTAAGTTGATTGCTTACTCTGAAAAATATAAGAGATGATAAATGCGTATTTGTTTCTCCGTCCAAATATCACATTTCTAAATATTTTTCAATAAATTTGTTAATATATTATTCTAAACAATATTTTTTTTTAATTTTACAAAGGTCAGTGAATCTTTTTAGTGTCACCTATATGGAAACATGGAACACAAATAACATTATAAAATTGTTTTATACAAATATATTTCTCTCATCTTTAATATAGTTATTAATTACTGTTTGGCTAGAAAAAAAATATATTTCAAGAACATAAAAGAAATATTGCGAATTTTTATTAATATAAATCGATCATTTACTCTGAAAACCGCAAGAAATGATAATTGCGATGTTTTTTGTAGGTCAATTTTTCATAGCTGACAAAATGTTTGAACAAAACCCTCGTTTTCTCTTAATAAAATGGAAAAATAGAGGGGCAAATAAAAAAAATAATAAAAGAACCGCAAACGTAGTGAAGTTTTCCATTTCACTTTTATTTTCATTTATTTTAATGAATTTTAATCACACATCAGAGAAATGATCAATCAATAATTAATTAAATACATGTATTTTTTACGTAATGAATTAGTATTGATAAGTACCTGTTATTAAAAAATTTATATTACTTTTAATGAATTAGAAAAAAAATATGTCTGTAAAAAAAAAAAAAAAAAAAAAAAAAAAGATTATAAAAATAACAGGGGATGTAAAAAAAAAAAAAATCTTCATTTCGAAAATTGAGTAAACGCCAAAACCTTTTATTTTACGCTAAACGTCAAATATCAGTATTTTATATATTTTTTAATATTATACGTTGAAATTATTAAAAAATAGCAGAAAAAAACATAAATGCCCTTACGGCCTGTATTGGGAGGAAAAGATTAGTTTCCCTATCTCTTCTTTGTAAGAATTCAGCTAATTTATTCAGATATGTGAAGGTAAAATGCATCGAACCCGACAATAGAAGATCCCCAATATTCGTCAACAGTGAATTTGAATGGGAAATTTGAAAAACTAATCAGCTATTGCTAAACTGGCATCATTTATAAAGACATATTTTTCTCGCTAAATTTGGCGATATACCGCTAAGTTGACGAGAATTTGACGCTGGCGAATATGAATATGTAGAATTAAGCATATGACAGTAGCAATAATATGTAGAACAATTAAAGTAAACATGGCAGAAATAATGTTTTCAGGCATTCTTTCTAAGCATGTTTGCCAAGCTTGAGGGGAATTCGACGCTGACGGATATGAATTTGTAGAATTAAGGCTCCTGTCCCTGCCGGCGAAGACACTCACGAGCTAATGCTAATCGTATGGGGAGGGATTTTTCTAATATCTCGTTTACATTTCAACATTTTTAATTTTTTTTTTTTTTTTTTTTTTTTTTTTTTTTTTTTTTTTTTTTTGCATTGGATAGCCGAGGTCCGTCTCGACAGCGCACCTTTTTTACTTTTTCGATTTGGGTCGCAGATATTTTTTAGGATGACATTTTCATTTTCAGAACCGGTTTTGAAAGTAAAAGTAACTTTATAAAAAATATGGCGACCCAAATCGAAAAAGTAAAAAAGGTGCGATGTAGAGGCGGACCTCGGCTATCCAATGCAAAAAAAGTATTTAAAAATGTCAAAATGCAAACGAGATATTAGAAAAATCCCTCCCCATAGGATCAGCATTAGCTCGTGAGTGTCTTCGCCGACAGGGACAGGAGCCTTAAGCATATGACAATAGTAACAATATATACAACAATTAAAGTAAATTTGCAAGAAATCACGTTTTCAAACTTTCATAAATGAAACCTGATTATGTTAAAATCAGCCACCCCAGAATTTCAAACTCCTATATGTCAACCTTTTTTTAAAGATACAGACAAACCAAAAGAATTTCTCGGTATCATTGCCGAGAATTAATGTTTAAGAACTTTTTAGATTTTTAAATTATTTGGAAATCCTTTTGAATTCGGAATCATTAAGTGGCCGCCATTTAGAAACAGGATGGTGAATGAAGCTGGAAACAAACACGGTAAAGACCTTTGCAAATCTTATGCATAAAGGCTCAGTCACATCCAAATTGGTTCATAAATAGAAGAGCTATCGCATGAGAAATATATATATATATATATATACATACGTATCAACATCTGAACTGATGTGTCTAGGGTTTTTTGGGGGGTCTAGGGGTCATGATCGATAAAAATATACCGAAATTTTCCGGAATGCGGCTGCAATAAGTAGTTTATTACTTTTGGTAATTGAAGATACCTAAAATGTTCTTCATTTCTTACCAACACGTCTTCCAATTCTTACCAACAAGAGAAATTCGGAAATTTCAATTTATACATTTTAAACTCCATACTTTTGTTCAATAGAAATATTTTACTCTATTTTTATGATTCATTTATTTATTATTATTTTTTTAAATAAAAGTATCATATATTACAGATGCATATAGAAGAAGTTAAACTTTTCGTACAGGAATTTTTTCGCATATTTCCTTTATTTTTACTTATATTAGCTGACTCAATCGGCGTTTCCCGGGAGCCCATTGAATTTTTTAGTGAACGCACGGGCATATCGCGTATAAACTTTAAAAAGTAGTTAATGCGTAAATCAGTATAGCGATCACGTTAAAAAAAAACTTCACATGTCACTTTCGCATGTCGAACTCCTACGCGCAGATACTTATATTTATTATTATTGATGTTAATAAAATGTTCCTACTTTCATAAACGTGTATAGATGTGAGTAAGGTGTATTTTTAACGATTTATTTTACATGGAGAAAAGCCAGAAAGTGCATTGTATAAATCATTGTTTCTTAAGCCTAAATGAGCTATTTTGTTTACTTGAAATATATTGAGAAAATAAACCAAATAAATTAAAATAATTTTTAGAATCTATGTTGCAACAAAGAGCAAGGCATGATTGTACCGATTGTTTATTCTTTAAAAGTTCATTAGTATTACTGTGTGCAATTAAACGAAAACCTAAAAGTTTAAATTAAAGTCAAAGTAAACAAATGCGTCGAACAAGTTCAATTATTAATCAACTAATTAATTAATCATTAGCTATTAATTAATCAACAGAGGACATTCTGAAATACAGTCCGAGGACAAAAAATGTGAACAATAGTCATAACTACAATTGTAAGACACAGAATAAATATTTTTGAATTAAAGTTCCATAGTTATTTCTACAATTCTATCATGTTGAAATTTTTCGAAGGTCCGTATACATACTAATTTTTATATTCCTATATTTCTTTATTTCATTAGATTTTGTTTGCCTCATCCATCCGGAATACAAATATGCATAGATTAATCCTTACACACACACACAGAAATTAAAGTATTAATTAAAGAGTGTTCAGCGAGTGTGTCAGTATTGAGATACGCATTTTTAAAATTGCATGGTATTGCCGCTAAATTATTAAACTTTTACGTAATACTACTTTGTTAATAGGACTAACAATACTCGTTAAAATATTCAAAACTATCCATATATATACCATTTACTTAGTCCATAAAAACACACAAAAGGGATTTTAAACATTAATCTAAAATATAAACGATTAAAGCTGCCCATCTTAAATATACACTGATAATTTAACAACTAATGATTTTAAATGAATGAAAAATGATACTAGGCAAACATACATAATGAGGATTTTGATTGACAAATCATATATGAGGGCAAATCAAAAATAAGTTACACTTGCAAGTTATGGCGATTTATTAAACCACATATACATTAGCAACACGACTGTGATAACATACAATATAAGTTCCCTTTTCCACATAGACCCCAAGAGACTGTAAACATTTCTCGGAACGGTCAGCCAACTTTTCGATTCCGGATGCGTAGAAATCTCGTCCAGCGCTATGTAACCACCCGCAGATAGCAAAATCCAAGATGCTCGTGAGCAATGGGGAACACACTGCCGTACAAAACGTTCAGCATGCTGGCAATTTCCTCTAGTGTTATGCGCCAATTCTCTCTAATAATCGCATCCACACGGTCAACATTTGCAACTGTACGACGTTGCGGTCCTGCCTTCGTGATATTCGTCCATGATATCCGTACATGCTGAACCAGCATACTGCCAGCATGCTGAACGTATTTCGTACGGCAGTGTGTTCTCCATTGTTCACGAGCACTTTGGCTTTCGCTGTCTCCGGGTGGGTATATAGCGCTGAAAGAAATTTCTACGCATCCGGAATCGAAAATTCGGTTGACCGTTCCGAGAAACGTTTACAGTCTCTTGGGGACTATGTGGAAAAGTAAACTTACATTGTATGTTGTCATAGCCGTGTTGCCTATGTATATGGGGTTTAATAAATAGCCATAACTTGGAAGAATAACTTATTTTTTGATTTGTCCTCGTATATGTTTCTGTTTATGAATTTTTAATAATTGGATTGTCATTAAATAATTATCATAACAAAAAAATATTTATCAAGAACATGCACGCACGTCAAGTGCAATGTATCATATGAAATAAAAGCAATAAAATACATAAATTATTGATCTAGTTTTGCCTAAATAATGAAAGTTTATCTTATATTTAATATTGTTTCATTTTTCAATAATTTATATCTCACTAACATTTTTGGGGCAGGAAAGTTCAATATGCATTAAAAGTTTGTTGTTGCTATTAAAACTTTAAAAATAGGGTTCAAGTTTAATGGTATAGCATACCCCTTAATGCAAAGCAAGCCACATACAATTTTAAATATCTTTATATGAAATAAATTGGTACTTTTCTTATTTTCTAGCATTATTTACAACTAAAATTATATCCATCATTCGGATCTATTTTTTGTTGACGTACTGTACGCGTAACTGGGATATCCATTGATATCTAAACGCAGCCGTATGTGAAGGTGACATACATACTTCAAGGTCGCAAATTCATAGGTTTTAATTATTAAGATGATATCTGGCGCGGTATACTATGAATTTTAAAAAAACTTTAAAAACGTTAAAGATACTGGAGACGGTGCGCTAAACGCTACCGAAACTAGTCTGCTCAAAGTTTTGCATTTTCTGGCGTTTTTAACGTTGCTTTTAAATTTATAATTCATATGATTTACTTTTTGGGTTATATTTTACATTATTAACCATTTGGAAAGATGGTTATTGTCCTCTGTCAGGGTAGGAAATTAAAAACATATCTGAAGCGTTTTATTGGTTGAATCCACATTTTATTCGTTTTCTGATTGGTCTATACAGTAATCTGTATTTTCCCTTTACTTTCAACAGAGATGGATACTTCTGTTGCCACTATGACAAAAAAAGTAATAAAAAAACTACAATAAAAAATTAATAACTCAGAAACAAATTGAGATACAGCTTTCAAACAAATTGCAATTAAAAGTACATTTTTTTCTCTATACGACGGTGTAAAAAGTAATATTGTGGGATGTTTAGAAGTTTAAGAATGAAATTTCATTTAAAATTGGTCCAGGAATATTAATGTTTAATCCATGGCGTACGTAATGAATGACCAGCTCCGTAGAAGTTTAAAAATTTACAGTACCGAAAAATGTAATCCATGGCGTACGTAATGTATGATCAACTCCGTGCGATTTTTTTATGTCTTAAATTTTAGTCTTTGAAAAAATCACTTTCCAAATGGTCGTTGTAATTTGTTAATTTTTTTTTTTTTTTTTTTTTTTTTTTTTGTTATTTAATTGCCTTGCATATTAAAGCTTCATCGCTCTTTTGTGATATCGTCTGCATTGTTTTACTTATTCATAAAAAAAAATTTCACCCGATTTAATTGTTTTCTGTATAAGAAAATATGTACACAAAATATGCACTTAGAGTTTTTATAATATTTTTGGATAACGTTTAACAAACTTCAGAAGTACTGTAAAGAGAAATATAGAGGTCACTATAGAGAGTGCTTTCAGCATAAATTCATATGAATAATCACAATTTACTATCTGCTTGTATATACTTCAATAAACATTTAACCGCAAAAGTAATATTTTTAGAATAAACAAGAAAGAAAAATCATGCATCAAGCCTAGATTATGAAACACTTCCCAACACATTCAGAATAACGTGACAAAACTTCATAGTTTAATAAGTTAAAATATTGTCTAATTCAACCATATGGAAACTCATAACACATTTGAAAACCAAATTTCAGCTGTTTCCATCCACAACCGGAAAACTATCCGAATACTTTGAGCAGCACTGTATATGTTTAAAATAGTTAAATTTAAAAGTGCAAGCCGAAATTGAAAACGCACTTCAGCGATTATTACTCAAAGACAGTATTGCAACCGATTTCTTTTGTGTGTCCCTGTAAATGAACGGCAAATGCTACGAATACCCTATTCTATCGCAACCATATTTTAATGAAATTCAGAGATTTAGATAAGTTTCAATACATTTGAAGTAGCGTAATATCAATAAAATACTCTGCAAACGATTTTTCCACATATACCATAATGTAATGGAATTATTTTGGGTAACCCTGTAAATGAAATAATAATCCCACAAACTTCATATGCAATACCAAACATGGTTAAGTGACCCTAAATATGGATTATCAATTGTATAAAAATCCGAGTGTATTTACGGGAGTTAGAGCGTGGCCAGACAGCCATACGGACAGACGGACAGACAAACCGATGCATAAACACATTTCAACTTTGTTGGAAAGTATTAAAAAGAACGAAAATAAATTTATGCTTAAACTCTTTTATTATTTAATCTACACAATAAAAAAATGGGTACTTTTCGGTTAGCTGGGCGCCAGTGTTATATATACATACATATATGTATATATGCATATTTATATATATATATATATGCGTGTATATATACAATATATGTAAATATATATATATATATATATATACATATATGTATGTATATATACAGTGTGTATTTCAGTATAAACTGACCGACCTTTATTTTCGCAACCATTGGTCCTAGATACATATTTCCAATTACAAAAATGGTCAAAATTAGGTGCAGGGTTAAGATAAAATAAGTTTGAAGCGAAAAAACAATTTAGTGAAGAATTACAGAATCTAAATTTGTATACGGTCCCCCGGTCCTATAAGTTATATTTAGTTAAATTTACCTGTTACACTGGCAAGTAAGGCAAAATAAGTCCCGTTATTTTACGATTAAAATTGACCGAGTAATAGCTGTTTAAAGTTGGAGTATATTTTTTGCTGCAAATTAGGGGTCATTCACAAATTTAGTTGAAATATAATTTCGTCAGATATACTACTAAAGAAATGGTTGAGATTAAAATTAGCATTTGCATTGCAATATAAATTTGAAATCTTTAATCATTCTGACATATTACTGCAAAATGTACAATTTGTACTGAACATTATAAGAGGATACAAATAACAGATTTTTTGTTAAATAAAAGGATAAAGAACAACAGCTTCAATTCTTTACAAAGTGATACATATTTTAAAATGCTGTTAGATTGCATTGTCTTTCAAATTTTGGATTGTGGTATGTTTTTCAGCTTTTGAAAATTGATTGTTATGTATTTTTTAGCACTGAATCCGAAAATGACCTGCATTTTAAACCATCACGTCAGGAATTTTCTCAAATCGGAAATTTCAAAGTTAAAAAGCTAAAAGTTAAAATTGATCCCCCCTCCCCCACCCCCCAACCTCATCGGACCACCGAGCTGTTTAGCTGTAAGAAACCCAGTATAAGCCAAAAAATCTAATAAATTATTGAATTAAATAAAATTAAACTGAATAAAAAAGTCTTACATCTATTTTATAGTATCAGATTTTTCGCTATTCAAAATTACCTTGAAATTTACGATTTGCGAAACATCTTGACATGATTGTTAAAAGTGAAGGTAATTTTTTTATTCAGTGTAAAAAAATACATAAAATGTAATTATAAAAGTTAAAAAACACAACCATCGCAGGTTTATGTTATCTAATCTAAAACTCTTTCTTAAACTTCTTGACGGCAATCTATCCAAATTTTTTTGTGTTATCCTCTAATATAAAAATGTATAAGATGGTAAGAGTCGAAAATCATAATAATATTGCATTGTCATCGGATTTAAGTGAGTATGTAAAATTTAACTTCGATCGGACATTTGAAAGTAAGTTAAAGTTCGCGTACAAATTTTAAACTGGAAAGACGATCATTGCAAGTTAAATAAAACCTTATGAAAATAACATAATTTTAGTTAAAAGAAATTATAGCCTAAAATCCTTACAAAATAAAACATATGTTAAAATACAATTATTTTAACTAATCTGAAACTTAAATAATAAAAGTTAATCGTAATATTTGTACGATTTCTTTCAAAGCGCAGATACCTTGAAATAAGTTTAAGTACTTTATACACGACCCCTGAAAGCATGGTCGAAATCATCTGTTTTGATATGCAAAAAAGTGGTATAAGTCATGCATTTCAAAGTTTCATAACTCGGTCAATTTTAATGTTAGCTGAATGGGACATTTTTTGTCTTAGTTGTTAGTGTCACAGTAAATTTTTAGTAAATATCACTTACAGGACCGGGAGACCATATAATAAGTTAAATTTTGTAATTTTTTAATAAATGTTTTTCTTGACCCAAATCGCTTTAAAAATAATTCTTTACCTTATTTAAACCATTTTTGTAATTGGGAGTATGCATCTAGGACCAACGGTTGCGAAAATAAAGGTCGGTCACGTTATACGTGGACACACTGTATATGTATATATAACACTGGCGCTCGGCTAACCGAAAAGTACGAAAAAATGACATTGGATGTTATTGTCACATCTCTTCTGTGAAGGTTTTTGTTCGCATATTTCAAAACATTCGAGTTGATTTTTCAATAACTTTCAGTAATTTATATGCGATAACAATACAGGACTATAAAGTCAAATCAAACTCAAGAACATTTTTTGCTTTCAGCTCTCCTCTTCCCTTTTACATTTATTCGATTAGAACACGAAAACAGCGCAAAAGAAAAAAAAATCATCATTAACAGCAATTCAACATAGAAATAATTATAATGATTGTTGGGTTAGTCACAGTGCAAAATGTATTTCAATTGAACAATCTAAAAAATCTAAAATGAAAATGTAATCAGAGAATCAAATTAATATTTTCTAGTCCGTGAATATTAAGGACTGAATTAATTTTGTAAGCTTAAAAGCGTTGTAAATAAAAATAAATGATACTTCTGACCATAAAGTTATCTTATTAATTAAAAAAATATGTTAGTCGCTTTAAGGGATTCCGCGACAGAAAAAAAGCAATTTTTCTATTGGTTTAAAAATGACAGAGTTTTCAGAATTAAATACGGAAAACCACATGCTTTTATCATGATTAGATCCGGAGATATAACATTTTTTGTCCGTGCCACGCGTAAATAAAGGGAACTTTAACATTATTTATCTCAGAATGATTTTTTAGTATTTGTCAACTTTGAAAGTATATATCTAAAATTTCTTAAAAGGTACACGTATGAAATTTTCAACAGTGTTTCTGTATTCTATGTCTAATACATTTTCTTAAGGATTTTTTATTTTGAGTGATAATTGTGAAAATATACTAATTAATGCAAAAGTCACTCATGAAAGAACTTATTTTTTCTTTCACTTAAAAATGTATTATGATTTTTATAATTGATATTTTTAAATGTCCTGAAGGCAAAAAATATTGCACATTTTCTGAACACAACAGTGCAAAAATTATTCAAATCAGGCAAGTGGTTCAAGAGTATATGTCAAGAGTGGTATATCAAAAATTTAATTAAATGTTTAAATTTTTTAACTGTTTTTTTAATGTTTTAAAATGTTTTAAAGTTTTCAGTATTTTTTCATATGTGACATGTTATTTATATAAACACATATTTCACATCACAAATAACTTTAATGAAAAAATAGGGTTTTCTCTCCCAGATTCCCTGAAATGATTAATGACAAGGAGATAATGAGATAATTGTATAAATCACTTACAAGGAAGGTCTCCATATGAGCATACTCGAAAAAATCTGAAAAAAGAAATATAAAATATTCTTTTCATGAAGATAGATATATTTATAAAGAAAATTTCGGCGGAAACTCGATAGAGTGTTCGTGAAAAAACAATGAAAATTTTGCCATTTGGCGATATATCAGCGGTTGGCGATGGAATTAAATTTAAAAAAAAAAAACTTTTTTATGTCAAATACTCTTCAAAGTTTCGTGTTGAACTTGTTTAAATAAATTTGATTTAAATAACTTTAGTTTTGTCAGTTTTAGCATTTTAGCTCTAATTTTGTCATATACATATATTTATAATGAAAGTTGAAAATGAAATTTTATGAATTAAATTATAATCTTTTTTAATTAATTTTTCAACTACATTTCAGCAGTGAAATTATGCTTGAAATTATTGAATATTACTGATGTGAATTATCACATTGCTACAAAGCGTAAACCAACTTAGTGAAGAATGTCCAAGCCGGGAATCGAACCCGGGTCCCTGGAATAGATCTCCAGTGCTCTATCACTAAACCACAAGGACGATGTCCAGCTTGGCATTTCTCACTTATATAAGTCGGTAATCAGTAATATTCAATAAATTATAATCGTTTCAATCTCAAAACTAAGTCTAACTAAGCACTGTCGATTCAATTTTGTTACTATGGAAACAAAAACTTCTTCTATACTGAAATGGGAGACTGCAGCATGCAGCATTCTTCATCTTGCCTTTATTTTCGAATACGCCTAAATATTTGAAAATATATTTTTCAAAATGAAAATTTGTTTTTATATGTGGAATTTTTTTATAGTGATAAACTTAAATAACTGCAGCAACAAGCAACATAAATATGTAACACAAAAAATATATGTATGAAACTCTCTCATTGTTTGAGTTTAAAGTCATTAAATATTATTTACACACATTCTCAAAATCAATTAACAAGGAATTTTCAGATGCATTAAAATCGTTTTCTTTTGGCGAGGAAAAGTGCTGCTCCCCAAATCGTGTGACGCTTTTGTCTTTTCCCGCCAAATATTCGAAAGTACAGTTGAACCCGGTTAAGACGCTCACGGTTAATACGCGACCCGGTTAATGCGCGATTTTTTCTGGTCTCTTGAACATCGCCCATAAGGCTACTGCAAAAATATCATGTTTAATACGCGAACGGTTATTACGCAACCCACTTAATACGCGATAAATTTTCTGTCCATTTAGGGAAAATTCCCGTTTAAGACGCCAATTCATTGATTAAGATGTGAATACTTTCTCTCTTCACGACTGCTGCCAATTTAGCAGATTTTTTTTATTCAGATAAAAAAACACTGTTTCCGAATATTATTAAAGGCGAAAATTACTAATCGCAAATAGTGGTAGATATATGAAATAAAGAAAACCCCGCTAAATTAGAGAAATTGCATTTCTTCTTTGATCCCGCCTCCTAACATTCTTTCAGAGTTCGTACGCATCAAGGGATTCAGGGGATTTTAGGTGTTTTAGTACCAGAAATTTCGTAAAGTACTGCTCGCTATATCTGAAGATTTTTTTTCAATAAATAAGTCAAATATTGCTTTACAAAATTTCTGGTAAAAGATCCTTGAAGCGTACGAACCACGTCTTTGTCTTTCGCTTCGTGTATATTTTTACCTAGACGAATTCATATAGACGAATTCAAGAAACTGAGACATGCCATAAAAATTATTATGATTAGAGATGATCATACACGTTGTTAGTGAGGTTTTAAATGTACGTTATACCACTATGAATGTATATTATAGGCAACAGAAAATGAAACTCGTAAAGATGAAACAAATACGACTGCGGTTGGATAATTCTTCTGTGTTTTCTTTACTTTTTGCTATGCTAACAATACATGGAGATTAATAAGGATTTTTACATAAAATTTAATAAAGATAGTTTTTTCTTATATTGAAAAGAAGGAGAGATTGTAATAGTACTTGCTCATTATTACAAGTATTACATGTGGTTTTAAAACTGGACTGGCTTTCAAAGATTTAATATATTTTTATTTCTGTTTAAACAGAAACTGTCTAGTAGGAAAATTATTTTTATTGTGTCATTTTTGGTTGCAAAGTATTAATCGACAGTAAAGAAATGTTGGAATCCATTTTATTTTCCGATGTTATTCCAGTCGGTGTACTATAAAAAGAAACAACGAGTTAAAGTGTGGAATACAATTAAATTTTAATATAAATTTACATAAAAGAGACAATTTTCGGCCGTATAAATAAAAGCTCTAAATTTCATTTAGACGATTAAATGTGTAAATAAATCTAATTCCTGCAACGTTATACAAATCACGTCTTTACAAAGCGACTTTTGTCCACTCCCTTGAAACGCGTCTTAACCGGGTTCGACTGTATTTTATTTTTTTACAGTCTTCCTACTATAATTCCGCCTCTAAATTTGATTTATCCTTTATTACATACATAAGTAGTTTAATTGGTATTTTACTCAAAATATTCCGGAGTGTGCCCGGTAAGGAGACATTCCTTGTTAGTAACGTCGATCATATTTATAATGAATTAAAAAGTGTTGTAAAAGTTGTTTTGAAGTGTTAGAGTCGAACACCCTCATATTATCTGTTAGGCAGCGCATATGTATTTCATATAATGCTATATATTTTCAGCGTATTTTTTGCACACCATTTGTTATATAACTTAAAATAATAATGCATTTCCAAATCTAGTTCAATTTATTAAATGTTAAGAATTTTTATTTTATCGTGATTTATACTTTTCAGGTCAAAATGAGATATTTATAAAAAACGGATCTATGAAAAAAAAAAAAAAAACATTCTCAATGAAATTAGTACGAGTCGAAACCCGTTGAATTCGATAAATGAAGTTATTAAAAAAACTGATTGATTGAATTTATAAAAATTCATAAAAATAATTACATAAATTAGTCAATCATATTGTTTGGTCCAACTCTTAAAACAAATATTATTTTTCACTAAAGTTTAATTTTAATTTTTCAAATTATTGTGAAATTAAATTTTATTCCTATACGTTAAACAATTAAGGTAAGTAATTATGTAGTTATTAATTGAGGCTTTGATCTTTGGAATTACGCAATGCAAAATCAACAAAAATTGCGCCACTATGACACAATTATAATTTTTTTTCAACGAGATCTAAGAATAACGTCGTTTTAACAAGTCGCAAAATTTACATGCTTACTATTCATATTCATATTCACTATTTTAAAATATTTTAACACGCAATAAATTACAAATAATATCATAAGATGAAACGCAATTTTTCACCTTGATTCGACATAAAATATATAATTTGAACATTGAAAATTTCACAATCTTACTTAAAAAGTGACTAATTTATAGTCATGAAAAAGATATTACAAGTTTAAAATATACATTTTATTAAAAAACTTCTTAGTACTTTCAAGCCTTCCAGGTTCATCATCAGAGAATATCTTGATAACTAAATGTTGTTTATTTATACACATACGTCACTCTGTTTTGAAAATGAGAGAGCCAATAATTACTAGAGTTGAAAGTAGAAGTAGTAGTAGCAGTTTCATTGATTGAAATTAATTAGAGGAAATATATATTATTAATATTAATTGCAGTTCCATTTATTTTATGACATCACTTTGTTTCTCATACGTCACTTTTCATGGGTAGAAGGAAATATTTAACTTCTGTACTTTAAATTTTATTACGTCACTTTCCTCAGGTTTTCAGGATTTATTATCAGGATATTGAACCACAAACTGGGGATATTGTACGATAGGGCGTCGTTACAAACTTGATTGCTTTTATACGGGATTGATATTGATTCTCTTATAGTGGATGCATAATAATTGGATGTTGGGAATATGATTTTTGCCTGATCAAAATCTATTACGATATTCTGATTGAAACTTAAACGAGAGAGAGCTGTGGATTGACGACAAAATTTTATGTCTGCATTATGCTCTTTTATTCTTTCTTTGAGTTTTCTTTTGGTCATTCCGATGTACTCCATTATTCTATTGCTGTCAGTTCTAAAAGGAATGGTATATACACCAGCTAATGCATAACTGCACACTCTCACTCACTCTTGAAATTGAGAAAGATGGAAGCTTACCTTTCTCGACGTTGATTTAATTAAAAACAACGAAAACCTAAACATTGACAGAAATGTATATAGAAAACCGATCAGATCAAATATAAGACTTCATCGCCATTTTTATATAAAATTGCAGCTTACAAATGTTATATTAGACGAGCTTTTAAAGTATGTTCAGAAAAATATTTAGAAAAAGAGCTTAATACCATTAGAGATATCGCTGAGGAAAACGGCTTCTCAATAATCTTCACCAATAGCTTATCTATGAATTCAGTTTTTATGACAATATCAAAAAAGAAAACCATAAATAAATGACATACAAAATGTTTAACTATTTCCCTGGTCTGTACCAGAAATTAATATATGCTCTACTGAAACACAACATAAATTTAATAGCCTGTCCACCAAGAAAATTAAAAGAGTTAATTTGCACGAAAATAGAGCCAACACCGAAAGATGAATGTAGCTGGTAGTATTAGCTGGTGTATATACCATTCCTTTTAGAACTGACAGCAATAGAATAATGGAGTACATCGGAATGACCAAAAGAAAACTCAAACAAAGAATAAAAGAACATAAAGCAGACAAAAATTTTGTCGTCAATCCACAGCTCTCTCTCGTTTAACTTTCAATCAGAATATCGCAATAGATTTTGATCAGGCAAAAATCATATTCTCAAAATCCAATTATTATACATCCCCTATAAGAGAATAAATAGAAATCATGTATAAAAGCAATGAAGTTTCTAACGACGCCCTATCGTACAATATCCCCAGTTTGTGGTTCAATATCCTGAAAATAAATCCTGAAAGCCTGAGCAAAGTGACGTAATAAAATTTAAAGTACAGAAATTAAATATTTTCTTCTACCAATGGAAAATGACGTATCAGAAACAAAATGATGTCATAAAATAAATGGAATTGCAATTAATAATAATAATATATATTTCCTCTAATTAAATTCAATCCATGAAACTGCTACTGCTACTTCTACTTTCAACTCTAGTAATTATTGGCTCTCTCATTTTCAAAACAGAGTGACGCATTTGTATAAATAAACAACATTTAGTTACCAAGATATTCTCTGATGATGAGCCTAGAAGGTTTGAAAGTACTAAGAAGTTTTTAAATAAAATGTATATTTTAAACTTGTAACATATTTTTCATTACTATAAATTAGTCGCCTTTTAAGTAAAATTGTGAAATTTTTAATGTTCACATTATATATTTTATGAGCAATAAATTATTAATGCTATAATTCCAAGCTTAATGTCATACCGGGTGTCCCAAAAAGGACTGACTGATTTTAAAATTCAATAACTTCTAAACGGTGACAGATATTAAAAAATTTCTTGCAGGAGGGTTATGCATAAAGTCAAAAGTTTTTTTACAGTGATTTTTGATTTTAGTTCGAATTACAAACAATAGATGGCGCTGCGATCAATAGAAGCTAAATTCAGGCTCGATTTTTGGTACTTCATGGCCCGGAGAATACATTTCCATCTCCTTTTTCTGCATGGAACAACAGAAAGGACCAAAAATCGAGCCTGTATTTAGCGGCTATTGCTTACAGCGCCATCTATTGTTTGTAATTCGAACTAAAATCGAAAATCACTGTAATAAAACTTTTGACTTTATGCATAACCCTCCTGCAAGAATTTTTTTAATATCTGTCACCGTTTGGAAGTTAATGAATTTTAAAATCAGTCAGTCTTTTTTGGGACACCCGGTAATTGCCAGTTACAATTTTCCATGTAAACAGTCGCACTCTTGGCTTGAGGTTAAAATCTGCGTGCCGGCAAATCCAGAAATTTACTTTTAGATGCACTCGTAGAACAATATTTATTTTTACCAAAGAAAATACTCATTTCATTTTTACTATGACGTCATTTTCAGTTACTGAAGCACTCTGAGATTAGCGTCTCAATCTCAGTATCAGTGGAATGAAAAAAATTTGACAGCTTATATTTTTAACAGCTTTATCAGAAAAAGTGAGTTTTTGTTTAAATCATAACGTCATTACGTCTATTTCTGTTCAAAAAATTAAAAAAAAAAAATATTTTTAATTGTAATACGAAAATGGCATGCGTAATGACATGGTAATTCCCATTGTTTCCCTTCTCTTTTCAACAATGGAAGTAACCGGATTGCCACCAATGTGAAGAAACCCCATCAAGGGCTTTTAAAATTAAATTTAAAATCGAAAAATGGGAATATTTTAAAACACAGATAGTGCAGGCACATCTACAAATTACCAGCTTTCATTAAAAAAAAAATATTAGCAAAATCGGTTCAGTAGAAAACTGAAGGCAGATGGCTAAAGAAACACCATTGTCCTTTAAAAATACAGTTGATAAGCAAAATTATTCGCGTAAAATTTAAATATTAACTTTAAAATGGTACATTCACAGATAATTCATTTTCTTCATAGTCTAGTGGCACAAAATATGTCTTACCGTAAATTACTCTCTTCTATGTTCACTAATGTTCGTACATAAAAGACAGATTGGACATTGAACAAAACTGGCGGAGATCTCGCTAAACTCAGATGGTTCGCTCTAGAACGCAATACATTTTTAAAAGAGTCTAACAGATTTTATTCTATTACTAGAAAGGTAGCCCGTCAAAAATGACGGAAATTTAGATATAAAGATATATACAACTCATGAGCAAGAGTATGAGTTTTCTCGCTTATTCCGCAGTGATAGATGAAAATAACACATTTTAAGAACGAAACACATTTATTAAAAACTGTGTACAGTAGAAGACCACTAATCTGCACAGTTTCGTTCCAAGTGTTATGCAGATTTGAGGCTTTTTGCGGTCATGTCTTTTCAATCTTTGTTTACATTTCTTTTTCAATTCATATATTGGACAATTTAGATTGTTAAGCCTTAAAAATAAATAAATTACACACTTGAAGTAAGCTAAATCTATTAAATTATCGTATACGACTTCATGAAGTAGTATTGTATGGTATTATATGTGTGTGCTTTACGATCTTGGTTACGACGTTGGCGAAATTGGCTGCAACTTGTCATAATCCTAATAGTGTGGGACGCTATAACAAAAAAGTAACCAGTTTTTAGAAAAATTTCTGATTTAAAGTAGTTTTCAAAAACATGTGTAAAATTGCAGGCCGTTGTCATGTTATGTCAGTCCTAAGAATAATATTTCTAACACTGAAGAGTTTCCATGTATATGTGGAATTTAGAAAAGCTTCCCCAAAAGAAAGGTCCTGAAATGACATTGTAATTCCTCTAACTTCAAAGTTTAATCGGGCTCTGATGTTGTTTACTTAAATCTAATAAATACAGTTATTTTAAATATTACAACAGAATTAAACATTTAAACTTATTTAACTTAAACTCACTGTTACTTCTCGATATTATTTTTTAGTATTAAGAAAGAAAATTATTTAAATTTTTCAAATCATGCATTTATAATTTTTTTTCCGTCTTTAATAACTAAATAATGAAAAAAATGTGCTTTTGTTCTGAGTTCATAAATATGACAATAAAATAATGTAACTAAGAGACATTGCAAAATTAAATCTTTGTGATTTCAAACCATAAACAAACGATACCGCCACCATTTTACCTACTATGACATCATTAGAATATTGCCCATTGATTGTTGGAGAACTTACTTTGTGAATGATTACCTCAATGATTTAATATTTTTTTTACGGTTCAAGATGAATGAATCCCTTGTGTTTGCTTAGGTTTATGGAATGAGGTATTAAGCCGTCAATTTGAATTGAAGATATCCAAGGATATATGTATTTTTAATCGAAATTAAAAACAATGCTTTGATCTCGAAGTAAAAAGTTTTAGTTTGTATAAATGGTTATTTCTGTTAATTATTTATTTAGGTACTTTTCCATTATAGCGCATTTTTAAAAAAAGCTAGGCGCAATTCGGGCATCAGAAAGTGAGATATGTTGCCAAAATATACAAACAGCTATGAAAACAAATCTAATGAACTTTTATTTTTGTTTATATATGCACTTATATACATAAAAAAATCGTTTCTAAATATATATAATATTTTTTTATATACATATTACGGCACAGATTTCAGATATGAACCGGGATGCCTAACTGGCGCCAAAATGGTGTTATTTTGCCTGCTATGGTAACCCGGCTATTGTTTTTTATTTATTAATAAATTGTTTATTTACTTTTATTTTCTGTTTTTAATTATATAAACTGTTTTGGGCACAGATGTCATATATTGGCGCAATTTTTTTCTGATGCCAATTTGGCGAAAACATCAACAGCATAAACAACATCATCCGGGTTACCATATCAAGCAAAATAACGACATTTTGGCACCAGTTAAGTACCCGTTGCGTATAAGACATTGGCGTCAGAAACAAATCGCGCCAATATGGGGGGTATATGAAATCTGTGCCCTGTTTTGTTCTATAGTTATTATTCAAACTTTTATTTATTTATAGTTATTTCCTTTTCAAAATGATAGCAAATAATTTTAAAATATATAAGTAATTGGTATTCGAAAGCGAGATTTCTGTCAAATTGGCGTCAGAGAAAAATCAAGCCAACCCCGATGCGTATATGACATCTGTGAAAAAATTACTTCTGTTTCTTTATAAAAATGGATAAATAGCTTTTTTATATTAAATAAATTGCATACATATGGAAAAAATTGCTTGTGAGTATGAAGCAGTAAATAGGTTGTCAGGAAATACGTTGGCAAACTTCTTTCTCGCCAAGAAACTTTTCTCGGAAGTATTGTACATAAGCAATGATTGCTAGAAATGCATTTTAATTATGATATGCGCTTTTATGTTTCACTACATTTATGCATACTATACTGTGTGTATAAATGCTACAGTTCATATGCAGGGCTGCACAAAAGAATTCGTAAGTGTTACTGAGTATGAGAGTAAATTGCTTAAAGTTGGTTTTTAAAGGAGTTATGCATTTTTACGTTGAACTGTATTTAGTTTACTAATAATTGTTTGTAGAATATAGATAAAATGATATACAGGGTCACGCAAAGAATTGGATACATAACCGTCTATGGATGATAATGTCTGGAAATGTGATTTCAGTAGTTTTAAGAGTAGTTTAAATTAAATTTTAGCTAAATAGTGGCATGTAATAACGATACTATTGGCTATAGACGGTAACTGCTGAAATCAATTTTTAAAAATTTTTATGCGTCTTCTAAAATGTTTACTTAGTTATCTTATTTACCTTATTTCCCCAAATAACGAAGTTTTGTTAAAGCTTTCAGGATGTGTTGGAAAATGTTTCATATTCATTCGTAGTCATGCATAACGCATGATTTTTCTTTCTTCTTTAGTCTTATTTTGCATTTATTTTATTCTTAATTTTTTAGTCTTATACTGCTTTATAGAAACTTTGGCACAGTTGTCATATACACACAGTTGTCATATATTGCCGCGATTATTTTCCGACGCCAATTTGGCGAAAACATCAACAACATAAACAACAACATCCGAGTTACCATATAAAGCAAAATAACGACACTTTGGCGCCAGTTAAATACCCATTGTGTATATGACATTGGCGTCAGAAAAAAATCGCGCCAATATGGACATCTGTGACGAAACTTTAATATTTAATGTTTAAACTCGCTCCACCCCCCTTGCATGTAGTACAAACTATAACACAGATAGCGCAAAATTATAGACAGTTTGGTACTTTCCACTGTAGGGGCTTTGGCGTTTTTTTAAAAAAGCTTGGTGTAATTCGGGCATCAAAAAATGAGATTTGAGTACTTTTCTGTTATCCGGATACCATTGTCGCCAAGCGTAATAGGTGGGGCAAAATGAAAATCACGTGAATTGAAGCATTTGAAAAATAAAAGAAAAAACATTGTCGATACTAAAGTGAGCATTTAAAAAATATAACATTTGAAAATTCCGGATTTTTACGAACTATTTCATTAAATCACAAATATATACTTAAAATACGTGGACAAATAACTGTTATAACATAAAGCAATAAAATAAAACTCATATTAAACTGCTGGCATAAAATTAAAAATATATTTTAGCATTTTAAAATAATTGGCGCATTAGCATACATTTTGGCATGGTGTCCGTATAACGGGAAAATATCGAGGTTTGTTGTCAAATCATATAAACAGCCATGAACACAAACTTGATGAGAGTTTTTGTTTGTTTTATATGCTTATTTTATATGTATATTATTGATGTTTTTATGTACAAATTACATCTGTTTCTGTATAAAATTAGAGAAACGGCTTTTTTATGTTAAATAAATCGTATAAATATCGAAAAAAATGCGTGTGTATATAAAATGAAACAGTGGATAGGTTCTCGGAAAATATGTTGCCAAATTTACTTTTTCGCCAAGGCACCTATACTGGAAAAGTACCTAAAGCACATTAAAATTGCGCAGTTAGGAGCTCACACAGTACAGCGTCGTCTATTGGAGGTTATTTTATTAGTAGCATCGGGAAGAAGATCTAAAGATGTACTTTAAATTCTCACTCATAGATTTTGAAAAAATATCTTAAAAGAGCGGAGTTTAAATTAAATTACTTTGACCTCCTTTATGAAAGATTAATGGTTTTAAATGGGAATTTCGCCAAATTAGCCGGCTATCACCAAGTTGGCTAACATTTGGCGCTACTGTGGTAACCCTGCATTAGTATTTTTCAACAATTACCCATTTCAATGAGGCGGTCATACCGGAATTGTGAGGGACACACAGAGACTTGGATTTTATATAAATAGATAATCATAAAAAAAATATGTATGCTTACAGAGAGACATGCAGAACATAAATCTAATAAAAATTCTTAAAAATGCATTTTCTAAGAACGTCTGAGTAAAAGAAAGCAATAACAGCTACTGTAACTGTAATTAAAAGCTGTATGTTACAAAAGAGGGTATTATCTGTAGAGGACAGAGGCTAGTTGTGCCAATAGCATCAAGAAAATAAATTTTGAATTCATAACATGTGTTAAATAGAGGTATTTTTCTACCAAAATTGAAGCTAGAGAATACTTAAATTTCCAAACTTAAATTCAGAAGTTGGAGAATTTGTGTCAAAATGCAATGCTTGTCAAAAATGCCACCAATAATGAATCCAGACGCCCCTGATAGACCATGGCAAACTTATGCAGGTCATGTCTTTTATTTAAAAGGACGAAAGCATCTATTAATGATATATTATTTATCTATACATATTGAACTGAAGCAATTTTACAGTGTAAAAGAGTAAGCTGTCATCATGATAATGAAGCCTATTTATACAGTATATGCAGTACCACTGACAGCATATAAGTGACAGAGGACAACTTTTGAACTTTTGATTTTATGCGGAAATTTTTCCATGGATGGAATATTAAGCATTTTATTACATCACCCCACTTTCCAAGATCTAACAAACATATTAAGAGAACCATGCAGATAATAAAAAAAATATCTTTCTAAATATGCATAAAAAACATCTATCTGTTGTATTGTTGGACTTAGAATCCAAGCAGAAATGGTTACAGCCTCACTAGCTAAATTACTAAAGGGTAAAAAATCAAGAGTTTTCTTGCTATCACATTCGGAGCTATATAAACCTAAATTTGGCTTTATTTCAATCCTTGAATTACAGTTGAAGCCTAAATGCAATGTTGAAGGTGCACAAATAGTTTTCAAGAAGAGACCCAGTTATCAAGATAAGTATGTTAATGAGCATGCAACTGTCATGACGCAATTACCCAATAATACAAAAAGTATGGCGCTAAACAAACAAAAAAAATGTAAGAGACTTGGAAACAAAGTATCATAATTCCAGTAGGTCTTAAGCCTCCTTCTTATGTAATAAAAGGAGATGATGGAGGTATCTATAGAATGAATAGATATCACATTCGACCAGACAAATATGAAGATTGAGGACCTGAGTTGTCTAGAACAATTAAAGATATACAAAAGTAATAACTGAGACTCTACTAATCATGACAAAGTTCGGCGAGATTCTTGCGAGTTGTTCCAAGCTTCATTAGATTTAACAAGCTATAAGCACAGTGCACCTAAAACATGAAAGTTTTCGAGAAATATTTTTAAATTTCTTCGCTACGGCTACAATTAAACCATTTTAATTAAAAAATACGTTCCATCACAGTTGAAAAAGTTTATTTTATCTAAAAATGTTCTCTATATAAATTGCTAAAGAAAGCTTTTCAATAATAGTATTTCTTTTAGTCGTGTAAAAAAAAAAGCATGTTAGATATTTTTTGTTTTAGATTTTTTGTTCTTCAGCTCACTTAATCACGCAGTGTCTGTCAAATTTACGTTTGATTTATATTTGAAATGGCTAACTGCAGCAACTTTTGTAATTTTATTTTCTATCATGCATATATGAAGCATATGTTATTTGAGAATTTATTAAAATTTGTTATTAATAGTTGCATGATAATCAGAGTTTCTTTAGCATCTTAAAGTTGTAAACCTAATTAATAAAAATATTCACTTAAAATTGCACGCCAACTAATGGCGACCTAAGTACTTATATATACAACTGAAAATGGAATTCCCTTTCAACTTTTCTAAAACTACATTTACTCAAGAAATTTCAGTTTTATTTTATTTGTAATTTACGTAATTTCCGGCTTAAAATTAAAGTTCTAATTTTGGAAACTAAAACTGATGTAAATTAGAGTTTGATAAATGGAATGCCTAAGAAACATTTTTTTAAATTTTAATTTATTATTCTTGTATCAATGTTCGTGCACATTAGAAGGCCTATAATTAGTTTTAGAAATAAACTGTTTGACAAAGACAAAAATTTTAAATCTTTCCCTTAAATGTGCAAAAGCACAGTGATGCTCGGTTATTGAAGCTGAAAAGGGAAACTAAGAACAATACAGTATGCTAATTAATGGCCACGAGATTTGGAAAGGATTTTTAAGTCGCGAATAACTTTCAGAACAGCTGCTTCCTGCATTTATGATTTTTTTTTTATTATTTAAAAGCTTCATTTTAAATCTTAAACGATCTTTTATCAAAACACACAACAGAACGTATAAATTGTGAACGTACGAATGATAATTATAAACGTTGGCTTTTGGTCATTTTCTAATTATGTATTTTCTTTCAATTAATTTCAAAATTTAAGTATTGTGAATTAAATATGTATTAAATTAAAGCATGCTTGTAGTTTGATGATATTTTTATTTTACAAATCTACTTTTATAAATAAGATTGGTTTAATATTTTTAAGCTTTATACCTATCCTAGGTTAATTTCCTGTTTCTGTTTCCCATTTCTGATATGTTGCTTTAATTATAGACATAATCTTTGAATTTTTATTCTATTTAAGCTATTTTATGAAACATTTTATATTTCTTATAATGATTTTAAAATAAACGAATTAATTATAAACCTCGATACATCGGTTATATGTAACAATCAACAAAAAGTGGCAATGTAACGCTCAAGTAACTTTTTAGAAGGTTTATACATTATATTGCGCAATACATCTTCACGAAAAATTTTAACCCTTTGTACTCCGCGTTATTTTGAATATGGGCTACCAGTAACTCCGCGTCACTTTGACTGTGGACTAACAGCAACTCCGCGTCGTTACACAAACATTTTATTTGATCGGCACCACTTATTTAAAAGAAGAAAAAAAGTACACAATTTAAAAAATGCTCTGATTAAATAAGGCAAATTTTATTTACTTTTATTACTGGTGCCAAAAACAAAATTTATAAGGCAAGATGATGTCGCCGCAGCGGCGACATCGGAGTTTTTTACTTGCCTTACAATGTCGTCGCAGTGGGACAACGGAGTGCAAAGGATTAATAAAACAAATCCAAATACATTTACAGTTAAATTGGTTAATACAGAAAAGTAGATGAATATAAAAGTCCTCGTATTAACAGTTACTCGTAATACCAGTAAATATGATAAAAAAAAATTAAAAACGCACATAATTAAAATAATTACTATTATTAATCACTCTAATTATCTCAATGTTAAAATAAAGTTAATATCACAAAGTTAACACATAATATTCAAACTTACCTTTGTGTCATTTCCTTTAAACAAAATCACACCATTGAAATCAAAGCTTCTACAGAACTATTAATTCCAAAGGATATGAACCATGTACAGTCGTGGGAAAAAAAAGTAAACACCCCTACTAACTCCTCAACAAATTATCGTATAAGAAAGTTACTTGTACCTTACGATGGGAAATAAAGTCTACTTTTAAATGATGTATATAAAATTTGCTTAGGGGGCCATCTACATACTAAAACGAATCCAAACTTCATTTTATTTCAATGACAATACCCAATTTTAACGAGATATTTCAAATCTTCGGTTCAAACTATGCCTAGACACCAAATTTCAAGCAATAATACTAATATACCCAAACATAAATACGCTGAAATTGAAATTTTTATAACTTTATGATATGAATTATGATTTATGAAATTAATATTCAAAAAAATTAGGAATTGCAACCTACAATTTTTTTGATGGAATTAGATTTATTAAGTCCTACTTTATGGAAATCCAAAATTTCACATTTTTCTTCCAAGTAGTTTTCAAATTATGCTTAAAAAACGCCAAAATGATGGTTTAAGGGGCCGTCTATAATAGGAGTGACTAGATATTTTGAAATTTCTTTTGCTATTAGTAGGAGAGCTGTTGAACATTTTTGAGTAGGTATTTGAGGCACCCTGAAAATTTGTGCAACACTTCTTTTGTAATGCCTGAATACAAAATCGAATGTCTGGCTGAACTATCGCGGCCCAAAAACTGTGCCAGACACGTGTCAAGTGCCATTTGGCACTTGGCACGTGTCTGACACAGTTTTTGTGCCGGCTAAAGTGTCTGTCATTTTCAAAATATTTTTTTTCTAAGCATAAATATTATTCTGCCTCAATCTCAGCGTGCCTCAAATACCTTTTTTGGGTAGTCAAAAAATGGCACTTGACACGTGTCTGGCACAGTTTTTGGGCCGACTAAAGTGTCTGTCGTTTTCAAAATATTTTTTTCTAAGTATAAATATTATTCTGTCTCAATCTCAGCGTGCCTCAAATACCTTTTTTGGGGGGTAGTCAAAAAATGGCACTTGACACGTGTCTGGCACAGTTTTTGGGCCAAGATCCTTCAGCCAGACATTCGATTTTGTATTCAGCCATTACAAAAGAAGTGTTGCACAAATTTTCAGGGTGCCTCAAATACCTTCCCTAAAATGTTTAACAGCTCTTGGACTATATCGTGTAATCTAGCAGGCTTCATTGACTTCTTAAGGTGCCTTGATCAAGATGAGGGCTCTCTCGGTTAACAATCGAGTTCCGAACTTCAATTTGGATACAGCCTTAAAA
Organism: Maratus speciosus; assembly: GCA_963932465.1. Taxonomy (NCBI): domain Eukaryota; kingdom Metazoa; phylum Arthropoda; class Arachnida; order Araneae; family Salticidae; genus Maratus; species Maratus speciosus. The sequence goes on along the minus strand of OZ010788.1, from coordinate 282,252,250 downwards.
TACGCTCGTTTTAAAATAATTAATTTCTCAGAAACGTATGGTACGAATTGCATAAAAATTTGTTTTTAGGCTAATTGAAGGGTGTAGAGTTCATTTATGCTGTCATAATTGTTTACTGCTATTGAAAAAAACAAAGTTACGGTTCGTTGTAATATATAGATGGCCCCTTAAGCAAATTTTATCTGTCATTTAAAAGAAGACTTTATTTCCAATCGTTCGGTACCAGTAACTTTCTTCTACGATAATTTGTTGAGGAGTTATTAGGGGGTGTTTACTTTTTTTTCTACACGACTGTACATTTCTACAATCAATCACTTCCCTTTTTTCGGGAAAACTCGGCTAAGAATGCAATAGTAACTCTAATTTTTGAGATATTGATTTGAAATATGCTTTTTTACTTTCACATTGCAATAAGAGACATGAAAAGGCTGGTTAATATAGCCAAGAGCTCAAATTTAAATTAAAAAAAATTAAAAAATTAATTTTCTTCTTCGCTCCTTTCCTTTTGTGGCTTAGTTGTATATCTTACAAAGTATTTAAAACGTCCTTATCTCAGCATTCTTTCTTTCATTCTTTCAAGATCGCAAGACATTCCTTTGCAATTTTTTGGATGGGAAGTCTCCTTAAAAGATACAATTCTGCCTGGAAAAAAATGGAAATTTGCTACACTTTGACAGGCAGCTGTAATATATTATTGTAGGTATACTATCGTTGAGAGAGAACGATGTTCGAAGAAAATGGATTTCTTTGATAATTTTACCCTACTTTTCGCCGAAAATCACATTGAAATGTACAGTTGTTTTGCTCGTATAAGCCATAATCCTGTGTTTGCAGCACTTAAAAAGCGGGAAAAGGCCGCAGATCCTGTTGAGAAACGCCGCTCATTTGTAAGGAAGATCAGTTTGTGATCTTTTAAAAAAATTAAGTGGTAATTTTTTTCGCTATTTTGTCTTAACACTTCTGGTTAAGTGTCCAAAATCTTTTATGTGACTTCTTTATTTGCTTATCTAAGTCATAGTTTAAACACCAGATAAATAAATCTGGTGGTATGGAAAAAATTCCCTGTTACTTTTCCCTATTTTTAACATGTGTGGCCATCTGCTGTCAATTGTTGCGCGAATCATATCATTACATATTTCAGATTTCGCTGTGTTTATTTCAATGGCTTCTCCTACTAATGCGTAATTTAAACTGTTGTAGTTGGCTAATTTTTCGATGTTTTTAAAATGTACTGTGATAGGTGATTTATCATTTAATCTTTCCATTGCGGTAGAGGATTAATTCAGTTGTATATCAGGTTTATGTTCTTTTATTCTGTTTTCAAGTTTCCTTTTTATTATACTTATATATGAGATATATTTTCCATCATTATTTTTTAAATTGATTCTGTATATTCCTGATATCCGTCAGTATGAAATTTTCTCGATGTTAGTTCTGTTAATTTAAAGATTGGTAAGTCAGAAGTGATGGGAGTATTCATTCGTAGTTTTTTAAATTCTCTGTTCAGTTTTAACAAAACTCCTTTTAAAAAAGGTGTTGAATTTGTACATTTAATTTATGTCTGTTCTCGTTGTATTCTATTGCATCTTGCTGTTGCTTTCCCGATTAATTTCTGTATCGTTTTAGGGGCATGTCCTGCATTCTTGGATATTGAATTAATGTTATTTATTTCTCTTTGTAGAAGGTCCTCTGTTGAACATACTTTTAGTGCTCTATGAATATAGGTATTCATTGTAGCTATTTTGTATGGAAAGGGTGCTCTTGAGTATTTGCAGATTATGTAAACAATTGCATTTGGTTTCCCATATACTGCAGCATGCAGATTGTGTTCTGAACGAATATGTAGAACATCAAGGAATTCCAGGTTGTTGTTTTTCTATTTCCACTGTAAACTGTATATTTTTTTCATATGAATTACGTTTTGCTAGTAAGGATGGGGGGATCTGTGGATTGATTAGTCATTGCAAATACAAAGTGGCCATAATTAAATTGACGGTACTCAGAGTGTTCTGTAGCGCGATCTAATTGCGAGAATGGCGCCAAATTTTGTAGGAAGATTAAACAAAACGGGGGACGAAGGATTCCGCGAAAAAAAAAAATAGTTCCAAAAATCACCGGCAGGGGAACATGTGGCGCTGTGTATTCGAAAAAGAGAGTTTCAAAAAATGAGGAATCAATACCGAAATAAAATAACGTTTATTTAACGAATTTAGCAATTTAATCCAAGCTCAAAATGCTAACAGTTTATAAAAAGCTAAAAATTTACATAAACAGTGCTAAAGTTTCTTTATCTGCAAGTTCACTTACAGAGCCCCAAAGAAAGCAACAGCATAATAAGAAGTTGTTTATTCAAATTTCACGTTAATCTTTTGGCCAGTTCCAGCTTGTTCGGCTTTAAAAGGTGATGTGCTACTGTTAGAAGCAATTTCATTGAAAGTTATCTTTCATAATGTCTCCTTTAGTCAAGCGAGCTCTACTAGTCAAATTCTTTTACCTCAACCAGTGCAATGCGCCAACCGCTCTTCGTACTTTTAGAAACCACAAAAAAAAGAAACCGTAAAGGTAACAGTCTTTTGTAAGTTAATGGTTTAAAAGCAATGGTTGAGAAGTTTGAGAAAACAGGATCTCGAAATCTTCAGTCAGGCAGAGGACGATAACCCGTATCACAGGATACAATCGAAGAAGTGGCAACGGCGATTGTCGACAGAACACCAGACAATATTGCTACCACTTCCAGCGCTCGTGGGATAGCTTGGTGTCTGGATATGCCTTATTGTACGGTATGGAAAATCCTGCGAAAGATTATCCATTTCTATCCGTACAAGAGTTACGTCACAGAGACCATTATAAGCGGCTGACTTTTGCCAGAATGGAGTTGGATGATGCTTGACCCTGGAAAATCTTATGGGGAAACGAAGCCCACTTTTACCTGAATGGAACAGTAAATACCCAGAACTGCCGAATTTGGGATAACAAGTCACCAAGAGCATTCAAAGAAATTCCTTTTCATTTACCAAAAATAACTGTTAGGTGTGGATCACAGCAGATATGATCGTGGGTCCATTCTTCTATAAGAATATTGCTCCGACAGGACCTGTAAATTGTTCTGTTACCGGAGACAAATGTCGCCAACTGCTAAACAACTTTTTTATTCCGGCACTTCAGCAAAAACAGTGCCTTGAGAAAATAATTTTCATGCAAGAAGGAGGCCCTCTATATATTGCTTTGCGGGTACAGCAGCTGCGATGACAGAAATTCACAACAAAAAGAGTCATTAGCCGCTGTTTTCCAACTGCATGGCCACCTCGGTCCCCTGATCTTACACCCTGCGACTTTTGGGTATGAGGTTACCTAAAGTCCAAAGTGTACCGCGGAGGTGTACAGGACTTGGATACGTTGAAGGATAACATATCGCGAACTGTACGGAGATTCCTGCAGACATGTTATTCTCTGCTGTTGTAAATGCTGTGCGCAGAATGCAATATGCGGTCCACAAAAACGGCGCAACATCAAACCTGAGTTGGATGTGCTAAATAAACGGTAATTTTATTTCAGTATTGATTCTTCTTTTTTTGAAACCCTTTTTTCGAATACACAGCGCCACGTATTCCCCTGGCTGTGATTTTTGGAACTATTTTTTTCCGCGGAATCCGTCGTCCCCCGTCTTGCTTAATCTTCCTACAAAATTTGGCGCCATTCTCGCAATTAGATCGCGCTACAGAACACTCCGAGTACCGTCAGTTTAATTATGGCCACCTTGTATATCATCCACATGTCTTATTCATATTCTGCATACTCCTTTTAAATCGTTTCTCAAAATATTTTCCAGTGTTCGCATTTTCCATACTGTCACTATATTCGATATTTTGCCCCCCAATTCATTACTAGTGGTTCTTAATAGTTTTGCTAGAAATCTGCTAGTTGTATTATAGAGATGAAGATAAGTGTAATGATTTTCGTTCACATATTGCTTTTATTTAGCGAATAATGCCAATGGTTATGCTCTGTAACATGAATATGCTTCATTTGTTCAATACATTCGAATAAATGCCATTCGTGTTGCAATTCAAGATGTTTGTAATTTTTCGTAATAAATATTTTCATTTAACAAATAATTAGGTTACGATATTCATTACTAGGTTTAGTTAGTTTTAGATTACAGTTCATATTTTATATCATTAGATGCAGAAGTATGCATACCAGAGCTTTCCAAAGTGGTTAATTAATATATCGCTATTTATGTGTAACTCTGATCAATTTATCTTTATTCATTGCTTAGAAATGCAAAACGTTACAAAGAATTTCAAAAGTTTAATTTATCTTTTCATCCTTTTTTAAAAAACATATATAAAATAATCTTGATTATTTAATTATTTAATTTCTTCTTTAAATACTTATAAAATAAAATGGCAATTTCGACAAATGTAAGCAAGTACGAGTAATAAGCCTTAATTATATCCACTAATAACCATATCAGAATATGTATTCCAAACGGAAAAGTCAAAACATTTATTAAAATATTTATTTTCTTAAAAGACGTTACTAAAAACACATTAAAAGTAAATTAAAAACATATATTAACATGTTTCAACTCCTTCACTGAGTCGTCCTCAGAATGTATAACAGAAATTACAAATATAATGCATATGAAAAATGTAGGGCGGGGTTTACGTTTACTTATTTATAATCGATGATTTTTTTGCATTTTTCATATGCATTGTATTTGTAATTTTTGTTAGACATTCTGATAACGACTCAGTGAACAAATTGAAACATATCAATATCGGTTTTTAATATACTTTTAATGTGTTTTTAGCAACGTCTTTTAAGCAAATAAATATTTTAATATATGTTTTGTCTTTTCCGGTTGGAATATATATTGTGATATGGCAATTTCGTTTCACTTATTTCATATTTTTTGTTTTATATTTAGAAGTACCAGTAAAATTTTATAATTAAATGGCAATAGAACATGCTTAACACATTTAAATAGACTTTATTTTAACAAACGCTTCTGCTAATTTTCTGTGATTTAACCATCAAACAAAAGATAAAAACAAATCTGAAAGACGTGCAGGATCTAACGAAGCAGACAATTAAACTTTAATTTTTTTCGAGATTCCGTTTTCTGTAAATTTAGGTTTCTAATTAAATGAAATAAAAGAGCTAGTGATTTGCATGAGACGCAAATAAAGAATATAATTAAATTACGCTTGTTTTAAGCTCTTTAATCAGAAAATTTAGTCAACTTTATTATTCAAAGTTCGTGATTTATAAAAATATAACGTAACAGTTTTGTTATTTCTCAAAACAAATTTTTAGGTTTAACTACTGTGGAAAATTGATATTATAATTAAATACAAAAAGTACAACTGTCAAATCTTTACAAAGTTAATATTTTCCATTTTTTATGAAATATTTTTAATAAATACTCGGTGTCTCAAAGTTCTTCATACTAACTTTTATTGGTGATAATACACGTCAAGGCAAAGACATTTTGTATAGAAAACCAGATAGCAATTAATTATTAAAAAGTAGACGGTGTCGTACTCTAAGCCGAACCTGTATTTTCGTTCCCAACATTACTAATAACGAAGATATGTAATAACGATACTTTCAATATACTCAAGTTATACTTTTTTCAACTGAATGAAAATGTCGGGTCGAGAATTTAACCCAGACTTAATCTTTCAACCCTCTCAGGGTTCATACGCATAAAGGATTTTTTCAGGACAAATATCACTATTTGTTTATAGAAAAATAAATCTAGATTAAACGCGCGAAATTTCGTCTTATTTAAGAAGAGATTTTTCCATAAGAAAATACTGATACCGAAGAATTTCCCGGTCGTGCTATTTCAGGACAAGTACGCCTCTGACGCTCTGCCAACTAAACTATCCCGAATAAATCTGGCGGAATTCTTGGATTTATCCGGGCAACCATTTGGCAAAGTCTATTATCTTAAAAAGCTTGACCGCAAGTAAAGGAGTTCAATAAACTGTGGATGCGTAAATGCAAATCATACTAGTTGTAATTCTTCCAACTGAGTGAAAAAGTGTTCAAACCAGGATTTCAACCCAAGACCTTGACTTATGCTGACAACGAGATACCAAATAAGCTATCCTGGACAAATAGGGCGGAAACAATTTATTCAGAGAACCTTTTGGCAAATACATCTGATTTGTTATCTTAAACCGCTCGACAGAATGAACCGCATATAAAGGATTTACGATTAACGTTGGATACATATTTGGATTTTTTTATTTTAATACAACCAGAGTGATTGGTAAACAAATCAGACGAGTTGTACATTTTTCATTTAAGTGAAAAAGCGTCCAGGACAGAATTTGAACCCAGAACTTTGGCTTAAGCTGCCAACGATATAAGACCTAATGAAACGTGGACAAATCCGGTTGGTAAAATCTATTCTGAAAACTTTTTGGCAAAGACATCTGACCTGTTATCTTAAGCAGCTCGACAGAATGAACCGCAGATAAAATAACGACGGTAAACCTTGGATACGTAACTGCAAATTATTATTTTAACACAATTATAGTGATTGGAAAACGAATCGTAGGAGTTTAATTTTTTTCAACTGCGTGAAAAAGGGTCCAACCCGGGATTAGAATCCATAACGTAAGCTGCCAAACATATCCAATGTTTATTGGATTTCCTTTATCTGCGTTTCATTCTATCGAGCTGTATAACACATTGAGCGCCACGTCAGTCACAGGTAACTGACACTGAACTTTCCGTTCAAAACGGAAAGTTCACCGATGACTGACGGTCTAAAATATGGCATAAAACTAAAAATATATATATTGTCTTAAGTAATTGCTGAAAATTTATTTAAAATTTACTTTCCTTTTATTTATTACAGGATTATACTTTCTTAAAAATTACTTAAAACATTTAAAATTTTTCAGCTTCAGTGTCAGTCACCGTGACATTCAACGTGTTAAGGTAACAGACAGATGTCTTTGCCAATAGGTCGTCTGAGTAATTTGTGTCCGCCAGATTTATCTTTGATAGACTAGTTTGTAGAGCGTTTGGAGGTTAAGCCAAGGTTCTTGCTTGAAATACCGACCTGAATACTTTTACACTCAGTTGAAAAAATTACAACTCATATGTTTTTTTTCACCAATCATTGTGATTGTACTAAAATAATAAAATACTCAATATACTTAGATCTAACGCTTTTATCGAAGATTATGTTCATTTATTTTAATTATAAGATAGTTATGGGGTCATCCATCAGTTACATCACACGTCAATAGGAGTGATGTAGCCTACAAAGTGTGACGATGTGGGAGAAGGAAGGGGGGAGAGAAAGTGTGTTCACACCTTGTAGCTTCACTTCTAAAATAAGAAAACAATTAAGTAGGCACTGTTTGCAAGTAGCATTATAAATTTCATAAATAATATGTATTTTTACTTAGGTAGCATTTTTTTTTTTTTTTTACTTTGATTTGCAGCAACTTGAAGTGAATGCATGCAAGATCTTACGGTTTTACTGCATTTATTTCAGTATGTAATACATAATGTCCCTATTTCATACTAAAAATTTTGCTTTTGTGTGGTTTCTATCCAATAGTGTGCACATTCTTAACAAGCCTATTTATTGATTTAAACTCCATAGAAAATCTACTGTCTTTATATAAAATACTGACGAGACTTTAAACACTGGCTCAAATCAATAAAATTCCACAAATGAATTAAAACAAGCAATTTTTCCTGAGTGGCGTGTTATTGGCATGCATCTCTTGCTACTTCCATCCATTGGCAGCATCCACGAAACGTTCTCTGGTGGCGTCGCCAATTGGTAGCATCCACAACACGCTCTCTAGGTACTACCGCCGCTTTACCTAAAATCGGAATTCGCAGAAAGTTATGTGGGTATGATAACTATCTATAATACGTATTTACCTTGTGGCGACTCCTGGTAAAAGGCGCATCGGTTGCAGCCCTGCACAAAGTTGAACTACTCTCAAATATAAATGCACAAGTTTTCTATACCTTCTTCGGTGTCGATTTAAACGGTATGATTTTAAAATGTTAAGCGCCAAGCCTGTTTTGTCTGTCGTTCCGTCTGATCCGCGAGATAAGATTCAGTCAAAATCGGCTTTCGGCCGAGGATTGATTTACGTTACGTTAATCAGTAAAAACATTTTAGAAATTTTTTTAAACACGTTAAATGCCGCGTCAGTCACGATGACTGTCGTGGCCCGAATGAAAAGTTTAGTGTCAATCACGCTTGCAATTACTATGAATGTCGTAAAACATGTTTTCGCGGCTTATGCTACCGTACAGTGCAACCACTCTTGTGGGAAACTTCTTCGTACTACGAATGTATAACCACGGCCAGCTTCTCCGTACCGACAGGGTTAATTAAATACCAAAAATCATTTATAAATTAATTTTGTAGAAAAGAGGAAATATTTGCAGTTAAAACAAATTTTATAACTATATTTGATTGGTGGACCTATCTTTTGTCCAACATTTGAGTTTCAAGTGTTCCTTTATTTATATAAGTATCCTTTATATGTATTTTTTTTTTTGTTGTTCCTGATAATTTTCTCTTATAAGAGATATATAGATTGTGCAAAATAACATTTAATATTATAAGAGAATAATTCAATGGAAATGTCTAATTTATATTGTGGACCAATTACAGAACTTATTTAAGTTTCAAAAAATATTTTTTTTTATAATTACAACTTTTAAACAGCAGATTGGTGATAAAGGTATGTTTCTTGTTATCACCAAGCGTGATTTTTTCAAACGACCCTACGACCAGTCAATTTCATCACCTGCATATCGTTATACTCTAATACGCAGTTATCTAATTTCTCTTTTAACTGTACAGTTTATTTCGAAATTCCCAATTAAAATAATAATTATAAAGCATTTATTTCCCATTCCAATTACTAAATAATTTAAAAATCAATGATTTTTGCAGCTAATGGATGCAGTACCTTTAATACTTCAATAAAAAGATTTATTTATTGACAGTGGAAGGAAAAATAATCATTAAAATACTATTTAAATAAATAATTGTATGGAATTAAACCCATATAGTTATTTCATTAAAGGAATAAATGGTATTCAATGAAAGAAAAAAAAATATTTGTTAACTATTCATCCATTTATTTCGATTTCAGTTTTAAAATATTATTTAAGAAATTAGTTTTATAAAGTGAAATGTTATTTCAAGTTTAAAAATAGTAATTACATAAGTGCTGCACTAAAGATTATAAATAAACCATATACAATATGTTCTGAAAAATTTCAGTTTTAAGCACCACTTATATACTAAATTATTTCTATTTTACATAAAAGCATTGAAGAAAAATGGGTTTTGTAAAATAAATACTAAAATACTACCGAATTTGAATATATTTTATTTTATTTGTGTATATTTTAAGTTATCTCGCTAAAATAATTCTTATGTAATTAGTCCGTAAAAAGGTATTTTGAAAATCCAAGTACACAAAATTTACACTCTGATATATTTATTGAAGGTATTTAATGTTAAGAAGATAATGTTTAACTAGTAAAACTACTACTACTAATAATAAAAGCCTTTGTTAAATCCCCCCCACATCATAATATTATAACAATAAACGACGAATTTGTTTTTGGTCTTGTTAAAGTGCTCTCTCTTCATGTGTATATAAAAGTAGTTTGAAAGCAACCACGCAATGGCATAAAAAAAAACAGCAAGAATCCCGTATAATGAAAATGGGAAAGCGTATAAACTATTGAAAGAAAAGACTCGGTTGTGTGAAAGAAGGAAAGACAAACCAAGCTAAAACAAGATAAAGTAAAAAAACTAAAACCCAACTACGACAAAAAACTACGCTGAAAAAGTATAAAAGTACCCCATGAATACAGGTAAAGTCACAAGCAAATGCTAGTAATATATAGATATATTCAAAATGTACAAGTAAAGCGCTTTTGAATGATACCAAACACGGCATATTTATCTTAACTTTATTTTTTGACGTATGACGCTTCCAGTATTTGGTAGTAGTGACGCACATATCCGTCGATGGCAGCAAATGGGTAATGGACCGATTAGTGGATGAGGTCGTTAGTGTAATGTGTAAATGTGTAATGTAGATTGAAGGTTTCATGTATTAAGATGACCTAGGAAGATTTCTTAATCTATCTAATTCTGCTAACGATTGACTGTCATGTGGATTTTTAAGCAACTTATTATGATCCAAGGCACTTATAAACAAACCCTCTATGGTTTTGACTCTACTGAGAGCGACATAGGCCTGTCCTTTAGCAAACAATGACTTTCCTAGATCGATAACTGCTTTATCCAGAGTACAACCTTGTAATTTATGTACAGTACAACCCCAAGAAAGAATCAGCGGGAGCATTTTACGCTGAATTTTCCCAGACCCCCTCAAGCCGTCAAATTCAGTGAGGCAAGGCTCGATTCTGACAAGTCCGTTAATATCGGCTTTTATGGATGCGTCGTCAAATTGTATGAGAACAGCGCTTTTATACTTTTTGTCCGCTAGAGGGCATAATAGTAAATTTGGTGACAAACTTTATAGCTCACAACCAACAGAATATCAAGATCAAGACCCTTCTAATGGCACTGCAGTGGTCTTATTCTGATTACTAAGTACCAAAGAAATTAAGAACGAAAAGATGTGAATTATATGCAATTAGCCCATAAATGCAAGTAAAGTCACAAGCAAATGCTAGTAATATATATATATTCGAAATGTACAAGTGAAGCGCTTTAAAATGATACCAAACACGGCATATCTAGCTTAACTTTATTTTTTTACTCTGTATATTTTGTCCGCTAGAAGGCGCCACATTGAATTTGGTGAAAATCTATATAGCCTATAACCAGCGGACAATTAAGACGCTTCTAATGATATGTCATTTGTCGAATTCTGATTAGTGGTTTAGAAGTTACGAGGGAACAGATGAACATACATACATACATACATACATACATACATACATACATACATACATAGCCTGTCAAAATCATAACCCTCCTTTGGCTTTGCCGTAGTCGGGTAAAAAAACTGCTAAAGAGGAAAAACAATATGAATTTTAATTAATCTGGATAACAAAGCTAATGAGTTAAGTTAATTTTAATAATGAGTTTATTATACGGAGGGATCAGTTTTCTATGATTCAAAATGAGTATACCGTGCAATTTATTTTTATTCTAGTCTTTTTCTGCTATCGTCAATATTTTTATCTTTAATCAATATCCGTTATCTTTAATCATGGCTTTTATTTCTCTTACATTATAGAATTCTAAAACAAAGTTGACAAATTCTATGAGGCTAAAATTAACCTCTTTGGCATTCTAGCGAGCACGCCGTCACAAATTTTACGACAAACGCAGTTTTTCGGAAATTTTGTTCTCCCAAATTTAAAGCAAACCAAAATTCAATTTTTACTACTGATATTTACAATTGCTCTGATATTATGTCTCTTAGCATTGTTATAAGAAATCTTGCATTCGTAATAGTCGAACTACTGTTCGGAAAAAATAATCACGCGCCTGATTGTACAAAAAAAAAATTACTCGTTCTCAGAAAGGTGAATTAGAAAAAAGTGCGTATTAGATGTTTCCATGATCCTAACTATACCTAAAGTTTTCGATTTTCTGACGGATTTATCGTTACATGTTATTTGTTTGTTAAATACTAATACTTATAACAACTATTGAAATTTCAAATGATCAAAATGTTACTTTAATTATATGGTAATTGATTTAAATTATTAAAATTTCTGGATGTCTACTTGATACTATTTAGTTCAAAAAATGTCTGACTATATACGATGTCACTTATCGAATTGAAATATATTTCCCATACTTCATGTATTGTCATGAAATTTCTGCCAAAACAGTTGCAGTTGCAATTTAATTTTAAAGCGTTTTAAGTCATATTTATTGTTTTCTTAATACTTATATCGCGTTTCTTTCTTCCTATGTAATGATGAACTATTGCATTTATATCATAATTCTTATATAATTCTAAGTGTTTTTATCAATTTTATTTACATCCTTCAAAGGATATAGTTCAATAAATTAAGATCTGATGATCACCAGCGTCATCTTCTTTGTAATTGTAATTTTTCATGTCAAATTAATGTCCAAGGATATGAAGAATAAATTCAGATAATATTAATTTAGCAGTAAAAATGAGCGAGATTGTCTGCGTATAAGATGACAGAAATGACTTTCATGTTAATATCAATGATTTATCAAAAGAATTCAAACTATATTAAAGAAAATTGAGAAAGCGATATCTCTTAGAAGAATGTATAAGTCAAATATATTCTTTTCCTCACATAAAAAGAATTTGTAAATATTCATTTCCTTAAAACATATATTTAATTTAGATATGTGTAGTACTTATCTCAAAGTAACAGGAATGAAATAATAATAGAATTTCCTTTTCTGAATTAATCAAGAACTTTAAATGAAAATAAAAGTTCATTCTTTTCTTTCAAGAAATTTGTTACATGAGAAATGAGAAAATTCAGTACCTGTATTAATTTTTTTCTATGGAAGTTTTTTTTCAATAATTCTTCGTACTTTTTATTTCACAGTTATATAAGATCATATACTGAAATTCAATTTAAAAACAAATAATGTTTTTAAACGAAAGAAAGCTTTAGTTTTGAACTTATACTAATACATTTTGACGAAAAGTAAATACAAAAAATACTTAAATAAAAGAAAATTTTAAAAGTCCTTTGGAAATATTTTAGGTTAGTTTGAAATTATAATTTGATTATTCAAAGTAATGTATTTAACACTTTGCACACATAGAATACGAAAAATTTAAAGATACATATCGCATATCGTTTATCGGATATCCGTTTCTTCATTTCTGAAAAAAATTGAAAGAAAAATTAAACATGTGATACTATTTAAGCTAGTAATTCCTTTAGAAAAGCTTAAAAGCGTAATATTGTCAAAAAATTTCAGATTTATTAAGAAAAGTGAAGCCTTTTTTCTGATTTTCATCACCTTAAGGGGGTTCGGGACACGAAAATCTTCAAATTTTCTAAAAAAGAAAAAATATTGCTTTAAAATGTTTTCTCTTTTTGTCCGTTTATAATGACGATTAAATCATGTTTCTATCTTAACTGGAACAGGAAATATTAATTTTTTCGTTTTGGTTTGTTTTCAAAATCTAGCTTTAAAGCAATGGCTGTCCATGAAATCGGCTTCTTGTGCAGATGCGTTTTTCTTCATGATGGATTTTGCAAGGCTTTCTCGTATTTAAATTGTTATAAGTTAATAACCGTTAAAGGTAAAGGATTAAAATTTGGAACACGTCTTTTTCAATTGTTTTACTTTAATTTTGATTCAGCAAATTTGAAAAAAAATATTTACTTTTGAAAATATGATTTTTTTAAATAAGTTACATCATTTTTTTCTTTAATTTTTACTTTATTTTTTATTTAAATTAATATTTTTGAAAATGCTGAATTAAAATTAAAACTCATATATTTCTGTTTATTTCTATAAAAAATATGAAATTGTAGAAATTATATTTTGAGTTATAAGGATTTTAAATTACCCCACTTTTTTCCTAAATTTTAAATTAAAATTTAAAAAAAATCTGAGAAGTTTTATCATGTGATTTTGTTTACGAATGATGTGGTTAAACATCACAAAAAATCAAAATTTTAACACAATAAATAAAAATTATTTTAAAATGTGTCCCGGACCCCCTTAAGGGGTCTTAGGACTCTTAAAGCTCTAAAAATTTCGAAATTTTAATTTTTTTAGATGTTAAACTTCTATGTTTTCTGAACATTTTGATATAATTAGTATCTTGAAATTCCCATTAGAACAGAAGTTATGGTATTTAGAATTATACTCGCTCAATAGCTGAAGCCGTGTTTCCAAAACTTTGAAGTCATTTTTCTCCAAATGACGTTTTTCGGCATAACGCGCACGATATCTCAAAATCTTCTGAATATTTTTTCATAAAATTCTCAAAACATATGTTTCATGTTAGTCTACATAAACTGAACCTAAAATTTCCTTTTTATTGTAAAAAGAAAATATTTTTTTAGGGGTTTATATTGTTGAAATATTCTAAATTTTGCATTAGCTAAATGCAGCTTTGTATTAAAAATATATAAATGCTTTAAATACAAATTTATTTAGGTTCAGTGTAATTATTATAATCTGAGGTATAAATAGGCAACAAAATTTTCATTCTAGGTGCAAAATTTATTTTGTAATCGTGCGCATAAGCTGTTATGCCAATTTTCTGCTCGTGAAATGTCTGACAGTTTTGAGCCCCCTGTAAATGCTAATTTTGCATCTTGCAATTTTTTAAATATTTGAAATGAAAGAAAATACTTGTATCTTTCATTCCCATTTAAAATTGTGTCTCAATATCAAATACATTTCAAGATATTAAATGTTGAAAATGGTCCTTTTTTTTTCCTTTTTTCCAATTTTAAGAGTCCTGAGACCCCTTAAATTAAACTGGACGACAAATTTCGATTTTAAACACTATTATTCTGCGTATGAAGTAGTTCTTATAAAACTTAATATACTTTACTCAATAATATGGCTTATATTTCATAATATTTAATAAGTTACAGTTCAAAAACTTTATCAGGAATACATGTTCATCGTTTGCACAACTGCAAAACTGCAAACAACTGCAAAATTAAAATTTTATTTTATTTTGGGATCGAAATTATAAATTATCTTGCATTCTCGCTCTGCAAATCTCTAATAATGACTGGATAATAGTTGCCATTTTTGAACGTTTTCTTTTGCTCTCATATGCTGTCATATGTATATATTTCTATATTTAACGATGTTTTAATGAATGGAAATGCTCTCAATGTTCATTACTTAATTTACTACACGGAAGAATGCTACACCTAAAGAAAATATTTTCAGAGAGATGTTCCATCCCATTATTGCTTGATAAAATGACAGCATATTTTCAGCTACCTTCTTTAAACAAAAATCCTTAAAAACTGGTAATTATTTCCGAAAAACACTTCTGTATTACCTGATACCTTTTTTAATTTTCATCTTTAAAAATATTTCTAATCTAAGAAATTATAGTAATGTATTCCGTAGTATCAGCGTCGCTTTGTATATGAATATTTGACATTCAAACAAACATTTCTGTGTTATTTGATATATGGCTGAATGTTAAACTTTGAAAATATTTCTAATATAAGAACGTATAAAAATATCTTCCGTAGTATCATCGTCTCTTTGCTTTTTTAATTTTCATCTTTAAAAATATTTCTAATCTAAGAAACTATAGTAATGTATTCCGTAGTATCAGCGTCGCTTTGTATATGAATGTTTGACATTCAAACAAACATTTCTGTGTTATTTGATATATGGCTGAATGTTAAACTTTGAAAATATTTCTAATATAAGAACGTATAAAAATATCTTCCGTAGTATCATCGTCTCTTTGCTTAGGAATATTTGACATTCAAATAAGCATTTCTGTGTTAAATGGTACATGGTTGAATTTTCCTCTTTAAAAGTATTTCTAATCTAAGAACTTATTAAATGTATACCGTAGTAACAGTGTCCCTTTGCTTAAGAATTCTTGACGTTCAAACATTGACGAACGTTCAATTCTTGACGTTCAAAAACACCTTTAAAAATATTTCTAATCTAAAAACCTATTAAAATGTCTTCCTTAGTATCAGCGTTCCTGCGTTTATGAATGTTTGACGAAGATATTAACAATGTTTCTTCATTTTTGTTTATAACAGAATTTTTTCAGATAATGTGCAGATATACCACTTGTATATTAACAGTACCTATTACAGCCAAAACATTGTTTTCCATATCAACCGCATGTATTTTTCTTCATCTACTATATCAAGATTGCAAAATGATGAGCTTTCATTTTGCTGCTTAGCCAAATTCTTAAACCATTAGCATTTTAAATATTTTAAATAGAAAATATGCCATTGTAAATAAAAAAAAAATCAAAAGATTTCAAATTTTTTATTTTAAATTAAATAAGGTACTTGTACCCAATATGGACAGTGCTCTCAATATGGATACCCTAATATCTTTAAAAGTACCAATTTTGATCGAGAGATGGCGCTACATATCCGTGAAGAAAATCAATTGAAAAGATAATTAAGCCTGGAAAGTGCAAAAAAGCGCGCTGTTCGCCATTTGGAAGGAAACTTGTTGTTTCGTAGTGTGCTGATCGTAATAACAGGTAAGTTTAAATTCTTATTAGATATGGTAAAATTACTTTAAATATTGAAAAGTGGAGTGTTTTAGAAAGCCGATAAAACATATTTTCAATTGCTATTGCATATATTGCTTTAAAATGTTTTCTTTGTTTATTTATTACAATATTTAGTAAAACTATGCTAGGTTCCAAATATGGACACCCTATGTCCACATTGGAAATACAGCAAGTGAACCTTCAGATTCACTTGCTGTATCCTCCAATCCTCCAAGAAACTTCCTCCAAGAAAAAAATCCTCTAAAAAGCCTTTGCAGAAAAATCAAAAGAAGCCTCCCCTCAGTAGGGTATCTGTTGGCGAAATCGCAGGTACCAGCGGCATGACTTCTTCAACAAAGGAGAGCTGGTACTGATTCTTATGCAGTACTGATGCTGTTGCAGACATGCGGCTATGCATCACATGCAGCAGATATGTCCATGAGGACTGTGTGGGACTTACCGCCCATGATGAAGAAATTTTTATTTGTCCATCCTGTGAGGACTGAGTAATAACAGATGTAAATTCTGCAGGTAGATGCAATAAAGTTAAGCAAAACCAACTATATTAGTTCATAATATTTTGTAGTAAATGAGGTGCTTTTCATGGGTCTTCGAAGAGCCACAAGCGAAAATGATCCCCCCTTTCTAAAGTGCATGTTCTGAAGATACTTACTGTCCCTTCCCCCCTCCCCGCAATACTTTAAGATATATTTCTTTTATCTCCTCTCCTATACAATCCCTGGGAAGATTGGCTCTTCCATACACCCTGTGTAGTAGGTCAATAAGGAGCCACCTGTCCCTAATATTGACATGCATGTCCATAATAGGGACAGGTGGTTTCTTATATTGGACTTGTAAACATTTTTTTTTGTTTTTATCATTAAAATTAAACCAGAATAATTACAAGGTCGCTAATTTTAATAATGATAGTTAACAGCCCATGGATATTGCTCATATATTTTTGGGGTCCTATGGCGTGTACACGGGGGTGAAAAAAATCTATTTTCCTTAGGGTGTCCATATTGGGTACAAGTACCTTAACCATAAATCGAAATATTTTAAAAGGTGTCATTTGACACCGGTAGAATAGCATTAAATAATGACGAAATCCAAAAAATGGTCTGAAGTGTCTAAAATTCTTATCATTACGATAAATTCGACGAACTGTGTGGTCCTTTGAAATAAATGATTTTAATTTCATCAATCCTATATCACATGTTTTTTACCGGATCATCCCCAAACTTTAGCGATAATCTTTTAAATGAGTCAGATTTGGAGTTAGAGCTATATCGAATGGAGCAGCCAACTTATGAAGTTAATAATGAAGGTTTAAAAAATATAAAATTGTTAAAAGTCTCATAACTTTAAACTACTTAAATAATATTATTTATTATTAAATAATACTATATTGTGCATACATTAGTCCCAATAAAGGTTTATTATTATATACGGATGATTAGAACCATTAACAATCAGAGTCATGTACTTTAAAAGCAATAGGGAATTAAGGGACATTTTTTCCATTTATATATTTAAAAATAATAATAATAATAATAATAATAATAATAATAATAATAATAATAATAACAAGTCCTAAATCTACTCACGATTTAGAGAAAAGAAAATTTTGCATTTTTAAATGAAAGTTCGTTTATGCATGGATGTTTTCTAATTGCTATTTTTAGGTAGCTTCCATTAAAAAAGTTAGAAAGCTACCCATGGCATGCGTCCGGAATGAAGCAAATCCGGAATGTATCGGTATATTTTCAACAATCATGATCAACCTCCGTTTTTCTTGATCAGACATCTTGTTTCAAGATAGCGGACACTTAAAGATTTCAAACTCGAAGAAGTATAATTAAAAATCTATTTTTTTCCTTTTGTGTTAAGCCTTGGTAAAAGGATTCTTGGGCATTTTTTGTTTCTCATCTAAGGTAAAATTATTCGGATGTGCCAATTCCAAAACTTTCTTCTATCTAATAGATCTTAATACTTCAATTTTCACTATCAGAGGGCCAAAATAAAATGCAATCTATTCCATCATGAAGATTCTAAGGTATGAAATTCCGTGCATTAGTTCTTGATATATAACTATCGCAAAAATTTTGTAATTCCTACAAATTGTAGATAGCAGCGCAACATTTGGATGACTTACACCAAAACCTAATCAGCAACAATTCAAGCCAACGTCTAACTGAATTTGTAGTTTGATGAAAATACGTGCATTTGTTTTTGAGATAGAGCTATTTTGAAAGTCGTGAAAATACCAGCATTGCATCACCACTTATTGAGCAATTAACGTTAAAATGTAATCAGCAACAGCTTGTATTGGCAACTAACTTAATCTGAAGTTAGACGAAAATTCGTGCATTAGTTCTCGAGTATATACCTATTGCGGAAATCGTGAAAAATGTATCATAAAATGACGTCGTATTTAAAAAAATAAATCGTACACTTAAAATATTTGCGCATACGTACACTGTAAAAAAAAATTTGTAAAGTTACTAAAGTTTTTCTAGGAAACTGGGATTCCAGGAACTTTTTATGTAACGGCAACAACAAAAATTCCTGTAACAGACTCTGTTACAGGAATTTTTCTTGTTGCCGTTACATAAAAAGTTCCTGGAATCCCAGTTTCCTAGAAAAACTTTAGTAACTTCACAGATTTTTTTTTACAGTGTATGTACGCGCGTAACAATATCTTGCAGCTTCAAATTCTCGTTAAGTTTGGCTGTACTTTTCTAAATATCGACGAGTATGATTTTGAAAAATATAACGACAGAAAAAAGTCGCAATAAATAATGCCCACACTTTGTGATAGATGATTAATTTTACGAAATCGTCTTTAAAATTCAGTATTAACGAAAACTTCTATAAATGGGTTCCACGCACTTTAGTTTTCGTGTTTTCAAGTACAATTATCTGAATTCTTAAAACTAAGTAATAGAGAAACTACCTTCACTCCTTGGTACAAGCTGGGAGAACTTTTCTTTATTTTACGAATGCACTCAAAAATCACTTGCACTTCAAGCCAACAAACTAGAATAATCAGTACATATATATCCTCTACTGCTCAAATAATTCGGAGTAGAAAAGATTTGTTTGGTGAAATAATTAAATAAAACTACACACACACACACACACACAACCATATTTATATATGTGTGTATTTATATATTTAATTTTCATAGATAATTTTTTCAAAGTTCTGTATAAATAAAATTTGTTCTATTATAGTTGTCTAAAAATAAGATATATAAGATTTTATAACATTGAAATGAGTTTATTTACAGAATATTATTTAATTATAATATAGGGAGGGTAGTACACAGTGAGACGACAATTATTTTTACTTAACGAATAGCGACGACTTTTACTCTTTTGAAAAAAAATTTGCTACATCTTTAAGCTACACAAATACGCTACATATTAATGTATAAATGGTTTTAAAAAGTTATTTATAAAAGCACAGAAGTAGCATAACGGAGTATCGAAAATTGTCTCACTGTGTACCATTTGTGGTACACAGTGAGACAATGTATATATTTTCATAAATCCTAAATTTTTACACTCTATGAATAATTTTCTGCAGTTTATGATTTCTAATTAATATTTCTAGATTTAAAAAAAATTAAAAATATGATCTTCGGGTGGACAATTGTAGACCTTGCAAATTTTCAGCCTCTTATTTTTAGTAGATTTCCCTAGCCATTGCACGTCCACACACACACACACACAGAAATAGGGCGAGAGAGAAAAACCTTCTTTTATTAATAAATAACTTTTTTTTTTACATCAGAACCACATAGTAAGTACACAATGTGACATGTCTCACTGTGTACCACAACTGTGTGATTCGCTGTGTACTTTCTTTACGTTACAAAATGCATGCCACATCTGTTACATCAATTTCATCGCTTTAAAAAGTTTATGTCGTTTTGTCGAAATAGTCTATTATTAGATATAGCTATGTTTGGTTAAGTAAATTTATGTCATATTAAAGGAAATAAACTCTAAAATAGACGTTTATGTAACTTTAACCACTATAAAATAAAGAATTATTTACTATTTTGTGGTCAAGTAACTGAAGTGCCGAAATTACATCCACGTGCTGCATAAGATAAGGTCGTTATGTGTGTGTGCCAGCTTGAGGAAAAAGTTGCAACTATATGGCAGTGTGGTTGCTGTCTCACTGTGTACCGTGCCTCACTGTGTAGTACTCTCCCCTACTTAAAATGAATTAAATTAAAAAAAATACAATATTATATATTTTCAAAATTTTTAAATGCATGAAATCAAAATACGAAATTTTAATAAAACGTAGTTTCACGCCGTTGCTTTTAAAATAATAAAATGAAGAAATCGGAGCAGCAGGAAATTTGATTTTTTAAAATTAATAATAATTATTATAAACTTGTTTTAACTTAAAAATTTTGAAGTGCTATAGTACAAATGTTTTAACACACCTTTAATCAATTCATTTACCAACCGACTTTTTAATATTTATCTGTGTTTTTGTTTTTTAAGTAACACCTCTTGTTGAATTTTCAATGAATCCAAGGACGAATCCAATATAAACGAGACATTTTAAAACATTATTTTCTGAATTTTATAGAATATACTTATACAAATGTTATTTTCCTACATAACATAATCATTTATAAATTTGTTCCAACATATTAAATATTCGTCTTGTATTATAAATCAGTAAAACGTGTATGAAGCCAATTTCACAAGAAATATTCAATTACTTCATCTTTCTTCAAATACTTCTTTAAGGATACAAGAAATGCTAGAGGTTATTAGAGAAAAAGAATAATTGAGTGATGCCCATTGTTTTTTTGTTTTCCCTTTTTTGTTTTATTACATTACCTGCGTGACGTCTTATTCGGTAATTCACCGTCAACATCCAAACTCTGTGTTGAACTTGAAATCGAATTCACCGTTAACTCAACATGCCGAAATGGGATTAAATATCGAAATTAGAGCGCAGGAACTCAACGTAGCTACAAACGGTGGATCGGTTAACCGCGTATGTTCAGTTGAAACAAAGATGTCAATTTAAATAGCAATTTTATGCTTCATTATTTAGACAAAGCTGTTTGTAATTATGTAATTAAACAAAATGTTAATTATAAAACATGTTAATATGGAATTATGCATTCCGTTTAATTATTTTATCTTTTCTGGATATTTTAGCTCTGAACTCAAACGAAGCTTTTGTGACGAAACTTTCATCTGTCAAGGATTGAGTTCTATTGATTAATTTTGGTATTTAGAAGCACCAGTTACCGAATCCGAATATAAAAAATGTCCTTACACTAAAAATTTTGGATATATGATTTCAAAACCCGTTTTGATTTCGTGATTGAAAACATGTGACAAGTGAGGACAGAACTCATCATCTGGAATCAAGGCGATTACTATGTCATGTGATCGCTTTGGCCCAATCAGATATGCACATTCCAACCTTATATTCACTATCCTAAGGTCAACTAATCACAACTTTGAAGATAATTATAAATTTGCAATATTAACCGGTGGTCAGATTTGTAACCTAAGGTTTCTCAACTGGGAGTTGAATGTTGATAGCTACTTGCCCAGTTAGAATGTGTCGGCATCATCTTGAATATTAGAGAACTTTTGGGTGGGGCTTGTGAGTGCTTAAGCCATTTGGTAGGCCTCCCCACCTAGCTGACCCTTGAATATTAGACCGTTTTAGGAAAGATGTGTTGCTTTAATATTCTCCAAAAAATCACAGAACTATATTGCAATAATTATATGTCATTCATAAAAACTAAAAAGCTTAAGGTACACATTACCCCATAAATCACGAAAAATATTAGTGAGAAAATTTTCACG
This sequence comes from Maratus speciosus, assembly GCA_963932465.1. Classification (NCBI taxonomy): domain Eukaryota; kingdom Metazoa; phylum Arthropoda; class Arachnida; order Araneae; family Salticidae; genus Maratus; species Maratus speciosus. The sequence goes on along the minus strand of OZ010788.1, from coordinate 282,230,138 downwards.
TTTTGCTTGCGTGGAGCAGTTTCAGCTTGTGTGCACCATACCTGCATTGCTTTGTTTCCTTTCTTCATGGCCACTGTTGAACAATTTTTCCAGTTTAATACTTGAAATGAATGTACAATCGGTTACCACATTTAATTAGTTTTACCAGTTCATTATGTCAAATGTTTAATAATTATACCTTGTAGAAACGCACTGTGACTTTATGTTCGCTCATAATGTCAGAAACGAAAAATATCCGCTTACTGTTAGCAATTGAATAGATATTCTCTCTTTACATAAAAGTTTCACTTCTTAAATAAAATAGTGCAGCAAGAAATATTTTTAATTACTTATAAATAACAATTAATTGTATTCATAGTTTTATTCACTACTTCTAAATATTCAATTTCAGACGAAGGTAAATAGAATGGAGATAAAAACTTAATGGATTTAAGTCAGTCATTTTAAAATCCTTTTCGATTTGAACAATTCCTTAATACAGTGGATCTTTTAAATAACGTTTATAACGAAGTTAAAATATCTTTCCTTAAATTTTAGTTTAAATGCTGTATAAATACAAAAATATTTCTCTATGAGGTGGCATTGGAATAGTAAAACACACTCGACTTCTGTGCATTTATTACATCTTCACAGTGATGTTATTTTTGTCCCTACCCAGTTTTATAAAAAATAAATTTATCTTTATATTCATTTACTAAATTCCATTTTGTCTCGTCTGTTTATCCAACAGGGATAAAAAGATTAATATAATTTTATAAAATTCTCATGGTGAAAGGATGCTGATAAAAACGTGATGTTATTACATTTACGTAGATCTATTATTATTATTTGATTGTATTATTTTTTTACTTATTGAATTAAGTGTAGTTCTATAAAATTGAACTATAAAAGCCTTAGTTTTTTCTTAACAGGTTTGGAAAAGCAATCAGTAAATATATTTACTATTTTTCCCTTCAGTTACTGAAACTTTCATTTTTATTTTTATTTTTATTTTTATTTTTATTTATTGATTTATTTTTTGTGTCAATCATAATTTATGGAGTTTTTCTAGAGTAAAGATGAAAAAATAACTTTATTAAAAAAGTGCATAAGGAATATTATTTTAAATAGATATTTTGTGAAAATTTATGAAAATAAACATATTTTAAAATAGAGCAGCATTATAAATTTAATTTTTTTATATCCATTTTCATTAGATCTTTATAGTGTTTCCCTCTCTGGTTTCATACATGCTTCAAAATATGTGTTACACAAAAAATATGGTGTAAATCAATTTTTACCATATAACATTTTTGTCATTATACGAAAGAACTTAATGTGCGTTTTAATATATTAGAAGCTTAACGCTTATATATTTTCAATGAAAAAGGGACATAGATATATTAAGGTTTTACATACGTTCTCGGCGGCGAAAAATTGACAGATTTTGGAATTTGATTTAGGACGGAATTAAAATTAATTGAAAAACTAATAATTCCACGTTGTTTTTTATTGACTCAGATATTTAAAAATATTTTTTGGTTTTAAATTTGGTCACATATTGCGTCGGAAGCCTGCAGCCTGCCGCATTGATCTGTACCAAAATGTCGGAGCTCGATGGGCAACATCTTAACTTCCTGTAGAAGCAAACAAAATACTGAAATCCCAGGTACTTTTTGTAAAACAAGGTTGAAGCTAAGGATCATTGGCTCAATCTTTTTTTTTTTTTTTTTTTTTTTTGAAAAACAGGCAAATTGCGCTATTTTGAAAAAAAAATCAATTTTCGTTTAAAATTTTCACCTTTAAACATATTGGGAAAATATATAAATTAAAATTGTCAAAAAATGGCCCGATGTCTCTAATTATGCGTAGATAAGTGCAAATTTTATCCAAAAATTTTAAAAATGTTCAAGTTAATATGCTCCCCTGTTGAAAAATTGTATTTTCCAGAAAATAGCGTTTAAAATTTTAAGATTCATTATATTTTGATCGTGTCTACGATCACATTTTTGCTCTCATCTTTCTTAATAAGTGAGATATCACTTTTAATCTTTTTACTCATAATTATTTATACACACTTTAAGGATTTAATTCCCGTCAAAAACAAAAAAATCGCTTTTTTGAAAGTTGAGGATGTATGTAACACCTTAAATAAAATCTAAATTATCCTTTTAAAAGAATATTTTTTCACACGTCTTCTTTCCTATGAAGCTTTATAGCCTCATGCTGAGGAAACTATATGGCCTAATGCCCTGCAATCCATATGACCTCGCTAGTTGCATTTTTGCGCATTGTAAGACCACGAGGTCTCATAGCAGATTATGATGTACAGTCGTGGAAAAAAAAAAGTAAACACCCCCTACTAACTCCTCAACAAATTATCGTAGACGAAAGATACTGGCACCGAACGATTGGAAATAAAGTCTACTTTTAAATGACGTATATAAAATTTTCTTAGGGGGCCATCTACATATTAAAACGAATCCAAACTTCATTTTTTTCAATGGCAATACCCAACTTTAACGCGATATCTAAAATCGTCGGTTCAAACTATATCTATAAACCAAATTACAAGTCATTTGAATGATAAGGTTTTGAATTATAAACATTCAAATTTTAGTGCTCCTAATGTTAAATTGCATTTTCTTATTTTTATTTATATCTCTTGAAATTATGCTCCTAATGTGCTAATAATTTTGTAGCAATAATACTAATATACCCAAACTTAAATTCGCTGAATTTGCAATTTTTATAATTTTATGACATGAATTATGAAATTAATATTTGAAACAATTATGAATTGCAACCTACAATTTTTTGATGGATTTAGATTTATAAAGTCCTGCTTTATAGAGATCCAAATTTTCACATTTTTCTTCCAAGTAGTTTTCAAATTATGCTTAAAAAACGGCAAAATGATGTTTAAGGGACCGTCTATGATAGAAGTGAGTAGATATTTTGAAATTTATTCTGCTGTCCTGTAATCTAACAGGCTTCATTGACTTCTTGAGTGGCGCTTCAGGTGCCTTGATCAAGAAGGGGGCTCTCTCGGTTAACAATTGAGTATGGAACATCAATTTGGATACAGCCCTTAAAATACGCTCGTTTTAAAATAATTAATTTCTCGGATACTTACGGTACGAATTGCATAAAAATTCGTTTTTAGGCTAATTGAAGGGCGTAGAGTTCATTTCTGCTGTCCTAATTGTGTACTGCTATTGAAAAAACAAAGTCATAGTTCGTTTTAATATGTAGATGGTCCCCTAAGCAAATTTTATATGCATCATTAAAAAGTAGACTTTATTTCCAATCGTGTGGTACCAGTAACTTTCTTCTACGATAATTTGTTGAGGAGTTAGTAGGGGGTATTTACTTTTTTTTTCCACGACTGTGCAAGTTTACCGAACCCAAATACAACTCGCAGACAAAAGTTTCTGATCGTGGGAAATCAAAGGCATAAGAGGTAATTTGTATTGTTTTGAATAAGTAATCAATTTCAGTCTGGACTTTAAAAGTGTTAAAGAACGGAAAGACAAAAGATACCGATAAATAGAAGGTCATTTAACTGGAGACTTTAACACAGGGTTACTATCCTAAAATTACTTACGTTATGGCTGTCGTTGAATTTGTGTGATCACATGACGTAATTTTCATATTTATGCAATTTATGCAGTGGTACCTCGGATCAGGTCGCTCCGACATATTGTGCAATGTATGCGGTGCACTCAGGAGCCAAGATAATAAAAGTACCAAGAATTTCAAGCGAGGAAAAAAAGATTTAAAAATACACAGTTTTTAATTTTATTCAAATTAATAATTCCGGAAATTTTAATTATATTTTCTACATTTACCCAAAATAAATTACTTATAATACCTTAAATGTAGTTATTTTTTAAAATTAATATGATTAATATTTAGTTTCAATTCAAATCGTAAAAATTTAACTTGAAACATTACAAAAAACTTCAGCATTTGTTCGCATTCTATCCAATTTTAGATTCCACAGAGGATACAACTTCAGATGCACTATTTTGAATTGTTTTATTCAAAAAAAAAAAAAAAGAAAAAGAAAAAAAAGTTATTTAGACATAAATACAAGAAGTCGAGGATACAAGAATGAATCTAATGCGCGGAACAAAAATATACTTAAACAAGAAGAGTTTTAGATTCAAATTTTGGTGAATTTTATGTGTCATGGTAAATAGTAGTCTAAACCTGATAGTCAATTACGTTGTGAATATTAATCATGAACCTACTAATTTTATTTTTATTATAGCATTCAAAACATATTTTTTCTTTTCTGTTTATCAGTAGACTATTTCAACTACACCTTTAGCTGTACATCAGCTTAAAGCCGGTTTATGAAATATGAAACGTGGTTGTCGATTTTTTTTATACACAACGTAAATTGTTTTATTTTCTAATTTTTGTATTTTTCTTTTACATATTCGTTTTATAATTTCTATGAAATACGTATATATATATTTCATCAATAAATAAAAAATGCAAATACACTATAAATTTGGAAAGAAGGTGTCATCAATAAGAATATCAACAATATTTATAACATTTAACTATAAATAAAAAGCGAAGTGCCCAGTTAAACTAATGGCATTGAGGTCACAGGCTACTCACACTAATTGTATATTATACTCTTATTTCAAAGAACAATGTCCTCGAAAAACAAATTAAAGAAGATTAGCCTCCACCCCTCTGTTTTCCATCTTTATACTTAAGCATTGAGCCTCCAAATCTCATAAGAAAATCGCCTTATCAGAATAAACAGGTATACTAAATTTCAAGCAAATCGGACAGAAAAACGTATTTGTCTAAATTAAGGGGGGGGGGATTAGCCCCCCCCGTTCCTCCATTATACTTAACCAATGAACCCCTAAAACTAGTAAAAGTACCTTATCAGAATGAACCTATATGCAAAATTTGAGGCAAATCGGATAATTCTGCCGAAAAAACCCATTTATCTAAATTAAAGGGGGATTAGCCACCGAGCCCCCCTTTACACTTAACGAATGAACCCCATAAGTAATCAGGGAACAGCTTTATCAGAATTAATCTATTTACAGATTTTATGCAAATCGGATAATTCTGCCTGAAAACCATTTATCTACATTAACGAGGGGGGTAGCCCCCATTCAACTTTTATACTTAACCAATGAACCCCTCCCCCCCCCACACACACAAAAGTAATCAAAGAACATACTTATCAGAATTAACCTATTTACAAATTTTGATAGAAATCGGATAATTCTGCCTGAAAAACCCATTTACCTAAATTCAGGGGGTGGGGTTAGCCCCCGTTCCCCCCTTTATACTTAACCAATGAGCCCACAAAAGTAATCGGAGTAGCCCCTCTCCAAAATGAACCTATGTACAAAATTTGATGCAAATCGGAAAATTCTGCCTGAAAAACCCATTTATCTAAATTAGGGGGGGGGGGGGTAGCCCACCGTTCAACCCTTTATACTTAACCGATGAACCCCCAAAACTAATCAGGGCAGCGGCTTATCAGAATGAACATAGAAAAAGATTTGAAACAAATCGGATATTTCTATCAAGAGTTATCGCATTGCGTACATACGGGCGTACAAATATAGAGAACTTGCGGGCACATTAGATCTCAGACTTTGAAAGCCTATAAAAACCTCAAATTGTCAAATTTAAACTACACAGTTAAAAAACACAGGTAAAAATACTGTCTGTTCGTCCTCAGTGGTGAACCGACACGGCTAACTCCAACCCACTGCTAAAAACTTGCATGTTTCTAAACTCACGTCTATCCTGCATACAAAACAACAGAAAAAACCTTATCTCAGAAAATGACTGAAAATTACAGCACTAAATTATTGTCATTTTGGAAATAAAATTTAAGAATTGAAAAGGTTAATTAACTAAACTTAAACAATGGGATGGGGACAAATTGGGAGAATTGGGAAAGGGGCAAATTATGCTAGTACTGCTGCTAATTTATTTTTATTTTACTAGGACTATAAATATACAATGCAATATATCTTTTAAAAATCTTTAAGTATATTGATGATATTTTGATTTTTAATTTTGACTTTATTAATGAATATGACATCTTAGATCCAAAATGTTTAAAGCTGAATGGGGCAAACGGTGATCATTACAATGCAGATTTATAGATATTTCTTTTAATATTTTTGATAATAAATTAAACATGGATTTGCATGATAAAAGAAATAGTTTTCAATTTTTTACTAGAAGCATGCCACATTGGTTTTCTAATTTACATAAAAAGATTTCTTAAATGCTATAATTAATCAATTTGTTTCAATAAAATTTGTGGCAAAGGGATTAATTTTTATGAACAAATTTTTAAGTTGTTAGCTAATCTTTTTTACAATAACAAAATTACCCTATTATTTTTTATATATTATTTTTAGATTGTTTTGAAAAATAAATGGCAACAGTGTGGTTTGGCGGAATGACCATTTTATGGTAGCGTGCTTCCAGAATATTCCATTTGATGTACTGGCCCTAAAGTCTTATAAAAAGAACGGGTTTGGACGGAAGCTTAAATAGATGGAAGCTTTCAGACATGGCTTTGAAATTTTTGAATTGGTATAAGGAGAAATAATTAATCGTTGTTTCGTTATTACCAGGTGAAGGACATTGTGCAGGTATTTCTGTTTATATTTTGTGTTTTTTCTTGCAGGTATGGGTGGACACTCGTCGTCCTTCATTCATACACTTTAAAATATTTTAATTTGTTTACATTTTTATAGTATTTAAGTTATAATTTTTAAATTCACCTTTTAAAAGACTTTTTTCAAGACAACGTGTTTTTGTAATATAATTATGTTTTGTTTATACTACATACTTGTTTAAGTTTGGTTTATTTATATTTTCAATTTTTTACCTGTGTAGTTTAAATTTGACAATTTGGAGGTTTATAGTTAAATGTTATAAATATTATTGATATACACCTTCTTTCCAAATTTATAGTGTATTTGCATTTTTTCTTTATTGATGAAATACATTTTGTTGCATTTAATATGAGCTGCTTTTGCGACAGTTGGCAATAATTTTCATTAATTATATTATATATATGTAGTAATTTCCGGCGTATAATCCGCGGATCAAACAATCATTTTTCGACCCAGAAAATTTCTTAAATAAAATGTAACTTTTTAATTCGCGTAAATATTTCACTTCAATAATTAAATAAAATTTGTGGGTCCAAACAGAATTGTTTGATCCGCGGATTATACGCCGGAAATTACGGTATATATATAGATAAACTTATAATTAATATATTTTGCACTATTTCATTTGTGCTCGTTGATAAGTTTCTATAAAACGATTGTTTGGGTAGAGGGCGCCGAACACCACTGACGCGCCTCTGCCTTGGATAAAGGTAACAATTAACTAGAAAAATATGTCCTTTTGCCTCTAATCAGAAAAATTTAAATATAAGATGAAAACCCTAGTAACTGACACCTTAAGGATTTTTTCTTGTTCAAATCACTATTACAAAATTTTAAATATATTTTATACTTATCTTTTTTTTTCTTTTTTTTTTTTTTTTTTTTGTAAGAATAGTAGAGATGCATTAAAAAATTACTGTTGATAAAATTTTGAAAAATTATTCATTGTATTATTAAAAATATTTTTTTAAATAAATATGCTCAATAACTTCTGTAACTGACACCAACCTTATTTTGAAAACCAGTAACTGACACAAAGTGAACAACTGTTTGACACTTTATTTGCAAAGATTTAAAAAAGTTATTTTATATTTGAAGGTATTTATACTTTAAAAATACTTTAATCTTTATTATATAAACGAAAGACTGAAATCTTATTTATATAGGATACCATACTACAGATGCATCTGTAATTTGTTTCGTGTTTAAAATATTTAGTAATGCAAATAATTGACATTTATGAACCAGTAACTGAGAAGTGGCGCAAATACCAATGGAAAAACTAAAATTTTAACGGTGTTTACTACAACAAAAATTTAATTTAATATTATTGTTTTTTTAAACAGTTCAGATAATAGATTTCTGTTTTCTTTAATCAAAGAAATGACACTTCGGTTGGATCCCTGTGAAATTAAATTATTTGAACCAATAACTAGCAGCCCTCCCCCCCTCTCCACACACACATACACACCAATAGAGCTAAATTAAAGAAGTATAAACTATAAATCATGAACCTAATGTGTCATAGTCATCATTTAATTAATTTCTACAACTCTAAAAAAAGTTTAGAATGGCTGCATTACAAATAGATTTTTAAAAAATCTACCTTAATTTTATGAAGAAAATAGTCGCCTCAAAATGGCACTTTTGTGTTATTTTCTCATTGAATATGTTCTAAGTCTACTGGTGGTAAAAAAAAAATTACTCCAAAATAAAAACATGTGTCTAAGTTACCACAATATGACATTACAAAATTTTACAAGAAACTGTTTATTTGAGCTAGATTTTTGCTGAAGTGGTATTGGTGAATATTGGTTAAGTGAATATTGGTTAAGTGGCCATAACTGGGGGGTTTTACCCTACAACCGTATTTTTTTAAACACTACACTCTATATTTCTTATTTATAATTTATTTTCTACTTTTCAGCTTTAAAAATGTATCATTGTTGCAGTTTCAACAACTGGAGGTTTCACCCTATAAATACCAATGAATGCTTTGCACTCAGACAAAATAATTGATCTATCTTACAGATACACGGACAACATTCGAGTGTTAAAACATAACTCACATTCAGTACGAAAATATAATTCATCTGTTCAAAAAATTAAATTATAAACGTATATTTAGAGGATTTATTATGCTATTTATAGAAATGTTAAATTCATTACAAAGGCCTTTCATTTAAAATATTTGAGCATCGACTACAAGAAGGAAAACATGAGAAAATAAACATTTTTCCTTTTCTGTTTTTAGCGCCTTGCCTACATTCGAACGAATTTTGTTCGGGCAACTCAAAATTGCACTGTTTGCGATTATTTGAATAAAATTTTATTTGTACAATATTTGATTCTTTATCGTGAAAACCGAATTCAGTTCGTTTTTCTTTCGAACACATATTTAAATATATAATTCATTGTTTTAGGTAGCTTTCTTTACAAAAAGCTACCTATTGCAGCCGTTCGGAGGAAAGCGATTTCAAAAAATTTTGGTATATTTTCATCGATCATGACCCCCAGACCCCGAAACCACCCTCCGTTCAAAATTGATATATATATATATATATATATATATATATATATATCTGACATATGTCACACTGTAACTCTCGTATTTATGAACCGATTTGGATGTAATTCGGTGTGTACATAGTACATATCAATGTCTCGACCGAGTTCGTTGGCCAGCTTCATCCGCCATTTTGTTTCAAAATGGCGGCCATTTAAAAATTTAAAAAAAAATTAAAATTTGAAATGTGGTACCAGAAAATTCAAAATGGAAAAATATTTTTTTCTTATGTATTTGACCTTTATACAAAGACTCCGTAGCAGTTTTTGTTTCGTCTATATCTTAAAAAATGGCTGAGTTATAGCATTTTGAATTTCTAGCGAAGCTGACATTTTGAAACGTCCTGAATTTTGTCATGCGATAAAAGGCGTATTTATGAACCGATTTGGATGTAACTTCCTTTATACATAGTACAGACCAATGTCTCGACCCAGTACGTTGGACAGCTTCATCCGCCATTTTGTTTAAAAATGGCTGCCATTTAAACTTTTAAGAAAAATTTAAATTTGAAATGTGGTACCAAAAAATTGAAAATTGAAAAAATATTTTTTTCTTATGTGTTTGACCTTGATAAAAAGATTCGGGAGCAGTTTTTGTTTTGTCTATATCTTAAAAAATGGCTGAGTTATAGCATTTTGAATTTCTAGCGTGACTGACATTTTGAAACGTCCTGATTTTTGTCACGTTATAACAGGCGTATTTATGGACCGATTTGGATGTACCTTGGTGTGTACATAGTACATACAAATAACTCAACCGAGTTCGTTGGCCAGCTTCATCCGCCATCTTGTTTCAAAATGGCGGCCATTTAAAAAATTTAAAAAATTTAAATTTAAAATGAGATACCAAAAAATTGGAAAATGAAAAATATTTTTATCGTATGTGTTTGACCTTAATACAAAGATTCCGGAACAGGTTTTGTTTCGTCTATATCTAAAAAAATGGCTGAGTTATAACATTTTGAATTTCTATTGTGGCTGACATTTTAAAACGACCTGATTTTTTTCACGCGATAACAGGCGTATTTATGAACCGATTTGAATATAATTTGGTCTGTACATAGTACATACCAATGTCTCGACCGAGTTCGTTGGCCAGCTTCATTCGCCATCTTGTTTAAAAAGGGTTGCCATTTAAAAAAATGTAATTTAAAATTTAAAATGAGGTATTAAAAAACTGGAAAATGAAAAAGATTTTCTTTATGTGTTCGGCCTTGATACAAAGATTCTGGAGCAGTTTTTGTTTCTGAAATTTTTTTCTTTTGTTTATATCTTAAAATATGGTTGAATTATAGCACTTTGAATTTCTATCATGGCTAACACTTTGAAACGATCTTGTATTTGTCACGCGATACCACACGTATTCACCTATTTCGATGGAAGAAGTCATGTGGATAGTATACATCAATATCTCGACCATGTTCGCTGGCCAACTTCATCAGCCATCTTGTTTCAAAATGGCGGCCATTAAATTTAAAAAAATTACATTTAAAGTGAGGTGCAAAAAATTAGAAATTGAAAAAGGTTTCTTTCTTAAGTATTTGACCTTGATATAAGGATTCAGGAGCTTTTTCTGTTTGTCTTTATCTTAAAAAATGGCTCAGATATAGCAGTCTAAATTTCTAACGTGGGTGACATTTTGAAAAATCTGATTTTTTGCCTGCGACAGCACTCGTATATATCAACCGATTCCGATGTGAGTTAGCATGTTCACAGAAATTACTAAGGTCTCGACCAAGTTCACTGGTTAGCCTCATCCACCATCTTGTCTTAAAATGGCAGGCACTTTAAGAAATCGCCGAATTTGGAAACCAAATGTAAGTTACTTTAAATAAAAGCAGCTTGGATAAAGCTGACTAATTTCGCAAAATTCTCATTCAGAATGATTTAGTATTGATAAAAATTAGTATTGAATCTCCTACATTCGGTTTCCAATTAATTGAGCTTCGTGTGTTTGAATAATATAAGTTGGCTTTTTTAAAATAAGAAATATGAAAGCTACCTCTTCCTCCCGGCACTGGCCGGAAGGACTTTTTATATTAATCTTGTTATACTTGTTAGGAGGAAAATCTAACGAACAATTAAGGGGTTAAAAATATTTTGTTGAAATCATATTCAGAAATTACTATTTAGTTCTCAATGGCATAATTATTCATTGTAGCAGAATTTTATCAACGTATGACATTTCAAAAGAGACCAAATAAAAAATGGCTATTGAAACCTGGTTAGTGTGACACTAAAGCAAAAATAAAATCAGTGAATCTATTTGCGTTAGAACAGAAAATACGTTAATCTCATAAATATCACTATGTGGAAATATGTTTTAAAGATATTATTTAATAGGTAACTCTTTAATGTAAAATAGTTGCAACGATCTTAGCATTTTTTCGCAGCTTCTATTTTTAGTATACCTATGATCTGCGCTGGGTATATCAGCACATAACATAAGAACAAAACGGACTTCCTGCATAAAATAGCACGAGACTTGTCTCTTATTTAACAGCGTTTTAGCGTTCTCGTTAGCATTTTTGCTACTCAAGGTCTTATTAGAGTAAGTTGTTGCATATCGAGAATGATTTTACACGATTGTTTTGCAGCCCAAAAGGCGAGATCGCTTGCATGTACAAGATATGTTATTTAAATGTAAATTCATGTAATATATAAAAATATATTTGTTATTAAATCTTATGATTACATAGTTAGCACCCACTTTTAGGTAGCTTTCTTTACAAAAAAGCTACCTATTGCAGCCGTTCGGAGGAAAGCGATTTCAAAAAATTTTGGTATATTTTCATCGATCATGACCCCCAGAGACCCCGAAACCACCCTCCGTTCAAAATTGATATATATATATATATATATATATATATATATATATATATATATATATATATCTGACCTATGTCACACTGTAACTCCGGTAATTATGAACTGATTTCGATGTAATTCGGTGTGTACATAGTACATACCAATGTCTCGACCGAGTTCGTTGGCCAGCTTCATCCGCCATTTTGTTTCAAAATGGCGGTCATTTAAAATTTTTTTAAAAATTTAAAATTTGAAATGTGGTACCAAAAAATTGAAAATGGAAAAATATTTTTTTCTTATGTATTTGAACTTTATACAAAGATTTCGAAGCAGTTTTTGTTTCGTCTATATCTTAAAAAATGGCTGAGTTATAGCATTTTGAATTTCTAGCGTGGCTGACATTTTGAAACATCCTGAATTTTGTCACGCGATAAAAGGCGTATTTATGAACCGATTTGGATGTAACTTCGTTTATACATAGTACATACCAATGTCTCGACCGGGTTCGTTGGCCAGCTTCACCCGCCATCTTGTTTAAAAATGGCGGCCATTTAAATTTTTAGGGAAAATTTAAATTTGAAATGTGGTACCAAAAATTGAAAATTGAAAAAATATTTTCTTCTTATGTGTTTGACCTTGATAAAAAGATTCGGGAGCAGTTTTTGTTTCGTCTATATCTTAAGAAATGGCTGAGTTATAGCATTTTGAATTTCTAGCGTGGCTGACATTTTGAAACGTCCTGATTTTTCTCACGTAATAACAGGCGTATTTATGAACAGACTTGGATGTACCTTGGTGTGTACATAGTACATACAAATATCTCGACCGAGTTCGTTGGCCAGCTTCATCTGCCATCTTGTTTCAAAATGGCGGCCATTTAAAAAAATAAAAAAATTTAAATGAGACACCAAAAAATTGGAAAATGAAAAAGATTTTTTTTTGTATGTGTTTGACCTTAATACAAAGATTCCGGAACAGTTTTTCTTTCGTCTATATCTAAAAAAAATGGCTGAGTAATAGCATTTTGAATTTCTCTTGTGGCTGACATTTTAAAACGACCTGATTTTTGTCATGAACCTATTTGGATGTAACTTGGTCTGTGCATAGTACATACCAATGTCTCGACCGAGTTCGTTGGCCAGCTTCATTCGCCATCTTGTTTCAAAAGGGTTGCCATTAAAAAAAAATTAAATTTAAAATTCAAAATGAGGTATTAAAAAATTGGAAAATGAAAAAGATTTTTTTTATGTGTTTGGCCTTGATACAAAGATTCCGGAGCAGTTTTTGTTTCTGAAAATTTGTTCTTTTGTTGATATCTTAAAAAATGGTTGATTTATAGCACTTTGAATTTTTAGCATGGCTAACATTTTGAAACGATCTTGTATTTGTCACGCGATAACACACGTATTCGCCTATTTCGATGTAAGAAGGCATGTGGATAGTATACATCAATACCTCGACCAAGTTCGCTGGCCAGATTCATCAGCCATCTTGTTTCAAAATGGCGGCCATTAAATTAAAATATATATATATATTTAATGTGAGGTGCAAAAAAATTAGAAATTGAAAAAGGTTTCTTTCTTAAGTATTTGATCTTGATATAAGGATTCAGGAGCATTTTTTGTTTGTCTTTACCTTAAAAAATGGCTCAGATATAGCAGTTTCAATTTCTATTGTGGGTGACATTTTGAAAAATCTGATTTTTTGCATGCGACAGCACTCCTATATATTAACCGATTCCGATGTGAGTGAGCATGTGCACAGCAATTACTAAGGTCTCGACCAAGTTCACTGCTTAGCCTCATCCACCATGTTGTCTTAAAATGACAGGCACTTTAAGAAATTGCCGAATTTGGCAGCCAAATATAAGTTACTTTAAAGAAAAGCAGCTTGGATAAAGCTGACTAATTTCGCGAAATTCTCATTCATTATATTGATAAAAATTAGTATTGAATCTCCTATATTCGGTTTCCACTAAATTGAGCTTCGTGTGTTTGCATGATATAAGTTGGCTTTTTTTAAATAAGGATTATGAAAGCTAACCTCTTCCTCTCGGCACTGGACGGAAGGACTTTTTAAACATATACTGCAACAAATCATAGGTGCAACTCTCAGATGTATTTGAAATAACATAAAACCGCTGTTTTTCTTACATGCTACTAATTTATATTATGCAAGAATTTACAGTAATCCTGCACATTGAAAAGTGGGTACAAATTTAAAATATGTGCTTAAAACGAAATCCTTTTGATTGTATGAATAGATGAAAAATATACTTTGTCATCGGCTTTTCAAATTTTGAAAACTCTAATTAGGTTCTCATTCATGAGGTTTTATTGAGTCATGAGGTTTTATAAGTCAGCTTTTTAAAGATTTTAACACTTCAATAATTTAAATAGCGTGTCAAGCGGAAAATAACGATACAATATTTAACATAAAAGAAAAATTATGGCGAAGCATAGATTATAAAACACTTTCCAATTCTCCTAGGAACTTTAACAAAACTTCGCTGTGCTATAAGGTAAATTAGATACCTAAGTAAACATTTTAAGCAAACGCACATTTGAAAACCAGATTTCCGCAATTACCATTCTCAACAGCTGAAAAGTACTCCAATTTTTTGTGCAGCCTGTATTTGATATATATATATTTATAAATATTCTGCGTAGTACGTTAAAATGTAGCTTATTAAGAAAATGCATAATAGATTGAAAATTGACCTTCAGTATTTTCTACCAATAGACAGAAACATACTTGAATTCTTTTGTACATATCTGTACATTATCTACATATTTTTATACTAGTCACCTATTAAGCTAAAATTTAATTCAGGTTAAATTACGTTTAAAGCAACTCAAATCCTAGTTCCAGTAATTATCATACATAGGCGGTCATGTATTCGGTACTTTTCGTGGCCCTATATATCATATTATTTATTATCTACAAACATTTTTTAATTAACTAATCATTGTTCATCTTGAAAATTGCGAACTCAATAAAAAACCACCTTTAATGAATTCACGCTCATAATCAGTAATGCTTACGAATTCTTTTATGTAGCGCTGTATATGATCTATACAATTTATACACACCACGTACTATGTAAAAATTCAGTTAATCTCATACCTCAACTGAAAACGTACTTTCAGAAATTGTCGCTAAAAGACAGTATTTCTGACACAGTACTGTATCCGGAATCTTTTTTCTCGCCTGTAAATGAACGATAAATGCTATGATAATCATATTCTACAGAAAATTTCTTTTAGTAAACCCAAGTAATGTGAATCAGTTTCATTACATTTGAAACAGTTCAGTTAACATCATTAAAATGAGCCGCAAACAGTATTCATGTAAACTATTATGTAACGGAATCCTTTAGGGTGGCCCTGTAAATGAATAACAAATGTTTTGCCCCTCATATTCTACAGAATGCACGTTTTAGTGCAATTCATAAATACATTATGTTTAAATGTTATAACATTAATAACATGCATTTGACACGATTTTCTCCATTGACCTTAATATAGCGTAATACTTTTGACTATCCCTGTAAATTGATTATATATGCTACTCACTTCATTTTAAATATCCATTGTGCTATAGTAAACGTCAACAACAGTTAAAAATGGTAGGTAAATTTGAGTATATCTACAAGAATTATCAGACGGGCAGACAAATCGAAGTAAAACATTTTTCAACCATGTTGGAAATTTGTTAGAGTTTACGGAAGAAATATTTTTTTTTTTCCTAGTGAGAAAACTAAATCATACGAATGCATTTCATGACCATAGGTTGAACATTACTAATACAATTTTAATTAAAATTGAAGCATTGTGTGGTGGAAAAAAAAAGAAATGCAGGTATTCAATAGTCTAACAGAACAAAACTAATGTGCCAGTATTAGCTGCGCGCACAGGATTCCGTACAAAAAATATATTAGTTTGAATAACACAAATATGTCATTAAAAGCTGTTATCTAGACTATAAAAGCCGATGGCGCATAGAGTACGCTGCCCGTGTCTTTATGCATGCTCAAGTCACCTGTGTCTTTAAAGGTTAATATCTCGGCTAATTACCGACTATAGTTTTCAAAAATCTTTATCAACAACCGTTTTATACTTCCATGACGATAGGTACCTCGAGCTCTCCTCAACTCCCTTGCTGATCGCCCGTAAAGGGAAATATGTGTGTTACGGAAACATGTGATTTTCTCAAGAACTATGTGATCTCGGGAAATTGTTATATTTTTCTGCAAGGTATAAATAAACTTCTACTGCTCCCAATTTTTTCATAATTTTAGATTCAGTAGCTTCTGAAATATAACGGGGTAATATTTTGGCATCAAATTTTCCACGATATTTCTTAAAATTACTTAAATTTAAAACAAATGTATTTTTGAGTTTGGCATTACGAGAGCTTTCACACGATTAAAAAAAGATTTTTATTTTCAAGTAATTAATTAACCCTCTTACACTTTTCGTAAATAAATTTGTGAATGGTTAATAATCTATAAATATGTGGGTCAACAGCTTTTACTTCTTCTGAATTTTCCAATTTCCATAGTTCGCGAGAAAAACGGCTGTGACAAATGGACCGACAGACAGGCAAACAGAAACAAGAAATGTCTTATAATGGCTCCGTTTTTACTTTTTTAAGATGGAACCCTTAAAACTTAAAATGTTGGTTTAGATGTGGATAATATTTGCCTGCTTTTCTAGTGGTTAGGATCCTGTCAAGAGCTATCAGATTCGAATCTCGAGCCTGACAGCGATGTTCGTAGTGTGTCAGATTTTCTCTTTAAATAGATTTCGTTGTCTCATTAGCCCTTGACTGAAAGGGATAACCATAGCTTAGTTTGCCAATTTATTGTTCAACTTTTTAGCTGTTAATGGATGAACATACGCACGTTTATGGTTTAGGACAACTGAAAATTTTCAATACACATTCTCATGGTGATATCGTTTCCAGCAGCAAGTTTTAGTAAAACAATGAACCAAATTTTTAACAGTGTAGAGAAGGAGCTTTCAGGCCTCATTTATTTTTATCCTTAGTAATTAATTTGAATATAGCAGTTGATACAGAAACATTATAAACATAGCGGAAAATATTAAGTTAATCACACATTTAGCTAAAACTGTTATTAGAATTTTTCTTTGTTATGTATTGTTTACAAACTTAAACAAATGCTGGCATGAAGAATTCATTTTTTCTAGTACTTTGAGGATATTTCATTAAACAATTGTAATATAACTTTTCTCTAATCGATAGCATTACACAACCACGAGATTCTATACTTCCCTGAGAAAGAATGAGGGTTCTAATATTCAAATAAAATACAATGATAAATGCAATTATTTAGTGGTCGATATTTAATACTTAAATGAGTTGCAGAATTCTTCCGGAAGAAATGCAATTTACAGCTCAATAGACAAGAAAATTCATTCGCTTGGAAAATTCCTTCTCTGTATACAATGATCTCGAATTAAATAAAATCAAAGAGCATGTAATTTATTTTTTATTTCATATAAACTACATAATTAAGCGGCATTTTGTTTCAAACATCAAACAGCGAAAGTTTTGCTTCATTTATAAATAAGATGCTGAGTTTCAGAAAGTAAAGTTTCAAACGATGTTATTTATCATTAAAATGTATTTTAAAGGACAAGAAATCTTCAAACTCATTTTTTATTTTTTATTTTTATTTTACTTTTAATACTATTCAGGGCACACTATATGCATTATGGCATATATTTATCGCAGAAGAAATTATAAAAAAAAAAAAAAAAAATTGGAGAAGAATAAGGAATTTTCTTCAATATTTTAAGCGTTATGAAGAACTTTTCAAAATGTCCCATGCGCATTCTATATCAATTAAAATCACCAATATATTTTATAGCTGTTTGTTATTATACAGTGTGTCCACGTATAACCTGACCGATCTTTATTTTCGCAACCGTTGGTCCTAGATGCATACTTCCAATTACAAAAAGGGTTTAAATAAGGTAAAGAATTATTTTTAAAGCGATTTGCGTCAAGAAAACCATTTATTAAAAAATTACGAAATTTAAATTTTTATACACTCCCCCGGTCCTATAAGTGATATTTAGTAAAAATTTACTGTGACACTAACAAGTAAGACAGAAAAAGTCCCATTCATTTAACATTAAAATTGACCGAGTTATGAAACTTTGAAATGCAAGACTTATTCCACTTTTTTGCATATCAAAACAGAAGATTTCGACCATGCTTTCAGGTGTCGTATATAAAGTACTCAAACTTATTTCAAGGTATCTTAGGTTTGAAAGAAATCGTATACAACTATTACGATTGTGTTAACTTTATTAGTTAAGTTTCAGATTAGTTAAAATAATTGTATTTTAACATATGTTGTATTTTGTAAGGATTTGAGGCTATGATTTCTTTATATGAAATTAAGTTACTTTCATAAGGTTTTATTTGACTTGCAACGATCGTCTTTCCAGTTTAAAATTTGTACTCGAACTTTAACTGACTTTCAAATGTCCGATCGAAGTTAAAATTTTACATACTGACTTAAATCTGATTACAATGTAATATTATTATGATTTTCGTCGCTTACCATCTTATACATACTTATATTAGAGGATAAGACAAAAAAATTCGGATAGATTACCGTTAACAAGTTCAAGAAATGGTTTTAGATCAGATAACATAAACCTGCCATGGTTGTATTTTTTAACTTTTATAATTACGTTTTATGTATTTTTAACGCTAAATAAAAAAATTACCTTCACTTTTAATCATCATGTGAGGATTTTTCGCAAATCGTAAATTTCAAGGTTAAAAAATAGCAAAAAATCTGATACTATAAAATAAGTGTAAGACTTTTATTCAGTTTAATTTTATTTAATTCAATAATTTATTCAATTTTGTGGCTTATACTGGGTTTCTTTCAGCTAAACAGCTCACGGATCCGATGAGGTTGGGAGAGGAGGGGGGATCAATTTTAACTTTGAAATTGAGAAAAATCCTGACTTGATGGTTTAAAATGAAGGACATTTTCGGATTCAGCGCTAAAAAATACATGTGAAGCAATTTTCAAAAGCTAAAAAACATGGCACAACCCAAAATTTGAAAGACTGTGTAATCTAACAGCATTTTAAAATATGTATCATTTTTGTAAAGAATTGAGGCTTTTGTTTTTCATCCTTTTACTTATCAAAAATTCTGTTATTTTTATCCTCTTATATGTTCAGTACAAATTGCATATTTTGCAGTAATATGTAAGAAGGATTAAATTTTTCAAATTTATATTGCAATGCTAATTTTATTCTCAAACATTTCTTTAATATATCTGACGAAATTATATTTCTACTAAATTTGTGAATGACACCTAATTTGCAGCAAAAAATATGCTCCAACTTTAAACAGCTATTACTCGGTTAATTTTAATCGTAGAATAACGGAACTTTTTTTGTCTTACTTGTCAATGTAACAAGGAAATTTTACTAAATATAACTTATAGGACCGGGGGACCGTATAAAAATTTAGATTCTGTAATTCTTCGCTAAATTGTTTTTTCGCTTCAAACTTTTTTTATCTTAACTCTGCACTTAATTTTGACCACTTTTGTAATTGTAAGTATGCATCTAGGACCAACGGTTACGAAAATAAAGGTCGGTCAGGTTATACGTGGACACACTGTATGTGTCATAAAACTTTGCATCTTTTTGTAACTAAATATAATTGGAAAAGTTAAAGATAGTCAATTACAGAAATATGATTCTAAAATGCCGAGCATTTCATAAAATTTAGAAAATATCTTTTTTCTTACCTTTATATTCAAATATATAAAATTCGATGCGCGGTTTTATTTGTATGTATAGCACAAACTTGCATAGAAATATTGGAGTTTTTAATGCGCATGGGGCATTTTGAAAAGTAATTCATAACGCTTATAATGTTCAAGAAAATTCCTTATTACCCGACTGCCAAGAAGGGTTGTGTTTCATGCGTATCTGGGTATGTGAATTTTTTTATACCCTCGAAACATCCCAACGGCTGGATGGATTTTTATGAATGAGGTCTCTATCGATTCGTCTTAACCGTCCGATGGTTATAGGCTAGGTTTTGTTTTTATAAATACAAAATGGCGGTAGAGGTGAAAAAAATTACGCACCCTATTGAGTGGCATATCATTGGATAGGTCTTTCAAAATGAGGACGATGTTTCATTGACTATTTTACAGTCAAAAGCTCCGTTTAAATATTACACAACCTGGAAGTTGTGTAGGTAGGATCTCTAACATTACTGCAACTCTAACCTTCATAGGCATCTATAGGCCTCATCAAAACAGTGTTTATAGATAGGAACTAACAATTAAATACAGTTTAAAAGTCATCAGTACAAGTAAATACAAAAAATAGGTAAGTAATATAAACAATAGTTTCACATTGATGAGAAATAATTAAGTTGTTCGCTTTTTACGCAGTCGGGTTTTTTTTTTTTTTTTTTTTTTTTTTTAATAATTTTTTTTCTACATTTTTTTTTAAAATTTCTTATGCAATAAATATATGCCATAGTGTGTATAGTGTTCCCTTGAATAGTGTTTAAAGTGAAATTTAAAACAAATAAAAAAAATGAGTTTGGAGGTATCTTATCCCCTTAAGGATTTCAAATACATAAAAATGTAGTTTAAACGCAAAAAATGCGCTTGTAATACTTTTACTAAGGCACTATCTTGTCAAAAGCAACCGGAAACTTTTAAATTTAGACGTTTAGCAGAAAATGCCTTACAAATTTTACTTCACTTTCGCGGATGTATAAGAACTTGTTTTGACTTCATATTTTTCAGGGAAAAATTAGTAACGGAATTAGGGAACCAACAACAAATTGAATAAAAAAATTATATTTGTGATCACCCTGTTTCATAAAAAATTGTTAAGATATCCAGCTATATAAAAAGATTCAATGGGCTCCTAAAACAGTGCATGCATTTGTGTAAGAAAAGCAGTATATTAATAAAAATAGGAACGTTTTATTAAAAATATTCCGCAAATGTCCTGTTTATTACATTTAAAGTTTTCGACCAAATTCAACATAACTTTCAGAATATTTGACAATAAGCAGGAGTTACATTATATTTCATTTACAAAATGAACACATCAAATATTTGATAAAATATGATCATTTCTATAAAATAATATTTAATTGCGTATGCGCAAATGACAGCACATTTTTTCCCTCATAGCTTAGTAGTCAACTATAATTATTGCGCAACTTATACAAAAAGATCAATCAAATGACTGTAAAATCAATTAGATAAATATTCAAAAATTCTGAAAGATAGGGGCTATATAGTGAGTTGCTTTCTAAAAGCAGATCTATTATAAGTGATTTTCCACAATTTGCCAACCATCTCACTATATGAATGACGTTTTCAAAATATTTGACTGGGCTTTTTATGAGTTGCCCTAAATACTACGAATTTATGAAATAAAATTTTAAAACTTTTCACTCATGCGCAGTTACAAATTATTTCATACAAATGCCCACATCTCATCAAATATTTAATATATTCATGTTTTAATTGCACTTTCTACCGTTCTTTTCATACTTTCGGAAAGTGGTGTTAAATTTGGTTGAAAATCCTGTATGCTATAAATAAAAAACATTTAGATTTTTTACAGAAATGTTAACGCCTTCACGAATATATGTGCTATGCTTACACAAATCCACACGACCATTAAACTGTACCCACATGGGCATTTCCTACAGTGACAGGACATTTTCCTATTACATGGCTGATTAAAAACGTTATTTTATTATTAAATTTATTGTTGTAATTATAACACGTGTTTAGCTGAAATTCTGATCAAGTAAGGATTAGATAACGTTTGAATTTTTTAAATGTCTTTTCCTTTGCGTATTAAAATTTTGCTTTGATAATAATTAATTAATTTTACTTTCTTCTATCTTTGCAAGAATAAAGTATTGGAATAGTGAACATTTTTGACATTGAAGTAAATTTTATATACATCATTTAAAAGTAGACTTTATTTCCAATCGTTCTGTACCAGTAACTTTCTTCTACGATAATTTGTTGAGGAGTTAGTAGGAGGTGTTTACTTTTTTTCCACGAATGTACATCTCATGAAAATAAGGACTTTTCTACTGAAAATATCAAATCAATTCAAAAAAGAATTTCTTTCAAATAGAATATTGCTGGAACGCTAAATTTATACGACAGAAAACAGTATTTTAACATAACTTGTAATATCAGTTAATATAAGGCTTTAAGAATGAATAAAATGTATTATCATCTGTATTATACATACTCCTGTTTCGTTTTACAACGAAATATATTAAAACTAAGACGATCAAATACTTTTTCTCATAAGATGTTCTTAAAT
Source organism: Maratus speciosus (assembly GCA_963932465.1). NCBI lineage: Eukaryota > Metazoa > Arthropoda > Arachnida > Araneae > Salticidae > Maratus > Maratus speciosus. The sequence goes on along the minus strand of OZ010788.1, from coordinate 282,207,709 downwards.
TGCAGCATTATTATACATCAGCGATCCGAAAGTTGAATAACATTTCAAAATAAAATCTTGTAAGAAACTTTTAAGATTAAACGTTGGTTTTCTTACAAAAGCGACTCACAACTGGAAAGTTTTACATCTTGCTTTTTTCATTGAGTTTTAAAGCATGCTTCGATATACTAAATTAAGAGCTTTATAAAAACAGGAAAGAAAAGTTACCGAATTTCCGCCCGAAGAATACTTTTAAAGCTTTGTAGCCGACTAATAATTTTAAGTTAACTTCTTTTTAAGCTGACTTTGCTCTTAAAACTGGAGTATTCAGGGTGTCCACTCGCAAAGGCGCCCAATGGCTAATTTCTAAACCGTTAGTCATAGACATGTTGTTCCAATAACAAAAATGTTTTAAATGAGGTAAGAAATTATTTTAAAAGTTCGTTTGATTAATAAAAGCATTTCTTAAAAAGTTACGAAACATAAATTTGTATGCGGTCACCTGATTCTTTAATTGACCTTTAGTAAAAGTTTCCTATTACACTATCAAAAAAGACGAAAAAAGTGTTCCATTCATATAACACTAAAATTCACCGAGCTATGAAACTTTGAATTGCATCACTTACACCAATTTTCTGCATTTGAACACATATTTCGAAGGATTGTACACAAAGTGAAATTATAATAATTTATTTCGCTTGTACATTTTTGCATTTCAGCCGAAGGGAGTTACTTCGAGCAAATTTTAAGATAGCTTTAATTTTTAGATTAGATAATATAATGGCATTTTAAAATATGTATCATTTTGTAAAGAACTACTACTGATGCTTTTCATCATTTTTTTTTAATCTGTTATTTTTTAACTTATATTTTTAGTACAAGTTGTATATATTTTTTTAATATATGTCGGAATGAAAATAGATTTATAATTTATACTTTAATGTTTCACTCTCAACTATTTTTTTTATATCTGATGATCATTTATATTTCTAATTAATTTGTGAATGACCCCTACTTCACAGCAAAAAAAGGTGCTTCAACGGCATTAGCATTAGGAAAAAAATTAATATAATTTTGATACTTTTACATGTATAACTTCAACTATGCAGCTGATAATGTTTAATTGAGAAATGATAGAATCATAAAAACCGATATTATTGTTTGAAAAAACTGATTAATACAACATACAAACTATTCAAAAACATTTCCGAAAATCTGTAGCAGCAAAAGAAACCTTGCTTTTATAAATACTTCTTTAAATCTCGGAAATACAGTCACTCAAAAAAATATATTGGGACACTTGACAAGTATCAAACGTTAAGTTATTTATAACAATATTTATAACGTTAACACCAAAACAACATAAAAAATGAAATGATTTAACATTTGGTAAACATTATATTAAAAAAAAAAATCTTAAATACCCTACAATTCTAGTTTGTTCAAGGTTTTAAATATTATACAACCCAAACAGATGTCAAAAAAGTTTTGGGACACTTTTGAAATGAGAAAGTTAAACAATATTTATCGCGTGAATAAAAATTAATTTACTACCACTATATTTTAAGTATATTTTAGATATTAAATTTCAGCATATCATGTCTTTCATGCAACAACAGGAAGGAGCCAACGCTTTGGGGAGGAACAAAGATGTTTCTATGGGCGTGCGAAATCTGGTTATAAATCACTGAAAGAATGGGAGATTTTCAAAAGGTGGGATCATTAAACGTTAACTATATGTAATTTTTCAAATTTAAGGCCAATTTTTTTTAATAGTATAGTATATAAGTCTACAAAATTATACACAAACATTAAAAGACAGCAACTATTCTGGAAAATTAATTATTAAAGCATTTAATTAGCAGTTGTGTACGTTACAAATTTTAGACATTTTTTCACACGAACGTTACAGATTTTTGACATTGCTGACAGATTTTGGACGTTGCGCTTAGTAATTAAATAATTCTCAAGACTAAGAATGTACTAAATGTGTCCTATAATTGTATGTGTATGCATATATCTATGTATAATTACCTTTTTGTTATCCAGTAATAATAATAATAAAATCAAATGTTAATCTCTAATATTAAAATATTTACTACTTTTTTATAAGTAAGATCTTAATTTTATAGGAATTACACATTATGCAAAAAACAGACCTTTACATAATATTAGAAGTATCCAACATATAATTTATTCTTTATTTTTCTCAAAAAAAAAGTTATACTGCCATTTTTTTAATGCACATATCTATAATTTCTTTATCAAAAGAAAAGTCTCCTCTTGATGTCACCGGGTGAGGTGGATTTGGGGATTTCAACAAAATATCTTCATATTTTAAATCTGTGCTGTCTTTTTTAGATGGATAACGAAACCTGTTAAAATCAATGTCTGTCTGCCTGAGGAGTCAAAAAATTTATAGATAATATTTGTTCACCATTATCAATGCTGATCTTTTCAATAATACCTGGCCATAAGTTTTCATCATGAATTAATACAAAGTACCAGTCACCAATGTCAATCTATTTTCAACTGTGAGGAGTCAATTGTAGAAACAATATTTTTTTCACCAGCTTCACTGGTAATGCAGTCTTGATTGTTTTTTACAGAGATTGTAAAAACCAGATCTATTTCTTATTTGAATAGTACCAAATTTGTTTGTCGTGTGTACGGAGTGACTCTTTTGAGTACCTTTAACAGTTTTCGCTGGCTGTCTTTTCTATACTTTGAATACTGTCAATTTCTGTTTTTTTTTTTTTTTTTTTTCACCAAAGTTACAGCACGAAGTGGCTTAAACTTTTTATTTGCCTTGCCTTTTGGTGGGGGAGCAAAGAGGAAGAATGGAATTTTAAGGAGATGGGATTCTTAAACCTTGAATTAAAAAAAAGAACTCAAGCACAATAATTTAATAAAAAAATATTTATTTTATTTTTTAAGATATATGTTAGAACAATGGACTCTGTTATAATATATTTATTTATGTATTTAGAAAATTAAAATTATTATTGTCGTTTCACGATTTGAACATTGTTATTAAATAATCTTTTGGGGTACATTTGCTACAAAGAAAACTTTGCAAAATACATAAAAACGCGTAAGATAACTGAAGAATTACTTTTGAAATAAAAAAAAAGAACTTTACTATTAATTTTAAATAATATTTTTAAATAAGCATGTCCGAAATTTCGTAAGGATCGCAGCGGTCGCCATATTGTGTCTATCGTTACACACATTAGTTGAGCATGCTTCAAGTCAAGTTATATTATTACACGTACTAAATACACTTTATTTATACAAAACACGGTAATTATTTACAATAAAACATTATAATAAAAATCTTTTTATATGTTTCAGAACACCAAATCATCTTTAAAAAAATATTTGCCGAAAATAAAATCGGCGTTTCCATCGTTAACCGATCCGGACATTCCACTTTCTTATTTGAGAAAAGTGCATTTATTGCAAAAAAATCTTATAAAAACACATACAAATAATTTAATTTTTTTTTTAAATAATTTTAAAGTTAGATAAAAGAGTTTAAAGTACTTACTTGATGTATTTTTCGTGGAAATGATAGCTTTGTCGCGTTCGTTACTTTCGGACATAACAAAATAAAAAAAAAATTCTTTATAGAAAGGTCCTTCTATCTTCAGAAAAGCAATAAATCAGCCTGCCATCTCTTAACGAAATTATCAAAAAATCATCCGTTTCCTTTATGCATTCGTTGTTTACCATTCGAACCACCTGAAAGCAAGTTAAAAGTCTTTTTCTTGGTGGTACATCGGAGCAGTTAACGTTAATGAATGTCCGAAATTGGCCTCTTTAGCATAAAATAATAACATTTTAAGATATTTATACAAAGATTTTACAATAAATTATGTCATTTTCTGTCTCTGAATAGAATTAAAAAGTCAGTGTAAAAAAAAAATAATAATAATAATAAAGTCAATGATAAATTAAAGTTATGTTTGAAAGGCTTAAAGTTATGACGTGTGGCCAGTGCCCACCTTTTGAGAATCGCCCAAATATCTTACATTTGAGTAATTCTAGAGTTTTTAATATCATCTACAGATTCAAGAAAGCAAATAATGTTGAAAACAAACAAAGATCAGGGCGTCCAAGGATATTTAGTGAACGCGAAGAGCGGTGGATTGTGAGACAAGTTCACATTAATCCCAGAATTAGAGATGTAAAATTCACCCTCGTAATTGAAAAAAGATTAAGAAAATCTGCAAATATTGAAACTATTAGAAATATTTTGAGAAAACATAAGTTTCATGCCAGAGTACCAAGGAAAACGCCCTACATCAGCAAAGCAAACCGACGTGCTAGACTGACATTTGCTAAAACTTAGGTAAAGCAGCCAACAGAATTTTCGAAAAATGTTCTTATTGTATATGAAAGCAAATATAACATTTTCGGATTGGATGGCAAGCAAAAAGTTTGGCGCAGACCAAAAATTCATAATTTAACAAAGCATGGATTTTTTTTTTATTAAATTATAAACACGATCCCTTCAACGGATTAAAAACAGGTGTCATTTTAACGGTAGATAAGGACTGGCGATTTCTTTAAGGCGCGATTACTTTTTTATACACATCCCAGAAATTCGAAATTAGTACCACAAGACGGGCAAAATAAAAACAGCCTTCAGAAATTCTAAAAATTATCTCGATCGTACCATAAAAAGTCGAAAATTCCTTAAAAATCAAGAAATAAAATCTTCTACTTTCCTTCATTGTAAAGGCGACAGATGTCTGATGAAATTGAATTTTCGGTGGTAAACCAGAGGATATAAAAAAGGTGCGCCTTTTGGTCAGAAAGGAACACAGAATTTTTATACAGGACAAACATTTTTTTAAATATTGATTTTTGAGCTACGATTTTTATGCCATCCAACGTAAAATTTCATCTCTTTCAGATTAAGTCTTCATTTTTTAATCTCGACAATCGGAAGCGAAAATAATTAATTTTTTTTAATTAATTCCAGAATTGCATTTTTTCCACAGCAGGCCACGTGGCAGGGAAAGAAAAAGAGATAATTTTGTACTAGGGTTTGATAATCGCAGTACAAATTTTTTTTACTATTCATTTTACAAATTTGGTTCTTTCGCATACGGATATTACTTCGTACGCTGATTCATAAAATCTAGATAAAAAAATCGGACCACAACTTTCCGATTTATGAAAAAATCGATTTTTAAACTTATAAAAGAGATGCTTTTTCGCACAATTGATGGGAATTCTTTAAAATGAGGAACGTTAAAGAACCCATCGCTTTTACAGCATTGTTAAGAACGGTGTCACATTTTTAAAAATACACATAAATTTTACTTATTCAATATAAAAATTTCATAAGTGCTGATATAACTATTTTCGAATAGTAATTTCACCAAATATTTTAAATTCTTGCTTAAGACCATTTTTAAACTGTAGCGTTCTCTACTGTTATGCGTGCAGTTTTTTGACGGCGTGATGAGATAAATATTACTTATTCAATATAAAAATTTTCATAAGTTTTTTATACCATTATTTTATAATAGAAATTTCAGCAAATATCTTAAATTGATGTTTAAGACTGCCACCCCCTCGACTAATATATCTACGGATAAGTTGTAGAAAGGAGTTTCTTTCAAATACACTTTTGTTAAGAATAGAGTACTTACCCTGGTAGTGAAATGTGGAACCAATAGACAGCGATATTATTTGCTACTTGTTCAATATAAAAAAATTCATAAGTGTGTAGGCGTACATTTATTGTTTTTTTATTTTATTTATTTATTTATTTTTTTTGTGTGTGTGTGTGTATGTGTGTGTGTGTGTGTGTGTGTGTGTGTGTGTGTGTGTGTGTGTGTGTGTGTGGCTGAGATAATGAAGAACTTAAAACATAGATGTAATTTATAATTCCGGGATGGTTGCATGCAAAAATAAAATGTAGTTCAAGAGAAATCTTGCAATTTTCTTTTAAGCAAGTTTTTATCATTGCGAGATAGGTTGCTTTAAATTATCCCTTTAATCATTATTGACAGATTCTTAACCATAACTAGCGTAATAAAAATACCTTTTTTGTACATTATTCTATAAAATGCTTAGATAATACTGACCTTTCACATATATCACCTTATTTTCCGATGTTCAAAAAATAAATTTTTTTGAAGATTTAACTATAATATAGCCCCTGAAAGTTCTTTTCAATTTTAGTTTTAGCAACTAACTAGTTTAACTAACTTATTGTACATTTTACTTTCATTTTACATTTTAAAAAAGCACTCTTAATCAGTGTTTACTGTGATGCTTGCATATTATGCACACGAAAATACATTCCTCTACCTAAAAGGATGCTGATACATATTTATTAGCTAATTATTTAAATAAGTCTATTTGACGATAATTTCATCAATAAGAATTGGTTAAGAAATATATTGTTCCGCTTCAGTATATAAAAAAATGTATTACACTAAGACCTCCATTAATGGACAACTCCGAATAAATGACATCTATTTGAGAGACAATATTTTAATCCTCAGCCAATATACGTCTGGTGTGTAATATATTTAACCCTCAAATAAGACACAACTTGCACTATATTTAAGATACAGACATACATAATTTCATTTTAGTAAGAGAAAAGCAAAATTGTTTTAGTTTAGTTTTTAAAAAACATTATTCAAGTTTTTTTTAACAAGCTAAAATTTGTGTGGGATATTTTAATATATTTTTAATTTTTAGCATATCTTGTTAAAACATGGGTAAAATTACTTTTCATAGAAATCTTTGTTTAAGGACATCTTTTTTTCAGTAAAAAAAAAAAAAAAAAAAAAAAAAAAAAAAAAAAAAAAAAAAACACCGTTTTTTCATTTTTTTCATAAATCTTTACAAGACACTTTGCTTTAAACTAAATAAAAAATTCTAAAATTTCTTTAGCTCTTTGATAAAAAGTGTATTTAAAATATTTATCATTTACTTATTATTTAAACTTACACAATTTAATCTTGAATTTTTTTGTTTAATCTCTTAGGTAAATTTTTTAATATATTTTTCTCCCAAAAGCAGTTCAATTCAATTAATTTATCTGAAATCAAAGGTATTTTAAAAGGGAAAATTTAGCAGAGCACCATGAGAAACCAAGAAAACCATGGTATTAAAAACATAAGTGGTGCTTTAAAATATGACCTACAACTAGAAATATTTTTTATCAGTTTAGGTGATAGACAAGGATTAAATTTAGTTCATAATCTTAAAAAGCATGTACAAAAAGAAGTTGATCAAACGAAATTACAAGAAAATATTTTTTAATTGAATGCTTCAATTAAACGGACATAAATTCCCATGTTCCCATTTTTACTTATTCCTTAAAATATATATATTATAACGAACAAACATGTCCGTGCGTAATGCTGACGTCATTTTGACGGTGGCAACACCCGACGATTAAATTTAGCTTTTAATGCAAATTTTTAGTTGTCCAAACTTCTAAACATCGTACATTTTAAATTTTATTTCGTCGAATAGGAAAAAATAATACTTTCAAAAGAAATTTCTTTGAAAACCGTAATGCAATGTGTTTGAAAAATGTATCGCCATGTCGTTTTTAAAATAATTTTGAAGAATATATATATATATATATTTAATCTATCACTATCACGTGCAGACGATAACGAAAAATAAATCGCTTTGCATTTAAATTGATATAAATAGCTCAGCATTTGTTTCCAGCTTACATTCCATAACGAAATTAAAGCATTCACCAATAAATAAATAAATATCATACGTAAAACACAAATTTAAGACTTGTAATTAAATTATGCACTAAAACAACTCAAATGCTCAAACTGAAAAAAGGCTGGTTGTAAATAGTGATCTTTGGTGATTTCTTCAGCTAACTCTTGGCGCGAGGCCAATATAAAACGATCCATTTTAACAAATTTCAAAATTTTATTTAAAAGCATAATTGGTATTTTTCAAATAATAATGATTTTTGGTATTATTACTGCGTATTCTAAAAAATATATTAAATGGAAAAAAAACTATTAGAGTCATTAATTAAAAAAAATGTTTTCACCTATATTCTGCAACTCGGGAACCCCGAGTATTTCCCCTTGTTTTAATAAAAATTATTTGCTATATCAAATTAATACTGATTACTAATTCTGAATTAATACACACTGCTAAAATAAGGCACAAACTTTTGAATTATTATAATCTTTTTTTTTTAATTGTTTTTATTTCGGATCTCTAGATTGAATTCAAATTACATTATACATTTCTGAACGTGTTATGATTTTGTTATTTTCTGTGTATCATACTTACAAATGAAGGGCACCCCTTTGTTAGGAGACGAAATATCTGATCACGTGGCCCGGCTCCTATTTGAAGATATCACTGCATTGATTTTTATTATCCATACGTTTATGACTAAAATTGCATTATCTGACTTAATAATTTTAATTACAAAAAAAAATAAAAGAAACTCATCGATTTATGCACAGTCGTGGGAAAAAAAAAGTGAACACCCCTACAAACTCCTCGACAAATTATCGTAGAAGAAAGATACTGGTAGCGAACGATTGTAAATAAAATCTACTTTTAAATGATGTGTATAAATTTGCTTAAGAGGCCATCTACATATTAAAACGAACCGAAACTTCATTTTTTTCAATGGCAATACCCAATTCTAATTAGATATTTCAAAACTTCGGTTCAAACTATGCCTAGTCACTAAATTTTTTGAATGACAAATGCATTTTCTAAACAACTCTGGGACGATTTATGGCTAAATTTATGATAGCAGAGAACATCCACAAAGATGCAGGTGAACAGACCTACCACATTGCGGACAAACTCATTGTGCATTCCCCTCTACAACGAAGACGACCAAAATTAAATATGCAGAAAAAGCACTTCCAATCACGGACATTGGCACACCAATTTGCAACTTTTGCCCAACAACTCTCTGCATGTAATGAAAATTTGTCAGACACTGAAATAGTTATTGGGTCATTCCACACAAAATGAGCAAAAATTTAAAAAAAGTCGTGGTTACATAGTGGCCGATTTTAATAAAATTTGATACACATATTCATTTCATATTCAAATAGAGCATTGCAAAATATTTCGACAAAAAATAAATAAAAATTTGGAAGTTCTGGGCATTTAAAAAACTTGTGACATATAAAGGCATGTGTACAATCGTTCAAAGTTGCAAGTTTGAAGTTCCATATCTTGAAAACTATTTAACATAAATTAAATCTATTTATAATATTGTAATCTCTGGAAAATTATCTTCATATTTATTTAGTAATAATAATTTGGTAACGTCATGGTTAATCATAAATTTGTTGTAAAAATTGAAAATTTGTCAATTTTGAGAAAATTAAAAACGTTATAAAAATTAAAGGAATTCAAAAACATCTGTGAAATTGATGCCTAATGTAGTGTTACATATTACGATCGAATTGCTAAAGGTTTTAAAATGACATGTATTTCCTTCACCTTTAAAAAAAATATTTCGATATTTAAAATATATACTTTAAACTATAACGCAAAAAAAAGTAAAATTTCCAAAGCTGTCCTTCATGCTTAAATCAGCAATAGAAATATTGTATTTTTACCTCAAAATTTTTGAAATATAATTTTTTTCTCATTTTCTCTCTTCATTTTCTCTCTCTTCATAATTTTTTATCCATTCCTAAGGCTAATAATCAGAATTGAAATTTAAAGCATGTAGACAATACCTCGAATTTGCATTCACTTTTAATGTATATTTTAATACTTAAATAAACAGTCCTGAAATCTATTATTTTACATTTTCTCATAAATAGATATGATCTACATATAGACTGATTTTCATTAAAATCTGTGACATGTCTGCCACAGCTGATTTGCTCATTTTGCATGGAATGACCCTAACAGACCTTATTAAATAGTTAACCTTTGCATCTTGCGTGATAACTGGCGACTTTTTGAAATAGTGCACAAAATTATATTTTTATGCGAACTTTCCTTTTGCGTTATTGCTATTAAACCCGAATTTCCTTCAAAAGGATTTTTTTTACACATTTAATTTCATTTTAACACAAACGAATCTTGAAAAAATCTTGATATACTGCAATTTATTCTATAAGTTAAGGCGGAGCCTTCTATAAGTAAAAATCAAGCTTTATTCAATGAAAATCAGATGAACTTACATTTTAGATTTAGAATCAGTCTTTCAGAAATAATCGAGGCAATTATTTCATGCACAATTAATTTTTCGATCTATCAGACTATCATCTTATCTTGCCCTAATACGAGATTTTCAAAGAATTATGAGTCCTTTGCGGTTTTTAAGTTCTACTATAATAATTTGAATACAATTATTTCTTTATGAGAAGAAACTACCATAGCACAACTAATATCACTGCACGTGTTCGTTAATTATTTCTTATGTGAATATGTTTCTCTAAAAGCAATGTGGTAATTTCAATATTTGATTAAAATGTTTGATTCTTGTTCTTGGTAATTTTTTTATGCTATTTGGTATGGATTTGAAGGTTTAAGAGAAGAGGGGCACAAACCAAGATTACCATTCAAATTAAAGATCTTTTTTAATCTGAAACAGGACCATTTTAAAAATACAGGATTCACCCGTTCCGCAAGTTTCTGTATCACTATTTCTAAATAAAATTATTTGTCTTATCTAGTGTTAGAAATGCTGCGATTAAATAAGATCAAGATTACTAATCGGAAATAGTGGTACTTGAAGATAGGATTCATGCGTGCCTTGAAAGTCTTTTTTTCTTTTATTATATTATTTTTCTTTTTTCCTTTTGTTTTATTGTAAAAATTAATATGTTACACTCTCTAAATAAAATCCTTACAACATTTTTTTTTTTTTTTTTTTTACAAAAACGTTCTTTCAAACTAGGTCAGACCAAATTTCAAGAAACGATTTGATGTTGTGGACATGTCAAAGTTCATGTAAAATCGACTTCTCCTTTAATTTACTAATTGACACGTTTTAATTATATTTTGAACTCTTAACAGTCGAATTATTTAAACAACAAATTTACCTTTTTCTCAAGGGTATATTTTGAAAAACAGGAATAGGTGTTAAACAAAATGTCATGTACAAATTGTTGCTTAGGGACATTCGTTTGACTTTTAGAAGCAGAGACAAAATTTATCGAATAAGATGAAATTAAAAGTCCATTATATTACCAATCACGCCTTTATTCGTATCTGATTCCATTTTCAATAAAACTGATTTTCAATCCTTTCTGGCTAAAAGTTAAATTATTTTCAGTTAAATACATTTGTAAGATTTTAACTTTAACGTAAGAGTACTGTGAATGGTTTTACTATGCGTGACAGAATGAATTTCAGTAAACAGTTATTTAATTAAATCTATCTATTCCTCTCTCATAGGATTCTGCAACTCCATTTAAAGAGTAATTTTTGTGGAATTTCTGATGTATAAGAATAAGGAATTCGGTCAAGAACTAATTTCGTTAAATTGGATGTCTTCAGCGTTAACACATAAGTTCTCATTAGTGTCATTAATTACTGATCTTCATACTAATTAAGTTGCAACAATAATTTCAGAAAGCTGCTAGGTATGTATTACTGTTTTCTTTTCTATATGAATATACTCATCAAGGGCCTGTCAAGTTGCACGGCTTACATTAAAATACAATAAAGTATCCGTAACAGATAAAAAAAATACTAGCAGGAACGACCGATCTAAGTTCGGTCCAAATTAGCTTTGTGTTTATCTCGATATATTATTCCCACTGAATCATTCTTGCTGTTTTATATACAATTAGCTTGACTCTGAGCCATAGTGACCCAAAATGACCCACTAATCAAATTTTTTTTCAAACATGTGACTTAACCCAATGCTCTTCTCGAGGCTGAAAACGATGGAAAATAAAATCTAGTGAAAATCGTTAGTCATTTTCTAGATAAAATTAGCTTGACCCACGTTGATTCAAAAATGACCCACTAATCAAAATTTATCGAACATGTGACCTATTCCAGTGTTCTTCACGTACTGGGAAACAGTATAATAAAAAAGTTGTCAAAGCCATTTGAACCTTCCTGAGATACAGTTAGCCCTCATCCATTATGACTCAAATTAACTCACTAATGGATTTTTTTTTAGCATGCGACCTAGCCCAATGGATTTCTTGTGCCCAAAAACGTTACAATACAAAGTTTTGTCAAAATCGTTTGAACCGTTTTTCAGGTACTGTTAACTTGATCCTGATTCATTAGGACCCAAAATGGCGAACTGATTGAATTTTCTTGAGCATGCGACCTAGCCCAATGGTCTTATGCCCGGAAACGGTATAATACAAAATTTTGTCAAAATGTTTTGAGCCGGGTTTTTTTTTATACAATTAACTTGACCCTGACCCATTGTGATCCAATATGGCCCACTAATAGAATTTTCTTGAACATGCGTCATAGCCCAATGGTCTTCTCGAGCCCGAAAACGATAGAATACGAAATTTAGTCAAAATCGTTAGAGCCGTTTTTAGATAAATTTAGCTTGACCCGCAGTGACGCAAAAATGACCCACTAATTGAAATTTCTCGAGCATGTGACCTAGCCCAATAGTCTTCTCGTACCCGAAAATAGTCGGATGCAAAATTTACTCAAAATCTATTGAACCGTTTTCTAGATAAAATTAGCTTGACCCACAGTGATACAAAAATGACCCACTAATCGAATTTTCTCGAACATGAGACTTAGCCCAATGGTCTCCTTATAATCCAAAACTGTAGAATATAGAGTTTAGGGAAAATCGTAGAGCCGTTTTTTAGATAAAATTAGCCTGACTCGCAGTGACCCAAAAATGACCCACTAATTGAAATTTCTCGAACATGTGACCTAGCCCAACAGTCTCTCGTACCCGAAAACGATTGGATACAAAATTTAGTCAAAATCGATTGAGCCGTTTTTTAGATATAATTAATTTGGCTCTGACCCATAATGACCCAAAATGACCCACTAATCGAATTTTCTCGAATATGTGACCCAGCCAAATGGTCTTTTCGTGCCCGAAAACGGAAGGGTGCAAAATTTAGTCAAAATTGTTAGAGCCGTTTCTAAGGTAAAATTTACATACACACACAATTTTTGCTCGAATTATAGTGTAAGATTAAATATGCAAAAACCAAAACTGTGATTTATTTTACTAATATGTTGCTGAAAATTAAAACATAAAAACCGTCGAAGATGTTAAAATGTCAACACCCAAGCGGTTTCGACTGATTCAAACAGTCATCATCCTTTGCAAAAATTTTAAGCTGTGATTGTTCACCAATGTTCGTTGGTTAGATATCTGGACACGAGTCTACATCATAACGAGGAGGGGAGGCGGTGGGGTTCAATGGATACGTTCTCAACCTCGCCAGAGATACTTAGTATGTTATACCAGATCGGCTGTATATTGTAGGAGAACATATCATTACAAGTGTTTCTTTCTTTAGTTAAAATTTCTAAGGATATTTTTTATTATTGAGGTGTAGTATGTGATGTATGAGTTATGATTCTTGCGTTTCTGAAATCTATGTCGATTCCTTGTTTCTGGTTTAACCTTGATAATGCTGTTGAGTTCTCATAAAGCACTTCATTGATAATAACCCAGCTTATAACGATGAAATCAAAACAACGTTAAATTCGAGCATTAACTTTATTACGAGTAATAACGTTTTTATATTTAATGGAAAATTTTATAAACAAACTGAAGGATTCCCGAAGCGCTTACCTATTTCAGGATTACTTGAAGCATTGAAGCTAAGGCCTTTAAGAAAGGAAAATTATCAGTAAATCACAATTAAAATATCAATCTCAATGTGAACATTACATTTCGAAAATTATAGTTAAACTATATTTTTAAATCCATAAAAGACACTTACAAATACAGATCACCTCTATTTAGCAAGTACTTTAAATACCCAATACACATATTATTTTCATGTTTTTACTTTTGAAATAATGGGTAAATTCCTCGTACCCGAAATGTAAGTAATTCAGAGGTTTGCTGTATTTTAAATTAAGTTTAATAAAATTCCCCATTATATTTAGTGGAAAGTATTAAGTATTAGAAATTATCAGATGGTGCATGTGAAGAAACAGATCTAAGAAAATCACAATTTGTTTTGAAATAAAACATTTGGTTCAGAGATACAGCAACAACCTATGTCAACTAAATTACAACATATTTTAAGGATAGTTACGCACTCTAAATAAAAATCTATAATTTGTTCTGTAAAATTTCGCAAGTCTGGGGAAAATCGCGTTCTTGTTGGCTGCGTGGTACACAAGACAGAAATAATTCGATTTTTACTTCACTTGTTGCTTGAATTCGATTTCACAGCATTTGTGCTTGAGTTCACACTTTCTTAGCATCGGTGCTGGAATTCGATTTCACAGCATCGTTGCTTGAAAAATTACAACAAAAAAAGCAGGAAAAATCACAAAATTTTTTTACAGGGTGCACAACTAGGATGCACACTAAGGACTGACAACAGACGTAAGCAATATTTGTAAAAAATGTGGTTTAAAGTGAAGCAGACTTCATATAGAACTTTAAAAGACAAAACACGCATAAAAACTGATAGAGCAAAATTATAACCCAGGAAAGGCTTGAATGTAGTAAGAATGTCGTAAGATAAAGCAATATTTTCAATAAAAAGACATGAGTCAAATTAAATTTTTGATGGCTACCACAAAAGAAACAATGTTTTTAAAATTCCCTTTTGTATAAAAAACAATCTAGGGTCTCGTTAACCTTTTAAACGGGACGAAAATCAACCAAAATATTCAAAGTTTGAATTAGTGGAACTCCAAAATCGTTTTATTTACAAACAGGAATTTTCGACTATTATTTAAACAGATTGTGATATTTAGTATACTACCATTCGAAACTGACTAGACTTTTACAAAATGTGTGTATTGTTGAAATTAAAATAGCTCATTTTTTTACTCCGTCGGTCATTGCGCGCATGATCTTGAGAACATATACATGGATTGTTATAAAAGTTGATAGATACCAGGTGTCCCAAAAATTACCGATGATTTTTAAATTCAGTAACTTGCAAACGATGACAGATATTAAAAAAATTCTTGCAGGAGTGTTATGAAAGATGTCAGGAGCTTGTATGCTGCTATTCTGAGTATTAGTTACAAATAGCATCCATAGATGACGTTGCAAGCAATAACTTCTAAATCCAGGCTACACTCCTGCAAGATTTTTTTAAATATCTGTCATAATAATTGACCGTTTGCAAGTTATTGTATTTTTAAATCATCGGTAATTTTTGGGACACCCGGTATAATTAGCACATATGTGTTTTTAAAATGATCTACTCTTAGGTCAAATTGCTTCATTAACCATGTAAAAAAAATATTTTCCTAAAAAATCAAAATTTTATATTTTTTAATTGAATAAAAATAGTCATAACTAAAGGACTTATAGCTATAAATAATTAAAAATAGATAATTTTAAAAATACTTGTCTGTTTATTGTCAATATCAAATTTCGTAGCAATCCATGCATATGTTCTCTTGATGTCATGCGCGATGACTTACGTAGTAAAAAAAACTATTTTAATTTCAAAAATATATAAATTCTGTAAAAGACTTGTCAGTTTCTAATGGTGTTATACTAAAAAGCACAATCTGTTTAATTAATAATCAAAATTTCAGGTTTATACAAAAAAAGGGTTTCAAGATACACAAATTCAATTTTTGAATTTTTTTATCTTAATTTTCATCACGTTTAAAAGGTACAAGACTTCTTGACACAATGAAAAATAGGAACAAAACTCTTGAAAGGATTTACTCACCAAATCGCATTTTTTTGTAAATAATCTGTATTATTTTTAGAAATCAGATATTATTCAAATGTCTAATTTTCTTAATCAATGTCACAACATCAACTTAATTGACATGTTTACAAGGAAATACTAATGAATTTACCATTTTAATTATGCTTTGACATATCTTTTCAACTGCGTTAAGCTTTCACCTATTCATGTCAGAGTTAATCTAATATAAACGAATTTAATGGAATAAATTAGAGATTTTTTTAGCCATGTGACATAACGAAATGAAACAATTTATTACAATTAGAAAAAAGAAAGTCTTCATTTTGAAGTGCACGATATTTTATGCCATGTTATAGAGAAATTACACCTTGTATTATGCTTTCTTTTAAACTTAACAAAATTTGTATTATTGTGCGAAATAAAGTTACTGTTTATTCAAATTACTACTAGTAAAAGTCGTGTTTTGTTTGGATTCGCGAAGCATTATTTAATAAGATAAATATTTGAAAGTAACAATATATTTTTTATATTATTTTTGCATCTTTATTAAGCAAAAAAGTTATTTTGTGTTTTGTGGCATTTTAATTTTAGAAATGTAAATTCAGCCAAATAACTAAGAATTTCCTTGGAATTTTTTATTTATGATATAAGACTGGTATAAATAAAGAAAAAAATTCGAAGCAAAATTTTATAAAATATTTTTAAATTTTCAACTAAAAGCTCTTTTAAAGATTTTTTTTTACATTTTACAATAGCCTCTGGTGGTTTCTCAAATCGTTTGAAATATGTATCTTTCTAATCTTTGTAATTCACATCAAATAATCTTTGATAGCAATCTAAGAATAATATATTCGAAGAGAGCTTGAAGAAAGTTACTTCTTCAAAATCCTATTTTCTGGAAAAACATTTGAAATCTGCTCTTGTTGACACTAAAAATTATTAACTGTAAAACTTTTCATTCTAATTTATTCTTTTTTTCTGCATGTTAGCCTATGATAATTTTTGATATTGTAGAATCTCTCGAAAGGAAATTTTCTATTGAATGCTAAACCTTGAAAGGTTTTCACTCTCGGTAACGCTAGGTATGTTAAGCCGAATGATGTCTCTTTATCCCCAATATCTACGACTGCTTTATCTAATGTTAAACCTTGGGATTTATGTATTGTAACTGCAAAAGCTAACTGCAGAGAAAATTGTTCCATTTGGAAAAATTACATTTTTCCAGAATTTAGTTATTGGTGGAATCGGAACGCAGACATTCTCATAAGTTGAATGGCTGTAGTTTTCAAATTTAACCATGATTATTCGCGGCATCTGGTCTGGTGGCCCGTGATTTTATTCATAAATAATATCTGCAACATAGCCTAAAGCCCCGTTTACTGAGCTTTTTTCGGCCCACAAATTAGAACGTCACATTACTTTAGACCCAATTGATAAAGTAAGAAATGGTTCAAATCCGTTTGTCATTTCAGAATCGGCCAACTTTGCTTTAGTACAATTATGAAAAGCTTGATTCAAGGCAACAGGTTGGGGCAGTTCTTTTAATTTTTCATTATTATATTCTGTTACGTCTTTATTCGTTGAAAACAGCCTAATTGCATCTTTAAATAAATGCTGTTCGCTTTTTGAAAGAGACTGTAAGCTTCTATTCATTAATATTTCATAGTCTTCAATGGTGCATTCTCCATTGCTAATTCGATCGGGTATGCTACAAAATATTTGATGAGTTTCATCTTGCCGGAAGGATGATGATAAAAAAATATTTTTGAATAGTGGAAGAAAATAACAATTGTCCTTCCAAAAGAAACTCACTTCCTTGATTTTTGTATCTGTAAAGAGGCCTGTCGTTTACTGGAGGTAGTTGTTTGATATCTCCAAATAGATATAAGAACATTCCACCAATAGGTTCATCTTGTTTCGATGGCAGAACACTACGTAATCGTAAACATGCTTTTCGCAAAAGATTGCATCCAACCATACTCATTTCATCTATAATTATGAATTTACAATTTCGAAACTCCTCCTAAAGTTGACCAAACGAATATGGACTAAGATCTCTTAGCTTTTAATTTAGTCCCAATAAAAGTTTTGAATGAATCGTTGATCAATTTATATTGACTGCGGCAACACCAGTTGGTGAAAGCAATTGAAAAGATGATGAACCAAATATTTCATTTAATCGAGCAGTGAAGTAATGTATTAAAGTACTTTTTCCAGAACATGATTTTACTTTGGACAACAATTCTTTTTATTGACATTTCTCGCCTATGACCTTGCAAGAAATTTAGCTGTTCTTCAAAAATATTTATTATTTTTTCTGTTCATAGGAAAAGACGAAATTTGACAAATTAGAAGAAACAGTGACACAACCACTTTTTTCACTCTCTTTCACCTTTTCACTTTAATAAAATTCTGTAATTTATTAAGCAAATCTTGACTTTGAATGGTATGCTAGTTATACTTTATATCAATGTCCCTTCTGCCCAAATCTAATTCATCCTGTGCATTCTTTTGTCTTGAAGCGACATTCATCCAGTCAAATGGTTGATTTATTTCAGTAGATTCTATTTCTTCAAGTTCTTCCACATCGTCTAAATTTTGCAACAAATTCCAAATCTAATCACTGAATTTCATTATTATCAAAATGCTATTCATATATAACTTTCCATGAAATATTATTTGTATTCATAATTTGAAAATCACGCCAAGGAATATGCAACATAACATGTTGCTTATAGAAATCTTCATTATTTAGATTATTGGAATCATATTTCATTTTCGGTATAATTCTGGGGATAAATGGTTTTTTTCTGATACTGAAATTTTCACCGCGTTTATAAACGTTCGTGAAATAATTCTGCAATGACATATTTTCAAATCTCACTGGGCGTTGCTCGTACATTTCGAAAATATTTGAAACGGATATGCTTCCATCCTCCTTATTCATATCTAATTGTTCCCATGCGTTCATTGCTAAATTAATGGTGACAAACTGCCAAGATGACATATACAAAGGCCATCTTATTAACACCTAAAATATTTCCTGGTCAGAATAGTCACGTTCAGCACACATTTTTATTAAAATCTTCTGAATTATCTGCTGAACATTGATATTATCGAGTGATTTTTGAACTGTTTGTCTGATGAAATCTTTCAACCCTTCTGATCTGGGTACACCTTTGCTAGCACATTTAGCAATATATTTTAGAACTGCATGAATGGAAATGACTGCCTGGGAGTCTATGTTTGCTCACCAAATTTTTAAAATTTGTGGGCTATGACTGTTTAAATAAGGACCATTTCTTTATAAAATGTATTCGGGTTCATTAGTAAGGAACTGAATTTTACTTTCGTGAGAACATTCTTTGGGAAATTTGAAACGGCATGTGACTTCAGAAGAATCTTTTTTCTTTCTTTTACAATACGCTTTAGAGAATTTATGCATTTGAACTGCGCGTATTAAGTCATTATAATCAGCAGCTTCATCAGGCACATCCGAAAAATGAAATTTAGATGGATGTATATCATAAACTTGATTATGATCTGGTTACCAACTCGATATGAATTCGTCAAAGTATTTTACAATGTTACGTATCTTTTCATCCTCATTTAAACTAGTATTGTTTACATCAGGAGCATCTTCAAATCAGAAAATACCATGCATGTGAGCACTACCTACCTCTATGTTGAAACTCAATACGAAACCAAAAGTCCTTGACTTTGAAATATTTCTTGAAAAAATGTTCCATAAAATTTCAACCGCTTATGAAAAAAGTAAGCAACGATTAAATGATTACAATTCAACAATTTTGATTTTCGTGATGAATTTAGAATTTTGTTTACTATTAGTGTAATCATAGTCTGCATCAATAATGCGATAAATTTCAGGCCAGTATAAATCAGCTGCACTAAGTGTAATGCAAACAGTAGGAGATCTCAGTTCCTCAACCATGTCTAACAACGCTCGTGTTCTGATAAAACAATAAGAGCTCGATGATCTTAAATTAGCATTGAAAGATAAAATCGACTTGTACAATGTAGGATCTTTATGCAACCGTTCCTGGAGTTTTTCAACAGTTTCAACGTCATGTAGGCGAGAATTTTTTTAAATACAAATAATTCCGTTTTGTAATGACGTCGAACGCATTATGCTATTGAAAGCAAAGAATCTAAATCTTGGATGGCGTGCAAATCTTCCATCGTCATATATCATGAGAAATTTAAAGTATTCTTTTAGTGTAGCTTTACAAACTCTAGCATCTCTAAGATCCCCTCTTCCTGTTGGAAATAACGTTGGAAAAGGTTCACAAATATATCCATCACATGAAAATTCATTCATAGGCTTAGTGTTTATCTAAGGCCAAGGAATGACACTGCATTCATCATTTCCTTCTTTAATACCTAACATACTACGAGGGTCGAACCAAAAATAAGGTTCCCATCAAATTTACAAATAGACAGCATTGTTTATTCTCATAGAAATTTACATCGTTGGAAAGAAGAAATTTTGCTCTATTTTTCTATATAATCACCATCTTTTTCTACGTATTTTTGTAAACGGTGCTCCAATTTCTGTATCCCTATGTTGTAGAACTCCGGCGCCAACCCGTTTAGGAAGCGTTTAACCTCTTCTTTGGCGCCATTGTCGCTCCGGAAGCGTTGGCCACAACCGTGTTCCTTTAACTTGGAGAACAAGTGATAATCACTAGGTGGGAGGTCCGGACTGTAAGGTAAATGGGGCATGATCTCGATAACCGCCTCCAAAACTTACGGTCTTCCACTCCGTTCTTCATCGTGGGCTTCCTTCGAACCGGTACTAAACTTCCTGCATCACTTTCGGACGTGTTGAACGGACATAAACTTCTCGCCATTCACCTCTGTCAACTGACGATGAATATCCACAAGTAGAATCCCTTTGGCGTGTAAAAAGCGAATTACGGAACGAATCTCGCACTTAGTGGGATCAACAATGGGAACCCCCATCTCGGACGGCTGCTTAGCCAAGAATGAGTGGCGGAGCGAAGCACGACCGGGGGAATCGGGATTGCGGGAACAACCGCGCTTGGCGCGGTTGCCGTATTTCAACTCGTACCTTCCCGTGCTGCTCGATCTCTTTGGGAACCTTATTTCTGGATCGACCATCGTATTTATTGCTTCTCGATTACATCTGAAAGTCACATTTGGGGCTCCAGATTCATATATATTATTTGTCCATGGACATTGTTCATCTACAGAATTCAAAGTTTTTTCAACTGATGGTAAATAAATCTGAAGTTGCTCTTGACTGAGTATTATTCGCTGCAAAATATTTTCATTTTCTGGTAAACTTTGCAAATTATTTTCATCAATAGTAATATAACGACCAACGATTATTTTCCATTAGATATTCTAAAGCAGACTTAACGTTTTCACGATTTACTATAAAATCTTTGAATTCTTCACCATCTTGTCTTCTAACAAAGATGTACTGTGTTATACACTGCTCAAAACAATTAAAGGATGTTGCAGTTTTAGGTGGATTTTGTATCTGGTAAACTGTTTAGCTGATTGATACATGGTCGACAGACATAGCAGGTTATATGAGAATAAATTACACATGTTTGGCAGAAAAAAATGCATTTTATTGCGCATTTGTGTACTAAAGGGAAAAAACACAATTTGTGCTCATGAGAAAAAAGAATAAGAAAAGGTGTTTTCTTCAAAGAAAATCATTTTCAGTAGGGGGTATGGTTTCCACGGGTGGCCAGCAACGTTGAACACCTTTGAGGCATGGACTCAATGAGGCTATTAATGACGAGTTGGGGTATTCTGCCCCACTCTTCCAGAAGAGCTCTTTCCAGTTCTTGGAGAGTTTGTGGGGGTTGTTGGCGGCCAGAAACTCGTCTTCCTAGAGCGTCCCAAACGTGCTCGATTGGATTCATGTCTGGAGAACACGCTGGCCATTCCATTCGAACGATTCCTTTTTCGAAAAGGAAATCCTCCACCAGGTTTGCACGATGTGGCCTGCAGTTATCGTCCATTAAAATGAAGTTATCTCCGATTGCTGCAGCGTAAGGGACTACAATAGGTCTGAGGATCTCATCCCTATATCGGCGACCAGTCAGAGCTCCATCTAGAATGATGTAGAGGTCAGTGCGCCCGTCAATGGAGATGCCACCATACACCAACACTCCTCCACCGCCAAATCTGACACTTTCGTGCACGAACGCAGGATTATTCCTACTGCCACGGTCCCTCCAGATGAAAATACGCCTATTATCCGGATGCACAGAAAAACGGGACTCGTCAGAAAACAGAATATTGCTCCATTCATTTCTCCTCCAGTTGACATGCTCGGTTGCCCACTTCCTGCGGTCGCGACGATGCCTTGATGTTAATCTAACACATACCATCGGTCGGCGAGCATACAGACCTACAGCATGGAGCAGGTTTCGGACAGTCTGAGTTGAAATCGTGGTACCTGTAGCCGAGCGAAGGTGTTGTTGGAGAAGAGTAGCGTTCATGGTTCGGTGTCTCCGAGCTGTTAACGCTAAATACCGATCTTCATTGGGCGTTGTTGCCCGTCTACGACCTTGCCCTGGTCTTCGGCCTGCACATCCACTCTCCAAAAAACGGTTCCCGATCCTGGAAATGACACTTTGTGACACTCCAATGGCTTGCGCTACTTCGGCTTGAGTTTGGCCCCCTTCTAACCTACCAACAATTCTCAAAGCTTCTGAATCTGTCAAATGACTTCGCTGAGGCATCGTACTCATCGAAACAAAGCAATCACTGAATGCCGATCATCCTTGTCTTCATTCTCTTTTATCCAGTTGAAAGTCAAATTTCATTCGCTGCCGCTGAAGCGACGTTTTTGACGTCGAACTCAAAATTTGCATACTCCACAGTTTGAAAACCAGAAAATTTTGCATTTGTGATTCTCTTCTTCTATTTTCGGCAAAAAAAATTTCGTTTATATCTTTATTTTATATAAAACTTCAAATATCCTTTAATTGTTTTGAGCAGCGTAGTATCTATTGAATGAGGTAATAAAGTACAAAATTCTGTAATATCTTGATGAAAATTTATAACTTGCCCACTATATGACCACCTTTAATGTGATAAACAGTAATAACTGGATGAACTTGGGCAATTAATTTCTTCCGAACAAAAGTTATGTTCTTCAATATTTCCGGTTTTGGACATGGATCCATATTATTAGTTACAGAAAAAAATATTTAGTTCATTATTTACTATATATTTATGGCAACTCTTACAAGATCTTTCAGATTGAATATGCATGTCAAACAAACGTCGATGACAAATTTTACAAAAATATAATTAAAATTTTTTTGTGCATCTTCGAAATTTAAAGCATACTTCCGAGCACATGCATTCTCTGTTAGAAGAGATTCGTCATGTCGTCGTTTTTTGAGCTGGTATCTAGCCTCTTGCCTTAAAACTAAATCATGTTCGCATTCTTTTCAACCAGTAATTGTACGTTTTCTCGGCATTCTTTATAATAGAACTAATACATTCCATAAACTGTTTTTAAACGGCAAACATATAAAAAATAATACTAATAGTAATTACTTCTTAATAGTAAATATGTTTCATTTGGTTAAATTTTCAACCTTCGAATTCGGATAATACTTTATATAACGAATTTAACAATTAATTTTATTTGTTTACAATTTTTTGTTGCCACTTTACAAAAAAAAAGTCATAATATAATTCTTTTAAAATGCGTATGTTTCGTCTGCGTAAATTGTTTACATAATAAGAATAAGTTGTTCATTTGAATTCTTAACACTAAAAAAATAATTAATTTAATGTAAATAATTGAATTTTCACAAATTTTAATTCATTAAAAAATATGCTATAATTTTCCAAAAAAAATTATTTTAAAAATTTCATAAAAGAAATTGTGAAACTATTATATGATTAAAAGGAATGAGAACCAAAATAAGTGCCATCTCCACCCAATCTTAATAAAGTATTCTATTAAAATGTATATTTTCCTCTCAAATAACATACATTTTTAATATAAGAAAGTTTAATGTAAGTAAAGTTTTAAGCTAAAGCCGGTATTACGATAATTCTTTTACCACACATGCAAATAATTAGAGATTATTTAATTCCGCATAATCATTAATTTTTTTTTAGATAAAAGGCAAGCATTTTATCACAAACATCAACAAAACTTTTTATTCTATTTATTCCTTATTTCAAAGATACTGTTTTACCGTCTGATGCCATAGTAACATGATAAATTAAATTTTATTGAAAAAATGTGCAGTAGTAGAAAAATATTTTAGTAAATCGAATAGTTATTTTTAATTTTGGTTTTAGAATTAAATTCATGAATTCCCGTGCACAGAACGGGTTAAACAGCTAGTTAAATTTAAAAAACAGTTTTTGAGATATTTTGGCGGAATAATGAAATTATATTTTATTTATTTACTTAACCATGATTCTACATATAAGTACTAACTCCATGATTTATTATTTTTTCTTCTGAAAATATACGTTATTATTTATTTCTTTTTTTATTTTATTTTATTTTATTTTATTTTATTTATTTTTTTTTTTTTGCAAAAATGCGTCCGTAATGGAAAAACATGTAAAATAAATTAATTAAAATAATAATTTTTTTTTTAAGTTATTCTGTAAAAAAAATAATATAGTGCAAATCTATAGATCATAATTTATTTTATGTTTAATTTCAAGTCAAAATACTGCATAGTTGTTTTGTAATGTGTACGATAAAATGTAATTTGTGTAGACTAGTAGAGGATTCGCTTCGCTCATTCTAATTAGCTAATGAATGGAATTAAATACAGATTTCATTGAAGTGCAATATACTAAAATGATGAAAACTTTTTAGACAAAGAAATGTTTCATATTGAGGTATTACGATATTTTATAACATGTTATAGCAGAAAAATATCGTTTCGTATCATACCCTTTTTTTTTAACATAAACGAAATTGTATTGCAGTGGGAAATAGAGTTCCTGTTTATTCAAATTACTGTTAGGGAATGAATGGAATTAATTAGAGATTTCATTGAGATGCAAAATATAGAAATAATGCTGTCTTCTAAAACTAGAAAAATAAATGTTTCATTTTGAGGTGTGCGATATTTTCTAACATGTTATAATCGAAAAATATCGTCTCATATCATACCCTTTTTTTTTTCAAACTTAACCCTTTATGGTCCGACGGTACTTTAAAGTACCATTAAAATAACATGTTATAAAATTAATTTAATATATCGATTAATAGTTAATGCTCTTTAAAATGGGTTATGGATACTTTATTTTATCTTGTTCTAAAAGCATTATTGGTTGCACAAAACAAAAATATTTTTAAAAGGATGGTTTCTTTGTCATTTGCGTCTTTTCAGCTTTCTTGATGTGTAAAGATTACGGGAGGAGCGTTTCAGTTATGAAATATTTCTCTATTTCTATTGTAAAAACATTATATGTGTACATTTTCTAATTACAAAAAATACTAAAAAAATATTTAAAATAAAATATTTGAGTGGGGTCATAATTATTGCAGAAAATCCCTATAAATTCAAAATTAATTAATTAATTTTAATAGGCAAAATTCATCTAAAATGTATTAAACGATTGTATAAATCTTCTAATGTTCTTTGAAAAATCAACGAAAAATGCTTTACAAGATGAAATTTTCATGAATTCATAATTTGGGATATAAAGGATTAACCCCTTTTATGTGTAGCGTCCCATTTTTGGGATGTTTCGAATTTAAATAAATTTTAAAAATTTCCTTCTTCTTTACAACATGAAAATTGTATAAAGTAATTGTCTACAAATGCCTTTGTCTATTAACCATCCGACTGTCTTGGAAAAGGGCAAAATTGTAATGTTGTTTTCTCTGCATTTTGTTTTAAATGCTAAAAAAAATGATTCTTTGAACATTTTATAAAAAAAAACTTAATAACGAATATGAATGCAATCCTTGGAAGTATTAATCGTTCAGTGTATTAAAAATACGTTAAATCAATAGAATTATATTACTTTAAATATTGCTTGTATTGAGTGAAACCTGGAGCTTAGTGAACGTATTAACACGGGCTTGTCAGTGAGGGTGTTTTAACGAAAGATGACAGCATAAGATGGATATTTATTTACTTAAATTAAGGTTTTTTCGGTGTTTATAGATTTTTCATTTTTCAAGATAGCGAAATGTAAAAAGTAAGTTTATTTGTATTTTTGTATAAAGGATTCAAATAATTCAGTCAAAATCTTAGCTCGTAGACTTCTTTGAAATACGTTTTTTTTTTTATTATTATTATTGCGAAATTATACGTTCAATCTTATTTTTTTCGCATGTTTGTAACGCACAAAATATAGGGCGCTAGGCGCAAATGGGTTCATACTTCTATTAGCCATTTAGGGGACAGTTATTTATGAAAAGTCCTTTTCAAGATGATTTTGAATTTTTTTTTTTTTTTTTTTTTTTTTTTTTTTTTTTTTTCCTCAAATGCGATTATTCTTAATTTATTATTAATAATACTTATAATGTTATTAGTCTCTGAAAAGAAATAAATATATTTTTATAATAGTTCGTAAAAATATTAATTATAGTATATAATATACAATTAAAAGCTGAATTTATATAAATTTAGTCAAAACATATAATAATTCATTTTTCAACCTACAGATATTCCCATATTTAGCATGTTTACATTTTATCAAATAAATACAAAATATTTTATCGTATATATATATATATATTTGTATCTTTCCAGTTCATTTTGAAACATTTTAAAGTGATTTTGCCAATAAATTTGAGAAAACAAAAATTCAGACATAAAAAGGGTTAAACGAAATTGTATTGTTGTGCGAAATAATGTTACTACTTATTCGAATTACTATTAGAGAATGAATGGAATTGATTAGAGATTTCATTGAGGTGCAATATACTGAAATAATGCTGTCTTCTAAAACTAGAAGAAGAAATGTTTCATTTTGAGGTGTACGATATTTTATAACATGCAATAGTGGAAAAAATATCGTCTCGTACCATACTTTTTTTTTCAAAACTTAAACGAAATAGTATTGTTGTGCAGAACAATGTTATTGATTATTCAAAGTACTATAAGAGAATAAATATAAATGTAAAAAAAAAAAAAAAAAAAAAAAAAAAAAAAAAAAAAAACATTTTTTAAACATGCTTTTATTAAAATTAACAAACATTTAGAAAAAAAAATATATTTTTTAAATGCACTAAAAAGCAGAAAAGCCTTGAAAAAAACTTAAATGCGCGGAGTTTAAATTAAATTGCAGTGTGTTCGAGTATGGAAGATTAAAGGATTTAAAAAGGAATTTCTCCAAATTAGCTAGCTATCGCCAAGATGGCAGCACATATAGCAATTTACTTTTGTCGCCAAATTTGGCGATATTTCGCTAATTGGCCAAAATTTAGAGAAGAGTTCTTTACAAAAAACTGCATATCGGCATCTTTAAAACTGAATAAGTAACTTTATTGATAATATTTGATAATATTTAAATTAAGGGGAGATTTGCTTTTTTTCGGTTGAAAAAATAGATTTTACTTCTATACATATTTCTATTCCCTATAGTCTGTAGATTATCCCTGTAAAACGATTTAGCCGAATTCGATAGTCCTTTAATAGTTATTTATTGCTTTAACTCAACGCATCCATAGGATTATACTGTTTGCTATACAGTCGGACATCTATTTAACGAAGTCGCTAAATCCCGAAAAAAAGTTCGTTACATTGAAAATTCGTTAAATAGAGAGTCACCTTTTAAAATACTAAACTACGTAAATCACATAAGTCCATAAACACTAAATATAATTTAAAAAAGTAATTAGTCACACTTTTTTTTATAAATTATATCTATTTGTTTTACTTATTTTACCCACCAAAAAGAAATCTGCAAGGGAAATAAGAATGAAACAAAACACTGTCTGGAAATACATTGTATTTTCAGTAAAAAAAAATTATTTTACATTAAAATTACGATTTTTTATTATGGTTGATAAGCTGTTTGGAGTAATACCAAACTTTAAAGCAGTATTCTTTTTCTTCATGCCTTTATCCACCTCATCAAGAATAATTTTACAGGAATTTTACAGAATAAGACACAGGGCAGCTCCATTAAGGGTTAAAAGGGGATATTGAAAGTTTGCTCGTCTTGGATGGAAAGCAAAGAATCACAACGATTTTACTGCTCTCGGTGAGTTAGGTGCCTGGTAAGACCTGTTCATGGTCATTGATCATCATAAAATGTGTTAAAAGAAAGAATAACTTTGAAATGTCCAGTAATATTTTAAGAAATAGGCAGAAAAAAAATTTAGGTCCCAAGGAAAAGTTCGTTAAATAGAGAATACACTTCGCTATTTGGAGGTTATTTTACGAAGAAATTTGCAAAATGTTCTAGGTTCCAAGTGAAAGTTCGCAAAATAGAGGTTCGTTAAATAGAGGTCCGACTGTATTTTTATTGCTATATTTAGGTATTGCTATACCTATTTTGCAGCAGTTTAAACACACTTTACGCAAAATGAATTTTTTCAAACTGGGCGGTTTTTAGAATGCAAAAACTATTAAACAGATGTTGCTAATTTTTTTTACTATATTAATTGCAGCTTTATTTAGCAGTTTAAACGCGCAACGCGTCCGTAGGCTTATACCCTTTGCTCATACTGTTTTGAAGCAGTGTAAAAGCACTTTACGCAAAGTGACTTTTTACAAACTGGGCGGTTTTCAAAATTCAAAAACTATTAAACAGATCTTGCTAAAATTTTTCTCTTTATTAAATGTAATATCATTTATTGGAGCTTGGACTACTTTCAGTGATTTATTTAAAAAGTAAACATTTTTAGAAAAGTGCGAAAAAAGGGTCAGAAATAGACCTTTTTTTCACATTAAAATCACTTGATTAATTTAATTTTTTTAAACCTAAAAGGTCTTGAAACTGTAGACAATATTTTCTGCTTTAATAATCCTTAATAAAAATTGATTACAGACGACTGTTGTGGTCTATCGAATCCTGCCCGGTTGGAAGTGCGCAACGCGTACGCTAGGACATCCATCCACGCAACTCCAGCTACATCATCAATTTTTTATGAAAAATGTTTTTGAAATGTTTTTCAAATGGTGACATGCAAAAAACTCGGATCTAAAGGCAAAAAATTCCTTAAAAATTATCCTAAATTCTCCTTAAGAATTCACCATTATAAATAGAGATCATGTATCAAATTACAAATTGTGATATAATGCAAGAATGGGGAAACACAGATAATGACACATATACAGCTGACGTTGAAAAAAGTTAATCCAAGACTGGAACAATATTAACAGCGAAGTTCTACAAGATATTTATAGAAACATGATTAGAAATGCTCAATCATATTATATTGAGTTTCAAAAAATGCGCTTTGAAAATCCTTTGTAAATTGCTTTTTTTATGCGTTTAAAACGACATTTATCTCTTTACATGACATGTGCTTGTGCAATACTTTTTATAGATGTATTTGTGATGAACTTGTTTCATATTTGTTAGCCAGAGTAGAACGAAATATTCAGGTGGAACCGTACAAGCTTCGTTAAGTGGATAACTCTGTAATTGCGTAAGCCAGCTTTCAAGAAAAAGTCTACTTTTAACATTGTTACTTTGCAACAATTTTTAAAATGGACTTTATCTTGGAAGCTAGTTTACGCGATTAGAGAGTTATTCTATTCACGAAGCTTGCACTGTTCCACCAGAATATTCCTTCTATTGTGAATTATACTACATACTATTTCATTGATTTAACAGCATAATTTGACTGTGAGCATGCTGAACAAAAACGTTGGTTATCTATCGGCATTATACTGACGAGGGGCTTGTTTGGAACTTGAAACGTATATAAAATTTCTTTTTGTTGTTTTATATAATTGTGTATACTTTAAATCTTTATAAATGTCTAAAATAATTTTTTTCTTTTTCATGTTTGGAATCTTTGGTAAATTGTACCTTTGTATACCAAACAAAAAGTCATTCTCTCAAGTAGTTTAAGAACTATGCAGCATTAAAGTTTGGAATTCTTAATGTTAAATTAATTTTTAATCATGGCAAAAAAATTGCGATGCGTGTACTGTATTAATCATTGTTTAGAAACTATTTGACGACATGCGCTGTAATTTTGAATTCGTATATTTGAAGCTTTTAGAAATGTTTACGCAATGCATTTGTAACACTTTTTCATCTAAAGATTTTAAATAACAATTTTAAATATTGAAAACATAACTAAATTTTAATTGAATTCATGAATTAAATTTGAATAAAAATGTTTAAAGTGTGAAAGACATTAAATTAGAAACATTAACATGTGACTTTATCAAACTTTCCTCGTTATTCCTGTTTGCGGCTGAAATTAGCTACACCATTAAAACAGGATCACTATTTCAAAACATTTTTGATATCAAATGAAGTTTCATATATTTTACACATACATAGGACCTTGAGCCGGGCCATTAAAGATATTCCAGCAAATTCACACTTTTGAATTTTATTATTTTATAGCTACCTCAATTTAAAATTTTCACGTAAAAAAGTAAGAGTACTTTTCCTTGTTTTTTTTTAACCAGGAGCCTTGCGCCCTAGAAGATCCGGGCCCTGGTAATTTGTACAGGTTCTACAGCCCTCCGTTCGGGCCTGGGTGATATTATTGAAAATTTCGAAGTTAGTTACAATTTACATGCGTATACGACCCCCGAAACATAATTTATGTATTGCGTCACTTAGTAGACATTAATAACGCTGAGGAACACACATTTTGTTGGCTTAGAACTGACCTTGTTTTGGCTTAATTACTGGCATCTAAATCCAAAAATGACCCCGGTTTTTTTTTCTATCACGCCGACTTTTTAAGCTATAGGATACCCCAAAAATCATACTTAATGTGGATACAAAGGAAAATAAAGAAAAAATTAACAAAGTTATATTATTCAGACAACGGCTGTATATTTTTACTATAAGATACATTTTGTTCATACAAGTAGTAAAATCCTTTTACAAAAAGAAAAAAAAGTACATATTAAGGTAAATATTTTCGTTTGTAGCTTTTCCTGGATTGTACAATTCGTGGACAATCTCTCTTATCGCTCCAACAATTGTCAGCCATCATATGTTCATCCCATCTACCTTGATACCATTAGTCCATGGGCTACAAATCTTGCTGGAATCGCTCACCCTGCTCATCACTAACTGCACCAAGATTTTCCGGGAAGTCATCAAGATGACTATGCAGATAATGGATTTTGATGCTCATGTTGCAACCAAGCATTTTGAAGCACTCTAAAAATTGTTGGACAATTTCGGTGTAATTTTTTACTTGCGTATTTCCAATAAAGTCTTTGACAATGTTTTTGAATGTTAACCAAGCATTCTTTTGAAGTTCTGTCATTGCTCCGATGAAATATTCATCTTTAATGAGCTGCCGAATCTGCGACTGTCAAATACACTTGCCTTTATCTTTTCAAAAGGCAGAGTTGGAAATTTAGAAATGAGATACTTAAAGCAGTCTCATTCAGTTGACAAAGCTTTCACGAGCTGCTTTATTAGAGCCAGTTTTATATGCAGAGGTGGAAATATGATGTTCTTTCTGTCGACAAGTGGCTGATGCAAAATGTTTGGATCACCAGGTTTGAGTTCATATATTAGAGGCAAATTCAACTGGAACGAATGCTTCTCACGAGCTCTGCAGTCCTACATATGCAAAAAAGAGGGATACTTGGTATATCCATGTTGCTGGCCAAGAAGGAAGCAAACCATTCTAAGGTCAATACAGATGATCTTTTCGTGCATGTGATATTGCAATAAATCAATGGCTCTTTTTATGGCCTCATGTTCTCCGCCTAAATATACTATTGGGACTGCTCGAAATAAATCCCCATTGCGATGGAGCACGCACTTCAAGCTCCTATTTGAGCTATCGATGAACAGTCAACATTCAGTTGCGGTACAGGAAGGAATTCCCAACTCCCCCCATTAAACCATGAACGTTATGGTAATAAACAAATCCATCGTCACTTCGAAAGTATTGAAGAAATTCACTTTCTTTTGATCGAAAATAGGATACGTTAGGTTCCTTTTCAAGCAAATTTTTCTCATGCAGTCTTGATGCTAAGAGTTCTAAAGCTTTTTTCTTCCTATGACTCAAGCCCGTTTCAGCGTAGAGTGTTCACGTCAAAATAAACTGTAGAGAAAAAACTTGACGTGATAGAAGTAAACTAATTGCAGTTTTGAAATCAGCACATTTTTTTAACTTAAAAACAGCAGAAAAATCAAAGTCAACAGAAATCGTGTTAAACATTGTTCCCCTGTGTAATAATTGGCTGCAACTAGTAATATTTTTATACGAAGATTTCAGCAGAATTATTAGGGAGAGGGTGGAACTGCTTTTTTTCGCGTGATAGTGGATTCATTCTGCTAAGTGAAATCATGAATATATTTTTAATTCTTCTATAAACTGTGATTCGTACTGTGTAAAAAAATCTATAAATATCTCTATAAATCTATAAATCTATAAATAAATCTATAAATCTCTATAAATCTAAAAATCTATGTCTAAAAAACAATTCTGTGTAAAAAAATCTATATATTACTCTCCACCTCGACCTAAAATAAAGAAGAAAACTATCGTATGTTGTTTATACATTGTATATTTTAAGGATAAATGTACATTAATTAGATTTTGTGCCTTCATTACTATAATACAAAAAAAATCTTCATCACAAAATCTTATAAAAATTTTGTTGGCATTAAAAAGGAAAAAAGAACAAAATAATTCAGCATAGTAAAAAGTAAGTAAAGATTTGCTCTCAAAATTACACTCTTTTCTATTCTTAATCTATATTTAATTTCATAAACGATAATACATTCAAATATCTTTCTTAATCAACGTCACAACATATTCTCCAAATTGCACTTTTTTCGATACTTAATCTATGTTAAATTTCAGAAATCATATTGTATTCAAATATCTACTTTTCTTAATCAACGCCACAACATCAAAATAAGTGACGACTCGATTCAACGCAAACCAATAAATTACCGTTCCAATTAATCTGTTATGACATCTATTTTTAACTACATTAAACGTCAGCCTTTAGTATCACTTTTAATCTTAAATAGAAGAATTTAATGGAAGGGATTTGCGATTTTGTTTGCAATGTGACATAATGTAATGAATGCCATTTTCAAGTCTCTCGATTTTGACTAGTACTATTTACAAATAAATTTGCGGTTAAATAAATCGGATACAACTATGTAATAACGGAAATAGCGATGCTATATAATTGAGAGAAGTTGAAACTATGCAATGCAGTTATTAAAATTAGAAAAAAAATATTTTTCAGGTGCATAATTATTTTTATAAAACATTAAAGAGAATTGTCATCTAATGTTATACTTTTTCTTAACAGATTATAACAAAATTATATCATTGCATAGGAAAGAATTTAAATAATTTCTAACACATTACGTATTCCAAATCTTTCTTTAACAAGAAATAAATGAATATGAAGAAATGTAAAATAAAATTTATTAATTTATTTTTTTAGTTACATTTTTAGTTAACGTTTTTAGATTAAAAAGAAATATGTAACGTTACTCCATAATACTGGTTACACCCTTCCTCCCTCCATTTTATTGAGTAATTTAATTGATATAACTGGTGTCACATTACACTAATATGTAATATATATTACACCAGTTATGTCGTTTTCAATTACACCATTATATAAGTTAAACTAGTAAATCTGCAGATCAAGAGCCTCAAAGTCATCTCTGCAACTCATTGTTTTCAGCACACTTTGAGTGATATTAAGCTTTCTACAAAAACGAAATTTAAAGTTTTTAAATTACATAAACATTTATACAGAGAAAAATATTTCAAAGGTTTCAGGCATTAGAAGCGTTAGATTAAACACATTGTTAAGTAATGGTATTCTGACATTCTCATGAGCTACTTATTTTGCTAATTTTTAGATAATAAAGTAGAATTCTTCAGGGGGTGGGGCGTTGTGTACTTTAATTTACATTTGTAATTTTCAATTGATTATGTTAATGTCCTTTAGTAATTTCTACCAATAGACGGAAACGTACAAGAATTCTTTTCTACAGCCCTGTATATTACGTGAAGATTTTTACGCGCCACATATTACATTTAAATTTAATGCAGACAAACAACCCTCTTAAATGTGCTGATATCACATTTCCGGGAATATATCGTGTACACATTTTCCTATGCATAGTGTGCATCATTTATCCAGTTTTTGCAGAGCTCTGTATATGATTCTATTTAAATTCTGCAAACATCTGTTAGTATACTAAATGTAGCTGAGCTTGAAAAGGCATAACTCAAATTAAAAAAAGCACACTAAAGCAATTCGCGCTCATTTTCATTAATACTTACGAATTCATTTATGCAGCCCTGTATATGGTCTATATAATTTTTACACACGACATAGTAAGCAAAAATTTAGTTAACGCTAAAACGCATACCATGATCGAAAACGCTCTTCAGCAGTCATCCCTAATAAACCATAACTGTATCCGAAATCTTTTATGTGACCCTATAAATGAACGATAAATGTAATAAAAATCATATTCAACGGCAATCATATTCAAGATTCTTGTAGTAAACCACAGTAATCTATTTTAATTTCATAATGTTTGAATTAGTGCAACATAATAAACACACCGACGACAGGTAATTTTTTTTATTAAATCTGTGTTTAAAAACAGTAGAAGCTCCTCACTCTTCTGAAAGTCTTTAAAATTCGTTTCTGAGATATGTTTTTCATGTTTATGCAACACTAAATATCTTTCAATGTACGGATGTAATATATATAACGTCTTACAATCTATATGGACAACACGATATAAATGCTTTTTTGTAAGGTAGAAATCACTCCCTTAGCCAATGATGTATTCTGAATAAAAACGAGAATTCTTGTTTCCCGTGGCTAATGTGTTAAAATAAGCTGTGAAGAGTTTATCCCCGTAGATCATATTTTAATCGACCACTTTTGTGTGGCCCTGAAAAAATATATGCTTTGCACACCATATACTACAAAAATGATTCAAAAAAACATATCAATTTTATTATTTTGTAACAGATTAACATCATTAAAAAAAGCCACAAAAGAATTTTCTTCAAAGATTGTAATGTTATGAATACTTTTGAGTTCTCTCTACGCACGCTGTAAGTGTTACACATAACATATTTTATAGTAACCAGGTTCTAGTGCACCTTAATAATGTATAACTTTCATTACGTTTAAAATTGTGTAACATTATTAAAATACACCGCAGATGATTTTCCCCAAAAACTATAATGTAACGGAATAGTTTTGAGTGTCCCTGTAATTGAGCTATGAATGCTACACACTTCATTGTCAATACCGAACATGCTTTGGCAAACCTCAATAACGTATATCAATTACATGTAATTCCGACTATATTTACGCGACTTAGAGCGTGTAGAGACACACGGCAGGCGACAGATAGACAAATTGAAGCCATAAACACTTTTCATCTATGTTGGAAAGTGTTAAAAAGCATTTATATGCCATTAACTGTACTTCTTTTTTATAGCATGGCGAAACATTAGTTAAAATATACATTCTAATCCATGCGATAGCAATAACATATTAAAAGCCCCTCAAAATAGGCATATCTAGAGATCTATAAATCTACTGGAAAATCATTCATTATCGTGCCCACAGTTAATTGCAAAAATTGCATCGATTTGGCGCTATAAAATATTTCTTGTGATAGCCTTTTAATAGTATCTACATTCAAATTAACGTAATTTACTAACTTCATTCATATTTGAAGCAATGATAGGCTACGAATAACAGTCGCTAGG
The DNA here is from genome assembly GCA_963932465.1 of Maratus speciosus. Lineage (NCBI taxonomy): Eukaryota > Metazoa > Arthropoda > Arachnida > Araneae > Salticidae > Maratus > Maratus speciosus. The sequence continues at coordinate 282,172,015 of OZ010788.1, read as the reverse complement.
CACCGGAGAAAAGGAAAAGAAAAAAAAATGAAATATGTATCATGTAAAATAAGAAAATAAATTTAAAAAATGCTTTATATTATTGGAATACATATATAAAGTTCCACAAAAAATTATACACGTAAATTAAAAAATCTGACAAAAAAATTTTCAAAAATTCAAAATAACAGGAATCATTTAAAACCCTTATTTGGAAATTTTAGTATCCATAATTTAACATTTAAATCCATTAATCAAACGTGCCATTTTCTTTCAACAAATGAAAATTTGAAAATCGTCTGACTTGCCGTAGAAAGGCATTATGGAGCAAAATAAAATCTTCCATATTTTCCGAACGAATGAACCAAATTTAACCAAAAAACTATACAGCTACGTCCGGGTATCTCAGGAATATCCCCACTTTATTTCAAGCTAATCAGATGCATTTACGGCAGTTATCGCGGAACAGACAAACAGACAGACAGACTAAAAGAAGCCAAAACATTTCTTATCCCCACAGTAAGCCTTCACTGAAATTTCGGCAATTACTCCATAAAATGAGAGGAAGCATGCTGCCACCAATTTTATGGAGCAATGTTACATAATTTTTTTTGCAGTGCAGCACTGATATATTTTTCATTTTCATTAAAAATAAATTTAAACTTAAATTCTTACTTCTAAATGTTAAGCCTCTTTCAAACTTAAATTCTTATTTATTAGTAAGTTATTCAAAATTCTAAACCTTTTTTTAGACATATTAACTCCCGTAAGACTGTTAGTTATACTGGCTCCCTAATGTTTCTCGCAAATTTTTTTCTTCCGCTTGAACTTTATACCTTTTTTTTAAATTTCTGATTATAATTTATTATAAAAATATCTTTAATATTTTGTACATTTTAAACACATTCAGCGTAGTGTTTGTATCTGAAAATAATACCTATAATTGTAAATTTAATTAAGAATATCTCTCTTAAAGCATCCTTTTCAAAATCTTGGCAGTTACTTTAAGTAATAAATAAATCATTGCAGATAAAAGCTAATTTATTTAAAAAAATGCATTTCAAGTTTTCTGCTTAAAGGTGAAGATATGTTGTTATTTTATGGTCGCCGCTGTTTGAAAAATTCCAAACTTTCCATAGATACATATACACGCAAAAGAAAAGAAGAAAGAACAAAAATGCTTTGTGAAAGCAGTTGAAAAAAAAACTAGATTTAAATTGAAAAACTGTGTTCGAAGTGTTTGTCTGAAAAGTTCACTTCAGTGCGTGATAAAAGAGTGTATGAGAAAAAAGTTCAAAAATTGTGTCACGTGGTCTATAGAAACCAAAACCTTTCTTCGAAAATAAAATACTTGAATATAAATTTTTACCTGAAAAGAACTTGAAAAAACGACAGTAAAACTTTTCTTTTCTTTTTCTTTTTTGATGTAAATGTAACAAATTTAAAGAAAATAATTTCAGAAAATTCGCAATAGGACCTCTTTTGACAAGTGTTATAATCTTTAAAATTATCATACTTAATTGCTAAAACATGCCTACCGACGTATTTCTGTACAAAAAAAAATTACATAGCGAATTTGCGCGTGCATAATGCATATCCTCTTTTTACCCGACTGCCAAAAAGGGTTATGTGTTTCATGCGTATCTGTGTATGTGAATTTCTTTATACCCTCGAAACATCCCAACGGCTGGATAGGTTTTAATGATTGAGGTCTCTATCGATTCATCTTAGCCGTCCGATGGTTATAGGCTAGTTTTTGTTTTCATAAATTCAAAATGGCGGCCGTAAAATACAAAAAGGTAGTAGAGACGAAAAAAATTTTCACGCAACCTATTGAGTGGCATATCATTGGATAGGTCTTTCAAAAGAAAGACGATGTTTCATTGACTATTTTACAGTCAGAAGCTTCGTTTAAATATTATACGACCTGGAAGTTGTGTACGTAGGATCTCTAGCTTTACTGCAACTCTAACCTTCATAGACATCATCAAAATAGTGTTTATAGATAGGAACTAATAATTAAACACAAAAATAGGTAAGTAATATAAAAAAATAGTTTCACATTGATGAGAAATAATTAATTAGTTCGCTTTTTACGCAGTCGGGTTTTTTGATTTTTTTAAATTTAATTTACTTTCCAATTTATTGACAAGATGAGACAAAAATGTATCTATCGTACTAAGGCTGAAAATCCGAGATTTTGTAAATAAAATTTAGAAAAAGAAAAACTTAAACTCAAAGTAATAAAACTTCTCTAACCTAAAATACTATAATTATTAATATATATTATACTTTAAAAAAATACTATAAAAAGGATGTTTCAGCAATATGCTCTTTTTAACACTTTCCAACATAGTTGAAAAGAGTTTTTGAATTCGGTTTGTCTGGCGGTCTGCTTGTCTGACCGTCTAAAATCAGGGCCTAAAAACATCGCCACTTCGATGTTAGCGAAGAAAAGGGTTGCTCTGAATAAGACAAAGAGACGGCAAACTGTGTGGGAACAAGTTTTTTTTTTATTTTATTTAAATATTTAAATATTTATTTATTTATTGAGTGTCGGACAATATGGAATGTCCGATAAACAAAAGTCAGATAAGCGAAACTTTAATGTAACGGAAAAAGCCTTCATCAAATGTTGAATTTCTTAAAATCTAAATGTAGCGACACTTTTAAGGATGACTTTCTTAAGAAAATAACTTAAATTATGTAAGTAGAATCATTAATTACCAGATAAAGCTGTAAATAAAGGGAAAAAAGACGAAAACCTTTTATAAGTGAAGTAATAGTCTTTGTCGGGTATCACTAAACTTATGTCACCGTTAAAATAAGTTTATTGTTTTATGAGGGAAATTCCTTGTAATTTACAGGTGCAATCAATCTACGGGAAAAGCAAAACCTAATTATGGTGATAAATTACTTTTTCTGCCTTGTGCTCCGTCTTTCCTTGTGATCTATCGCCAACCTTATTTAAGTTTACTGAAGAAAAAGGTCAAGTTATTCATTTCTTTACTCATGCTGAATTTTATCTTCCTTTTATGATTAAACCTGTTTCCCTTTAGTCTAAATCTCCGATAAAAGGTGACTTATATAACAATAACTTAATGACTTGTGTCTTTAAAAGTGATGGACTTTTTCTGCTATTTTAGCATGCTTATTTTTTTTTACAGGAAGGATAGTGATGAATTGCTTTAGTAATAATTCTGCAAACAAATTAAATTCGTTTAATTCGCGTTTTAATGTTTTTTATTCGCGTCATCGCGGTCTAAACGAATAAAAAGTGATCTGAACAAATATTTTTCATTTATGTTCTTATTTCTTACTTATTAATTTTAAACGCTATATCTTCTTTCGATAGATTCAAATATTTAAAAAAGGATTAATATTTTAAAGTACATTTTATGGTTAACTTTATACAATGAAGCTTTTTTAATGTCAAATATAGTTAATTTATGTTTTCCGTGCTGTTAAAAGTAATCGCTCTATTCAATTGTATTAAAATAGGCCTAGCGACAGTAAATAATTTTACTTACGTATTTATGGAGATTGGATGATTTATAAAACTATTTTTGTATTTTGCTTAATTGAAACTGGTATTAATGACCAGGCCGTTTGCCAGCGCTGGGTTAGCGAAAGTCTTCTTAGCCCTGGCGAGCGGTTTAAAAGCACACTTATCATAGCAACATCACACGGACAGCTGTATATGTAAATTAATGGTATCCGGATTGCGGATGTTATCAGACTACTGAGGTAGTCATCTATAATCGATACATTTTGACAGATATGTGTGCCTGTCGAGTTTTCTACGTCCGTGGATTTTCACGCTATTTGTGCAACATTTTTGTGCAATTTCCCTTGTGTCATTTACCGTGGTGGCTGGTGTAATTGAGAATGAAGTTTAATTTCTACAGCCTAGAAGCGTGCCTTTTGGTAAGGTGTTTATCTCAGTACTTGTAATAAAGTGATTTTTTAGTGTACGGTATTCCATATATTTAGTGACATTGGCATATTTCAAAATTCTATTAGAATGTTATCAGTGCATTTTGTAATCCTCTACTTAACAGTTTTCTTAAACAACATTAGAGTAACCATCAAGTTAGAGTTTATTTAGGACAGAAAAAATATTAGTATTAAATTCAAGTCCCCCCCCCCCCTGCTCCATTTCGCTAGCTCAGTACTTGCTTAGTTGATCATCGTTAATGCAGTGTCCCAAGTTCTACTCCATTAACCCTTTAACTACTGTATTATGATCTATTTCAATTTTTTTAATGTAATTATTTTTCAGTTACTACAATGAAAATTAAAGGATAAACATAAAACAAATACTCACCTGTGAGAAATTTAATTCCTTAGAGGAAATAAATTAAAGTGGTACTTTAAAGTACCGTCAGTACACTGTGACTGAAATATCGTAACACAAAACCCAGGATATTTCAAATGGCATCAGAATTGTGGTTAAATATTTTCGTTTTAAAAAATATGTGAAATATAGAGTTTTTCTTATTTATAAATAAATTTTTTTGGCAAATTCCGGTTCCAATCATTTATTTCAACTCTTTAGCATTAAAAACGTTTTGCCCCTGAAACGGCAAAAAAACTTTTTTTTTTTTTTTAGGTTTCGATCTTGTTAGCAGTCCTTTAGTTATGCAACGTCCAGGGGCAACAACATGTTCTCTCGCATCTTTACATATGTAATATACGAATTTACGTATGACATTTCTATCATATCAAAAAAGAGCCGATGCCACAACGTTTTCGATTTCCTATAAAAAAAAATAATAATGAAACAGAAGAGAAATACTAGGAAAATTATTTCTACACTACATTTTAGTAATTACATTTTAAAGCAGATGAAAACGATGGATAACTACACAGACGAAAAGTAAACAAGAAGTTTTTCTCCAACAACCAGTGTAGTGTACTGACAATACTTATAAGTACCACCGAGTAATTCAACTGTTAAATCAAATACATATACCATCCACCTAAAATATCTAGTCAAATTGTATTCTAAGATCATAATGAACACATAAAAAAATCCAACACTTATCTTATGTAAACTTCAACACTTACTATGTTTGCCGCAATAAAAAGACGAGTGTAACAATCTGTACAAAATGTCAGCACAAAACACATCGACAGTTTCAAAGATAGTCCCATTCCTCGCTAAAATAACAAACCTAGAGCTACTGCTGCCATGTATCTGGGAAGTATAAATGTAAAGTGGGATATGTAAAGTGGAGTTAAAAGAGCGTTTTTGAAATGTACCATTAGAATATTAGGGATATTCACAAGAGGATGAAAGTTTAAATTGAGTGGCACTTATAAGTACCGTCAGTAGATAAAGGGTTAACCTTTCAATATTGCTTTTAAATAAACTTGTGTTTTTGTCTTAATTAATCTCAATAGCTATTCATTCTGGTATCGCGTTCAACCAGTACACCACAAAATATTAGGAACAATCTGCTATACGACTCTAATATTGTAAAAACCCTTGCTTTTGTATTGAGTTTAAGGTTCTTTTAAGAATCTAGGGGTACGCTTTAGGATCTCGAGTTCTAATGCACTTGAATTGCTTGCGTTTTAGCTCTCTAGCTGCATCATACAATGCTTATCACTGCTTACTTTTATGTTGTTGTTGATGTTAACAAAAAATTTACGCCCACTATTCTGCCGTTCCCTCGAGGTTTTTTGATTTATCTGCATACTTTGAAGATTCGACACTCGAGTTATAGCGTCTAGAATATATATATCGTGTCCAGTAATACTTTAAAAAGTGCTAAAATATAGGGTCCCTTAAATGTCAAACGATGCTGAAATCCAAAGAGTCGATTGCTGCGACATCTGAAGGAGATATTCTAAAACTCGATGATTATTTGGTCTAAACGTTAAGAATATCGGTTATAGAGATATTGGAACCGGTCTTTCTGGCATCTATAATAATTCCGCATTTAGTATCACTCAGACACTTTGTTTCATCCATAAAAGACGAATTGCTCAAATCACTGGTGCTTCCGACCTGGGCAAAGCTTTTATCAGCTAATACGATTTATTACGTCTGTTCATGTACTGCATAGAAAACTCGAAGTATAAGTGATATGTGTTCATAATATTTTGGCCGCTCAGTGACGTCTGTCCATATACTGCATAGAAAACTCGAAGTATAAGTGATATGTGTTCATAATATTTTGGCCGCTCAGTGACGTCTGTCCATGTACTGCATAGAAAACTCGAAGTATAAGTGATATGTGTTCATAATATTTTGGCCGCTCAGTGACGTCTGTCCATGTACTGCATAGAAAACTCGAAGTATAAGTGATATGTGTTCATAATATTTCAGCCACTCAGTGACGTCTGTCCATGTACTGCATAGAAAACTCGAAGTATAAGTGATATGTGTTCATAATTTTTTGGCCGCTCAGTGTGTATGCATATTACAAAGCTAGAAAAATATATAAAAGTATTATAAAAATGAAAAATAAGCCCTAATTACAACAAACGTTACTAATACACAAAGCGTTCAGAGAACGATCACACACAATATATGTATTACATGCTGTATCTTCAAATCTATCAATTTTGAAATACTCTATACATCGCTTTATAAATAATTATAGCGGAATCTCTTACAAATGCTTATATTCAACCAATTAAAATGCTGGATTGTAGAATTTTAAATTAAAATGAATATTAACCAAACATATTTTTCATATTGCTTTTAAAACAAAACAATCTGATCCTTTATTATTATCATATATCGATAAGTTCTATTTTAATAAAGAGATATTTTTCTAGACAGAAATATCTAAGCATAACAATCTTTTAAATTTTCTATCTTATTGTATTTTGAGTTCAAAAACATCGCCACAAAAAATAATAGTATTTCTATTATATGTTTCTTTTCTTTGTTTTCTTTGAGAAAATAAAAAAAAACTCAGAAACACTGGAAATATTTTATTTTATTTCTAGAATATAAACTAGACTAACAAGCACTGTACATCTATATAGTACTGTTGAAAGTTTAAATATATGAAAACAAAAAATCTTTTCAAACATTTATCTGTTTTTAATGCACTTTTTTAAAAATAATAATAATAATAATTTTTTCCTGTGCAATATCTTTTCTACGTGTTAAGAAGGTTCTAGTTCCCGTAAGAGTTTCTACGTGTCTGATCTTTGAAAACTTCAGTTTTTAATTTTTATTTAAATTTTTCCCATAAACAAAAGCAGAGCTTCGAAATACGTTTTCACATGTTAAATGGGAAATAAAAAATAATTTATTAAAAATAGTCGCAAAATCGTTTCATTTTTAGGATTCCGTACTTAAAATGCGAAAACGGAACTATTATAAGATTACTCCTGTGTCTGTGTGTTCGTCTGTCAAAGCTCTTTTGCTCGTAAACTATGGGACGTGGAAAGTTCAAATCGGGGAAGCAATAAAGACTATTGATACACGTATTTACAGATTAAAAATATTCATAAGTATATTTAAGAAAAATGTAGAGGGGCTAATTAAGTTACTTCAAAAAACTCTTTCCTTTGTATATCGTGTAGGGTATCGTGTGAAAGCTTTCGTAACATTGAACTCAAAAATACTTTCCTTTTAATTTTAGGTATATTTTCAAAGTTATCGTCGAAAATGTAGTGCAAAAATATGCCCCCTCCCCCATACCCTCTAATTCTGAATCTACTGAAACTAAAATTATGAAAAAATTAGAGGTAGTAGAAGTTAATTTAAATCTTGCAGGAAAACTATAAGGTTACTCTAGGTCACATAGTTTTTGAGGGAAGCGCAATTTTCCGTTACAGACAAATTTCCATTTACAGGCATTCAGCAAAAGTGTTGAGCAGCCCTGGAGGTACCTATCGTTGCAGAAGTATACAAGTAAAATGTTGATCATGATTTTCAAAAAAAAAAAAAATCGTCGGTAATTAGCCCAGATATTAACTCTTAGAGACAGGTCGGTTTGGACATACATAATGACAGGGGCGGCGTACTCTATGCTCCATCGGTTTTTAAATCCTAGTTAACAAATTTTAATGATATATTTGTGCAATGCAATGCCCAATAGCAGTATAAATGCAATAAACGTTAAATTGTTAAAAACAGACTAATTTAATTAGAATTAAACACTCCATACTATGGAATTCGCGACTAGTTTGCATTGAGTGGCTCTCTCAATACACCTACCGTATCTTTAAAGGTTAACTAAAAACCTATATGGAAAAACGCTGCATGGACGAAGCGGCATTGCAGCTTTGCGACTTTCTTTCGAGGCGCTCTTAGCACATTGCTAAGTTTAAATTTTGAACAAGGGTTTTACTTTAGGTACACACTAAAAAGAAAAGATTATTACTACGCTGAATTTAGGCTTATGAAATGCCAGATGAAGTTTAAATGTGCACTACTTTTATTGTAAGCACCGAATTAATTTCATTTTAAACAGATTAGGATAAGATTAAAAAAAATAGTTATACAGAATAGCTATATTTCATATTATTTAGGTTCCATATTTCTTTGAACTTTCATGGTATATCCATTTATACTTTTCTACTATATACAGCTATACCCAACCCCAGATTGTATAGTTTTTACTAAGTCTTAGTATTCTTTTAGCAACGTTTTTTTTTTTTTTTTTTTTAATACTACACTTACTAATTCATATATTATTGTACGGAACCATCTGAACGCGAGTAATACTCGCACTTGACCGTTTATTTCTAGAATTATTACACCAGTATCTATAAAAACTTTTTTCAATAGAAATTACTGTAAACATTTGATTACGTCGACTTATATGAACAGTTGTGCTTACGCAAATAGTTTAGTTGACTTTGAATATTTGGAACACAATAAATAATTATGTAAGAAACAAATTTAAAAATATTGAAAGATTAATGCTGCGTTTTTTTTTTAATCCTCCATTTCATGCAATCAATTTTTATAAAAGGAAGCAGTATATTTCCTACAAATAAACAGAAACTTTGCTTCAAAGAACAATATACTTTATAAAAGTAAAAAATCGTATACGATAATATTTTTTATTAAATCTCCAGATTTAAAGAGGTGCTTGATCAAAACTTTTCTTTTACAAGCGAATAAGGCCCATTTCCACAAAAACAATTCAGCAAAAAATTGCCTACAATTTTTTTTCTGTTAACTAAAAGAATTAAATTAACTAATAAATTAAATTTAAATTAGAACAAAAAGTCTTTTGACGTTTACCTTTACTTTATAGCTATCTATAATTTAACACTTTCGACCCAGGCGGTCACATATGAGCTCCTTACTTTTAAAACCCTTTAAACTGTAAATAACGCCTTGCATATACGTAAAAAACTCATAATCACATATGTGCATTCTATATTTTGATTTTTAGTGGACAAGTAGCACTATCTAGCTTTAAAATAGTGAAAATTTTCAAACAAAGTTGACAAAAGCTTTCATTTTTTTGGACTTTAAGAAAAAAGTCTGGGCCGAAAGGGTTTTAACTTAAATTAGGGACTATTTTTCCGAATGAATAACCTGTGATAAAAAATAAAAACACTAGTATGTTTTTATGTCTGTTAAATCCTGTTGTAATACGACATTTTCGAAACGTCTTCAAAGATTCTTTCTTCGACTATTGTCATGTGCAAAGAACGCAAAATAATTACATTCGTTAGGTTTCAGAAACTAACATATTCGTTAAATTTCAGTAAAACCTAACATCTGTGATTTGGTTAGTTACTATTAATTTTATTAGCGTAAAAGGGATTTTTACCCCAAACTGAAAAAAATTTCAAGTCCGAAAGGGTTAGAGCAGAAACATGTCCATGAGAAACGCTGTCGGTCACAATTCTTAACCATTAAATTTCGTAACTTAACCATTAAATATTCTGAAATTTTTTTAACTTCTAAACATAGCTCAATTTTAATGTTTATATCACAGAATATAAAAAAACAACGCACTTTCAAATGCACTTTGTTTGAAAGCTGTATATAAATTTGCTGTTTATTTATCGTTTTTTAAATAATTTCCAAGCATGAATTCTTTTAAAATCTATACCTTTATCACGATGACAAAAGATTAAACCGTTTGTATTTACAGCAATATAAATAGTTTGGCCTTTTTTTCGACTAATATTCCTTAAAGAGATTAAAACCTTATCAGCAATCAATGCATTACACAATTAAATAAATTAAATAAAACACAAATGCAACAGACAAGTAATCGAACTATTTGCTTAAACTTGCTAAATTATGAAAAACATTTAAAAAGGCTGCTGTTAGTACCGAACACTTTTACGATTTCTACGGCCATTAACTCAGAATCGCTGTCGATAAATTTCAAAACTTCATTTCAACACATAATTGATATTTCTCATGTAAAAAAGCTTTTTTGATATTCTTAGCGGGAAATCTAAAAAGATAATAAATACAAAACATTTATTTAGAGTCTTCAATTATAAGAAGTGCTTTTCGCCTATATTCTGTAACTTGGGAAGCCCGGGTTGGATGCCTAATAACTATAAAGGATTCAAATAAATATTTTCACCGATTAGATTTATAATAGTTTAGAGAACTGAATTTAAGTATTCCCCTCTTTGTGAATGTTGTCTCCCCTCCTCCTCACTGCACTACGTACTGGATTGTTCTTTGACAACATATTACCATGTTAAAAAACACAGAAGTATGGCGATTCCGGATTGGATTAATTATATTAGTGAAAATCATGTTCTCATAAACAGAATATCAGCACTATTGAGCTTTATAGAGATAAATGGAGTCAGTTTTAGAAATAATTATCCATACCTCTCGGGCACTTCTTCAGGCGATGATTATGATTTTTTTCCTTATTTGTTTTTATCGTAAAATAGTTTTTGTTAGAAAAATTTGTGAGTCTAACAGTTTTTGGGGTGAATCCACACGCTCCTCACTGATTCATATACTATAAACGCAAACTGCGCGATGCCTCATCACAACAATAAAAGAATAATTAAAGGCCTTACCTTCTATGTATAGATATCCGTTTCAGCTCGCGGTTAGTCAGGGCGTCTAAGAATTATGGAGTATCCCGTATCATCATATATTCGTATATCTTTACTCCTTCAGGTCTCAGTGCATCAGGCTTAAAATAGGAATCATGTAACAGACGGTTTATTGTGTCTGTACTCCATCGAAACTACTCATATTGTAGGAAAGGAAAAAGGAGAAGTTTAATTAGAGATACTAAGAAAGAGATTACATTTTGTACGTCTTCACTTGTGTGAGGACGTTTTAAAAGTGAATATTACATATGTTTTTCCGCGCGTGTTACATCATTAAAATTGATAACCATATGGATGTATTTTCGGCACTTTGAGGTAATCAACCAATTATACATAATTGGATATTTATGAAAGTTACAAGGAAGTAAAGTCTGATAAAATAGTGTTCAGTGTAACAGTCAATTATAATGTTTATAAGTTTATAACGCGAACCAGAATAGAACATAAGTGCTTGCGAGTCTGGTTTAAAACATATCTCACATAAGGCGAAGAAAGATGAAGAGATGCAGTTTCTGTGCATATTACATCTGTCGACTACTAAGTGTTTCTTTTTCGCTATGAACTCTAATGATGTTTTTCTGCAGTAGAAAGAGGGAGAAAATGGGTATCCAAAACTCTTGATAAGGGGATTATATGAATATATCTTCTATCAAGTTCCCCCTTAAGCCCCTAATCAAGATTGATCTGTAATTTTAATTTGTCTCTGTTCTCTTGAAATTCAGGCTTGGGTTCTGGCTTCGTCAAAATGTCTGCCAGCATAGATTTGCTCGGACAATAACGTAATTATATGGTACCATTTTCTTTCATATACTTAATCATGTGATATTTTAGATCGATGTGTTTTGTCTTGTTGGTGTATTTTTCAGATTCTATCATTTTTATGCAGGATATGTTATCTTCATATACAATTACGGGTAGGTTTTGTGGTAAATTCAAATCTTGTAAAAGTTTTATTATCCACATAAGTTCTTGTGCAGCGTTTGCTGCGGCTACGTATTCAGCTTCTGCTGACGATTGCGCAATGCAAGTTTGGCGTTTGGTTATCCATTGTATCGGATTTTTCCCAAGAAGGAATAAATTCCCTGATGTTGATCTTCGTGTTTGCGTATCACCGGCCCAATCGGCATCGGTGTACACTTCCAAAATTGGTGTACATTCAGTGCTGATTATGAGATTTAGGTCCTTTGTGTGGTAGAGGTACCTGATCAGTCGTTTAACACCTTTCCAGTCTTTTTCCGACGGATTTTCGTTCTTTCTGCTAAGAACATTTACAGCCAGTAGTATGTCCGGCCTAGTTATAGTTGCAATGTATAATAACGCGCCTATCGCTTTACAATAATTTATGTTGTTTGGCATTGGATCTTTATCCTTTTCTGATCTTAAGAAGCCCGTTTCCATGGGTGTTCCGTAAGGTTTTGATTCCTCTAAGTTAAACCTTTTAACGATTTCCATTATTTTTGTTGTTTGGTTAAGGTTAAAGCCGTTATGTGTTTTCTTAATTTTTATCCCAAGATAATTACTAATTTCCCCCAAATCTTCAAGTGTATATTGTGTTTTTAACTTATTTATTACTTCTTCAATTTGCGCATTGTTTCCCGCTATGAGAATGTCATCTACGTACACAACTACGTAGACTATATTTTCCCCCTGTCCTTGTGTAAATAGGCAGGTGTCTCCCTTGCTTTGCATAAAATTTAGTTCTCTAAGAGATTCAGTAATTTTTGTGTACCAGGCCCGGGCTGCCTGTTTAAGCCCGTATATGGCCTTTCGGAGTTTACAGACTTTATCGGGTTCGTTTGTGTTCACGTACCCTTCCGGTTGTGACATGTATACCTCTTCTTCTAGGTCTCCGTGCAGGAACGCGGTTTTTATGTCGATGTGCCTGACACTAATGTTATGATAGGCTGCGGCAGTGAGGAAACATCTTAAGGTGGTGTGGGATACTACTGGGGCGTAAGTCTCGTCAAAGTCGACCCCGTATTTTTGTTTAAATCCCTGAGCTACTAATCTCGCCTTGTAACGCTTTACTTTCCCAGATTCATCATATTTAGCCTTGTAGGTCCATTTGGATCCAATTACTTTGGCTCCCTGTGGTGATTTTACCAAAGACCATGTTTCATTTTTCATAAGCGAGTTTATTTCGTCGCGTGTCGCTTCAATCCAATTCATTTTTTCTTGTGGGTTTTCAATGTTTAGCATGTCGTGCCAACCTTTCGGTTCATATACCGGATCATGCCGGACTGCATAGGCAAACCTGTCCGGTGGCACGCCTCTATTATGCCTTTCAGATCTTCTCAATTGTTGTGTATGTTGAGACGCGGATGGTGTATCTGAAGAATTTTGGTTTTGTGTTAGATCAAATTCGATTACGCTTGTGTCAGTCTGTCGTGTGTGTTTGTTTGTTTCTGACATTAACTCATTCGTGTTTGAACTTTCATCAGCATTTATATTACCCATGTTATTTTCCGCGAATTTTACGGTTCTAGCTAAAATGACTCTTTCGTCACTAGTAAATATTCTGTACGCTTTCGATCGGTTGTCGTAACCTACGAAAATGCCTTTCTCTGCTTTATCATCTAATTTGCCGCGTTTTGATTTGTGGATGTATGCGTACGCAGTACAGCCGAATACTTTAAGATATCTTAAATTTGGTTTTCTGTTTAGCCAAAGCTCATATGGCGTAGTGCTAATAGATTTGGAAGGCAAGCGATTCTGCAAATGATTTGCGGTGCAGATTGCTTCTCCCCATAATTTATGTGGGAGGTTAGCTTCGCTTAACATGCTTCTAGTCATGTCTAACAGTGTCCTGTTTTTCCTCTCAGCAATGCCATTTTGACTTGGACAGTATGGTACGGTGAGCTGGTGTTCGATTCCGTTACATTTAAGATAGTTTTCTAATTCATCGTTGACATATTCCCCGCCATTGTCGGATCTGATGGCGGTTGGGAATTTTCCAAACTTATTTTTGACGGTTGATATGTATTCCCTCAATTTTTCATATGCTTCGCTCTTTTTCGACATTAAGTAGATAACACAAAATTTGGAATAGTCGTCAATGAATGTTATGAAGTACCGCTTTCCCCCTATGGTGGGTGTATTTATCGGCCCACATACGTCACTGTGGATTAATTCTAGCCTTTTCGTGGCTCTATGTGCACCCGATTTGGGAAATGGGGCGTCGTTGGTTTTGGACTTTATGCATACCTCACATTCTTTGTCGTGTCGGCAGTTGTTTATGGTAATTCCGTTCACTAGTTGTTTTTGTACAATGGTTTTAATTGTTTCGTAGCTTCTGTGGCCTAACCGCCTGTGCCACAACTCAATACATTTTGTGTTTGAACACTTATGCGTAATGTTTACATGATTGCTTTCAAATTGATTATCATTGTTTACTTGTACTTCATATAAATTGTTCTTTAATCTACCTTGAAGAATTACTTCATCGTTATGTATAATGTCGCATGTATCTTTTTCAAATTTAACTTGACATCCGTTTTTCGTTGCCCTGCTTACTGACAGCAGGTTAGTTTCGATTTCAGGCACAAACAGTACGTCACGAAGTATAATCTGCCTGTTGTTTTTTCCTGTGTGAATTACAATTTCCCCTGAGCCATATGAAATTAGTTTATTGCCATTCGCGACTGTTACGTTAGTTTCTGTGTCGCTAGTCATATTTGAAAACATTTCTTTGGAGTTGGCAATATGGCTAGAGCTTCCGCTATCGATAATAAAAGTTTGTTTATTTGCGGGTCGTTCAATTAACAACGCAATATTTTTATTTTCATTTCCTATCTGTCTTGTATCTTGCGGTTTCGCGGTTTTGGCCGGGGCATTTTCTTCAAAACATAGAGAGGTGGTGTGATTTTTATTTTTGTAAAATTTATTATTTTGTACTGGATTATTATTATTTTTCCGTTTCAGGAACCAACAATCGTTGTACGAATGGTTCTTCATTTTGCAATAGGAACAAAATTTGTTACCTCTCTTGCGGTCTGTGTTAACTAATTTTTCTCGAGCCTTGTATGCTTTAGTACTATGTTCCGAGTTTTCGGAATTTTCAACTCTACGAGTATACTCATCAAATAATTTGCTTTTAATAAAGCTGGGCGTCAATTCATCTTCATTTCTCGACTCTAACGCCGTAATCAATGTGTCATATGACGGCGGTAATGAGCACAAAAAGAGTGCAGATATATGAGAGTCGGTAACATTTTCTCCGATCGCAGCTAATTTGTCGATAAGTTCCATTAATTTCGTGATGTGTGCGATTAAGTTCCCTCCTTCGTTTAGCTTTGTGCTATACAATTTTCGAAGGAGGTGCAATTTGCTTGAGAGATTGGACCGTTCGTGAATATTTTTCAAAGTGTCCCAAGTCTCTCGAGCCGTGTTTAAATGTTTGATGTTAATTATCTGCCCATCTTCAATACTGAGATTGATTAGTGCCCGTGCTTTCCTGTCTTTCTTATTCCAATTTTCAGTCAAAGGGTCTGGAGCTTGATCGGTAATGACATCAAATAGCTCCTCTCTAATTAAAAGCATTTCTAATTTAAACCGCCAACAAGAATAGTTATTGGCGTTAAGTTTTTCAATGGCTGCACTATCTTTTGCGTAAGCCATAATTTTTCTTTCCTTTAAGTCAATTAGATACTTTTTCCTTCACCTGACTACCGGATTTATTTATCTGGCTTAATTTGCCTAAATGGATATCTATATTTGTTTAATTTACTAAATGAGACATTAAATCAGTCTCATAATCAAAATATGTTAGAAAAATTTGTGAGTCTAACAGTTTTTGGGGTGAATCCACACGCTCCTCACTGATTCATATACTATAAACGCAAACTGCGCGATGCCTCATCACAACAATAAAAGAATAATTAAAGGCCTTACCTTCTATGTATAGATATCCGTTTCAGCTCGCGGTTAGTCAGGGCGTCTAAGAATTATGGAGTATCCCGTATCATCATATATTCGTATATCTTTACTCCTTCAGGTCTCAGTGCATCAGGCTTAAAATAGGAATCATGTAACAGACGGTTTATTGTGTCTGTACTCCATCGAAACTACTCATATTGTAGGAAAGGAAAAAGGAGAAGTTTAATTAGAGATACTAAGAAAGAGATTACATTTTGTACGTCTTCACTTGTGTGAGGACGTTTTAAAAGTGAATATTACATATGTTTTTCCGCGCGTGTTACATCATTAAAATTGATAACCATATGGATGTATTTTCGGCACTTTGAGGTAATCAACCAATTATACATAATTGGATATTTATGAAAGTTACAAGGAAGTAAAGTCTGATAAAATAGTGTTCAGTGTAACAGTCAATTATAATGTTTATAAGTTTATAACGCGAACCAGAATAGAACATAAGTGCTTGCGAGTCTGGTTTAAAACATATCTCACATAAGGCGAAGAAAGATGAAGAGATGCAGTTTCTGTGCATATTACATCTGTCGACTACTAAGTGTTTCTTTTTTGCTATGAACTCTAATGATGTTTTTCTGCAGTAGAAAGAGGGAGAAAATGGGTATCCAAAACTCTTGATAAGGGGATTATATGAATATATCTTCTATCAGTTTTCATATATATTCATTAATTATTATTATTGGTATTGGTATTATAGTTATTACAAGTAGTGCTTTTGTTACTAATATTTTGTTTTTATTATAAATCGTCTTGTTTTGAACCAGGCAGCTGTATTGAGAATCTTATAATTTTTTTTGAGTTACTAAAACATAAATATAAACATTGACCAATCTTCTTAATAACTGATCACATTAGGATGGAATAACAAATGGGATTTGGCCGTTCATAGGAAATCACTCCATCAGGCTTACAGCTTGGAGCTACGGTTCGGATTTCCCCTTCCCTTCTCCCTTCCTCTAACAACAATTTAAAAAATTTATAATTAGAACAATATTTTTTTATTTTACAATCACTATCATTCTCAAATTAACTTTATTTAAATCTTTCTACACTTCTTTCACTTCTTGAAAACGAGAAAAGAGAAAAAAAAACGTATGTAATAATTAAAGCAAGGGGGTTTTCATTAAAGTCCAAAATAATTTTATTTTTTACAGAACTCAAACATTTAATGATGCTATTTAGCATAGCATCAACAGTGTTATAAAACATAGCTAGCATCTCACAAGAGATTCTTAATAGGAATTGCAAAGCTGTGTAATATTTCGATTTAAAAAAAAAAATATTTTTCTTGATTATGTAAACTTCAAAATACTACATCACACATTAAATCGAAATAATTTTTACAGTTTTTGGATTATTAATTTTCTTATAGCATTATTTGTTGACCTTAAAATTAAAATATATTTTCAAATATTAAATAATTATAAAAGAGAAACATTTATTCTGATATAAATTTATTTGCATGAAATAAAATAAAATTCTGATTTTGCATTTACATTTACCATCATTTATTACATTTCGTCGAGAAATCATACAAACTTCCATTTGCACAAAAGGAATCAAAAGTTATTTAAAGTTAGAAATTAAATTATCGTAAAAATGCTTTAATAGGACATTAATATAAAAATAATATACAGATATAGTTCTAAGGAAAAAATATCTATATCGAATATCAGACGCTTAATTAATGTAGACGCTTAATTAAATAGATTTTTATCCACCATATTAATTACATTTTATTAACATCATTAGTAACTTTAGGAAAGTGCGAAAATTGTGTAATTTGTGTGAAGCTAAAATACGAAAGCGGTGGTTGGATTTTAATTATGAAATGTCTAGGATAATTATTGGCGTTTAAATTAAAGCGTTTGTAAATGTTCTGCGAAAGACCTTTCTAATTATATGTTTTCATATAAGAAAAATATTTTATCTCTTAATTTATATTTCAGTAACATCAATTTTTCATACTTCAACTGCTGAAAACTCAAAAGTTTTCAAGAAATAGAAAAAAACTTTAATGCGTCTTTTAATCAACGGCGAACTGAAAATTATCTTTGTTTCATTTGAAATAACCGAATTAAGAGAATAAGTGTAAACTATGGAAAATATGATCATGTATTTTCTAATTAACATTTCTGTCGAGGGGAGAAATTTAATAGTTTTGCACCTCTTTTTTTTCATTTACAGTCTCCATAAAAATTATTATTACAGTTTTTAACGCATGAATTGTATTTCTATATCTTCACCAGATTGAACAAGTTTAGTTTGAATTATACTCTTTTCTGTAGCTTTTAAACTGAGATTTTATTACTCTGTATGTTTTTATTACACTATAAAAAACATTTTCTTGCACTTTATATTGTAATTTTTCAAGCACCAATGTTGTGAAAGCAATTTCAAGCAACAAGGGAAGTAAAAATCGATTTTTTTTCTGTCACGTGCACCACGCACCCAATAGCAACGCGACTTTCTCCAGACTTGTGAAATTTCACAGCACTTGTAAACGCAGCAGCATGTAAATTTTACAGCAACTGTGTTGGCAGCCCCGCGTAAAAGCAACTTTTGTTGAAAAATAAAGTGATTTTTCTTGCATTTTATGTTATATTTTTTCATGTACTGATGCTGTAAAATTGAATTCAAGCAACTATGCTGTGAAAGTGAATTCAAATAACAAGTGAAGAAAAAAAAACTATTTCTGTCACGTACCCACGCAGCCAATTACAACGCGAATTTTCCCCAGATCTGAGAAATTTTTACGGCACTCTTAAAGACAGCAATTAGTAAATTTTTCAGCAACTGTGTTGGCAGCCGGGGTCACAATACATCTTGTTGTAAAATACGAATTTTTTTTTTTTTTTTTAGAGTGTAAATCTATTAACTTTTTTTTTACTTTTAACCAAAGACTGTGGATCGTTGATTTAAGAAAATAGGAAGTTTTTATTTTTAAAAAGACCAGTAAACGTAGAATAACAGAACTTTCACATAAGACTATCTTTTTAAAATAAAGTAAAACAAGAACATCTTATTTAGGGTTTCTGTAAAGGCAATGTGATTGACGTAAGTTTGAGAAGATGACTGAAAATCCCAAAAAGCAGCCTGCAGCAAGAAATATAACAAATTTATAAACTGCAGGTGCGTTTTGTAGAAAGTAAGCTAGAATGAAAAATATTTGCATTTGAGAATTTTTTACTGAGATACACTATTTTTAAAAATGTTTCTTTTCCTTAAAAATTAAAATAATTCTTTAAAAATTAAAATTATTTTTAAAAAAAACACCAGTAAAGGTAAAGTAATATAGCTTAGTATACATATAAAACTATCTTTCTTTTAAATAAAGTAAAACAAGAACATCTTACTTAAGGTTTCAGAAGAGGCAATGTGTCTGTCGAAAGATTGAGAAGATGACTGAGCACCCCGAAAACTTGTCTGAAGCAAAAAATATAACAAAATGTAAAAACTTCAGGTATGTTTTGCAAAAAGTATGCTAGAATGAAAAATATTTAAAAATTTTGTAATGAAATACACTATTTAATAAAAATTCTTTTCTTTATAATAAAAATGATTCTTTAAAAATTTAAATTATTTTTAAAGACACCAGTAAAAATTAATAATATAAGTATGCATATAAAACTATTTTTCTTTTACATAAGGTAAAACAAGAACATCTTACTTAAGGTTTCAGAAGAGGCAACGTGATTGAGGAAAGCTTGAAAAGATGACTGAACATAGAGATCAGCATGGCTCAGCCCGTGGCCCGAGCCCGGCCCGGCCCGCGGGCCGGTCTAGAGCCTATTTTCATTCACGGCACTCGGGCCGGGCCTAGTTACTATTCTTTACGGGCCGGGCTCGGGCCTTACTTTTCCCCTGAAGTTTCGGGACGGGCCTAACTTCTTTTTTCTGCACACACCCGGGTACTGGTTTCATTCCTAATCTTCATGGCCCAAAATTTTCATTCCTAGTTTTCACCCACCCCGTATGAAAATCTTGTCTCGGAATGGCCTGGTCCATTCAAAGGTCAGTAAAATTAGGGTTGGCACAAATTTTTTGTCAAAAAATGCATACATTTTTAAATCGCCATTACTCTACAACCCTCCGACTGTCTTGGAAAAGGGCAAAATTGTAATGTTGTTTTTTCTGCAATTTGTTTTAATTGCTTAAAAAAATGATTCATTGAACATTTTATAAAAAAAACTTAATAACGGATATGAATGCAATCCTTGGAAGTATTAATCATTGTTCAATGTATTAAAAATACATTAAATCAATATAATTATATTACTTTAAATATTGCTTGTATTGTAGTGAAACCTGGAGCTTAGTGAACGTATTAACACGGGCTTGTCAGTGAGGGGGTTAAACATTCAAATTGATTCTTTTTAAAGAGTAGTAGATTTCTAAACTTATTAAAATATAGTTAAATTAAAATATAGTAAAACGTGTGAAAAGAACCTGTCTGTGACGGAATCTAGTTTTAAACTGAAAAACGTGTTGATCCATGCAAACTTAACATACTACTTAATACTACTTAAGAAAATTATAAAAATTAATAACAAACAAAATTAATACACTACGTGAGAAAATAATATATAATACATTTACACTTGCTAAGAAGGGAACTTGTCTATAACGCATTTTTTTTTTCTTTTCTATGCAATTCAGTCTTAGATTTTACTGTATAGCATTTTTCAGATATTTAACACTTCAATACATGGAATATGGATTAACAATATTAATGATAACTGAAACATTTACATACAAGAAATATAGATTCGTTAAAAAAATAAATATCGCACCCTACGGCACTTCTATAAAAATGAAGATTATAACCAAGAAAAGAAAAGTTAAGATAAATATTTTTGGCTTGATCTCCTCGTACGAGAAAAACTTTTAACCAAATCGACATAAAAATCAATGTTTTGTAGAAATTCACTCGGGCCGGGCCAGGCCGGGCTCGGGCCGAGATTTTAACTTTTTTTCGGGCCGGGCCAGGCTCGGGTCGAACTTTTAACTTTTTACCCGGGCCGGGCCGGGCCAATATTTTTTTGTCCAGTCCGGGCCGAATTTTTTTTTCTCTGAGTCGGGCCGGGCCCGGGCCTGGAAATGTCGGCCCGTGCAGACCTCTAACTGAACACCCCGAAAACTAGTCTGAAGCAAGAAATATACCAAATTTTAAAAACTGCAGGTGTGTTTTGCAGAAAGTAGGCTTTAATTAAAATATTTAAGAATTTTTTAATGAAATACACTATTTAAAAAGAAAATTTCTTTTGTTATAATAAAAATAATTCTTTAAAAATTCAAATTATTTAAAAAAAACGCCAGTAAAGAGGTAATAATATAACTTAGTATTCACATAAAACTATTTTTCTTTTAAATAAATTAAAACAAGAACATCTTATTTAAATTTTCAGAAGAGTCAAAGTGATTGACGAAAGATTGAGAAGATCACTGAACATCTCGAAAAATAGTCTGAAACAAGAAATATAACAAATTTTATAAACTGCAAATGTTTGCGCAGAAAGTAGTGTAGAATGAAAAAAATTAAGAATTTTTGAATGAAAGGCACTATATTAAAAAATGTTTCTTTTAATTAAACATAAAAATAATTCTTTAAATAATAAAATTATTTTTTATGAAAAAAAATATGTAAAAATGCATTTTGTATTTGTTCGAGATTTGTATGTATTCATTGTGAAAATAACTTGATTAATATTTGAAAGCCTGTATCAACCGCATAATATGGCAGTCGTCGAGGTGTGTGCAAGGAGAAGTATTTTCGAGAAAAACGCATTTAATACATGATAATTCTACCTGATGTATGCCATCTAGATGCACTGTAACTTAGTTAAGTCTACAAGCTTCAATTTGAACCGTTTACCAAGTACTTTGGAGACTGTCAATTTAAGAATATACATAAAAATCAATGCCGATACCAGCAAATGCAATGCATACACTGTAAAAAAAAATTTGTAAAGTTACTAAAGTTTTTCTAGGAAACTGGGATTCCAGGAACTTTTTATGTAACGGCAACAACAAAAATTCCTGTAACAGACTCTGTTACAGGAATTTTTCTTGTTGCCGTTACATAAAAAGTTCCTGGAATCCCAGTTTCCTAGAAAAACTTTAGTAACTTCACAGATTTTTTTTTACAGTGTATAATACCAGCTTCAGTTAAAGATAAAAATCATTACTTGTTCGTATAATCATATGTGCGATATATTAGTTGTTGATTAATTATTTATTTATGTGAAATAAAATTCATTATTATTTTCTGATTCTGTCCAAATAATGATATTTTAGTTGGGTTTTTTTTTTTTTGGTGGGGGGGGGGGGGCACAAAAACTTTCTTAAATTATTTTGAGAATAATTGATTTATTAGAATATATGTATATTGAACAATAATAATATTGAATGTATATGCGTGTGTGTAAGCAATATACTCAACCCCACACCGTTTTTGACATTAGAAAAAATTATTATTGAACTAGACTTTTATTCTTTATTTCTCAAATAATTTCAAGATCATTTACTTATTTATGTGTTTCAGATACATATGTTTATTTCTCACAAATTGTTTGTATATTAAACTTGCATAATTCATTTCAAGTTTCACTTCAAGAATGCAAGTATTGGTCCCTAATACAACAGTATCAAGATATCAGCTTACGAATATCATAGAAACTGAAAATTTAGTATTTCTGATAAACATGTATGACTGAATAATATGATTTTTCTGAGTTACTAAAAACGTAATTAAAAGATTTATTAATTTTTTTAATTTTAAGTTAAATGGTAAAAAATTTCAATCATCAATGAAATTAATTTACGATTAACCCGGATCTGAATTTGACCTGTCAGTTTATGTTACTTTCAGATAATCTGAATACATTTAAAATGATCTGTCATGATTATAGAATTTCGTAGTTCATTCTTCTTAAAGTTTTCACATTACTCTTCCATTAAAAAACATTTTTGTAAGTGTTTCGCGAAAAATTATCAAAAGATATGGGTTTAAAAATAATCCACTACTAACTGTTCTAATCTTGTGGTATTTTTCAATATGTTGTAATATACATAATCTCTTATACATAATAAAGTAATATACATAACTATTTGCATAAACATATTTTACACTTATTCCAGCGATTCACCTATGTGGTAATGACGGTTCTGTGTAATGATAACAATTGTAATACTACACATTTTCCACACACGCAAATAGCAAACTGTGATCACGCATAAATCACATGGCAATAAATATCAGTAATGTTCATTGAAATAATGATTATATAAATTACAATATTATGAGATTCATATAGATACGATAAGCCTCATAATTAGAAGGAGATTATCTATTTCAAATGTTAATAGCATACTAATTTTAATTGATAAAAGCTGTATGATTAAAGCTTCAAAAACAGTAAAAATGGGTTTATTCAACTGTTTACATGTTTCGATTCTACCTGAGTCAATTTCAAAACAAGTAGGTAACGATATTCTAAAATTGCACGGTCTATGAAAGGCCATCATTCAATTTTTTACGTTCTTTTTCATATTGTGCACGTTATTTTTTATTTTACTTGGATATTTATTTCTATTTTTCGTAATCATTCACTAAATCGAGCCATAATTTTGGTTAAGTTAAATCTGCATCGTTACATATTGAATTTTTACATGTTACGATCTCTATGGTTTCTCTTATAACAGATGGATAGTATAGAATGGAGCAAAAAATTACCTTACTTTCATTGAAATGTACACTGCTCAAAAAAATTAGGGGAGCAAGCAAAAAAGAGAAGAGAAATGTGCAAGACAGCCATGTATGGGCATAAAATCGATAGTACAAGTATATCAATGCGCAATACAGAAAAAAAAGACGCAAAAAAATTGTAAGGTAGCTTTTATTCTTTGAAAAGATGAAAAGAACATGAAAAGATGGTTAAGGGCAACAATTTGGTTTCATGTAAATGATTAAAAAAAAGTATTGTTTAGAAATGATGCAAGATTTTTAATATGGAGTGTGGTCTCCTCGAACAGCTAAGACCTTCACACCTGTTTTCCATGGATTCGATGAGGTTATAGATAAGACTTTGGGGAATACTGTTCCACTGCTCACGGATAGCAATCTCCAAGTCCCGCACAGTAAAAGGAGGCCTCGGTCTCGCAGCAATGCGTCGTCTACGTATCTCCCAAACATGCTCGATTGGATTTAGGTCAGAAGAGCATGCTGGTCATTCCATACGCTGTATTATTTTAGCTTCAAACATGTTTTCCTCAAGACGAACTGTATGAAGTCTGGCATTATCATGCATGTGAAAAAAGAAATCACTAATTGCTGCAACATAAAATACGACATGAGGTCTCAGTATCTTGCCTGTATAACTTCGGATCGTCAAAGTGCCATTCTGAATGATATGTAGGACCGTACGTACACCTATGCTGATTCCAGCCAATAGCATCAACCCACCTCGTAACAAATGTGGTATTATTTTGAGTGCCTCTTTCTCTACATGCCAAAACACATCAGATGTCACATCCAGACTGAATCGGGACTCGTCTGTAAACAGAATTTGACTCCAACAACGTTGCCTCTAAACTCGACGTTCAGTTCTCTGCTTTCTTTTGGCTGCACAGTGGCTTGAGGTCAACGGAATACAGACCATTGGCTTACGTGCAAAGAGAACACCCTGATGAAGCCTATTTCGGACTGTTTCCCTGGGCCCCCTTCGTTCTGTGGCCAAGAACAACTTTGTTTGCAGCTGAATAGCATTGCCCGTTCGTCCTCGACGAGCTGTTAACAGTATATCGGTCATCAGTTTCTGTGTTAGCACGTTTTAGATCTTGCACTTGTGGATGACTACCATTCCATGTGCCTTGGAATTAACCCTACAGCCTTTCATGAACACTTCTTGTGACTCCAAAAGCGCCCACTACACTTTGTTGTGTTTCCCCAAATTTAAGTGGCCCGATAACACGCCAAGCCATGGATTGCGGTAAATCATGTTGCTGTGACATTTTTAAGCCACCTTTTCTCAAAACACAAGCTGAGCAATTGAATTTTACAACTGAGGCAGTAAAACAGATGTTTTTGCAAAATCCCGTTTTCTGCACTTATCCCCTTTTTCTAGTTTTTGACGTCATAAAGTTTAATTTACATGTGAAGTTTTCTTTATCTGTTTTCTACAACACTTTAAATTATGGATGTTTTACTTTAAGTTAAGTATCGGTGTAAATATTTCCGTAATTTCGTTAACACCATGTGCTCCCCTAATTGTTTTGAGCAGTGTACATTTGAAATTATTAGATTCTACTGAATCCGAGGGAATAGATTTGGACGAGGTTTCACTGTGAAACGTTTTCACTGTTTTGGTGGGGAGAAGAATATAATACCACAAACAAAAAGATTGACTGGATACAATGCATAAGTGTCAGAAGTGGTTCCATGAAACGTGTACAAACTATGAAGATCTTTCCCAAAAATGTGGTAAAATTTTACGAAAAGTGAAGGATTGAAATTATACTTCAGATTTTGTTTATTCGAATTTATTCACTGGCTTCCCGTGATATAATTGCATCTTTAAAAATTTCCACATATTTTTCATCATTAACTGCTTGAAATGTGTTATGTTTTGCTATTTTAACTTCATTGTTTCTTTCTTATATTGGATGGTCATCTCTCCTCGGCTTGAAAGACGGATTGCCATCTGCCATTTTAATTTCAGTTTTGTTTGCCACTTTTTGTTCTCGATATTTAATTATTTTTATTCAAAATATGATGAGGATATGTATAAGAATTTCAAATAGGAATAAATATTTCTTGTATCTGCATTCTAAGAATTTTTATTTCAATCTTTAAAAACTATGGCCCTCTATCCTAGAGTTACCCTAAAGGTAATTCCATACTCCGTAGCGTAAAATTTTACGAAAGAAATAAAACTGATACGCTGCTTCTGCAAAAAGTTATTTTCCCAGAAAAGTATAGACACAACAAACAAATATAATATCGCTCACTACGCATCATGGCCTAGAAAAAAATTTAATACGAAAATAAGAATCTAGTGCATCTTTTTTGGCTAATAAGATATATTTCCAAATGATTACTGCAAATGAGTATTTTTCTGCGATTGATAAGGCAATTTTTTTTTATTCTTTTACTATTTTTTATGGTACACTATAAACTCAAATACAAGGTATACAGTATACGTGTAGCAATGAGAATTTCTTTTGTAAAAAAAAAAAGTTCAAAAGTTGACCGATATATGGCGCTGTACTCATCATAAGATGGTAATTAAAAGATGTGGCATGCACCGCACATTACACATGTGGTAAAAAGACGGGAAACATGCAGTTCCTGCTATTCCGCGTCTAAGAATGTAGTCATGAAGGAATCAGTGTCATCAGTGTCAGTGATGACACACTGTCAGACACTGTCAGACAGTGTGTCTGACACACTCTCCCTCATAGTGAGTCATCAGTGAAGGATCGGGCTCTAATTGTGAAGCCTTTTTACAAGAACGGTGACTGAGTGGCAATTGCATTGAAGAAATTCCGAACATTAAAGGGTTTAAGAAGTGGCTTTGAATCGATGACTGCATTTGGTCTGAAGAAGATGTTGATAAATTTGAAGAGACTTGACGTGAAATGTGGCAAAAGGAGGAAAGCAATTGCTTCGACTTCAGTGGAGTATATGGGTACAACATTACAGGGAGTGTCAAGAAGTTCTTTTGAACGTACAGTGCACAAGGAATTTCCCGAAATTTAGACATGCCTATCTACACGGTTCGTAAAATTTTACGAAGCATCCTGCAATGCTATCCATATACAAAATTATGCATGTTCAGGAGTTGCTTCCTGTTGACCTGCCAAAACGAGTTCTATCTCCAAGGTTCTGTCAATACACAAATCTGCAGAACATGCGCAAGTGATAATCCATTCTAAATGCAACCATTGCTTCATTCTACAAAGGTCAGTGCGTGGTGCGGATTTACGGCAGCATTTATCGTTGGCCCTTTTTTTTTTCGAGGAGATTGGTCCTTCGGGTTCTATCACCTGTACCGTCAATGAAACACGCTATTAATCTGTTTTACGCAACCAGCTCAGTCCGGCACCTTAACAGCGCAGATGTGTGGATAGCACAACTTTTATGCAAGATGGCGTTCCTCCGCACACTGCAACACCAGTGAAGCAGCTCTTAAATCTGCATATTAGAAATGACAGAATTATCAGTTGCCATTTCCCAACAATCTAGCCGCCAGCACCGCCTGACCTGAACCCTTGCAACTTCTGGCTGTGGTGTTACCTAAAACGTGTTGTGTACGGGGTTCAAATTACGAACTTAAGTGAATTAAAATACGCATTACGCAGCACATTTACAATATCATTAATAAAATACTATGATCTGTTGTGGAACATGCTTTTTCGCTTTCAGCTCGTAGGAGAAAACGGTAGACAGCATATTGAACATTTCTTAAGCAAGTCGTAACCAACTTAACTTTCTTAATGGTTTCATCAGTTTTTGCTTTTTCTGCTGGTTTTTGCCTAGGAACAGTTAAAAACAGATTTCATTTTTGCTTTTTATAAGGTTTTTGGCCTAGGGACAATTAAAAACTGATTTTTTCCGATTTTTTGTGGCACCACCTTGTCGTGGTGGATAGACTCTGAACAAAGAGTGCCACTAGCACAACAATATGTCACGTCATTTAATTAGCATGTTTTATGACGAGTACAGCACCATCTATTGGTCAACTTTTGACCTCTGTTTCTTTCGAAAAAAAATCCATTGCTTCACGTATACTCAGATGAAATATCAGGTCATTCTGACCAGTGGTTCTTTTTTACGGCCTTTTGAAAGTGCAATTTCAGATATAACCACCCGTATATTAAATTAATTAAAGAACACAGTAATTTTATATTTAGCTGCTAAAGTTAATTCAAAAGTGTCATTTGAAATTTGAAAATTTTTTAATGACGAGTACAACGCCATCTATTGGTCAACTTTTGACCTCTTTTTCTTTCGAAAAAAAATCCATTGCTTCACGTATACTCAGATGAAATATCAGGTCATTCTGACCAGTGGTTCTTTTTTACGGCCTTTGAAAGTGCAATTTTAGATATAATCACCCGTATATTAAATTAATTAAAGAACACAGTAATTTTATATTTAGATGCTAAAGTTAATTCAAAAGTGTCATTTGAAATTTCGATAGGTCTCATAACGATAATTTTGGATGGCTGTAATATTTTAAGCAGAAATCTAACTAAAAATATCTCTTTCAATTACAATACTTCTAAAAGTAATTTTTTAAATATTATATATTTAACCTATAGACCATCATATTCAGCGTAATCTATTTCATCTTAATCTTAAAAAGTACTTTTGTATGAATTAGTAGACGTTTTAAAAAAGAAAGTGTAATATTCCGAACTAATATGCATTTTTATAGCGTTAGAAGAAAAATAAAGAATTTTTTTACCGATATAAATGTTAAAATGCTTCAAGAAAATCACATAAAAAATTATGAAGCCTCAAAGATAACTATTCATAAAACAAAATTGTTACATTATTTTTTTTTTTTTAATAAAGACAACTAAATGGGAAAATAATGAACATATGAATTGATTTCTTTTAAAGGGAAATAGAAGTAAATACGGTGATAAAATAACTATCATTTACATAAGTGTAAGTTTTTCTCTCTAATAAAAAGGAAAAAAATGGGAATATATAACGGAATGAGATACTGATATAAATAATTTGCTTTCTCGGAATTTTTTAACTATTATTCATAATCCGTTACTTATAGTAATAAAATATTTTATCTCATTTATAAAAGCATTATATGCTAGATAATTTATAAAATTTAAGTAACATTTGATTAAAAAAAAGTGTATATCACTCTGCAATGTCCTGAGTTAATTTTTATTTTGCTAACTTATGAGGAAAAATGAAGAAATTATTCCATCAACATACGCCATATATTTCTAAATCTTACTTCCTTTGAAAATATTAATTATTATTGATAATGTTTTTCACATATACAAAAAATTTAATTCTATTTGGAAAAATATTTTTTAGTTGATTTTTTTTTAATAATGTTTTTAAAATCATATACATGGAACGAGTAAGTAGTTTTGGAAGTTCAAACCATTTCGAAAGTGGCTGTAACGATAGTCTTGACACTTGCCGCCTATACTAAATAAAACACGAAAAAATGATTAAGATGGATCCTGTATCAAGGAAAAACTGACATATATTATGACTCATTTTCTGACTCATTTTTAATTGTAAAGGCACAAAATTGGCAGGACGGACTATAAAAACGATTTGGAGTCGAATTGCGTTTTGCATTTTTGATAAATAAGTTACTTAGCGAGTTATAAGTGAATTTTATCACGTGACGACAGGTTTTTCCCCTTTTTCTTGCTATCACATCCGAATATTTGGTTCAGAAAGCTAACTTTAACAGTGTTTTCTGAAATATCTTCTTCGTTTACAAAAAAAAATGGAAAACGTCTTTCAATTGCATAGATTCTGAATCACAACACCTGCCAATTTCATGCATTTCTGAAGAAAAACGAATTAAAAAATGTGTCAGAAAGTATTCCCTTTTGATTTGAGAACAGCCCTATTTTTTTCTGTCAATCTTTTGTAATCTGAGTTTCCTCCAATACTATGTGTCATGATCAGTACCTCGACTAGAGAAGATTTCTACTCTATGGGATGTAATCTAAGTCGAATTTTGGATCGTTCCGTCGTAGCCCTAAGATAGATTGCCGACTCTTTAATATTTCAGATAACATTGTCTTTGGAATTATGCATAAATTGTGTGGTCAAAAAACTTTTTTTGGATAGCTTGCACTCAATTACAATTTATAGAAAGCAAGACACATGTTATGACTCGAGCAAAAGAAAATGATCAGGCAGTTCTAGGCTTCAGTCAAGTTCATTTTGATAGATTTAAACAAACACTTAAACTTGCTGCCGTTGTACTGTCATTCGCAAAGGAGTTAAAAGCAATTGAGCATAAATTTTGTAGATACAGTTTTTGTTGATGAAAGGATGTGTGACGGAATAATATTCCATAAAATAAAACTAAAGTTGTTTCTAATCATGCTTCTGAAAAACTGTCTTTTACAATACCAATATAGGTCACTAATAAATAGTCTGTGAAATGTAAAGTTTGGAGGTCTTAAGCAAAAAACACATAAGACCATCAAATTTTTACACTTTTTTTAATGCGGATTCTCGAAATGCGGCGAGTAATGTGGATTCTCTAAATTTGACAGAACTTTGCATATATATTTTTTAATGGCAAAATTAGAAATAGTTTCTACGAAACATGCCACATTTTTGCCGAAGTCGTTTATTTTTTCACTAACCATCGACGTGGATACCGATTTCGTAAAAAGTTTAACTTTCATTTTTAAAACAAGGGGGCTCTGCCCCCATGAGCTAAGCTTGCCAACCAATATTGAGACAATGCAAACTCTGAAATCACGATAATTTGATCTGCTATATAAAGATTGCGAAAGATTGAAATTGTACTATAATTCAAAAAACCAGTACCGATCTCCCTGTAAACGGGTTTCAATTATTTCCCTTTGATTGGAAAATTTTAAGGCCAGATCAGCTGCCGTTAATCATCTACTGGCTGTTTTCATGTTTGATTAAATAAGATCAGTTAAACGTTTGAAAAAAGCCAATATATATATAAATATGCAAACAGAGTCTTTGCCTCCTGGTATTTTTTTAACAACGCTATAAGAAAATTGTTTAAAATAAAACATGTTAAGTGTATCGTTTTAAATTTAATGTAATTTTCAGAAGTTTTCTGTCTCTTTTTAATATTCACGTGAAAATATTTATGTTGTTAGAAAGGAAATATTATTTGCGCTGCCTTAGAATTCGCAACAATCCCAGCAAAGAGGAAATTGCTGTCCAGCAGCAAGATAGGTGTATGGTTATATAATGTATGGTTATAGTATGTAAAACTTTTTTAATGGAACGATTTTGACCAACTTTAACATTAGCTTACTTTTTGATTTAAAATCTGTCTGCTTCAGCAATTTATCAAACAGTTCTCTATAATACTACTAATTTTCACATTTTTGTATGCAGTAGTTTTTTAATATTAGCGAAGAAAGCTTCTAGGTCACAAAAAATTCATTTTCTGTGGCGGTGACAGCATTAGTTACTTTTTTTTTTTTTTTTTTTTTTTTTTTTTTTTTTAAATAGAGACAAACATGGAGTAGTGCATTGAAACTATGCCTTATATCATCAGGTTAAAAAAATTTTACATTCTAAATTTTCTTCTGAGAAAAATTATTTTTTCTTCTCTTTCTTTAAAAAAAAACTTTTTAAATGTACTTTTTATACTCAAATGACTCCTTATGAGGTCGGAATCTAAGAACTAGACCCTCCAAAAGAAAGACGTCATAGTTAGAAGAAAACGAGCATTTTCATTTGAAAATTTGAAAAGTGTTTTTACCATTGCGTTTGCGTGACATCATTTTCAGTTTTTTTACGTCTGACCTTGCTGATACTATGAGACATTGATATAAATATATCACCCATAACTTATTGATCTTCTGGAGGTATTCACATTTTCATATCTACAGGAAAAAGGCAAATATTTCAAGTCTTATACAGATAAAATTCATATATTCAGTTTTAATTATTTATTTCAGTTAAAATAATTGCTAACATTTATTATGTCTATAGGAGGCTCTAAATGAAGCGATATTTCAACTTTAAGGAAAGAAGCGAGATTTATTTTTGAAAGAAAGAAACCAGAAGAATTAATTACCGACCGGTCAATGATGCTATCAATGATAATCAACTTATAGCGTCTAGTCTAGACCAATGCAAGCAGCTAAGGAAATAACAATGAAAAGGATTGCATATTTGATAAAATGTATTCCCACAATGAAATATATCAGGATCTCAACCCCAAGAAGTATTATATCAAATGCGTACATTAAAAAGGCTGTGACAAGCTGTCGAAACAAACGAAAAACGCGTCCAACCCTTACGTGATGCACATAACTATACAATTAAGCACATAGCAAACAAAATGAATAAGTAGCGCAGTGTTGAATTCAGAAACTTTTCTCCGGGAGGAATTTCTGTAGCTCCGGGGGGGGGGGGGGGATTGCTTTTTCTGATCATTGAAAACACACAATCTTAAATCTGCCGGTGGGTGGATCTCAGTACTCCGGGGGGAATGCCCGCCCCGGGACACCCCTGAATTCAACACTGAAGTAGCAGATTCAACATTGAGAAAAACAAAGACTCTTTAACAGCAGATGGTTACGATTTTTTGAACAGAACCTAATGCGAACTTGGAAATGTGCAGCTAACAGAGATAAAACGTACCAAAGCTTGAGATATTTTTACGTCCAGTACATTTATTGCAAAGTTACTTAATTTCATCGAATTAACCATAATTTATTTCGCTGCTGCCTACACAGACGAACTGAATTTCAATCTTTGCTCGCAGATTCCCAAATGATTTGTCATTACCCTTTTTAGGTGCGTTCGTAATTATATAAATACGTAGCACCTATGGTCGTCGTCTGCTCCGTTCATCTGTTTGTCCGCATATAACAGTGCAAAAACTACCCAATCGAATGGTTTAAAATTTTATATATATATTCGTTGCAAAATTTTGTCGAATCATTTGAAATTTTATGAAAATCGAATTAAAACATAAAAAGATATTAATAAAAGTTTTCTTCATTCTATTAAATCCTATCATACCTAATTAATTCAATGATATCCCATGACAGGTAAAGATTCTAGGTTGCCATAATGATTACGACAGATGGAGTCATATTATTCCCAAATTACTGAAATTAATATATATAATAGTAATATATTTTGTATTCATGCATTTTGTATTCA
The DNA here is from genome assembly GCA_963932465.1 of Maratus speciosus. Classification (NCBI taxonomy): domain Eukaryota; kingdom Metazoa; phylum Arthropoda; class Arachnida; order Araneae; family Salticidae; genus Maratus; species Maratus speciosus. Next base: position 282,139,179 of record OZ010788.1, on the reverse strand, counting down.
TGCATTTAAGAGTGCAACAGCTATTGCACTCAGATGTGAATATTTATAAAACTAATTACGATAGGGGAGGTCGGGGCTAGTAGGCGTAGTTTTTAGTTTGATTTTTATTAATTTTTTTATAAAGTTTTTCATGAAACAACTGTACTTTTAGAGAACAGACATTGGGCTATAAATACCCGGAGTTTTGAGTTTGTAGCTTTTGTAGTTCGTGTTTAGCGGAAGCCTAAAGTAAAAGGAAAATTGTGCGCCAACCTACGGGGCAAGTTGCCTATACCTATGGGGTAAGTTGGTACACGCTTTATAAAAATTTAAATTAAACTCAAATAAGACACGCAGTTAAGAGAAATCAATTTCATTATAACCAGTAAGTTTAAACAAAGACATTATCGTCCTACAATGTAAATTCTAAATTATACAGACATAAAAATAATGAATAAAACATTAACATTGAGTAACTTCTATCCTACTCGATATCATCATCAGAGTTACAGTTGTCACAAATAAAATAACGAGTGTCTCCATTTCGGCAAGCTTCCTGTGCCCAAAATTTTGCATTTCAACCACTTTTCTCGGTGTTTGCTGTTTTTCAAGCGACCAGCATACACCAGACACCGAGGCAACTTGCCCCGTGTTCAATGCGCCTACTAGCGCCATAATAAATTTCTTCACAAAAGGGAAACGTAACCATCTAAGCATAAATAATACAAGTAAATCACGTATGGGGTAGGTACGGTTAATCATACACTAAGAAAAACAGCACAAGTTAAATCGCAATTATTAAGATAAGTATTAGAAAATAGAAAAAGAATGAAGCAACAAAAAATTACTTATGAGTGAAAAAAAAAACAGAAAAATCGTAATAAATGTCCACTGCGGGCAGGTAACGCTGTAAAACTACAACGAGGATTGTAATAACCAAGAAGAAAGGTTTTCTGTGACTGGTTACGCAATCTATCCACAAACAGGCGATTTATGAGGACTGCGCCTACTTACCCCTGTAGCCAACTAGACCCGGTCTCCCCTGCGAACGACCTCATTTATCCCGTCTGACGTGCAATTTTAAAATTGTCGTCCATTTGCTGAACAGTTGTACAAAAATATTAGAAATTTAAATTCCTGTTTTGCTTTGGCTTCATTGGAGATACTTTATGACCAAAGGAATAACACTAATCACTAATCACCCACTCGTGGACAGCCAACCTTTCGGTATAGGAGCTGATTAGTCCACGAGGGGAAAACACATATCTACTACCCCGCGGAGACTCCAGTACTTGCGAACAAGCCCGGAAGCTCCAGCAGGCTGGAAGACCCTGCTTAATGAAAATTACATGATTATTACAGGTAATTCACAATGGGTTGCACTATTGAGCAAACCGGAGAAATTTTACAGTTATAGTTGATGATGAATAGTTAAAATTATGTTATAAAATAAAGTTAATATAGGTACTTAATAATTTGAATGACTCCAGATGGTCAAATGTATTTTTTAAGTACTGAAAATGCAGCCAACGGATGACTCGAACAACCGCCAATCACCGAAATACACTTGATTCAAGCAAAAATTAAAATTAGATGTACTATACAAAGAAATCAGTCCACTATAAAACCAGCGATTGGAATAATTATACATGGAGAACAAGAAGGGACTTTGAGTTCAATGATGCCGGACTACAATAAAAGTGTTTATACATGGAAAACTGTACGTTAATTCTTATTCCATTTACCTTAATTTTTAATACATTTAGCAAACTGAATTATTATTTTGGAGATAATTGAATAGAATTTTTTTTATTGCGAATTCTTTTTTGCTTAAAATACAAACATATTATATATTTAAAAGCATTTTGAGCTATAAGAAAAATCTGATTTCACAAAAAAAAATAAAATCCATATTTTAAAAAGCAGTAAAAAATGGTTTCGTATACAGCATGTGGAATGTTATTCCGAAAAAACTATATTATATATTTTTAAAATGTCTCGCGGCAAATATAGAAATGCATTACAAGGACACAGAATGGTTGAGAGTAATGCAAATATTATGATATAAGAAAAATATTTATGTTCTTCTACTGAGACATAAATAAAATAAAATGATCTTTCAGATTTTTAAAATTACTCTAGATTTTTACTTTCTTCATTGAGTATACCAAAATATAGATCGCTGAAAAATTCATTTTTTTTTTTAACTATTAAAGATATTATGTTTTTTTCTGTTACGAAATTTGTTTTAACTTAATTCACAAATGTATTAAATATTGAAAATCATTTTAAGTTAGAAAAATCTCATTCATCAAAATAATAAAATTATCTCTCTATACTAAAAAAAGTAACTATTGATGTCAATGATTTTTTTTTTTTTTTTTTTTTTTTTTTTTGTGACAGAAGATTTTTCTCGGCTAAAATAAAGAAAACTCCTGCACAAAATAATATGAAAACCAGTAATATTATAGAGAAGTATTCAATAAATACATTGATGCCGACAGTTTTTAAATCGAAGAATTATTTAAAGAGTTATTTAATGTTGAATTCAGTCAAAATAGTTCCGTTAAAAAAGTTTTATAGAAACATAAAGTAACTACCGTTTAAATTGCGCCCCTCACAACGACTCTTATCACAAATGCACCCCAGAAGTTCCCTAGCACAGCGCGCTGGCTCATCAGATGCTTTGTTTACTTTCAGCTTAAAAGCGGAGCGTTGCATATCCTGTCTTCAGAGTTTTTAGAAATAAAAATTAGAAAATAGCTAGTAAATATCATTCATGTACAAGTTAAATGAGCTTTATTTAAAACCGGATTTAAATTGCTTGATATCATCATTTATTTTTATTATTATTTTTTTAAAATCTGGATAAAATCAGTTTATTTTTTCTTTTGGATTGATTTTTACTGGAGACGGGATTTTTTATTTATTAATGTTCAATAAAGAAAAATTAAAACAATATTACAGACAAGTTAAACGTACTGAATGAGGGAACATTTTATAGAATTTCTGTCTTTTAGAAAAGAAAAAAAAACTCGCTATTATTTTATGAAAGTAAATACTAGAATACATTTAAAAAAAAAAAAATCTGCCTTTTAAGTATTGATGCGAGATACAATACCCTACAAATAAAAGTATGGATAAATATTCTTTTTTAAAAACAGCTTCATTTCCTAGTTAGATGATCACTTTATTTTTGTGAGTACATAACTAGACTGATGTGCCAATCCCAAACTATATTCTATCTCATACATGTTAATAATTCAAAATTCGCTACCACAGTACTAAAATTAAATGACAGTCTATGTCCATCATGAGGATTGTAAAGGTATATAAGTTAGTTGAATTGGATGTGTTTAATAAGAAGATATAAGTATCGCATTGTTTCAAACAAATCATTGAATTTCGGAACCCGACCTCTTAGATGTTCGCTACCAAAATTCCAACCCAAAGTACATAAAATCAACACCTCTTGTTTAATAGACACCCAAGTCTAAAAAGCATCTATTTACGTGAAAATGTAACAGAATACTAAGTTTGATTAAATTCTGTGCATTAGTTTTTCAGCTATAGCTTTTGCGAAAATCGTGAAAAATTCAATATAGCAGCGCCGCCTGTTGTGCTATTTACACCAAAAGCTAATCAGTAACAGCTTACATCAACGTCTAACTGAATATGAAGTTTTATGAAAATCAGTGCATTAGTTCTTTAAAAAGAGCTATTAATTACTCAGAAATCGTACAGAAAGCAGAACAGCAGCGCCAACCTGTTGAGCGATATACACCAAAAACTAATCAAGCTAGCTTATATCAAGATCTAACTGAATCTAAAGTTTAATTATATTCCGTACATCAATTCTTGATAGAGTTATTGTTGAAATCGTGAAAAAAAATCAGCATAGCAACGGCACCTGTTGGGCGATATACACCAAACACTAATTAGCACCAGTTTATATCAAGATCTAACTGAATCTATAGGTTTGTGAAATTTCGTGTATTAGTTATTGAGGTAGAGAGCCCACAAAATTTTTGTCACATACAGATAGACTCACAGACAGGGTGGCAGACAGACATTTTCTAAAAACCATTAAATCGTGTTCAGGATTTTCTAAAACGTATAAATCCATCAAAAACCGGAAGTCGAAAATTTTCTAGAATCCGCCTAATTGCTTCTTGTAAAGATAGAAGAAACTAAAAATGGGAAACATGGATTTTTCATTTACAATTTTTATTAGTAATCAAAATCAGTACAAAAACCCTCAACGAGTTAAACGTTTGTGACACAGTACTTTAGCTTACGGATCTAAAAAATTTAAATATAGGTTTTAAACATAATGATATCAAAATTTGGGTAACGCTACGTTATTAATTAAAAGAAAAAAATATCATCATTTTCTTTTTTTATTTATATTCGCAAGTGCAAACATTTCGCAAGTGCATTTTCAACACCAATTGATATATATACAATTTATTCACTAATGCTTTTCCATTCAGGTCTCTCATAAATTAAAAATATGGGTTTTAAATGAGATGATATGAAAATTTGAGTGGCGAATTTGTAGGACTTTAAAAGGTTTATTTTAAAATTCGATAAAAATTATTTTTGGTTTCTCTTTTTAAATATATTTTCACATCCAAACAATATTTTCAATTTTCCAGCAAACTGTTAAATATATCACATTTTCACTGAGCCTATATCATAGATTGGAATATATTTATTTCAATCGAGTTATCTATTGTGTCAAGCTATCCAAAAATCATAAGTAAAATTTACGTAAATGTTTTGTTTGCGTCATAGTAGCCAAATTAAATGAAATATATGCAAATCGATAACATGATAGAAAGAAAACCCGATAGTATTTTTTTATTATTATTCTTTATTTAAAAAAAATAATCTATAACATCTTCTGTTCAGTAAAAGGAATAAATAAATAATTACTGTTAAGTTTGCATCGTTTAATGAGCACGTGGAAAGCATGTTCAAAGTTTAGTCATATATGAATTTATCGCTTCATACTTTGCACTCACATCTGGAGTCCCTGATGACTGATAATTAAGAACAGTGAAGTTCATAGCAATACATCAAGAATGTCTCATTTAAGCCGATACAGCTCAAATCAATGAGTAATGTAGAAAATTTCCGATAAAACAAACAAATTTTTGGAATACAGATAATTTCGGCCGAATTTTCAGCAGCATTTTCCCCGAAAACGAATGTTTGGTGAAATTCAGATTTTGGGCCGAAAACGTAACGAATATTTCTATCAATCTACACTTAAAGTTATTAAAACTTTTAAATCTATTATTCGGAACTCGTTAGTCGCTGATTCACTGATCTCTAATGCCAGATATTTAAGATCTGATTACTTACCTTTACCTAAGAAAGCCATTCTAAAAACTAATATTCATATACTATTAATCTTTCTTTTAAATAAACAATCAGAGATTTGATAAGTAAAAAAAATAACAAAATTAACAAAAATTGTATTCATAACATCTAAAGGACTACATTTTTATCCAGAAATATTCCTTTATATTCATCTATTTATTTTATTCAGAAGCAATAAATAAAAATTTAAACTATTTTTACTATTTAAAATCATTTTGCTCCCCACGCCTATAACAACAAACGCACACACGAAAAAAAAAAAAAAAAAAAATCTAAATCTCTCGTTACCTTCGATAAACAAGTAAGAAAAATCATGCGTACAGCATAGATTATGAAACACTTTCCAACACTCCCTGAAAGCTTTAACGAAACTTCGTTACTTAGGGAAATAAGGTAAATAAGATAACTAAGTAAACATTTAAAAATCAGATTTCAGTAGTTACCGCCCAGACCCAAATATGTATTCCAATTCTTTTGAACAGCCCTGTATTCGATCTATATGTTGATATATATACTATATAATGGGAAAATTTAGTTTAGTAAGAAAATGCATAACAGGTTGAAATTCATCTTTCAGCAATTTATACTAATAGATGGAAACATACTTCAATACTTTTGTACAGCCCTGTAGTTTACCTAGTACCTTTATTACACGCCACTATTTAGCTAAAATTTAATTCAAACTAAAACACGCTTAAAACTACTGAAATTACATTTCCAGAAATTATCACCCATAGACGGCCATGTATCCAACTATTTGCGTGGCTCTGTATATCATTTTATCTATATTCTACAAATATTTTTTAATACACTAAATTCAGTTCACCGTAAAAATGCATAACTCCTTTAAAACCCACCTTTAAGCAATTTATGCTCATACTCAGTAACCTTTACGAATTCATTTCTGTAGCTCTATATACCGGGTGTCCTAAAAAAGACTGACTGATTTTAAAATTCAATAGCTTGTAAACGGTGACAGATATTTAAAAAATTCTTGCAGGAGGGTTATGCATAAGGTCAAAAGTTTTTTTACAGTGATTTTCAATTTTAGTTCGAATTACAAACAATAGATGGCGTTGCGATCAATAGACGCTAAATTCGGGCTCGATTTTTGGTACTTCGTGGCCCGGATAATACATTTCCATCTCCTTTTCCGCATGAAACAAGAGAAAGGACCAAAAATCTAGCCTGTATTTAGCGACTATTGCTTACAGCGCCATCTATTGTTTGTAATTCGAACTAAAATTGAAAATCACTGTAAAAAAACTTTTGACCTTAAGCATAAACCTCCTGCAAGAAATTTTTAAATATCTGTCACCGTTTGCAAGTTATTGAATTTTAAAATCAGTCAGTCCTTTTTAGGACACCCGGTATGAATTATAGTACTTATACGCACTTTATAGTATGCATAAATATAGTGAACAAGTAGGTAAGTGTGATCACATATCGCACAGAGGGTTTCGTTTAATATTTCTTTCAAAACATTTTATCCTTTTGAAAAATCTGTTAGTTCCACATTTCGCAACCAGGAACGCACTCTATTCTAAACAAACCTCTATCCGAACGAAACTCCGTTTTATATACTATCCGTAGATATATTAGTCGAGGGGATTGGGCCGACAGCACCCGATATAAGTAAGCGCCCCTGGCGGTAAAAAGTGGAACTAAAATATGTAAGGCTATGGTGCATAATATGAAAGAATGGTCAAAGGGGTGTCGGCAAAAGTTGGAAAATTGCTCCCCGGGTGAAAAGGGCGGAGGTTACAAAAATTGCTTAAAATACACAAATTAGAGCCCGGCGGAGTAAATAATATAAAACTTTTTGAAATTTTTTTGATTTGCCGTGTGGTCTGAGATATTCAGCTATACGTCTGCGAAAATTCATGTCTCCAAATTAATTAGGGGCTTTCTTAGAAAGAAATGCTTAAAATACATATGTGGTACCTCAAAGGGTTAAACATAAGACTTTTTCAAAATTTTATGATTTGTCGCCTGGCCTCAGGTGTTCTGCTATAAGTATGCAAAATTTCAAATCTCCAATTTTATAAGTGGCTCAGTTAGAAAGAATTGCTTAAAATACGCATGTGGAAGCCCAAAGGGTTAAATGTACGATTTTTTTTTTTTAATTTTATAATTTGTCGTTTCATATGAGGTGCTCAGCTATAAGTATGCCAAATTTCACGCCTCCAACCTAATTAGTGACTCACTTAGAAAGAATTGTTTAAAATACACATGTGGGAGCCCAAAGGGTTAAATGTACAACTTTTTCAAAGTTTTATGATTTGTCGTTTGATGTGAGGTGTTCAGCTATAAGTATGCAAAATTTCACTCCTCCAACCTAATTAGGGGCTCACTTAGAAAGAATTGTTTAAAATACACATGTGGGAGCCCAAAGGGTTAAATGTACGACTTTTTCAAAATTTTATCATTTATCGTATGATGTGTGGTGTTCAGCTATAAGTATGCAAAATTTCGTCTCCAACATGCATAATTTCTGAGAACGGGCTCTGTGACAGACGGTCAGACAGACAGACAAAGGAGCGAGACGAATAGGGATTCGTCAGATGAACGAAACCCTAAAAAAGGACATATCATAATTAAAAATGCATTTCGAGCAATCATTAGTAATATACAGTAATTCGGATACAATATAGTATCTGAAATATTTTCAAATACACCGCAAACAATTTCCCCTACACCATTATGAACGGAATTATTTTGTGTGGCCCTGTAAATGAACAATAACTATTCTTTGCACCGCATATTCAACAGAATGCATATTTTAGTGGGCTTCATAAATTAATATCAATTTTACTATGTTTGAAAGAGTGTAACACCATTAAAAATCATTTGAAACGATTTTTTCCCATTGGCCGTAATGTAACGGAAAACTTTTGGCTGCCCCTGTAAATGCACTAAACATGCTACAAACTTCATTTACAATAGGGATTGTGCTGTGGTAGAGGTCACTAACCTCCAAAATTTTCAAAACGATCCGAGTATATTTACGAGAGTTAGAGCGCGGACAGACGGACAGACAAACCGAAGTCATAAACACTTTTCAACTTTGTTGGAAAGTGTTAAAAAGAAAAACCATATTTTCCCTTAAAATAGGGACTTCCTCAGTAGCAAAGGGAATTTCGCTGGTGCATTTGTAATAAGAGCCGTTGTGAGAATCGCGATTTAGATGCTAGTCATAAACTATGTATAATAATCTAGCCATCTTTTGCAGGAACATACATTACAAGTTTGCAGTGTATAGAATTAACTTTTCTTTTTCTTTTCTTTTTTTTTTTTGAGGTTTTTTTCATTTTTGTATTCAAATTTTCATCATTACAATAGAGATTTATTTCATATTTAGAAAAGGCCATGCTTTTAAATTGTTGCCGAATTCCAAAACAGCGCAAAGGATAATATTTCCTTTAAATTAAAAAATGTATTTTCGCATAACTATAAAAAACAGAACGAGAACTTTAAAATAATAATTAAATGATCACGTCTTAAAAGCAGGAAATGGGGAAAATTATGTCATAAAAGATGTATTTATACGTCAATATTAAAAACGAAAGAAATTTTTAAAAGATTAATTGCATCATTATGCGTTAAAAACAGTAAATGGGGGAAAATTACGCCGTATTTAAAAAGGCCAAATAATAATATTGCCAAAAAGTTTCAATTTTAAAATACATTTACACGAGACATTTATTTCCTATTTCGATATAGACTTTTTAACAATTGTTAGCAATTCTAAGACAGCGCAAATAATAATATTTCTTATTAAATAAAAAAAGTATTTTCAACCGAATATTAAAAAGAAAAAGAAACTTTTGGTAAAAATTACTTCAGATTTAAAACGATGCGTTTAAAATGTCTTATTTAAAACAGTTTTCTTATAGCGTTGTTAAAAAATTCAGGCAGAAAGTTACATTGTTTTCTTAATTTATCTTATATAAGCTTATTTTCAAATGTTTGATTGGTCTTATTTGATAAATCGGGAAAACAGGCATTTGCTGTCTCAACAGCAGTTGATTCGGCCTTAAAATCACTCAGTAAAAAGGAAATCAATGAAAACCCGATTACACGGAGACAGCCACTGGTCGTTTCATTCTAATTTAAACTTCAGTAACCTTTGTAAAGCAGATCAAATTAGCATATTTTTAAAGTCTGCGATTTCTGAACAGGGATTGGCGAGTGTAGCTCATAGGGTGACCTCTTATAGACTTTTAATCTTATTATAGTCTCTTAATCTAATTATAGTCTCTTAATAGCCCTCTTAGAGTATCATAAAAAGAGTATTTTAAACACTTTTCAGATACAGCATGCATAGCGCCATTCTGAAAGTGAACATTAATTATTTTTTAAATTCGCATGCAAAATACGAGAAGGTAATATAAGGGTAATAAATAATATAAAAGTGACTAAATATTATGATAAATGAAAAGTTTAGGTTCTTTAGTTGAGATATAAATGTACTATTGTAAAAAGGATGTTTTGAGTTCTTTAATGTAACCCAAGCTTTTAACTTCTTCATTGTATCCGAAAAATACAATTCGATGAGTGTATTTCTACTGAGAATTACTAGCGTCGAAAAATGCTGAGAAATAGTCCATATAGTTCGATTTAGTGCATTGTATATTTTTAAGGAATTACTAACTGCATATGTTTTTTAATATACTACAGGGCCCTGCCTCCTACGAGCTACGCTCGTCAATCCTCTTCCATCCACCGCAGGCTTCAAAAAGACGCTCATTTTCTCTGTTTTAAAAAGACTACCCGATTGCGAGAGATTGAATGGTATTATAACGACCAGTGGCGATCTTTTATAATCGTGTTGTCATTCTTTTTCCTTTCAGTAGGGGATATTTTGGTTCCTAAAGCCGAATCAGCCGCAGTCATCACAGTTGGCGGCTGTTTTCCTAATTGATTAAGTAATATCAATTACACTTTTGAAAATCAGCATATATAAAAGGATTAAGTGAAATGTGTGGCTGCCTCCAGGATTTTTACAACGACGCTATAAGAAAATATTGTTAAATATCACGTGTCTGATATGATGTAATTTCCACCATTAAATGCTTTTCAAACGTAATAATTCAATTACTTCAAAGTTTTCTTTTATTTTTATTATTAGCGTGTAAATATGTTTCTGAATTGAAAAGCATTTATAAATATTATTATTTAGATTTTTTTAAATATGGCAACAGTGAGTAAAAAATAATTGGACATTGACATTGCACGCAACAATATAGTCAGGTATGTGTCTACAAAAACTGGTTAAATTGCTATGCATAGTTTTCGTTCTTATGAAACTTATTTAACTGAACTATCTTGACCAATTTTAACATTAAATAGCTTTTTATTTAATTCTTCGATTTAAAAATTGTCTGCTTCAGCAACTACCTTTTTTCATGTTTTTATATGCAATAGATTTTGCAGTATAAGCCGAAAAAGCACAAAAGTCCGCAATAAATTCAATTGCGGCCGCAGCTTCAGCAGCATTAGCCACTTTTATAGAATTAAGACATTACTAAGTCTATTTTAAACTTAATGCACAAAAACAAGGTAAAGTAAAAACAGTTTCAAGCTGTAAAATAAAGTATTATTTCATAAAGTATTACACAAAATATTTTAAAACGATTAAAAATTGTTTAGGATAGGGCATGTAGCGGTGATTCTGAAAAGCTACAATAATTATCTTTTAGAAATGTAAAGTTAGAATGCGGAATCGTTTATGAGATAAATAAATATTATGACATAAGAATATAGTTTAAAAGTCAGGGTGAAAAGGGTGAAAAAGAACATTACTAAAAGGATATTTTGAGAATTTTTTTAATTAACCCCTTGCCTGTGATGCTCGAACTCAGTCCGGACAACGCAAATGCGCCAGTTTTTGGAATGCCCGACCTGAGTTTAGGCAAGAGAAAAAATCGGTGTTTCAATTCCGTGAAGCCCGAACTCAGTTCGTCCAATGCATAATATGTGTTTTTTCAATAGGTGACGATACTTTCTCGCGAAAAGTTCGGCAGTGTCGAGCCATTTGCCGGATTTTTGCAATTTTTCAGTTCTTAACAAATTTCATTCAAACCATTCACAGAAAGAAAAAAAATCCATTTTTGGCACGTTTTTCTCAAATATATTCCATAGGCAATGGGTTAATCTTGGTGTTTCACTTCACTATGCATGCAGAACATAAATGTGTATGCAGAAGATGTGAGATATATGTTGAAAATCTTTAAGTGTCTATTTATAATGTGTTTTCTGTTATGAATTTTTTTAAACTTAATTACACCATCTTACTTAAAACCATTTTAGTCGAATTTAGTGTAACCAAATTTCATTCTAGAAAATATTTCAATTCATATAACAAATAAAGAGGAAAAGATATTGTATGTAAAGTACACAGAGCGCATTTACATTCTGAAAAAAAAAAAAAAAAAAAAAAAAAAAAAAAAAAAAACATTATGTATCTTTAAAATGTCTCATTCAAAAGGTAAAAACGAAGGACACCGTATCTTTTGAAAAATTGTGTTAACTATTATGATACATAAGAAAACATTTAATGTACTCTTGCTGAGGAATAATTTAGAAAACTATTGAGAAATTGTGAAAACTATTCTGCTAAAAGATATTATTACGGAATATAAAAGCTAAAATTATTTAAAATTATTTATTTTTTCTATTTTAAAATACTACAACTTTCTACTTTACTTTTTTTTCTACTCACTGGTGCGTAGCAAAATATGTAGTCCGGGAAGCAGCCTCGCATTTTTACAACCAAATTTAGTGTCGACGGTTTTGGTATATATGATTATATTAGATGGCAGAGATAACGAGAATGAAAGTCTGTCGGGTTAACAGCAGGGGGGTTGTTACCATAGCAACTTCGCACAGCTCGCTCTAAGGTGAAATTAATGGCAACCCATCTACGGATGTTACTATGCTTCAGGATAAGTCACCAGTAATCGGATTGAAATTAATTTCACTTAGTACAACAGTAGATTGTGTAATGCTGTTATGGCGACAATCCTTGTTGGTGTGTTTACTAGCAATTTCATTGTCTCTTCTGTCTACACTAAAAATTGGTGAAGCTAAAATTTGTTCCGAAAATGTGACGCTGCCTCTCGGACTAATATATAAATTTAAAAAATACATAACATATCATGAAGTACCTAGAATAAAAATGCGATTATGATGCAGAATCATATATTGATAATTAATATCTTCAAAATCAAGTTTGTTCCTAAATTACTTTTTGTTAAATTATTTGTTCTCTCATAAATCTTAAAATCTCTTCATTTACTGTCTAACTTTATTTTTATCTCATCTAAAAAGCTCTCTTTCATAATAATATTATTTCCTGTCAAAAATAAATCTTTATTTTAGCTAAAGTACTTTCCTTTTGCATTTCGTTAATCTTCGCACAATGTTTATGTGAGAAATAAAACAGTTGTCAATAGATAAACAAAATAATAGCAAGTTAACAAATTACTGGAATGATTTAATGCTTATTTCATACAATAATTATAACACATTTTTCATCCGTTAGCTATTGCCAGATTCACGTCATTAGTTTTTGAATTTTATATGTAGTAAAAACTAGCGGATTTTTAAGTTAACCGTTCGAGAGAAGAATTATATTCTCTCGAGATTTGACTACTGGCTCTTTAACGCTGAGGATATACAAAATTTTGTGTGCGCGTTAGGGAGATCATTTACCTTTTTCTCTGGTTATCATAATAAACATATTGTTCCTGGAAAGACTTTGTACTTATTTTGTGTCAAATTCAGCATTTCGGGACGAGATCTTCGGTTCTTCGAGACGATTTCCAGTAGTGCTATAATCCGGCCTTTACCATCTTTCCATATCTTTGCAACAATTGCAGAGTAAAGAAATAAAAAAAGAAATTTACAAATACTTCATTTCAGTGATATACACCATATGGTCAAAATTCACCGGACACTTTCGATTTTGGACGTTTTGCCAAATACCTAGCGAAATACTTGCCAGATTTTTCTAGTACTTCAGGAAAGTAAAGAACAAGTTTGCATTCATATTTTTCTGCTAAGATTTAGTCACAAGGGCAAATAGAGAACCAAAAACAAATTTAAAAAAAAACTAATATTTGCAATTGCCCTGTAAAATGAAATGCTCGACATGATCTGTAGCTATAGTACATGACTATGTAGGCCTAAGACTAGACACGCCCAGCGTTGCCCGGGCTCATGATAATAGTCTTAAATAAACCTTAAATTTATATGATTTTATATCTGCCGCGCACACGCTTTTCAAATGATTTATCAAACAGCTGCCAGGTAAAAAACGCTTAGAAAAATAAAATTGTTAATTAATTTATATTCGTTAATTGAGGTTGAATTTCATAGAATATTAGATATTTGGATTCGTCATTAAAACAATACCCATAAGTGTGTTAATTTCAAATCGATAAAAAACAATATTAAAAATGTATAACGTCCCTTAAAAAGTCCTAGTGTACTTTGAAATGAGGCAAACCGGAGAGCTACAAATTCTGATAAACCCTTCTCCGCTTGAAGCAATTGAAAAAAAATTCTCTTTGCGGCACGAATAAAATCTATACTTTTTCCTTCTGTAAACCGCTAGCCTCGAAGCGATTTCAAGGGGAGCGTCTTTATTGGACAGTTGTGCGCTACCCTCGCATCAGGGTCCAATTCTAGTCAGCTTGTAGTTTTGAAGAAAGAAATACTTTTTATTTGGGCCGCTTGATGTGTTTTAATTAATATCCCAGCTAATTATTAGAAATTTAAAATTATGAGTCTCAGATGCATTAGGAGAAGCCTTGGGCTAACTTGGACTTTCACAAAAATTGTCAGCCTCGTACGTGCCGTAGATTTCGCTAGCCATTGCACACACACACACACAGAGAGAGAGAGAGAGAAAGATAGACACACAGAGCAAAACTTTCTTTTATTAGTATAGATATTAGCAATATAGCGGCTTTGAATGAGTGATTGTTGAAATATAACGAGTAGTAGTTTTGTACCTATGAGGAGTGTTCAAATGAAACCCGGTTCGATGGTTCCGGTAAGCGGAACATGAATAAAGGAAACACAAAACTGAATGAAATGGAAAAAATAGTTTTATTTAAACTTACAGCATACACAAATGTTTGGAAAACATCTCCCATGGTCGTGCGACACGCATTCCATTGTTTGAGAAAATGTCGAATGCCATCTGAGAAGAATGATTTCGGTTGTTGCTTGAATGTACGAAAAAGTTAAGTTCACTTGTCAAGTTACGAATTCTTCGTCGACGGTTCATCTTGACCGTAGTGTCAATATCTGCAATCGGTATCTCGGTAACAATTTTGTGCGCCCGACCAGGACTAACCAATTCCGCCGTTTCCTGAAGGCCGTCGCTGAGCATTCGCGATCAATCCGTAACAGTTGTCTTCAATAAACACTTTTCTTCATACATAGCATCTATTCTCCGATGAATATCAACAGGTTTGTAATCTTCTGCATATGAAAACTGTATTGCTGCACATTGGCCTTACTTGCACAGGTTCTTAATCCTTTTAGCCATCTTGAACGTACTGCCACCTTCAAACGACGAAAACTGAATGACCATTTCGCAACGCAATGCATAGTACTCGTTACATATGACGTTACTTGCTTATGCGCATTTCCCACCTTAAGGGGGCTGGTCATTCAGCTTCCGATTTCTCCTCATTAATGTAAAGTCTATGGGCACTTGTTGCATTTGTATATTTAAAATATATCCTCGGGAAACTAATATTTTTAACTTCTATTTTTTGTGTGCACTTTCTAAAAGATGTCTCTTTTTTTCTTAGTTCTTCAAAATATTTCTAAAGTATAGACTTAATTTTATAGGAAGTGTTAAAATCTTACTCACAGTTCGGCCGCTTTTAACACATAAAATATTAAATTCAGCATGGATTTTAGTAATATTTTGAAAACTAAGAAAAAAAGAGACATACTTTAAGAAGAATACACAGAAAAAAAGGAATTAAAAATATTAATTCCACGAGGAAATATTTTAAATATATGAATGCATCTGAAGTCCATAGACTTAACATTGCAGAGGAGAATTCCGAAGCTGAGTGACCAGCCCCCTTAAGCACCAATTCGTCAATTTGCACACTTCATTATTACTAACATTAGGGGTAATTTATACCGCTCGGCATAATTTAAACATTACTAATTAAGTCACCTTTTCATCAAACTTCATTATTGTATCGTTTAGACGAGTGAAGATTTTCTGTTTATGAATCTAAAAACATGACTTTTTTTCTTTCTTGTTAAATTGTGGCAAAGCGTGTAAAAATTAAACTATCACTAAAAACTATTTAATATCTCTTAATAACCTATTTTTAACGTTAGCGTTACATCAGGGTCGTTTTGTAATTTTCTAATACACGTAAGATTTAAAAAAATCAATATTTGTGTTAATAATCCATTTTAAATATATTTTAAGTACGAAATGTGTTTCTCATCTACTTAAAAATAATTTATGTATGAAACGGTTAAAAAATAAGGCTCTGAAAATTAAAACTTTTGAAAACATTTGAAAATTTATAAAAACGTTCATTTCAGTATAATTTCCACGCATTATAAGTAGCAATTTATACAGGTGTCATTAGAATAAAATTTATTCCTTCATATGATTGATTTGTCAACATGGTATTCGTATTTTGAATGGCGTTTTATGGTTTTAAATTCCGAGTTTGATAACTATCACAATGGAATGTAACTTAGCTCGAAACTCATAAATTACTCTACTATATAAAAACTTTTATTATACGTGAAGTTTCATTTGAGAAAGAAATTTATGAGCTTCGTATTAATTACATCCCTTTATAATAGTTGAAGAGAATCATTGCGAAAATTTCAGTATAAGCTTGTCAGCTTGTCTTTAAGTACTATTTATGACTAAAGTTAAATTAAAACTAATAAAATTTCAATGGCTGCGAATCGACCAGAAACTCTAATTAACATCATACTGCAAGCATAGTAACAATAATAATTTTTTCAGTGTTACAAAATGCTTTATTATTTACTAAAATTTGATGTGTGTTCAGTCGTCATGAAACTGTAAATGTAGTCATAAATTAAAAATAGCAATAAAAGCCTTTGTGCAGGAATATTAAAAAGCAGTAAACCAACGTTAAAAATGCACAAATAATGCGTGAAAAGCAGCAAACAGCTGTTTCGAATATACAGCGAGATTCTTCTTCAGTGTAAGATAGGGAAAAAAGAACAGCGTGCTAGAAAAAGCAAGACTGAGCAAAATGATAGACAGAGACGCGCTGCCTTATATACCATATGCGGGTAGCGAAAGCGCCAGAAACAACCAATGAGAGAGAAGCAGTGAAACGACTGGGTGGACAAGTAGCGACATCTACCGGAGAAGGAGAGAAAAAGAAACCAAAAAAGAGGAAATTAAATTAATGCTTTCCCAATACTTGGAAAATCTGGAGTACTAGATAAGTCGTTGACTAAAGAGTGAGAATTTTTAATGATGTGGTAAGCTTCCCAAAAATCAAGATCAAGGTTAGAAGAACATTTTTGGATAATGGTGGCTGAGAAAAAATCGAACCTATGTTGAGAAGACCAAGAATGTTGAGCAATAGAAAAACGTTTGAGCTCCTGATTTTTAACATAACCTTCATGCTCTTTTAAACGAAATCTAAGAGCACGTTTAGTCTGGCCAATATAAGAAAGGCCACATTGGCAAGAGCATTGGTAAATACCCCAGTTATCTAGGCGATCAACGGTGTGTTTGAGATTTGAGAAAGTGATTTTATTAACAGGAGAAAAAATAACATTAAAATCAAACCTTCTAAAGAGTTTAGCAACTTGCTGACTGATTTTAGGAAAAAATGGTAACACAACTGAAGTATTAGAGTTGGAGTTAGAATGCTTTTCAGAATGGACGGGTTTCGTCAATTTCTTATAAATAGAATCAATAATATTATAGGAATAACCACGATCAACAGCAATACCTCTGAGGTAATTAAGTTCAGCACTAAGTAACTGAGGAGTGGAACAAATATTGGTAGCCCGAAAAACAAAAGTATTGAAAGCAGCGAATTTCTGGTTAGGGGGATGAGCAGAATGCCTGTGAGGTGGGAGAGTGACAGCAAAAGGTTTACGAAAGACGGTAGTCCGAAAGCCATTTTCACAACGAATAACAAGGACATCCAGGAAAGAAAGACAGTTATTGGTCTCAATTTCAGAGGTAAATTGAATGCAGGGATCAATGGAATTCATAATAGACAGAATATAATTAATATCCGAATTTATTTCAAACAGGACATAAACATCATCAACATAACGAACATAGATCGGAAATTTTAAAATTTCAAAAATTTGACCTCAAAATAGTGCATATAAATATCGCATAAAATTGGACTAAGAGGATTACCCATAGCCAAACCACCAATCATGCGGAAGAAATTACCATTGAAAACAAATGTATTTTGCGACAAGCAAGCGCGAGTGAGAAGGATAAGTTCCTCGATTTCAAAATAAGAGAAATGGAATTCACAAAGCCTCTTCTTGAGGCAATCTAAATCCCCCTCAACCGGAACGTTTATAAATAATGATTTAACATCAAAAGGAACCATCATGTGACCCTGCGGCTAAAAATTATGAAGTTTTTTAACAAAATCAAAAGAATTCTTAACAGTGAAACAGTTACTGCTCAAAAGTGGGGAAAAAACAGAAACTAAATATTTGGCAAGTTTATAAAAAGCTGTACCGATACTAGAGACAAGGGTCTTTGCGGACGTCCACATAAGGACCATCTTTAATTAATTTATGGGATTTTTCCAAATACGAAGATTTGTCGAGAAGAACAATCTGACCACCTTTTTCAGCCTTAGTAATGATTAAGTTTGGATCAGAACGCAAATTTTTCAGACATTGTTTAACTGGATTTTTAAGATTGGGCTTATAAACATTAGAATTGAAATCAACAGTATTGGCAATGAGATGCCTGGTGGACTCTTTTTGAGAAGAAGATAGAGCGCTATGCTTAAAGGCCCTTTCAATAGGAGCAATTAGATTAGGTAAAGAAGGAATAGCAGAGACAGAGAAATTGTTATTCAATTTGAGAGCATTGAGCTGATTGTCACTTAAAGAAACACTAGAAAGATTGACAACAACATTTTGGTTAACAACAGGCAAATTACTGGAGTTATTAACGACAGAACTTTTACAAAGTGCATTAAATTTCTTCTTTAAAACCGAACAATGAACAGAAGAAGCTGTGAGAACTCTACTCCATGACCTTCTGTCTATAGACTCAAAATCAGGTGTAGAATTAGCGAGGCTGATATGTAATGTCGCCTATGTTTGCTGCTTTTCACGCATTATTTGTGCATTTTAAACGTTGGTTTACTGCTTTTTAATAATCCTGCACAAAGGCTTTAATTGCTGTTTTTAATATATTCGGCTTTAACGGGCCTTTATTCCTCTGTGATTTCTTTCTTTTTTCTTTTTCTCTATTTTTTTCCGCAGTGTCTCAAATCAATACGTTTTGTAATTTACGATTAAAAAAGTACAGGTTTTTGGAACACTTACATTTCCTACTTGACTGTAGGCGTAAGAAGGTTATTCCTAATTTCATTTCAATACGTTGTAATTTGTTTTCTTCTAATAGAATTGACAAGGTCTTATTTCGTTCTAAATTAGCTCTTTTAAGAGCTTTGATTCAAGAGACTCGCCATAAAATTGCTCATATAGAGCGCGAGTTATATTCCTTACATATCAGCCTCGCTAATTCTACACCTGACGAATATGAATCAATCGATTCATATTCGTCTTCATCAGCAATAAATTCCGACCCACTACTGTCGTTTTCATCCATATTTTATTCAATATTTTCAATAAAATGTCCAACTAGAACACGTACGAGGTATAAACAGTACTATAGCAGCTAAAAATAATTACCTCATGGAAACATAAACGTGGTCTAAACTGTAACAGAGCAGCTAAACATTCCCCTCCTGTTTGGATTGAACGATTCCGGTATGCTGTTGATTCACAGTGTCCACACGATCTTATGACGGGGAAAGCAACATACCTCTCCTACAAAACATAAGAAAACATGATTGCCATTACAACGCTATGCTTCTCTTTTGTGTGTGGTGAAACACAGAAACCACGTATTCAGTGTGCGTTGCCGTCGTTACACACATACTTTCAACCACGTAACGCATCATATGTGGCCCTATTCAAAAGAAAATTATTGCCCATATTATGGTTAGAATACAGTTAAAGTACGGTTACATAGCCGTTTTCTATAAAAACAGTCAAACGACTGGTCAGTTTGCTGCAAATTTTTAACAGTTTTCGATTTGTACGGTTGCTTAACCGTTTTCTATAAAAACGGTCAAAGGACTGGGCAGTTTGCTGATATTTTTAACAGTTTTCGATTTGTTCGAACAAGATTCGTCTGTTCTGACAATATTTGTGTGTGAATAGAAGGGGCATGAACATTGAAAAACTAAATTTTGTGAAACTAACTATTTAGCGTCAGCTGGACAATTTTTAATAAATTATTTTCTCACTATCTATAATATTTTTTTGGAATTACTCGAGATATTTACAAAACTCAGCAGAATGAAGGAGAGGCTGGGCGATTAATATTACACGAGAGTTAAAAAAACAAGTGTATACATTTTTTTGAAGAATAACAGCAATAATATCTAATTTTTAAAATAAGTGTTTTTTCTCATATGAAGTTTTTTGTTACCATTTTCTGTTTCCTTGTGTTTTATTTTTCGACTATGTTTTTCTTAACTAACAGTATTATATAAAAAGCAGTTTTCAGAAATTTTTTGGAAGATTTTTTACTTAAATACGTCTTATATCATATCCACCGCGTCTTTTGTCATTTCTGCTTCACCGTTTGACTTACAAAAATGCAATGTAAGATGATATGTGCTTGTTTAGCTGGATTCTATCTCCCCTTAAAGTTTGTTCAATGAGATTTGATACAGCCCGTATATAGACACTATTATGTACTATTAAAATTACTTATGCGTTTTAAAAATTCAGATTTAAGATATTCAAAAAATCTTCCCATAAAACTTAAAATAATAACATAAAAAATTTCGACTAAGGATTTACTAAGGTAATTACTTATATACCATTTATTAAAAACTATACGATGCTGGGAGCTATAATTTTTTTAATTGTCGTATTCAGGAAGAACATGTATATGTTTCCTAAATCCCAATGAAATACAAAACTTAATACTTAGGGTGATCAAATGAAAGATACAAGACTATAGATATTTTCAGGAACAGGTATAACTCATGTATGAATTCTTTTCTCTATTTTAATGCACCATCATGCACATTTTCATGTTATTTTTAAATATTAAATTATTTATTTTAATTAATAAATAAATACGAATTTTCTAATATATATTTATCGAATAGTAATTCATACGAAATAAATCGAAAGTATTTTGCGTATACATTTACCTGTATTTTTTCTGCATCAAGTGATGAAATAGATAAACAAATTTGCTAACTGCGCTACTTTTACACCATGTGATACCTAGTGTAACGTCACATAAATATTGCCCATAAGAAAATCGTTTTAAATGTATATTTTTAATGTATGACATAATTTTCACCCTTAAATACTTTTTGCGTGTATTAATTGAATTATTTTAGAGTTTCTTTGTGTCTTTTAAGATTCACGTGTAAATATATTGTTCAATTCAAAAGTGTTTGAGAATATTATTATTTGAGCATTTTAAATATGACCTAATTTTCGCCATTAAATGTTTTCCATGAGTGACAATTTATTTATTTTAGGAATTTTACCTATCACGGTATTTAATATTTGAACACTTTACATAATACGTAATTGTTCCCATTCAATGCATTTCGCGTGTAATAAATTAATTATTTTAACATTTTCTTACTTTTTTAACATTCATCTGAAAATACAATTTTTATGACGTACATTTCCCTATTTTCTGCTTTTAACACGTGATTATTTAATTATTATTTTAAAGTTTCATTTCTGTTTATAACAGTCTCATGTAAATAGATTTTTATTACTTTCATATACCTTATTACATTTTTATTATTTTTATTATTTACATTTTTATTTGCCCTGTTTTACAAATTGGCATCAAGATAAAAAATGACTTTTCTAAATATGAAAAAAATATCTTTTGAAATGATGAAAATTCGAATAAAAATTGAAAAAACTAACAAAATGAGCCATATAAAAAAAAAAAAAATAAGCGCAGTCTGCACACCGCTAGCTTGTAAAGTATAGCCTTATTAAAATAATAATTTCCTATCTGTAGTTTTTGTTCTTATAGAACATTTTTAATAGAACGATTTTGAACGACTTTAATATTAAATAGCTCTTAAAATAGTTCTTCGATTTCAAAAGTGTTTACTTCAGAGTATTTATCAACCACTTCTCTATAATACTACCAATTTTCATGTTTTTGTATGCAGCAGTTTTTTAAATATTAGCGAAGAAAGACCCCAGTCACAAACAATTAGTTACTTTTTTTTAGAATAGACAATAGTAAATAGAAGAAAAATTAAATATTTAAAGCTGCAATTGAAAACTTTCAGGTACTTTTGTTTTAGTAAATAAGAAACTACTTAGACGTTTTATAAAACAAACAAATTACAAAAGTTACACGAGTAAAGTAATATGGTATTACTGGAGAAAATAAATATTCTAAATGAAAAACGTAGAAAGCAAATACAAAAAAAAACCTGATATACATCTCGAGACTGTTTGAAGAAGTAAAAAGAGTAATAAAAAAGAAGAAATTTAATTATCTGACAGATTGAATAAATATTTATTGTTCAAAGTTCTGAAGTTTCTGTATATTCATTTTTTTTTTTTTTTTTTTTTTGCAGAACTCATGTAGGAATGCTATTTCTATCACCTTTTTTTCTAAGAATATTGGACATGAAAAGAGCATACTTTTATTAAAAATATACACATTTGTATAAAATGATATGCAAACCCTTTCCATTATTTTTACCATTCAACACACTAGAACGGAATTTGTATAAAATATTTTTAACACTTTCCAACTTAGTTGAAAAGTGTTTATGAATTCGGTTTGTCTGACCGCCTGTCTGTCTATCCGTACTCTAACTCACGTAAATATAGTCCGATTGCCATGAAATGGATGTATGTTATTTTGGTTTACCATGGCATGTTTGATATTGAAAATTAAGTATGTGGCATTTTCGATTCATTTACAGGGCCATTCAAAAGAATTCCGTTACATTACGGTCTATAGGGGAAAATCGTTTGCCGTGTATTTTAATAATATTACAGTATTTAAAACATATTTAAATTGATATACATCACTGAGGTGACTTCTTACTTTAGAATAAGTTGGGCATAGAACTTATCGTTTATTTAAAGTGACATATAAAAGAATTTGGTTATAGAAGAAAATGAGCAATAATTGAACTGTTGAAGCCCACCGATAATTGCTGGAAGTGCGTTTTCAGCTGTGGTTTGCGTTTTTAAATTTAACTGTTTTTAACACTTTCCAACAAAGTTGAAAAGTGTTTATGCATTCGGTTTGTCTGTCCGCCTGATCGTCTGTCCACGCTATAACTCCCGTAAATATACTCGGATTTTCATGAAATTGATAAAACTTATTTAGGGTCACCAAATCATGTTTGGAATTATATATGAAGTATGAAGGATTAATCGTTCATTTACAGGGGCACTCAAAAGTATTCCATTACATTATGGTTCATAGGGAAAAATCGTTTGCAGCGTATTTTGATGTCATTGCGCTATTTCAAATGTATTGAAACTGATATAAATCACTGAATTTCACTACGATCACATTACAACAGGAGATTCATAGCACGTTCTATTCATTTACAGAGATATACAAAAGAAATCGGTTATAGTACAGTACTGTCTTTGAGTAATAATGACTGGAGTGTACGTTTTAAAATTTGGTATGCGCTTTTAAATTTAATTAATTTTTTGCATCTTACTCGTTATATATAAATTCTATACCTCAAATACAGGGCTGCATAAAAGTATTCACGTACCGTTCTCCTTATTAGAAGAAATTGCTGAAGGTAAATTTTCAACTGAAGTATATGAACTAAATACAGTCAGTACCGGATATATGGTCACCCGCTTATAAGGTCACTTTTCGTAAGTCCGAACTGACTTAATAGGTATTATGTGTTAAAATACACCAACTATATGGTCAGCTTCTAATGGCTACTATCAGATATATGGTCACCTTTTGTCTCCTTTTTTTGCAAAATATCTTAGTTTTGTGTTTTTTTTCCTTCCCTTTTTTAGGGTGTAAAGTGCCAAATAGACATATCATTTAACTATCTTCAACCATCGGCCTCTTTGTATTGATAACGCTGTGCTTTTCATTTTTAAAGCTTTAGAAAGAAGAGGATGGACATCCTGTAAGGGGAACTTCTTTCATTGTAATTATTTTTCTTTCTTTTCCATCGTTTAATCTCCCGTACTTTGTTAAAAACCACAGTTGCGAACTTCCATGTGGTAAAGAAAAGCCAGTTTACATTTTTATAGCTTTAGAATGACAGAGAGACCTTTACTTTTTTATACGAAACCTTAGAGATTGCGATAATATTGCATACCATGAGACTAGATGGCTTCGATACCCGGGAGAGGTAGGGGTCTCCTCTTGTCGGCTGCGGTCGATAAGAGAAACTCTTCGCTGTCGGCAAGAGTTTCCAAAGGTCTGGAGATTTTCCCCTCAACTGTCGAATTAGATACAGATTCTTAGAAAAAATGCCATCACCCCTTGCGACCGAATGAGAACTGTCCTCCGTGCAGACAAATGTTAAATAACGTGTTTTTATTGTTTTGTATTTTTCATTACTTGTCGCTGCCTGTAAAATGTTCATTCATTTTTAATTGTCTTTTGTAAATACAACATGTCAACAAAACGAAAAATTCGACAATTGCGGAAAAAAAGAAATTGATATATTTTTTTTTAATATCGAATGTATGGAAGCAGCTTTTGCGAAGACTTATGGAATAGCGAGAAAGATACTGAATAACGTCTTGTGGTTCAAATCTTTTTAAACAGAAGATGCGATCAATCAAAAGCAGGGTTGTAGTGGAGGGTATACGGGGGTAAACGCCGTATACCTTTTGGATTTTTTTAAGGAAAACCGTATACCCTCTGTTTCTCAAGAAAGCTATAGTATATACACGCTAGGGTATGCGCTCTGCCTGGAGCGTATACCCTCTGCTTTGAGCGTATACCCTCTGTGTTTTTTACGACTGCACCACTGATCAAAAGAGAAAGTAACAACATGTTTCAACATTTGAGAATGTTGAGAAAGATATTTTAATTTGGATGAAATATGCCAGATCGCAGAATGTTCCAGCATCATGGATTATCGTAAAAAGTCTTTGAAAATCGTCGATGAACTACGTACACTGAAGTTTACTGCTGGTAAAGTGTGGTTACAAAGGTTTAACTTACAGTACAATCTTACTTTTTCAGATTTGTATTGGCGTTGTCGGTGTTTATGATAGTATACAAGAAAAATAATAGAAGGAATGGGTATTAACTTGTTAAGTGACTCTCTCAATAGGTACAAAACTTCTGATGTTTTTAATTTTGATGAGTGTGGGCTGTTTTTTAATGTTTAGCCAGATAAAACTTACTTTTAAGAACGAAAAAGGAAGTGGTGGGAAGGTAAGCAAAAAAAGATTGACCGTTTCATTAACAGTGAATATAGATGACTCAGATAAATTGACTCTATGAGTTATTGGTAAATTTCTCAAGCCTCGTTGCTTGAAAAACTGCAGATGTTTGCCTGTATCTTACGATACGAACCCAAAAGCCTGAATGACAACAAGCATTTAGGAAAAAGTAATTCGGCGTTTCGATAGAATTTGGACAGACAAAAAAGAAAAGTGGCTATAATCTCTGACAACTGTCTGCCAATTGCGTGATTCGGAATTTGCATTCGATTGAACTTATTTTCTTGCCTCTAAACTGAACTTGTACTGCAAAACCCTTAGATCAATGGATTATTCAAAATTTTAAGATAAATTATCGAAAGCTGCTTCTAAAAGACTTCATTGCTGCCTTTGATCAAAAAAAGAAGTTTCTCGTGACCATGTTAGATGTCATGTGTTACGTAAACAAGAATCGGAATATGGTATCAAAGAAGACCATTGAAAATTGCTTTAGAATTCCTTAGCTTCCAGAATGTGAAGAATTATCGTTCGATGACGATGATAATGATGAGGATTATGATGTGCCCCTATTTGAAGTTGCCAAAAACTACGGAATGCCGTTTGCACAATACAAGACGAATTGACATATGCAGTTGCTGACAATGAAATCGCTTCTAATGGACTTTACCCATGAGAGACAACAGTCACGCCTTAGCAGGTATGTACCCTCTGAAAAAGACTGCTTTTTGGACAACGAGGAAGCTGTGTTAAAATGTTATTTACACCTATTTGTATTTTTCTTCTAGATAATCGCAGCTGACGTGACATGGGTAACGTTCATGTTGAAGCTTTTATACTGGAAATCGTTTCGGAAGTTTTAAATATAAACACTGTTGGAAAGGATGATAATGACAGTGAGTGCGTAGCTCAACCGACAGGGCGAGCAGAAGCCCCAAAGCAATAAATATCCACAGATATTTTTTACTAATCCCAAAGGCAAAGAGGAACATTTTAAAACTGTTCGTGGATAAGAAAAAGTTGTTTAACAACTACGATAAAAAAAAACCTGCATAAAAGATTATTTTTACTACTACGAGTATACTCATCAGTTCGAAAATTTATGTAAAGCAATTCTTGTTCATACCTATTGTTTAATAAATTATATATTCATAGTTTCTTTAGACATTATTTTACTAATATAACTAATTAATAATATTTTATTGTCTAAAGTCAAATGCCTGTTTACACCGCATATAAGATCACCCCGCTTATAAGGTCATATTTTTCAGGACCGCATGGGTGATCATATAACCGATACTGACTGTACTTCTTATAGGGGAGAGTAGACGAATTTGGACCACTTCACTTATTTTCAGGTGTAACTCACTTAATTTTTGGAATATCTGCAAAACATCGTTACACGGGGTCAATCTATTCACCTATTAACTAAATAAATCTTTAAATCAATTTCTTTTTGAAAATCTTAAATTTTATTTTAATTTGAAAAAATTGTCAAAAGTGGTCCAAATTCAACAGCTGGTCTCATAAGTTGGACCTCCAGTCTCCAAAATTGGACCAAATAATATCAGGTTGTTTTAATAACTAGGGAATATGAATAATTTTATTAAAAGCAAAGTTTGTTACTAATGAAATGATCAAAAAATGTAACGACAAAGAACTGAAAATAAGAGTAATTCTTTTAAATCAAAATGTATTCAAAATATAAATCAAAGTTATCAGTAATTAAGAATAGAAATTATGGAACTAATTGTCAGTTACTTGAATATCATGTAAGGAGTGATGCAAAGTTTACACATGAATTTCGTTTATTGATTTTTTTTTCCAGCGCACACATGGAACCGTATTGGGCAATCTGCACACTGAATCATTTCTGCCATTTGATTTTTCTTACAAATTAAGCAAAACTAATCATCACTGTCTAGATTTTTCTTTTTAGATTCTGAATTATTAGACTTTTTTTAGACAGAAGTTTTCTTTGCATTATGTTTGTAGTTTTTCCCTTCCATCATTTTCTTGCTAATTGCATTTCGCCCTTTTTTTTAAACTTGATGTTCCCATTGTTTTTGAGCTGTGATAGCTTCTTTTTTGTCTTTTTTTTTTTAATTTCAAGGTTTACTTTATATGGTGAATATATTAACACAACTGTTTTTTGGCTTCCTCCGTACTTTGAATTTACTGAATTTAGCAAGGGAGATAACATTTCTAATGATTTTTTGGCTTTTGGGGATGATTTTTAGTTGCAGCCTTCTTGCAGGTCAACTTCTTCACAAATTACACCCTCCTTTTTGTTTCCAATATCTTTAATAGTTTTTGCTGTTACGGGTGTTTTTCTTCCAGACAGTTTTTCTGTGTCTTTAAAACTTCTTCTGTGTTATTAAAAAGGTGTTTAAAAAATATCCACTATTAAAAAATACGCTACGATTAATCAAACGCAAACATTATATATTCAAACAGTGCTGAATTCAGCCCCCCCCCCCGGAACAGTGAAATAACCACTCCCCTCGGAAAGTTTGAGGTTTTATGCGTTTTAATGGCAAGAAAGTGTAATTCCACCCTCCAGAATTGTAAAATGTCTGCCATCGCAAATATCCTCCTGGAGAAAAATGTTTGAATTCAACTCTGTAAACCAAATACGCCGTAGGAATAAGGAATTCAATGAAAATAAATACAAATACATACAAGATAAAAGAAATTGCAAACAAAATTTATTGCTTAAACATGTAAAAATATTTTTATGTTTATATAGGCCTAAACTGTATAAAAAAATAATCCAGATATACAAACAAACTTGCATGGAGATAGTAGTCCATTATAAAATATAAAAAAAAAAATTTCTTTTAAGTGTACAAAGCGTACCGTCCTCGAAATTCATTACTTACTTTTCAAATTTATGATCGCATATCTGGTCCAATTTAAGCAACTTAAATTGGCCCAATTACGGCAACTGCGCCATTTTTTAAAACAGATAATCTGAAGACTAAGAACAAAAACGAAATGAAACAAATCCGAGTGAAAAATATGCGCAAATGAATTCATATATGTATATGAAAACATAACAACTTACCTTAGTTTTAAAGTATTCACTTACGTTTAGTAGGAAAAAATTAGATCAAAACAGCTAACTTTAGGTTTTTTGAAATTGTCTGAAAACAGCACGTGGTAGGCGGTTGCTTCTTCTATTATGAGTGATGTCATTCTGATGAGTAGGATTTCAGCGGTACATGGCGTCTCTTCCTGTAATTAACGGCATAATGGTAACGGTCCAATTAAAGCGGCGGCCCAAATATGGCTACTCTCCCCTATGAACTAAATTTTGGCATGCATGTAGTTAATAGATTCAAATCTATATATCATATACAGGGTTTGTGAAAAAATTCGCATAATTTTCCGATTGTGGGTGGTAAAAGCTGAAATTGAGTTTTGAAATGTATTATGCGTTTCCATATGCTTGAATTAGACATAATATTTAATTTTTTTTAAACGGTGCAGTTTTGTTATATTATTCTAAATGTGTTGAAAGTGTTTGATAATCTATACTTGCCGCATGATTTTTTTCTTACTTGTTTAAATATTTCTTGGTGTACATAAATTTTATAGATTATATCCTCGCCTCAGAACCACAGTAGGACTTCTAGTAATAATCGAAAAGGAGATATCTAACTTGCTGCTATGAAAAACTGTGTCTGCATCTAGTGGAATAGTAGGGACTTTTTATAAAACACACCTGTGATATAGTATTCAACGTAACTTTGTGTTTCATAATTTATTCCACTAAATGCAAACACAGTTATTCATAGCAGTAAGTCAGACATCTCATCTTTTATTATTACTAGAGATCCTACTGTTGCTCTGAGGCGATGATATACAGGGTCGCAGGAAAGTTCCCAAAAGCATCCATTTATTGACTGAAATTGCTGAGAGGAAATTTTCAACTTAGCTATGCGTTTAACTAAGCTAACACTTAGCATACTATTTAGTATGCCTACATATCTGTAGATGATATACAGGGCTGCAAAAAAATCTTATATTTTAACGACTATTCAGGGTAATAGCAGAAAACGGGTTTTCAAATGTGTTATGCGTTTTCCAAATTGTTCATTTAGACGTCATCTTTCACTTTAGTAAACTGTGAAATTTTGTTGTAGTTTTCTGAATGTGTTGGGAAGTGTTTCATAATTTATGCTGTACACATGATTTTCCGTTCTTGTTTATATTCATAATTAGTGTGGTTTATTTATATGCTTGTGGATGAGTAGGGGGAGACTAGGGAGGGTTGATCCACTTTTTACAAAATTATTTTTATTTTTTAAATATTGAACGTAGAATAAAGTTTTATATATTATTTTATTCGATATACAATCAGTTATCAAAAGAAAATTACGACATAAGTGTAGCATATAAGAAATTTGAAAAATGATTGATTTTAATCATGAAAAAATAATGGGTCAAGGCTCCCCACGTATGGGAGGGTTGACCCACTATATGGGAGGCTTGACCCGCTTTGTTTTATATTGCAATATTTGTGAAGAAAAATAAAATCAGCTTAAAAAATGCAAAATAACTTTATACTACATGCTTTAATTATTATAAAAAAATATATATTTTTTTTTAAATATGATGCCTAAACAAACCTGTTGAGATGCCATCGGAAGTCAGAGGAGAAAAATTTTGTTCTATACAGGATTTTGTCTGAGCAGGTATAATTGTATAGCAGGGAAAATGAAATTTTAACATTTAAAGCATCTGTTAGAGAAACTTTCCGTTTTCATAGTGTTTCATTTCATTATGTTCGGATTTAGGAGCCACTGTCCCGCTTTTTTTTCTCCTTGTCCTATTTTCTTGACATTCGACATGACAATGTCAACTATGTGACAACTCTAGATGTCACATAGCTTGCCTTCATCTCACTGTAGTCACCCTGGTGAAATTTGTCTACATACCTTCCTAAAGTTTTTCGATCGATGCAATGTTCTTTTGCAGCCGTATGAGTACTTAACTTATCATTAACATGATTTAAACCTTTAAAGGGCAAAGTAATTTCAGTATTAAAATGTTGAAATAAATGACTAACATCGGAATTTACGAACAAATTTATTTGGAAATAAGGAAAAGTCTATATTTCACATACATATTAAATGGAAAAGATTTTAGCAAAATTCTAGTGCCATTGTGACGTTTTGGAATTAAAATTAAGTGGTTTTATAAGCATACCTCTACCACTGAAAGGGTTAAGACTGTTGCTTTCATCCTTTCTAGTCTTTCCCACTGTTTCTATTTACCTATTGTAAGTAATATTTAAATGGAAAAAAGTTCCTATCAACTTTCCCATTTTCTAGCATTTTTTCACATCTATCTTCAGTCAGTTTTAAACATTTTCTTTTCCATGACACCATTTTACTGTAGCTTTACCGAATAAATTTACATTATTTTATATATATAACCATTAATTTTTCATTATGCACGGTCCAAATAAAAATATTACCAAAACCGCTCAATTAATGGAGCCTTTAGCATCCGGTCAACCCTCCCTCACATTGACTGGGTCAAGCGTCCCTACATAGTCCCTACATAGAAAGAGCACATTGGTATGTTAAGCCTAACTTACTGTACAATCTTTATGCCTGGAATGAAAGCTCGATATTTCTGCATTACTTTAAACCTACTTACTTAAATTTATATGAAATAGTTTACCTGAAAAAAGCTTACAAAATATTTCTAAAAACACAACTTTTAGGTTGAAAACACCTCCCCATTGATTTTTTCCACACCTATTTCGATTATTTCTATGAAACGAAGACTGTCGTTTAAGCATTCTAGTAGCTTTGGTTTACACCTATTGATAAAACTCTGAAATCCTTTTAAATATGAAAAATTATGTGTGGGTCAAGCCTCCCGTATGGTCAACCGTCCCTAGTCTCCCCTATATGAATTCATTTATTCGTTTCAATCACATAATTTTCTAAAGCTTTCTCTTCCTCTAAATATAGTTAGATATTTTGTTTATCATTACAGCGCTAAGATTAATATTTTCATTCTTTTAGCTTAATAAGGGGACAGGTACGTTTTAAAGAGTCCAAAAATCGATTATTTTTTAAATAGCTTATAATTAAAAGTAATTTTTTAGGAACATCTAAAGACATATTCCATTCAAAAATTTGTATTAGAAGAGAAGTTACGTCTAAAACACTTTGGACTTTTTCTATGTGATCAAGGGGTGATTTAATCTTTAAAGTCCATTTTCTCAAAGTGGCGATTTTGATCATTGTGCGCACGATTTTTTAAAAATAGTTGCCTAGAATTTCACAAAATTTTCACTAAATGTATTAAACGTATAAAATGCACAAAATTACATATTATTATGTTTCTGAAATAAGAAGTTTAGAACTCACGATTAACTTTGTATTAAAAAACCTCGATATTTCGAGTTTCATTTAAAATAAACTCGGGATCTAAAAAGTTTTTTTTTTCATTGTAACTCATTTTAAAAACACTTTATAACTGTACTCCTTTTTAAAAAATCTTGATTTGTTTTAGCCATTCAAATGTTCAAAAATCATGCTCGCAATGCATGCAAGACTAATCTTTCGTTGAAATTGTTATATCTATAAAAATAAATTTAAAAACTTGATGTAACCTTTTTTGAGAATTTTAATTGATAAAATAAATCTTTCTTTATATGCGAGTCTTAAATTTTATAATTAAAAGTCAATTATTTATTGAGTGTTTGCAATTTTTATCGAGGTTACTTTTTCATTTTGTTAGATCAAAGGGTAAAAATCAAGCAGAGTAATTACTTCTTTAAAAATTTGTTTTAATTTATTTTTTTTTAACTTTCCTTATCAGCTTGCGGGTAAGTGTAGTTCATAACTCTCAAAAGCCAAAAAAAGATTATTATAAACTGTACTAAACTGTATTAACTTTGCTTCAATATATGATGCAGTGTTCTTCATCGACGATGTGATTTTTATCATTGCCTATATGTTTTCAATGATTAAAAAAATAAACAATTGTTCTTTATAAAATATACAATATGAACTTAAAACTCAATGCTTTACTTAAAAGGCGACTAAATTAAAAAAATAAATATTACAAGTAAAAAAATACATTTTATTTAAAATTTCTCAGTACTTTCGTTTGACTGAAACTGTGCGTAAAAGTATTCAGTGGAAGTACGTTCACTAAAACTAGCACACTGCTACTTGTACTAACCAGCTACGCATTCAAAAATGAAAGTGGCATATGAGAAGTCATATGAAAATGTTGTAATACAATAAATAGAACTGCAGTTAATATATATTTTTTCTCTACTTAAGTTTAATCCAATGGACTGCTACTTTTACTTTCAGCTCTAATAATTGCTGGAACTCCCATTTCAAAACGAAGTTGTATAAATGAACAGCAGTTAGTTATTAAAATACTTTCTGATGATGACCTTGGGAAATGCAGGCAGAAAGCAATAAGAAGTTTTAAATAAAATGTATATTTTTAACTTGTAACATCTATTTCATTAATTTAGTCGTCTTTTAACCCTTAAATTCCGGGTGTTGCTTTTCGGCAACATACCCAATTTAGGCTCTAAAATACTATTAGAATAATATATAAGCTATAATGCTTAATGTTGCCAATAAAATACATTCTGAAAATATTATTAAATCAATTTCCAAGATGTAGATGGCAACACTTGTGTTGTTTAAGAATAAAGATAGATTTATTTTTTCAATTGTTGCTACTTGTTCTTTTTGTTTTGTTTGGAAGCTTGCAAAATAGCCTATTTTCTTCTGCAGTGAGCAAGTAAAATTTATTTCTTATTATATTTCCTAAAATTCTTGAGTGTTAAATATTATAGAATTTTATCAAGTAAAATTATTTTTTCAATTAAAGACCAGTATTGCCGATTAGTAACAAACTTTGTTTTAGCCTTAAAACACATTTAAAACAAAATATGACTTTTTAAAGTATTTTTTCCATGATTTATTTAAAAAATGAAAGCCGAAAACATTATTACTACAATGGTTTTTGAAAAATCAGGCATTTAAGAGTTAAGTAAAACAATGAGCATTTTAAAGTTCATATTGTGTATTTTATGATAAAATCATGGTGAAATATTGTATTTAGTCTTACGGTTTTATTGACGATTGTTCTTGCTTTCGGTCAAGTAATAATTCCCTATTCTTTAGAATTGAACCTTTCTTCTAAGGTTATGGACTTGATTACATAATATGGACTACATAGGAGCACATTTATTTACATTCATATAAATGAATGAAATATAATAAAGTACTTTATCCAAATATATAAAAAAAAATTCAGTAAAAGTGAAGATTTTGCTTTACTACATCTGTAGTATTTATTTGAACATGTGCTATAAATATATTATTTTCAAGAGTCATCCCCAAATTGCACAGTATTCTATTTCTAAGGATCGCTTACCTTGCATTCCTCCGAGACATTCGTATTTCGTCTTTCTTTTGAACAATTTAGATTCTCAGAATGATCTTATTTTTATTCTTATCTGATATAGTAATATTATACCCGAATTCTATTTTCGACATTCTTTAAAGAAGTAACTTTTCTTACGAAAAAATATGTTTGTGATTTGTATCTAATCAGTATGAAATCTAGTCGGATGTACCAATCCCAAAAGTTTTTTCTATCTCTTATATATTAATACTTCAAAATTCGCTATCAAAGTGCCAAAAATACATGGCAATCTATGTCCAACATCAGGATTCTGAAGATATAAAATTCCGTGCAATAGCTCTTGCGATATGACTATCGCTAAAATCATGTAAATCTTGCAAAATGCAGCATAACAGCGTCCCCTCTTGAGTGGGTTACACAAAAAAATAATCAGCAACAATTTATGTCAACGTCTAACTGACTCTGAAGTTGAATGAAAATCCCTACATTAGTTTTTAAGATTGAGCTAATAAAAATTTCTGAAAAATGCAACACAGCAGCCCCACCTATTTGAAGATTTACACCAAAAGATAATCAGCACCAATATTTATGAAGGTATACGTAGATCTGAAGTTTGATGAAAAATTGCGCATTAGTTTTTGCGACAGATCTATTAAGAATACCGTAAAAAATACAACATAGCAGCACCACCTGTTGGGTGATTTATATCAAAACAGGAAAAAATTCTAATTCATACCAATTGCTAACTGAATCTGCAGTTTGTTAAAAATCCGTGCCAAAAACTAATCAGCACCAATTTATATCACGGACTAACTCAATATAAATCTTTGTTAAATTCCGTGCATTAGTTCTTGAGATAGAACGCTCGTAAAATGTGTGTCACATACAGACAGACAGAGTCACAGACTCACAGACAGACATTTTGTAAAAACATGTTTTTCGGAATCTCCAACTCCTAAAACGGCTAAATCCGTTGAAAACCGGAAGTCTAGGAATTTTCACGAACCCAATTCCTGTAAAGATGAAGAAAGTAAAAAGGGGGAACCTAAGTTCTTTTGAATAAATAAAACAGTAAAGAATTAAAAGGCTGGCACATCGGGACTTCAGAATTTGTTCGCTATTCAGAGAGGTACACTAATCAGTTGTGAAAGTATATAACTAACATAGGCCTTGAAGATTACAAAAGTATTCGCTAAAACAGAGGTGCCCGATATTCAAGAGTGTTTGTTGTAGATGTTTTACTCTATTTTACTTTGAAGTCATTATACTTAGTGCTATTATTATATCATAATCATGTATTATTTAGTTAGTAAATATATAAATTATAGATAAATGAATAATTAATTGAATAGTTGATTTTACCTGATTTGACTTTTAAAAACTATGAAAATGTACTCTACTTTGTACTAATTTTACTGTAGAATAATATGTAAAACAATGTTAACAGCAACACATCTAGTAGGAAATGTACATCTACTAGACCACTTTAGTTTAACCATTAAATTTACAATCGTCGTCAATTCAAAAGCGACAGTAGAATTTATGTTCATACGTATGATGCAAGAATAGATATGTTGCAGAGCTGTATCAACCATCGGTGCAAAGAGAGTGAAACAGTTGAGGAAAAATTCTCGGGTTCTCCGCCACTACAAAATTTATAAAATTTTATTGGAAAATAGTTTTTCTGAACTTTTAGATTTTAAATATAATTTTTTGTGTAGAACAGGAATTTTATAAATCACTGTTCAAAACTATACTAATATTCTGGTTTAAAACAATTTATTTTAAAATTCATAGTTCATATATCCTTCTCAAACAAAAATTCCATTTAAAAATAATGCAATATTTTGTCTAAGTTGGTGTGAAAAATTGTAATGTCCTTCTATGGCTCATAATGCACATATATAATACATTTTTATATTATCTTAATAGAATGTGGCCCATTTAGACCAGCGATCAGTTTGCTGGCCACAAAATGAAGAGCTTATGTTGATGTTCAGAGGTTTGTAACCACTATTGTCTAAACAGGGTGACTGTGCAAGGTTTTCAATGATTCCTTTGTACAACAACAATAATTCGGGTCATTTTCATTTTAAAAATCCTCTCTGAAGACACCTCTTCTATAGCAATATAGCCAAAAACTGGTCGATGCGTAAGAAAATCCTCATCCCTGAATAGAATGCAGTTTGCAAAGAAATCGCAGTTAGTATATACTAATTAAATAAAAGTTAATGTAATTTAAAAATGAAATTAATTGAAAAAAAGATGTTATAAAAACATTTGTACATATAAATAAATTAAAAACCAGGGGTGCAGAATATGTCCGATACGACGATCTAGGATTGGAGGAATTTTGCAGAAACGCATACTATTGATTTCGATTTTAACAACGAATTCCATAATTCCCTGAGATAGAACAATTTCACTACAAATAAAAAGATCCGCATAGCGACCTTCACAAAATCGATCTCAGAATAATATGTACCGTATATCAGTGGTGATTATGTTCCGAATTTTCCGAAAATTTAGCACATTCGGTTCCGAAAAAAAAAAAAAATCGGTCATCAATCTGAAAATTCGGACATAAAAATACTGGGAATTTGGTCGAAGAATTACCGAAAAGCGCGAATTTCGTCACAAGAGCGCCAAATAACCGCACATTTCGTCAGAAGATTGCAAAAGAACTGCACATTTCGTCAGAAGATCGCGAAAGAACCGCAAATTTCGTCAAAAGATCTGAAAGAACCGCAAGTTTCGCCAAAAGATCTTGAAATGAACGCAAATTTTGTCAAAAGATCGCAAAATAAACGAACATTTCCTCAAAAGATCGCGGAACAATCGCAAATTTCGCCAGAAGATCGCGAAACAACCGAAATTTTTTTCGAGAGATCACGAAACAACCGCAAATTTTGTTGAAAGATCGCGAAACAACCGCAAATTTCGTCAAAAGATCGCAAAACAATCATGATTTTCGTCAAAAACATGGCAAAATAACCGCGATTTTTATCAAAACATGGCGAATAACCTTCTATTTCGTCAATGAAAAGCGAAAAAACCCGCAAATTTCGCCAAAAGATCGCAAAATGAATGCAAATTTTGTCAAAAGATCGCGAAACAACCACGCATTTCGTCAAAAGGGGCGAATTAACGACAAATTTCGTTAAAAGACTGCAAAAAAAATCTGCGAATATCGTAAAAAGATCACGAAAGAACCGCAAATTTCGTTATAACAGCAAATTTCATCAAAAGGTCGCGAAAAAACGCGAATTGCGTCAAAGGGCTTTGAAAAATACATAGTTAGTGTTGGGAGTGGATTTCCCTCATTCTGCTGTAACCTTTCGGAAAATTAGCTTTGAATTTTAGAAAAATATTTTTCGCTCGGAATCACCCCTGCCATATATGCTCGCGCATAAGTTGAGAAATATTTGAAAAATAAATTTTCTATACCTACGGTAATACAGCACTTACCTATAACATACCGTAAAATTTGGGGGGTAGGGGGGATTTTCGCGTGGATTGGGGAAAATGTTGGGAGTAGAAACATTTTCTGCACCTCTGTAAAACCAGTTTAATTTAAAAGTAACGAATTAAATAAACATTACACTAGTCAACAGTCTTTTTCTAAGTAATTTGTAGTAAATATGCTTAATGCATTTTTGCATGTAGAATTTGGAACTGCTGTCAGAAATTTTCTATGTCGTAAGGGTTTTACAAAATTTTAGAATTTAATTTTTACCTGCGTGGTAAAATACTTGGTAAATGCAAGTTATAATTTACCTTTTGTGGTCAAATAATAAGGAAATGAATGACTATGTAGGTTAAAATCTTTATTTGGATGCATTCTGCTATCTATATTATAAAGGACAAACATATCTGTGCGTAACGCATACGTCATTTTGCGAATGGCAGCACTTTGAAACTTGAAAAATAAAATTTCGGTTTTGCAATTTTCTATACTGCAAATTTTTAAACTTCTAAACATTGCACATTTTAAATTTTTACACCATCGTATGAGGAAAAAAATGCTCTTTTAAATGCAATTTGTTTGAAATCTGTATCTCAATTTATTTTTGAGGTATTAATTATTTTGTAGTTTTTAATACCATTTTCCTAAAAGTGGCAACAAAAGTATCCCATTTCTATTGAAAGTAAACGGAAAATAGCAGAAAATAGGAGATTGCTGGATCATTTTGTTGCCATTTTTTCTCATAAAACCTGAAAAAAAAGTGGAAATTAAAATACGGGCTATGTCAAGAATATTGTCTGTTATTCCGCGATAATGACGTCATATGCATACTTTTCAATAGACGAAGTTTAAAGCTGGATTGTAAAAGTAGATTGCTTTAGCGGATGCAATTGACGTCATTTTATAAAAAAGCGTGCATTTTAATTCTTAAAACTGAATTGTGTTTTGTAGAAGTGCGTCATTTTCATAGCCCAGCTGCTTTGAAATTTTTCACAGGTGAAAACGTTTCATTTTTGAAAATAACGTAATCGAAATCACACACTGATAAAACGCAATGTTTTACAAAAATTTCGAGTGTCTTTATAAAAGAGAGGTGACATGCAAATAATAGCGATTTATACTACAGAAATTGATTATTCTCGCCTGGATGGATTTCCTTCGCCGAGTTAGACAAGCAAACAAATAATTAGAGATTTAAAATAATATGATGTTCCTGAATTTTTGTACAAAATTTCTCGAATAACAAAATTTTAATGCTATTCTTTAGGGCATTCTACTATAATTTTATCAAAATAACATAATTCATCAACAAACAACATCAAAATAACAATTTTCATAATTTTATATAATCTATATATTTAAAACACAAGTGTGTTTTTTAGTCATCTTCTCTGATCTCTCTGCTGAACCAATTTGACTAATAATTTTTTTTAACTGAAAGCTGTTCATTTGTAGATCGCACTATCTGTTTTGTTTTTTTAAATATCCGCACTTTTATATTTTAATTTTAAAAGAATTTTATGAAATTTCTTCAAAATAGTGAAAGTTAGACAGCTTTCATTATTACAGACAAGAGAGAAATAATGAGGTTTTTTTATCTTTATTCATGCTGTTTTCTGATGAAAATTCAAAATTGTTCATAAAAATTGTTGTATAGCGTTTAGAGGCGCAAAATTCCATTATAAGCATAATATTATATAAGGGGAATAATAACGGAAAATGACATACTGCTTTTGAAAACACGCATTTTTCTTCATAAATTTTCTATATTGTTTTTCCTTCTACATGTGTACTAATACTAAGTTTCAGACACTAGGCGAAATGCTTATTTAAGGGAAAATGAAGTCATATTTAAAAGAAAACGATCATTTTCTTAGATAAAACTAAACAGTTTAACACAAATGCGTCTAAAAAACATAAGTTACGGAAATTTTTACTCTCCGGAATTGAGATTATAATCTCAAGTAAAGAAGGCGTATGTTCACATAAAAGATGTAGCTGACAATTGTGACAAGTTTTGAGTTAAAATGATTTTAAAATGATCAAACAAAATAGAAATTTAAAAAAATGATGAATATGGATATGAGAAGTGCGTATGCAAATTTTGAAAATGTGAAAATTGCTGTTTTTCCTTCCGGAATACCAAGCATGAGAACCTCAATTGATAATCACATCGTAATAACTGATCTTTATTATATTCTATTGATTACGTATTTATATTAAAAAGAACAAACGTATCTGTGCGTAACGCTGACGTCATTTTGCGAATGGCAACACTTAACGATTAAATTTCGGTCTTGAAATTTTCGCTACTGCAATTTTTTAATCTTCTGACCATCGTACATTTTCAATTTTCGTCGCATCGGGAAAATTTTTTTTCAAATGCAATTTGTTTAAAAACTGTATCTTAATTGACTGATATATCCTATTTTTTAAAATAATTTGTAAGCATGATTTTTTTTAAAAGTTTATCTTATCCCGTGCCGGTTTCATTACATAATAATGATAAATATTTTGCACATAAAGCAACAAATATTGTTCAGCATTTGTTTCTGACTATTTTTGCATAACGAAATTCATACTTCTTTATAAACAAATAAAAGAATAATATTTAAAAAATAACACCAACCTAACATATTTGTGAAAGACAAATTAACGAAATTAATACTTCTTTTATAAGCAAATAAAATAATATTAAAAAAACACAAATCTAACATATTTGTAATCGTACAATTTAAATTTTTAGATCACCAAAAAGGAATTTTTTTTCAAATGGAATTTTTTTGCAAAGTTTATCTCAGTTTACTGATTGTCTAAGGTTTTAAAATCAATTTTAAAGCACGAAATATTTCTTAATTTATCAACATCGCTAGGAGCTCGATTACGAAAGATTAATCCATTCGCCCTTAAAACAAAATAAAGAGCTCATCATTTTCTTACGGGTAATATGCATTTAAAAACTTCCGTATGAATAAATAAATAAAATAATATAAATAAAACACAAATTTAACAGACATGTGTAAGCTCTGAAATTATCGGAATATAAAAGGATGCCGTAAGTAGCAAACTCTTGGTCGAATAACTCTTAGCATGCGGCTAATAAGAAAATATCGTTTTTGATAAATTTCAAAAAAATATTTGATTGTATAATTCGTATTTTTCATATGAAAAATGCTTTTTTAATGTAAGTGGGCAATCTAAAAAATCTATTGCTTATAAAAAATTATTAGCTTTCAATAATAATTAAAAAAAAAATGTTTTCTCCTATATTCTGTAACCCGGGAACCCCGGGTACGATCCCCTAGTAAAAGTAAATATCAAAGCACTCAGCACTGTCATCAAGGAATACAGCATCATGTTTTGAAAAATAACATTGTTAATATTAACATTATGGGTTATTTTGCAACAGTTTCATGCTCGTATAAGTTCATAGATTGCGTTAAATAATCTTTACTGATGAATATTAAGTTTTGCTTGTATTTCAAACGGTCAGTTTTTGTCAAATATTTCATTTTTGTCTTTACGTAACTGCCCTTTATCTAATAAATGTGACGTAATTGAGAGAACCTAATTATTCCATTGAATTCAGTATCCTAAAACTAATTAAATGCACGGGTGCAACAGTTTCATGCTCAGTTCATAGATTGCGTTAAATAATCAAGAAACGTTATTTACTGATGAATATTATGTTCTGCTTGTATTTCAAACGGTCAGTTTTTGTTAAATATTTCATTTTTGTCTTTGCGTAACTGCCCTGTATCTAATAAATGTGACGTAATTGAGAGAATCTAATGATTCCACTGAATTCAGCATCCTAAAACTAGTTAAATGCACCCATTTACAAGAGCAGATACAGAAAAAATAGTGGAAATTTCTTGACTAGTGAATACCCTTTAAACCTCATAATTTTAAGTGAAAACATATATAGGGTGTTGTAAACTTCAACCGACAAATTAAGAGGGGTGTTACAGGAGGAAAAATTACTATAGAAGATGGGGTCGCAAACCACGTATTTAATCAAAAATACAGGGTGTTTCATCCTAACTCAATTTGGTTTACGGTAATAACTTTAAGAAAACTAAAGTATATTATAAGAAAACATTTAACAGGTATTCTAACCTTCGTTGTAAATTTGATAACACGAAACAAAAGTGATAGAAGTTTGCATTATACACGCCAGCAGTATGCACTTAAAGCTCCACATTTTGGACTGTGATGATCAGTTCATACGGTAGCATCGATTGCTTGAGCAACATGTTTTTCCAGATCGTTTCATGATATGTTATCACATTTCACACAAAACAAGGTACATATCGTTGCATTTTCATTGCAATGTTTTTAATTTTCTCGAAATTATTACCACTAACCCGAGTTCAGTTAGGATGGAACACTCAGTATTTGTGACTAAATAAGTGGTTTACGACCCCATGTTCTATGGCAATTTTTCATCCTCTTGATGTCTACTATCACCTCACTGAATTTGTCGGTCGAATTTTGGAACTCTCTGCGTAGGGGCTATCTAGAAAACTTTATTCCAGCTGCCTAAGTTGATTACCTGGTATCAGTCAGTTCTAATGCGGGAAAGAAAGGGAATCAGCCAGCAGGAAAATAAAAATACAGCCAACAGGAAAGTAAAAATACAGCCAACAGGAAAGTAAATATATAGCCAGTGAGAAAGCAACAATTCAGTCGGCAGGAAAGAAAAATTACAGGCAGCGAGAAAGTAAAAAGGCAGTCAACAGGAAAGTAAAAATACAGCCAGCAGGAAAGTAAATATATAGCAAGCCAGAAAGCAACAATTCAGACAGCAGGAAAGAAAAATTACAGCCAGCGAGAAAGTAAAAAGGCAGTCAACAGGAAAGTAAAAATACAGCCAGCAGGAAAGTAAATATTTAGCAAGCGAGAAAGCAACAATTCAGACAGCAGGAAAGAAAAATTACAGCCAGCGAGAAAGTAAAAAGGCAGTCAACAGGAAAGTTAAAATACAGCCAACAGAAAAGTAAGTATATAGTCAGCGAGAAAGCAACAATTCAGTCGGAAGGAAAGAAAAATTACAGCCAGCGAGAAAGTAAAAAGGCAGTCAACAGGAAAGTTAAAATACAGCCAGCAGGAAAGTAAATATATAGTCAGCGAGAAAGCAACAATGTAGTCGGCAGGAATGAAAAATTACAGCCAGAGAGAAAATAAAAATGCAGTCAATAGGAAGGTTAAAATACTGCCAACAGGAAATTACTAGCAGTGAAAATTAACCAAAAGAGGATTTTATGAATAACCTCAACAATAACCCCCAAAACAGAGAACAACAGAATCACAATTAACACTTTCTTAATGCTAACGTAGAAGGAACTTAGCATATCATTTTAAAAGAATCAAACTTAAGGGGTCTCTCTTCACTCACTTGAAAACACCAGCTCGCTAATGATAAATTTATGGGCAGGTTGTTTTCGAATTTTTCGTTTAAATTTGAATATTTTAAAACGATTTTTTTTTTTTTTGCATGTGATAGCTGAGTCCGATCTCTAATATGGCTATTTTTTACAATTTCGAGTTCAGTTGCAGATATTTTTAATAACGATACTTTCACTTTCGGAACCGGTTTTGAAAATGAGAGTACCTTTATTAAAAATAATCTATAAACCAAGATCGAAAAAGTAGAAAATGAGCCCTATTAGAAATCAAGCTCAGCTATAATATGCAAAAAAAAATCGTTTAAAAATACTCAAATTTAAACGAGACATTCCAAAACAACCTGTCCATAGGTTTTTGCATTAGAGAGCGGGTGTTTTCAAGTGAGTGAAAAGTCCCCTTAAGGGGACGGTGGATGTTTAAAAAAAATTCTTTTAATTTTCATAAGAGATTTCGAATTTTGTGCAAATATACATTTCACCATAAGTATACAGAACACCCTAAAAGAAAGTTACAATCTTATTACAATATTAATATCTTTTAAAAAATTTAAAATTTTAAAATGAAATTTTAAAATGCTCCTTGCGTTTTAATTTTTTAGATATTTCCCCGATTTTGGATTTTAATCACG
Source organism: Maratus speciosus (assembly GCA_963932465.1). Lineage (NCBI taxonomy): Eukaryota > Metazoa > Arthropoda > Arachnida > Araneae > Salticidae > Maratus > Maratus speciosus. The sequence continues at coordinate 282,096,154 of OZ010788.1, read as the reverse complement.
TAAAACTCCATTAAAAATAAATATGTGAATCGATTTTTCAATCCCTTAAATAGTTAATTAGAGATCTTTTTTAGAGATCTTTTTCTGAATTCCATATGGATTTTTATCAAAATTCTGCCTTATAATAAGTTAAAAATCAAATTTAATTGTCTTAATGAAGTCGAATTTTAAAATGCATACGCAGTTTCTTTTTAAGCAATATCAAGATTCTTCCTTATCAGTTTCATGGATTTTCATAAAAAATTAAGTAGCAAGGAGCATTTCAAACATTAAATAAAGCTGAAAGATCAGTAATGAGCAAAACAGATTTAAAGTATGTGGAATATTTTGCACCCTTCTCTCGCGGGCCTCTCTTAGCCAGGCGGGCGCCGCGAAGGATCACGTGACCTTCGAGAGAATTGATATTTGAAAACATTTTTTACTCTTTCTTTTTTAGTTTAGTTACTATTGTGAATGTGAATCTTGAACGCAGCAGGTAGTCTGCGTATGTTTTTTGTCATGATTTTCAAATCGAAGAAATGCTTTGATTTTAAAAAGGGAAATGCTGTTTTCGTGGCTTCTTTTTAGAAGAACATAATTGCTGAAATTTTAATATGATCATCTTGAATTCCCAGTGTGGAATTTATTTAACAAATATTATTCAAATGTTTCGCTGTATATAATGTATATATTTAAAAGTGTAAATATAGAATTAACAAAGTTTTTAATCATCCTGTGCTTGACTTGGATTTGTACTAAACAACACATGTGCCACTTTCAGTTGTGAAATACGCTTGATTATTTTAATGTGATTTTACATGAATCGTGAATTTTTCATCTAAGCTCTCCCAACTTTGATTTAAATTAAGAATAACGTGAAACTCCTGAAATTCATGAAGATTATTCTTTATTTTTTGGTGCCTCAACAACCGGGGAAAAAGGTAAGAAATACCTTTATTATTCTGCATGACTATTGACTCTTGATTTATTGAAAATAACGCTTTTTCATGATAATTTATTTTGAAAATTGACTTAAAATTTAAACATGAATAAGCCAGAAAAACTTAAAAGTAAAAGAGCTACTGTTCGCGCAGCAGTTACAAAATTAATCACAAAATGTGATACATTATTATCTGTTGATATTGATAAAACTGATTGCGATTCTTTAATGGAATCGTTAGAGCTCGTAAATGAAAAGGAAGCTCTACTAAAGGAATTAGATTCCGAAATAGATGAGCTAATTCAGGAAAAAACTGAATATGAAAAAGAACTAAAATCGGTAGAAGAATATTCTGAAAAAATATCAAGTTTGAAATTTAAAATTAAGATGAGGCTTAAAAAATGTAAAATCGAAACTGAACCAAAAGTTTTACTAGAATCAAGTAACGGTTCAAAAATCGGTAGTAAACCAGTTTCGGCAGTGAAGCTGCCTAAACTAAACATAGAAAAAATTTCTGGTGATACAAGCAGTTCTTAGATTTTTTTTAATTATTTACTAGTGCGATAGATTCAAACGAATCGTTATCAAAAATTGAAAAATTCCAATATCTGAAATCTTTGTTGTCTGGACCAGCATATAATATTGTAGCTGGTTTTGAACTGACAGATCAAAATTATTCAACTTGTTTAAAGTTGTTAGAAGAAAGGTATGGTAAGCGGGAAAATATAATAAATTGTTACATGACCAAAATTCTAAATCTTGAACCAGTGAAATCCACTAACAATGTTACTTCTTTAAGGAAGCTGTACGATAATATTGAAACTTCTATGAGAAATCTTGATGCATTAGGAGTAACATCAGGCTCCTACGACCATTTATTACTACCCATATTATTAAGATTATTACCCGAAAATTTGATACTAGATTTCCATTGAAAACGTGACCCCGATAAGGACTGTGAAGTCACCGATTTAATAAATTTTATTAAAACGGAACTAAGATGCCGGGAAGCTACTAATTTAGTAAATAATTCCCAAAGCAAGGCTTATGAAAATTCTAAAACCAAATATGAAAATTCTTCAAGTAAATATCAAAATTTTCCTCAAAAGAAAAATATACCTTCCGCTGCTGCTTTAAATACATCTACAAAACCGTTTTGCATATTTTGCAAGTCTTCTGATCATGTAGGACTAAATTGTTCGAAATTCACTGATGAACAAAAACGATATAAATTAAAGAAAGAAGGTCGCTGTTACAAATGCTTTTTTAAGTCGCATTTATCAATTAACTGTAGAACAAAAATTAACCCTTGTTCCAAATGTGGTAACAATACCCATAGTTATTTGTTTTGTTTTAAAGAAACAGCGAAAGAAAATCCTGAAAAAGAAATGAAAGGTGCAATTGTATCTATGATGTCGGAACAAAAATATAAACAAAATAAATGTACATTATTGCAGACATGTACAGTTTCTGTGTCTGCTGGTAAACAATGCTTATTGGCTCGCGTTTTATGTGATAGGGGTTCAGAAAAATGCTTCGTGAAGAGATCTCTAGTACAAAAATTAAAATTGAAGCCATTGCGAAGAGAAAATTTATTAGTTTATCCTTTTGGGCGGAGACGCCCTTATGAATCTTGTTACGAAGTAGTTGCTCTTGAATTATCCAGTATTGTGCAACCTATTAACTCGATAAAGGTCGAAGCACTTGTGGTTGATAATATAACTGGAGCTTCTGTGAAAACCCTAGAACCAGAACTTCTAGACATAATGAGAACAAGAGGCTTTAAGCCTGCTGATACAGGTCTTGAACAGGAAATAAATATTTTGCTAGGGTCTGACTTTTTGTGGAAAATATTAAAGGGAATCGAGGGAAAATTGACAAAAGAATTATACGTTGCAGAAACTATTTTCGGCCATACGGTGCAAGGGCAGATAGAGTCGAATAAAAAAGAAGTACCTTGTTTGCGTGTTTCAGTTGAAAATATAAATACTCAGCTGAAAGCATTTTGTGATCTTGAAGCAATTGGCATTGCTGAAAGCAATGAAAAGAACATTACCTATCTTGAAGTAATAAAAGAATTTAAAGAAAATTTAAAATTCGTAAATGGGTGTTATGAAACATAATTATTGTGTAAAAATTCTCGTGAATTGCTTAGAAATAATCTTGAAGTAGCAAAGAAGCGGTTTTCTAGTTTAGAAAATAAATTCTTGAAAAACGTTTCTTTATTTAACGAATATAACTCCATTTTGCTAGAGCAGTTTAATGAGGGTGTAATAGAATTGTGCACCGATAAAGATTCTAATAATTCCTATTACATGCCACACAGACCTGTTATCCGTGACGATAAAACTACAACAAAAATGCGCATAGTCTATGATGCTTCTTCCAAATATGGTGATACTCTATCATTAAACGAATGTTTGTATCATGTCCCTAACTTCATTTCTAATGTTTTAAATGATGAAAACATTCCTGTTTCGAGTTTCGAACCCCTAAATACTTCCTTGAAAATTTTAGGATTGATCTGGAACAATACAGAAGATAAATTAGGACTAGAATTACGACCCTTGTTAGAAAAATTAAATAATGATTCTTCTACTAAACTCAATGTTTTGAAAATTGCAACTATGTTTTTTGATTCAGCCGGATTTATCGCCTCTTTTGTTTCTGGTGAACCTGAAAATGATTGCAAAATTGGCTTTCAGAAATCCCGGCTCTCGCTCACTTGAAAATTCCCTAGCAGTATTTTAGCAACCTGATCATGGAAAAGGAGCATCTCCAGTTGCATATTTTTCCTGATGCTAACCCTAATGTGTATGTTACTGAATTTCTTTCCTTGCCCGAAGATCAGTGGCCTAGCGTTAAAATTGTTGCTACACAATTACCTGATGTTTCTAAAGAAAAGTCTCGAAAATCAGCAACCATCTCTTGTGTTGTTCAAACAAATAAATCTGATGAAATTCCCATTTTTAATCTTGAAAAGTATAGCTCCCTAAAGAAATTGTATCGAGTAACTGCATGGCTATTTAGATTTATTTCTAATATAAAATTGAAGGTAGAAAAAAAGAGATTTTTCTGAATTATCAGCTGAGGATACGTTACATGCTGAAAATTTTTGGTCAAAACTAGTACACGAAGAAAGTTTTCCCGAAGTTATAAAATCCTTGAAATGTAACAAGAGTATCCATAAAGAATCAAATCTTCTACAGTTAAATCCTATGTTGTCAGATGAAGGTTTGCTGTTGGTACGAGGACGGTTACAAAAGTCTGGTTTCTCATTTTAGGAAAATCATCCTGTTGAGATTCCTACAAAGCATAAACTTACTGAAATAAGCGTGAAAGATGCACATGAAAATGTTTTTTATTCAGGAGTGTCCAGTACATTAGTACAAACTCGTGAAAAATTTTGGATTTTAAAATCCAGACAGTGCATAAAATCAGTCCTGAACAAATGTACAATCTGTAAGAAATTTAACGTACGCCCTGGTCAACAAGTTATAGCCCCTCTTCCAGGTGACCGTATTAACGAAGCTCCACCGTTTTCAGTAACAGGTCTGGATTATGCGGGACACCTATATGTGAAGGGGAACGAAAATAAATTTTATATTTTATTATTTACATGTGCTATCACAAGAGCACTTCATTTAGAACTAGTAAAAGACATGCCAACAGCTAAATTTCTGTTAGCATCTCGCAGGTTTATCTCACGAAGATGACTGTGTGCTGTAATTTATTCAGACAACGCCAAAACTTTCAAAAGAGCTGATCTTGAGCTAAGTGAAAACTACCTTGCGTAAAGTTATTGGAAGATCTTCTTTGACATTGAGTGAATTAGAAACGCTTCTAATTGAAGTAGAAGCTGTAATAAACTCTCATCCGCTGACTTACACGTATTCCAAGTTAGAAGAACCATCGCCTCTGACTCCTGCATATTTTAGGTAGATTTCGTAAGAAATACTACATATTGCAGTCGTTACCATGGTGCGACTTTTGAAAAATTCCTTCATAACTTTTCATTATAGGACCCCAGGAACCCCAAACCACCCCCACCTAAAAAGTTATATATATATATATATATATATATATATATATGTATGTATGTATGTACTAAATTTTGTCCGCACGATAAAAGTCGTAATTATGCACGGAACGTCTTCAAACTCGCCAACAACTTTAAGATGGCTAATTTCTCGGCGGGGATTGAAAATGAGCAAAATCGGTCCAAGGGAATGGGAATGGGGAAGGTTTAAAATTTTGAATACCGTCTTAACATGATTCTGATAAAACCAGCTTTTACACAACAATGGCAGGAAAAAATAAATATTTTTCGTTATAGCTGTTGCCAACAATTAAAAAAAAAACAATAAAATTCTCACCACAACAAATGCTTTTCTATTGCAAGGTTTCACGTGAAAAATTAAATTAAATAAATAGCTTGAATAATTGAAACAAATTGAATATTACGTCATAAGTTTCCTAGAGCAAGATTTCCGCATGAAAACACAAAATGAAATAAATAGTTTGACGAATAAAAAAATATATATATATTGCATCATATTGGAAATAAAACGGACCTCAGCAGGTGAATATGTAACGTCATGTGAGTTTGAAGAAACTTATTAAAACATGACGAAAATCCGACAATGGAAATATTAACTTATTTTAACACTTTGAGGTTCTCTGAATTTGCTTTAGCTATTTTTTTAACCCTATTCCATATACATTCGTGTGTGTATTCGTGTATATTAGAATTTTCCCAATATGTTTAGCTCTCTGGAGCTCATTCTTATTGAAGGAACTGGGTCTATCTCTAATCTTGATTTAAGTTTTGTTGGTGAATTTAGTACTTCGAAATCTACCTCCGCCTGTAGGCCCGAGCCGTCAGGGATTTTTTTTAATCGGAAAACGTATCTTGTGTCTACCTACCATAAAAGTGAACGATTTAATTTTACCATCAACGAAAGAATCTTTAGTGAAACGCTTTCGTTTACGTGAGACTCTTCTAAATCATTTTTGGAAGCGTTGGAAAAATGAGTATCTTCTCAACTTAAAATCTGCTCACTACACGGACCAGAATAAAACTTCAGACTAGTAGATGATGTGGTGTTTGTACATGATGAACACTTACCCCGAAGTTTGTGGAAGTTAGGAAAAGTTACTAAAACCTTTATGGGCAGAGATGGTAAGATAAGATCTTGTGAACTCAAAACAAATAATTCATTTATTAAAAGACCTATAAATCTATTGTACAATCTTGAACTCGGAGTCTAAAAAAAAAAAAAAAAAAAAAAACTTTCATTTTATTAAGAGACTCAAAAACTATCATGGACATTTGACTTTTAAAACAAATCTTGAACTGCCTTTGCTATTGACTTTAAAAAGATTTTTATTTTTTTTCACTTCAAAAAAAAAAAAAAAAAAATGTTTCTTGTTTGATAATATTTCTAATTTTTAGTTTAATTTTTTTGTGTTGAATATTCTAGAAAAAGTTGTATAGATTTAAACTGTTCTTTCTATTTTTAGTAGCAGAAACTTGTTCTCAAATTTTTTTAAATTGTCTTATTTTATTGAAGTCCAGTATGTAAATATATAATTTGATTTTGTATTGTATTTATGTATAGTGTAACTGATGATTTTTTAGAATAATTTTTATTTCTACTTTAATTATTTGGATCCCCATTTTTATGAACCCTTGTTCATCGGGGGGGGGGGGGGGGGTAGTTTGTGGAATATTTTGCAACCTTCTCTCGTGGGCCTCTCTTAGCCAGGCGGGCGCCGCGAAGGATCACGTGATCTTCGAGAGAATTGATATTTGAAAACATTTTTTACTCTTTCTTTTTTAGTTTAGTTATTATTGTGAATGTGAATCTTGAACGCAGCAGGTAGTCTGCGTATGTTTTTTGTCATGATTTTCAAATCGAAGAAATGTTTTGATTTTAAAAAGGGAAATGCTATTTTTGTGGCTTCTTTTTAGAAGAACATAATTGCTGAAATTTTAATATGATCATCTTGAATTCCCAGTGTGGAATTTATTTAACAAATATTATTCAAATGTTTCGCTGTATATAATGTATATATTTAAAAGTGTAAATATAGAATTAACAAAGTTTTTAATCATCCTGTGCTTGACTTGATTATTCTTTAAAGTATATTAAAAGGCCAAAAAATTATTTGTGAATAAAATTAAAACACTTCTAACTTTGCGTACAATAATCGTATCTACATGCGGTTTTCCACGAATGATGTTGTACAACTTGGAGAATAATAATACATACAAAAAGAAATGTCGATTTTGGGATCGGTTTTTGATCAAATAAAGGTCCATGGTCCCCTTAAGCAGTGATGTACGTACAGTCGTGGAAAAAAAAAGTAAACACCCCCTACTAACTCTTCAACAAATTATCGTAGAAGAAAGTCACTGGTACCGAACGATTGGAAATAAAGTCTACTTTTGAATGATGTATATAAAATTTGCTTAGGGGGCAATCTACATATTAAAATGAACCCAAACTTTATTTTTTTTTCATTAGCAATACCCAATTTTAACAAGATATTCCAAATCTTTGGTTCAAACTATGCTTAGACACCAAATTTCAAATCATTTGAATGATAAGTTTTTGAATTATAAACATTCAAAATTTAGTGCTTCTAATGTTAAATTACATTTTCATATTTTTATTAATATCTCCTGAAATTATACTCCTAATATGCTATTTTTTTGTGTAGTACTAATACTAAAATACCCAAACATAAATACGTTGAATTTGCAATTTTATAATTTTACGATATGAATTATGAATTTCGAAATTAATATTTGAAAAAATTATGAATTGCAACCTATAATTTTTTGATGGATTTAGATTTATTAAGTCCTGCTTTATGGAATTCCAAAATTTCACATTTTTCTTCCAAGTAGTTTTCAAATTATGCGTAAAAAACGGCAAAATGATGGTTTAATACGTTAAGCGCTCCACGTCAGTCACCGATGACTGACAGTGAACTTTTCGTTTAGAACGCGTCATTCACCGATGACTGACGGTCTAAAATATGATATAAAACTATATATATATATATATATATATATTGTTTTGAGTAATTACTGAAAATTTATTTAAAATTTACTTACGTTTTATTTATTACAGGATTATACTTTCTTAAAAATTACTTAAAAGATTGTAAATTTTTCAGCTTCAGTGTCAGTCACCATCGCACTCAACGTGTTAAGGGGCCGTCTATGATAGAAGTGACTAGATATTTTGAAATTCTTATGCTATCCTGTAATCTAGCAGTCTTCAATGACTGCTTAAGTGGCGCTTTGATCGAGTACGGAACTTCAATTTGGATACAGCCCTTAAAATACGCTCTTTTTTAAAATAAATAATTTCTCGGAAACTTATCGTACGAATTGCATAAAAATTTGCTTTTACGATAATTGAAGGTTGTAGAGTTCATTTATGCTATCAGAATTGTGTACTGCTATTGAAAAAAAACTAAGTTATGGTTCGTTTTAATATGTAGATGACTCCCTAAGCAAATTTTATATACATCATTTAAAAGTAGGTTTTATTACCAATCGTGTGGTATCAGTGACTTTCTTCTATGTAAATTTTTGTAGAGTTAGTAAGGGGTGTTTACTTTTTTTTTCCACGATTGTACCACCAATCTCTTAGTATTGACCGTTATATCGGTAAATTTTCTGATGAACATAAGAAATGCGTTTTTTTTTCTTAAACTGAAACTATTAGCTTTATTTTAGGCACAACTTATTTTTCTTTTGGTATCAGTCTACCACATACTTTTTATATCAAGTTTATAATATTTAAATTAACAGTTTTTATCAAATATCCATTTTTTAAAAATAAGTCATGTCAAAATATTTCAATTAAAAATTGAGGAAACATGTTTCATTAAGTAAGGTCTTGCTTATGTTTTTATTCATTTAAACAAGCTTGACTACATAAATACACACACAATAACACATTTCTTTATAGTCCTGAGAGATATATAAAAATTTTACAAACATAGATAAAGCATTCGAATTTACGACAATATTTTGAAAACTTTCCTTGAAAATGTCACTTCAGTATATCAGTAATATATTTTTGAATGTTTTCTATAAATATCTTTTAGGAAAAACATTCCTAAATTATTCAGTGTTGCATTTCCAAGTATCGCTTGCCTTGCATTCTAAAAGAACAGTGATATTTTTTTTTTCTTTTCTACAATTCAATTTGTTAGGATGATCTTTTTGCGTTTTAATTTTTTATAGTAAACTTCTTTCCAATATCATTTTCCAAATTTTTATTCACGATAATACATTTCCTCGGAAAAATATTCTTGATCCGCATCTAATAAGGATAAATAAAATAATTTAATTAAATCATTTTAAAAACAGTGAAAGCTCCCTGTGCGACCACCTCTATTAAGCCACCGCCTACCTAAACGACCATTTTTTTCATAGAACAAAATTTATTCCCATAGGCCCAATACTAATCTTACCTTCATTCAGTGACCATCCTAGTTGAACTCCCTCCATGAGCGACCAATTTCTTTCAAGAAAATACCGTCTTTTTCTGGTCGCTTGAAGAAGGTTTTATTAGAAAAATAATTCCGGTGAGTGCATTATTAATCAAACTTCTAAACTAAGTTTGGATTTTTTTTATCACGGTAACTTTTATATGTTTAAATCCCCTTGTGCCGTTTTAGGAATCAATTTAACTTTGATGACAAATTAAGAATGACGGTCAATCTGGGGGGAATAAAATTTATAATATGTTTAATTTAAGGATATGATTGGAAAGCTTTATAATTTTATGTTCTATAATAAAATACTAATAAAAAGGCATTGTAAATTACTGTTTACAACCTAAGTACCATTATTGTCTTTCTAAAGCCACAATGTTGCGTCGGTTACACAATAAAAGTTACGTCAGTTACATGTATAAATGCCATTTTTTCTTTTTCCTTGTTCAGAAATTAATTTAAAAAGTTTTATAATTTGTCTTTACTTAGTGTTTTTGAGAATATTAAATCATTTTTAACGGGATATTTTTGATAATTTTTACACTCCAATGAAGACAGAAAAAAGTTTGTCTATTTTATGTTACATCAGTTACAGAATTTTGAATTGCAATTTTTGGGGCTGAAAGAGAGATTGAAATAATTTGCAAGTATTTTGGTATTAAGTCCTTAGGAAGAAACATTTTAAATTGTAAAAATTTATCCTAGCTTTATTAGTAAATTTTCTACGCAGTTTTGAAAACAAAAATTAAACGATCAAGTGTTACGTCAGTTACGATGGAATCGACCTATATAAAATGAAACAAGTATAATAAAGCAAGTCAACAAACTGCCGAATCTATAAACAATTTACAACGAGTGAAATACTAATAACCATACTGTATAAAGAAGTTAGGTTGCAATTTAAGATATATTTAAGAATCCTAGTAAAACTAATATAAATGGCAAGACACGGCCCAACTAGGAGAATAGGAAGGGGGGGGTAGGTTCACATTGAGACTTCAAATAATATTGTACGTGCTATTTATTCATGTATTTCTATTCTTTCTTATTTAAACACTAATATTCCATGGATTGAAATAAGCTTATTTGTGATGTTACTTCGGTAATATTTAGCTGATTTATTATTTCAGTAAATTTTATTAAATTATATCTTATTTATACAATAGTTTTAACATAAAAATTTAAAGTTAGTTGAGTAATATTTTAAACAGACGCGGTAACCTCTGAAACGTTTTTTTATGTTAGAATAGAAATATTTTTTTAGAATAGAGAAAAAAATATATATATAGTATGTATAAATACGTGAGTGAGTGTGTGTGTACGTGCGTACCTGTAAATGCATGTATACATAATTATTATAAGACAAATTGAGTATTTTCTTACGTTAAATTAAATAAAATGTTAAAAGAAATTTGTGATATTCAATAATAAAACTTTTGTCCCAAAAGCAAAATTAATATCATAAGTGTTTTGAAAGGGAATCTTCTCATTCCATTTAATATCCTGAAGCGCTTTTGGGAAAATAAACTTTTGAAAAGATAACAGAAAATTAAATTAATGAGAAGTAAACAAAAAGCAAGTGATTTTTACTGTCCACTTTTTTAGAGGAAGAAAAATCGATCGGAGAGAGGTGCACTCTGTCTCTATATTTGTTTGTTTGTCTTTATGAGTGAAATGCCTATCGAAAGCATAATTTGGCCTGGTGAAAAGGAAGTGTGTTGTATAAAATGAAAATTTTAAAATCGCTTTTATAAGTGACTTTAATTAAATTTGTATATATTCAAACATTTTAAGTTCAGTTAAAAAAGCAAACAGATTCGTAATTTCTGCAACATTTATTTTATTTATTTATATTTTTTGTTCACTGCAGTAAGAATTTTCAGCGTCAGCAGATAACTTGGAAAATACACGCTCGTATTTTGAAAATGCTTATTTTCAATGGGTCATATTTTGTCAGCTAATCCTATGTAATTGCAAGTTGCTCTATCATATCAACATCCTGTAAATTTCCTGTATTGTGTATGTGAAAGGAAACCATACAAAAAAAATCAATAAATACATATGTATATTTGTCATAATTGTCATCTTGTAAGGTTTATCCTTCCAATGTAAGAATTTATGTCGAATTGTAAAATTATAAGGCCAACAAATATGCTTGTAAGGTTTTAAGCAACATTTGAAATAATTCTTCAAACAATTTACTTGCTAAGTTGTTGAAACTCAGTGTCGTATTACAGAAAGGAGCGTGGTTAGATGTTATGTGGCGGCCAAATTTTGCGTCCAAGGCCAGATTCTACACTAAAGAATTTCCAATCTGATGCGATATACTTTAAAAATACAACACAGCAATTCGGAATGTGAGAAAATATTCAGCACATAAACTGAAATAAGGACTTAATTTATAACAAAAAAAGTACCGGAGTCCTAATCTTCTGCACTACTAACAACTGCAGCGTGCCCTCCTCCCCCATCCCCCCCTCTCCTGTCAGACCAATCTGTATATTTATACTTCATTCGACATTTTTTTTCTTTAGCAAAATAAAAATTTTAAATATACTTAGCTGTCAACTATTCCACTTTTTAGTTATCCCTCCTTCCGAATAGAAATCTTATTGCCTAATTTTAATATTAATTAATTGCAAAATTCTGCGATTAAATATAGCAAAGATTATGATTCGGAAATAGTGTTAAAACAAAAAAGGAGTAGTTCGCAGCTATGCATTTTTATTAAAATATAAATGAAATTGAAAGAAATTAATATTTATATGTTGAAGAATGGGACAACGTTTTTCAATTTCCTATAAAAGCTGCACATCTTAAACTGTAATCGATTCCTTCCGCATAACAATCTTTTGTGGTAAGACCCTGACAATCAGATTAAATGAAGAATTTGACGCCGTTATCGGAAAGATTTGATGCTTTTTTAGAAAATGGTGAAACACTGCTCGATTACTTTCTGTTTTAATAAAAATATATGGCAAATATATCTAGTTAAAAATGAAAGGGACTTCGTAAATTTGCAGAGCAAGGCCTTAGCATGGGCAGCATTCATGATGCGAAATAAATAGAAAAATCATTAACGATATTTTTATACTCGCACAAAATAGAAGACTAAAAACCTCAAAAAAGCAAAACCTCAAGCTGATGCTTCTTGACTAAAAACAGAAAGGTTCATTTCAGGTTAGATATATAAACAGAAAAAGTACCCAATTAAAAATTATCCTACTGTCACAAAAGAAAGTTGAACTGAAAGCAAATTCATTGTTCAGTCACTTGAGTTGCGCCGTATCAACACGGTACCGCCATCAGTGCCAGACATAAATTTGAAAATATCAATACAACAGAAAAACACGATTTCTGTTTTTCCTTCAGTCTGATCAAAATAGCATTAAAATGATTTGAAATAGAATAGAATATGTAATTTTAAGTAGGAAAAATTTTTTTATACATGAATAAATAAAATTTTGAATGCAAGACAGATTAAGCTTGAGTCAGCCCAAGCCCTAAAACTAATATAAAAGTTGAATCCGTTTCATCTCCATCTTCTATGTGTGTGACACATTACGTCACATATAAGTGTTTTGATAAAAAAGCGCAAAAGCTTGGAGATGGGAAGGAAAGGAAATGGTAATTTAGGCTTCGGTTTTTCGGAAGCGCTATTGCACTGGCCTACGGAGCCCTGTATTTATGATCTCCTGTGAATTCGGACCAATATTTAAATATTGACTAAAAACAGAGAAGTAGCGGAGCTGAACTCCGGTGGGTTCCGGTGAAAATTAAGCAGGGGTCTGAAACTGAATTTTTGAATATTTATAATTAGGAATGTATCAGATCTTTTGTGACTTCTGTAAAATGTTAGTTCTGACTTCTGAAATGTAACGAATGTAACAAACGGTAATGAACGAAATAAACAAGTTTAACAGGGAATTCTTAGATGAACTTACAATAAGCTTGCAAAAACAACTGAATTAAAAAAATAGTCTTATATTGGCATATATATTCCTTCATATAGAGCCCAGTTCTAACAATAACTGCGAATAGCCTTTAAAATTTAAATTGAAAAACTATTATGCAGGATATACAGTGCATTAAGAATTTTCTCTTATTACTTTCTTATTTATTCATTCAGCCTCCTTAGACTTTCACCATCTTCTATGTCAGTAGTACTCATATATCCGCGGATGCCTATCAATCTTGTAAGAAGATTCTTTGATATTCCCTTCCGTTTTCTCCAAGGAAATTGAGGTTTATTGTGGTATATATAACAGCCATTCAAATAGGAGATGATCGAGGCTGTCAAAAGTTAAGACTGAAAATGACTGATAAATTCGGAAATCCCATCACGAAATGTTCTTGTATAAACTTGTTACTTTTTCAATAATAAAATTGTGAACGAAATTTAGTCAAATAATATCATAAGACAAAACGCAATTTTTCACTTTGATTCAACATAAAATAAATAATGTGAACATTAAAAAGGCCCACAATCTTACTTAAAAGGCGACTAATGTAATGAAAAAGATGTTACAAATTTAAAATATACATTTTATTTAAAAACTTCTTAGTACTTTCAAGCTTTCCAGGCTCATCATCAGAGAATATCTTAATAACTAAATGTTGTTTATTTATACAAATACGTCACACAAAAAGTAACGTATTTGTATAAATTATTATTGTATTAATATTAGTTATTAAGATATTCTCTGAGGATGAGCCTGGAAGACTTGAAAGTACTAAGAAGTTTAAAATAAAATGTATATTTTATACTTGTAATATCTTTTTCATTACATTAGTTTCCTTTTAAGTAAGATTGTCGACCTTTTTAATGTTCACATTATTTATTTTATACAAAATTCAGTCTTAACTACCTTTAGATTATATGCATAATGATGCACACTAGAGTATAAAAGTTCTTACACAATAATAATGCTTTAAGTCTTTTATGTAAACCAAACAGATTATCATATATCTTTCGTTTACAACTTATTAAAATACAGTTAAAAATAAACGGATATTTGCGCTTGGATAAAATAATAATAATGACACTTGTTTCCACCAAAGAGTTTCGATAACTTGAAAATAATAGAAAATTAAATTTTATTTTAAAAGTTTTTATCCATTCTGTATGCTAGGGTTGTATGTCAGCATGTCTTCATTTTAAATTGTTTTATGTGGGTTTCGAAAATTACAGGTTTTGGTGTAAAAGTTAAGAATAAATAAATGGAGAAATGATGGGCAAAAAATAGCAGGTAAATGAATAATTTAAAAATACGTAATACATTAATGTATACTAAGGTTTATTCGTGATACTTTTTACAATTATATTCAAAATGTTATGAATAAAGGCCATATTTACTGAAATGTTTCAAAATATAAAAATGAAAATCAATTAATTATATATTAAAAAACAGTTTGCTTTATTTTCAAAATTTGGTTTTTGTGCATAAAGCATATAATGTTTCTTCATTCTATTTTCAGTTCCGTCAGATACAACTGAATAAGTTCTTTTGATAAAACCTTGAAAATTGATATAACGCTTAAGCAACATTTAAGCAACTATAACAACGTTTTAAGCACCAAGTATTGCATATGAGATTCAGTAATACACTATATGGCCAAAGGTGACCGGCCACTTGCTATTTATACACTTTGTTAAATATCTAGACAACTATATGAGGAATTATCCTGAAACTGTAGGTGTGTATACAGAATCAATGCAAAAACCCTTAACGGGTTAAAAGTTTGTGACGCAGCACTTTATCTTATGCTCTAAGAATTTTAAATATGAAACTTAAAAATAATGATATCAAATTTTGAGTGACGCTATGCTATTAATTATAATCTCTATATATATTATTTATTTCATCTTTTTATTTTTTTATAATCGCATGTGCAAAAATTATGTTCAATTTAAAGAAATGTATAAAAGTTTATTCATTGATGCTTTAACATTTACACCTCTCATAAATTCCAAGTATGAGTTTTAAAAGATATGATATCAAAATTTTAGTGACGCTTTGATGTGGCTTTAAACGATTTGTTTTAAAATTAAATTTAAATTGTTTTTGTTTTGGCTAAGATATATTCACACATCTAAATAATAGTTTTAATTTTCCAACATGCTTTAAATATGTCACTTTCACTGAATTTATATAATGCATTTAAATGTATTTATTTGAATAAATTGATTTATCCTTTGTCCAATGCTATTAAAAATTTAAAATAAGATTTGCGTAAATAATTTTTTTGCCTCATAGTATCCATTTGAATACATTTCCCTTAGTTTGGATACAATGACGCAAAAAAATTATTTACGCAAATCTTATTTAAAATTTTTAATAGCATTGGACAAAGGATAAATCAATTTATTCAAATAAATACATTTAAATGCATTATATAAATTCAGTGAAAGTGACATATTTAAAGCATATTGGAAAATTAAAACTATTATTTAGATGTGTGAATATATCTTAGCCAAAACAAAAACCAATTTAAATTTAATTTTAAAACAAATCGTTTAAAGCCACATCAAAGCGTCACTAAAATTTTGATATCATATCTTTTAAAACTCATACTTGGAATTTATGAGAGGTGTAAATGTTAAAGCCTCAATGAATAAACTTTTATACATTTCTTTAAATTGAACATAATTTTTGCACATGCGATTATAAAAAAATAAAAAGATGAAATAAATAATATATAGAGAGATTATAATTAATAGCATAGCGTCACTCAAAATTTTATATCATTATTTTTAAGTTTCATATTTAAAATTCTTAGAGCATAAGATAAAGTGCTGCGTCACAAACTTTTAACCCGTTAAGGGTTTTTGCATTGATATCATTACTTTTTTGAGGTTATTGAAAAAAATAAATAAAACAATAAACACACAAAAAAAAAAAAAAAAAAAAAAAAAAAATTAAAGACCAATACAAAGAATTCATAGTCAGGATTTCAATTCACCTTCAGTCTCTCCCACCTCCCTCCCCGCAAAAAAGGATGACCATACTTCAATTTTAAAGAGCATCGTGCAATGAGATTTTTATAAGAACTCTTTGGTAAGATATGGAAGTAATGTACAACATGCATGTTTAGAGGGTATTTCTGTTGGTTTGCTTCAGAGATATAAAAAGCTATGTTAAATTTTACTATATAAAAAAATTACTTTGTTAAGAAAAATAGCAAGAAATATTACTCTTTAAACCTTTATATATATATATAACAATCATCGCTCACTTATAACATTAATTCCATACATTTATATTAAATCCAAAACTACAAATTTCTGCTTCTCCCTTTTCTCATTCCTAGTGCAAAAAAATTAAACATTCTTTAATTTTATATAAAATAATCTTTCACCATCCCTATTTAAAATTCTTTATTAACAATAATAATAAATCATATAAAAGAATCCCCTGAACTCCGAAGATTCCACTTCTGCTTTTGCACCCACCTCTCCAGCTTACCTAAATAATAAAATCTTTCAAAAATTAGTTTGAAAAAAAAAAAATCTGCAACATTTGTTGCTCACTAACATAAATAAATAAATAAGCTCTAACTTCCCTAATGTACAGTCATGAAAAAAAAAAAAGGAAACCTCCCCTACTAACTCCTCAACAAATTACCGTAGAAGAAAGTTACTGGTACCGAACAATTGGAAATAAAGTCTACTTTTAAATGATGTATATAAAATTTGCTTAAGGGGTTATCTACATATTAAAACGAACCATAACTTTGTTTTATTCAATAGCAGTACACAATTTTTACAGCATAAATGAATTCTACACAATTTAATTAGCCTAAAAACAAATTTTTATGCGATTCGTACTATAAGTTCCCGAGAAATTAATTATTTTAAAACAAGCTTATTTTAAGGGCTGTATCCAAATTGAAGTTCGGTACTCGGTTGTTAACCGAGAGAGCCCCCTTCTTGATCAAGGCACCTTAAGCGTCACTCAAGCAGTCAATGAAGTTTGCTAGATTACAGGACAGCGTAAGATATTTCAAAATATCTAGTCACTTCTATCATAGACGGCCCCTTAAACCATAATTTTGCCGTTTTTTAAGCATAATTTGAAAACTATTTGGAAGAAAAATGTGAAATTTTGGATGTCCATAAAGCAGGACTTAATAAATCTAAATCCATCAAAAAAAATTTAGTTTACAATTCATAATTTTTTCGAATATTAATTTCATAATTCATATCATAAAATTATAAAAAATGCAAATTCAACGTATTTATGTTTGGGTATGTTAGTATTACTGCTACACAAAAAATTAGCACATTAGGAGCATAATTTCAGGAGATATGAATAAAAATATGAAAATATAATTTAACATTAGAAGCACTAAATTTTGAATGTTTATATTTCAAAAACTTATTATTCAAATTACTTGAAATTTGGTGCCTAGGCATAGTTTGAACCGAAGATTTGAAATATCTCGTTAAAATTGGGTATCGCCATTGAAAAAAATGAAGTTTGGATTTGTTTTAATTTGTAGATGGCCCTCTAAGCAAATTTTATATACATCATTTAAAAATAGACTTTATTTCCAATCGTTCGGTACCAATAACTTTCGTCTACGATAATAATTTGTTAAGGAGTTAGTAGAGGGTGTTTACTTTTTTTTTCCACGGCTGTGCATTTCACCTCTTCTCCCTCCCCCTACTCCCCAACGTTTAAAAAATTTAAATCTTTATTTTTATACAGAAAATTCTTCTATATAAATTATCCTCCTATTCCTCAAAATTACCACTTTCCCACTCCAGCCTAGAGATTTCAATCTTTAAAGCTTTTTAGAAAATCGGATCTGCAAAGTCTGTTGCTTAATAATAAAATATATAATCATGTACACTTTTAATTATTTTTCACACAATCAATTGATGTCATGATAATAGTTGTTCTGAGCGAATATTGTGTTGGCTGGGCTGTCGTACAGATAGCTCAATTGGAAGAGTACTGGCAATTAAAGCCAAGTGTTATTAAAGTTCACTGTAATTCAAGATGTTTAACCCCTTCGCGACAAGAGCACTTTGGTTAATTTTTAACCTTTTACTACAGGTTTTTAAAAACAGAAAATTTTCTGTAATTGAATCACAGAGATAGTACCATTAAAGAAGGTAAACTTTACAATTAAAAATAAGTGGTGAGAATAATGAAGGATTCTGAACACCTTAAGTGGCCAAGTATACCGGTCGCTCATTCCCAAGGGCTTAAAGATGCTTTTTTGCTATTATAACCTTTAGGATTTACAATATAAAAAAATCTTAATCACTTGTGAGGTAAAGAAAGACAGTGGAAAAAAATCAAGATGGCAATGTTTTGATTGGCAAATTCTAAGCTGAGTAATTTGTGCTACAGAATGAAAAAAAATATAAAGTTGTAATAATGTCCTCTCACAGATACTAAATCTTTAAGGTTTTTGATGTGTGAACTACATATGAATACAGTAGAAGATCTTTATAATGCACACCTTGGTATGAGAAGTTGTGCGTATTATAGAATTTTGCATTATATACATCATATTTCACACATCATTAAATTTACTTCGTATACATGCTTTAAATTACATTCCTTGGAACAAGAAAATGTGCAAATTATGAAATTTTACATAATAGGTATAGATCACACATTATTAAATTGCCTTAAAGATATTACCTTGAAATATAACATCCAAATATGCCTGGGCAAAATCATTATAAAGTGGTAACTCATGACTGACAGTTTTGGGAACACTAAATGCATGGCTGGCCAATTTATTCTTTTTCACTATTTTTAATAATGAAATCTTTGCCTTATTTTTAGCAGAATTTTCTTCCATTAAATAAGGCAAAAATTTATATATATATATATTAAAAAAAAAAAAAAAACTTTTGGAAAGCATGCATTTTAGTGCTGCAAGAAAAACCTGTCATGAGCTGCTCTGATTATAACACTCATTTACAAAAAATTTTAATATAATAACAATGTTTTCATTACTCCAAAATAATGTGTTAAAGGCGATAATGTATCATATTTAGTGTTCCAAGAAATAGCAATATTTGTAAAATACATGTGCTTCTTAACTGAAAAATTCATTGTTTATATCTGAGAAATACATTACATCTTCTGCATTAAAATTTTTTAGTGGCAGGCTTTTGTGATTGAACAAGGACTGCTTGCAGAGTGCTTTTAAGGATTTTACAATATAAAATTATGGCTCTTGAACTACTATTAATCAAATACAGTAATAGGGATAAAAAAATCATTAAATAGTTTATTTTAAAAAATTACTTGTATTTTCATCAGATATACTGATTATTACTACCATATGTTATGTGTAACATATTTATTAGAAAAATTACAACTATTTTCATGAAGTTTTGATTCCCCCCCCCCCCCCCGACATACTGTCAAATTTTGCGAGGTTTTTTTTTTTCTTGTGATGTTCCTCCCCCGACCGAGAATGGAGCGGGTTTTTTACAATCAACTGATTAATTTTGTTTTTCTTTTATTGCTACTTTTTTATGTTAGTGTGGTGATCTTTCAAATGCTATTGCACAACGAGGCGATAAACGCGCTACTCTGTAAGTGACACAGCAACCCTCCAGTATACAGGTGGAATTGATAAAAAGAGTTTTTGTAGTCAGAATATGCGGAATGTTACAGAATAGTGACTGGTTTAATGAAAGCAGAATAAAAACTTAATATTTAATTTAAGATGCGAGTCAGATTAATATATTAATTGAAATGGTTACTGAGTAATCACTTTATTAGTTTATACAAAGTCTAATTATCATGACAGCTACAATGCAGCTGCTAATGAAATTTTGTGAAACCAATCTTTTCTAAATAGTAACATGTTCTGAATTGTTCTTATTTACAATTATACTTCATTACCACAAATACCATATAAGGGAGCTGGCTACTTTTATATTTTTTAAAAGTAAATTATTTAAAGCTTTCTTTTATGCATATTAACTTTAAAATTAAATAAAAACAAGTATCTTACTTTTGCAAAAAAGCTGTTTTATCTTATTTATCTATAAACTTTAATTACTAAATAAGAAAAAGTATCATGATGAAGATTTTTACTTTTAGGAGCTCAAAACAACCAGTCAGGATAAAATGGTTCATTTTGAGCTAATCGTGATAATTTAAGTATATAAAGTAGAATTTACTATCAGTCAAAAATATGTCCAAGACTGAAATCAGTCCTGAGACTGAAGGTCTTGCACCCATGGCTGTAATCAATTAGCCTAAAAGAAATGCTTCAGGTGTTTTTTTTTTCTGTTTTTCTTTTGTTACAGAGATAAACGGCAAGAATTTTTTTTTCCCCTTTAGGTTAAATTTTATAAAAATAAAGTACTACGATGCTTTAATTTTTGAAGCTGAAAAGAGTTGTATAAAAAAAAAAATAAATAAATAAACGAAAGATGTCATTTTAAGTCAATTTTCGTTTATAATATTATTAGAAACGATTCGCAAATGAATCATTTTATAAACGGGATTGGAAATCTTAATTTTGATTTCGTCATACCTTTTATTTAAATTGTGCGTTCTTTAAAAATGAAAGATTTTGTTTAATTTCTTTAAAAGAAAACTCAAAATTAAATTAGTAATCTATCTGTATTACACTCGCATATCACAAGAAATACCTATGCCACACATGAACGTTATTTTGTAAGGAAAACAGTTATAAGTATTGTTGAAAATAAAAACAATTCAGAACATTATACTAATTAGAAAGGATCGGTTGCAAAGAGTGCTGTCTGGATAATTAGAAATTGTACTCACTTTCTCCCATTGGAATACCATTTCAAGATCTTTGATATTTCTTATTTCTTCAGTGAACTTCGCGTATCGCGTAGTGATACATGGCGAAGTCTTATGGCGAACGAGATGAATTTTCATTTCAATACGAGAATTTTCGATAAAAATCGAATTTCGATACGAGAATTTTTTTTAAAATGTGAAATATTTTCTCCTTAAAAAATGTTTACTTACTTTGAATAACAATGAAATAAAATACCTATAATTACAAAATACTGCTCCATTTAAAAAAATCAGTCTAAGTATTTTAAAGCACATAATAAACTGTTTTCGTAGTTTAAAAAAAGATTTATTGCCAATATTCAGATTTTTAACTGTGACCTAAACCGCGCAAAACCGATGTGCAACGTTCTGTCTGCTAGCCCATAGAATAACATGTAATCCGCGATCCTAAGAAGTCCATTTTATCATGCGGATTATATAAAAATTAAGAGTTTTCCTAGATACTAGGTTAGTCTTATCCACTTCGTCAAAAACAGATTCATTTTATATATTAATGTTTTTAAAAAAATCTAGACCGTTTCGGAGAAAAAAAAAAAGACAAACTTACACCATCGAAATTGCTTTCAAAATGGGTTTACAGATCAGAAAATATACTGCACGTAGAATTGTAAAAAATTCAGAATAGGATTAAACTGCAGATATAAGACTGTTTTAAAAAAATCAGAACAATAGGACCTATATTTGATGAGTTATTAACAGGCGGCTTTTCGCATTTTCTTTGATGTCGAGTTAGCTGTATATATGAGTTCCGCCATCTACGAATTCTATGATACGATACGATACGATTTTAGGCTTAAGGCTGCGTCACTCGGAATACTACCGTCTTCCATGATAGTACAGGTCATACATTTCCGTGAGGATTTTTTCCCGAAATCACATAGGGGATCGCCAATAAATTGAAAAAAAAGAATATATTTTGGATAACCCTGTAAAAACTAATGAAGCAAAAGCGTTAAAACTGTAGATTATGATTAAGTGCCTTAGTGTAATAAATTGTGTTCATTTTTACGACGATAGTATAGAAATTAAAGTTTTTACAAAAGGAGCCCCAAATTTCGCCAAGTTCTTTGTAGAGTTCTTAATATAAAAAAAATGTTCTTTTCAGAAAATATGAAAAACAACATTGTACACAATACCTACCCTGCAATCAAAATTAAAAAATAATAAAAATTTGATGAAAAATGAGCGCGTTTACAAAATAATAATTCACTACGCATACCCGAATGTAATCAAAATATAATTTGCATAATGTATTACCTAAATGTATAGAGCAACTTTTGTGAAAGTCTCAAAAACATAGTTTGAAAAGTCTGAAAATTATCATTAATAGAATAATCTCAAAATTCGTTATTCCCAAAAGGAAGCAAAAACATGAGGGGTTATATCCAAATACCGTAGTGCGTGCAATATTGTGTATGCTATATTGGCACTAATCAATGGATATATTAATTTCTCTTCGAGTATAGATTCTATCCTCATAAAAATGTACAAAATTTATTAAATAAGACACTTAATCGTAATCTATAGTTTGAACGCTTTTACTACATTAGTTTTGACAGGGTGATCCAAAAGATATTCGTTCTTTTTCTGGCGGTCCCGCATGGGGTTTCGCGGAAATATATGATCTATACTAAACTGTTTACACATCTGGAGTTTCATGTTAATTCCGCATACATTTTTCTAGATATTTAACAAAACGTCTAAAATCGCAAATAGCCGGTCACCTTTGGCCATATAGTGTATTTAACGCATGGTCATTAGTCAGTCTAATGATTATACACTGAATGCTACGAAACTAGTAAGCAATAAGTGGCAAATCTGTTGGCACCTAGAAAATTCTCATATTTACTTTTAATATTTAGCAGTATTTTTAAGATTTAAGAAGCCCTGCTCCTATATCTACGCTCACTATATATATAAGCTCACTAATCCACATGCAGAACTCGCAAGTTTTAAAAATATGCTAATTTGCTCTATTTTAAAATTATTAGCCGATTACATAAGACTTTATGTATAAAGCCAGTTTAATGCCTGAACAGTTTGTTAGAATTTCTTTTTCGACATTGGTGGAAAAACCACTTGGTTAGCACTGATTAAAGCGAAAGGAGCTATCACTAAATGGTTCCCTACGGTATCATAAGATGCATACGAAAGCATATATATCGAAAGCATATGCCATGGGATGCTGTTAGCATAAATTTATACTGTCGGTCTAAAAACGTTATAGATTTTTATAGCGCAAAAGGATAATTTTCACCTCAATGGTATTTGAATTGATGTGGAGAAAAATTATGTGTACTGAATGGCTTGATAATTTTTTTTTATATAAAGAAGAGATTTGCCATAGCTGTCAAATTTTACGCTTTTCATTAAAGTTGAATTAACCTTTTGAACTGGAAAGTTCATTTAACACCTTAACACACAACTACGTGTGATACACGTGGTCTTGCATTCGGGCCAAAACTGATAATCACAGGCCTGGACCGTAGTACATCGGTCGAGCCAAATGTGATACTTAGAATCAGTAGGTATTTATACTTCGTTCTCAGTATTAAACTTTATCATTTGATTTGCCGAACCGCGGAATGGCTCGAAGGCTGCACGATCTTGTTTACGTTTTGGACCCATTCTGTTCAAACGTAAATTGTAGGATAAGGCATTAATAAATAAAATCAAGTAATTGACGCAGAGAAACAAGAAGCATTTTATAAAATGAATTTTTTGGTGCAATACCAGTTTATTTAACACGAAAAAAAGCATAAAATTCGCAGCTTTGATTTTCACAAATAAGGATCTCTAGAAATCTCTTGATGTCACTGAAAACTTTACGTTCCTATAATATTCGAAATCATACGACGGACCACTAAAATATCCTCGGCGGGTCAAACGTAGCCTCGGGCTACGGTTTGAATACCTCTACTTTATCTACGTGTGAACACTGGAGTTCCAGATTCCTGAAATTTGTAGATAGTTGGCAATTCACCGTCTTAAAAATGTGTGCTGAAAGCCTAGGAAAATTAATTTAGATTGATATTATGTTGTACATATACATTTTTGTGTGCTAAGTGGACACTTTTGATCAATAAATTATTCTGCCATTAAAAGACTATAGAAGCAAAATTTTAGTGATAGGAATATGAAAAGCTGTTAGAATCCCTAAGTACTTGTTAACTTGTTCTATATCCATGGTGACAAAAAAAAAACCCCGCACAGATAACCCTAAAACTAAACTAGAAACCAAATTTTTACTGATAGTAAGAATGAAGCCTTTTTTTAAAAATCACTTTCGTTCTCCGTCTTGAAAAGAGATTAATCATCATTAAAAACCGTTATATTAAAAAAAAGAATTGTTTATTTCCTTTTAACGTTAATCTTTCGCTTCGAAATGGAATAACTGCACAGTGATGTATCCTCAATTGAGTACACTGGAAGCGAAGGGGCTAATAATGCAACAATTGCATGCTGTAAACTGGAATATTTGTCTGGAGTTCAATTTCTCACGGTAGGCTTTTCTCTCCCGAATACAGAGTGATGATATTTCGTGGTAATAATGAATTCCAGATACTTTATATAAACTTCTGCTGTAGATTTGAATGTTTTGTAATAGGAAAAATCGACAAGCGGGATGGCATTAGCAGCTTCCGCTTAATTAAATATGATCCCTCACTAGTTGGTTTGTGAAATTTACCTCGCCAACTCTTTGTCATTGAGTTTAGCAAGAGAAATTGAAACTAGTTCCTTTGCAGGCTCAGCCTCACTAATGATGTCCTTATCGCGAGATCATTTCTGTGTAGGAGTTTTTTCTGATTTTAAAATTGGTTTAAATAAAAACATCGTTTCAAAAGAATATCAAAGTCTTTTCCAACTTATCATCCTTCATATGCAATTACATTTTGATGATTTCGAGAATTTAAGCATTGAAAATCTGATTTAAAGATGATTTTCGAAGTGAAAGTCGTCCAACAGCATCCTCAAATGGAAGTGCTGATAAGCTAAAATTAATTTTAAAAGATAATGCACATATTACATGTCAATTTATTCACCTGTCTCTGAATATTGGATAGGCAGCATTATTTATTTTGCTACATAAGATTTAAAAGTGAGGAAGCTTCGTAGCAGAAGGGTCTCTCATTACTGACCAAAGAGCAAAAGCAGACAATAGTGTCATGCTGACAAGAAATGTTGGTAAAATTTGATTCTGGCAATTGCAAAGGTCTTTATGAAGTTACTACGTGAGATTAAACATAGATCTATTGATTGCAAGGAGATTCAACAATTTGATCTATAAATGAAAAGACAATCTTGCGTTTAAGTGTTTGAAAATGAAAAACGCTTAGAAAGGTCAAGCGTCCGAGTAACAGCAGTAAAAAAACAGTGGCCACATATTTTATAAGAGTGGCTATATTGCCTCTGTACATTTGGAACATCAAAAATCAGATTCTGACAACTGATTTAGAGAGATTTGTCTACCAGAGGTCATTAAAAAGTTGGAAGAAAAACAACCAAAGACAATTAAATATGGGATGCAGGAATATTAATATAATTTAATTTTTCACAAAACTTCGGTTGTTTTTTATTCCCCCTTTTCCAAGAAGGAAATTAAGTTATTTTCCTCAATTCTAGTAATTGATAAAGTTTGAAAATTGAATACATAATCATTCATTCTCGTAAATTTTATGTAATTTTAATTATTAAATTAAATACAAGATCTGAAGGGAGGAGTAAACCATGATCCTGCCTTCAAAATGTTACACTGTAGAAAAAAAAAAATCTGTATATATATATATATACTGGTGATTTTATGTAAAACTTCTGTCTTTTAACGGAAACTTTTTGTGTTGAGTGTGAACCGTAAGTTTTCCTGGAATAAACAGAAAATTTACTCTTTATCCTTACTCGTTGAATATGAAAAATAACAAGTTGGAAATTGCACGTCAAACATGGTGAATGAGGTGCGTTCGGACTATAACTAGTTTTATAAATATTTTTTTGCACCGCATATCGTACTGAATGTATATTTTAGTGCACTTCATAAGTGCATATCAATTTCATTCTGTTTGAAATTCTGTAATTTCATTAAAATGCACTTGAAATAATTTTTCCCGTTGGCCGTAATGTAACGGAAAACTTTTGACTGTCCTTGTAAACTATACATCTTATTTTTATAAAATTTGAAATTACTCGACGAAACATTGCAACAATTATATATTTAAAATTTCAGACCATTCGGTTGGGTAGTTTTTGCTCTGTTATATGCGAACGGACGGACAGACAGATAGACGGACCGAACGTCGACTATAGGGAATACTTATTTATATAATTACGAACTCACCTAAAAATGTTTCTTCCAAGACAGACAAATGGAAATGTTGCTTTTCAATTAAAAGAAAATGAAAATTATCCAGTTAAATTTTCGTAACTGACATTTTGGTTTATAATCAAGTTGTTAAGTGTGGACAGGTGGCCTAAGAAACAGATCATTTATCTTCTAATAGAGAGTACAGGGAATTGAATCCGGAGAAAGGCAAGGCTTTTAAAAACGTGTTTGATAATAAGAAAATTAAATACCGAATCAGTATAAATGTGCATCAGTTATACATTATATGACCAAAGGTGACCGGATACTTGCGATTTTAGACGTTTTGTTAAATATCTAGAAAACTCCATTAGGAATTATCCTGAAACTCCAAGTTTATAAGCAGAATAGTATAGGTCATACATTTCCATGAGGATTTTTTCCCGAAACCCCATAGGAGACCGTCAACAAATTGAAAAAGAACCAATATCTTTTGGATAACCTTGTAAAAACTAATTTAGCAAAAGCGTTCAAACTGTAGATTATGATTAAGTGCTTTATTGTACTAATAAACTGTGTTCATTATTATGAGGTTAGCATGTATATTCGTACAGAAATTAAAGTTTTTATAAAAAGAGTCCCAAATTTTGCCAAGTTTTTTGCTTATAATTTGTAGCGTTCTTAAAATAAAAAAAAGGGTTCTTTTCAGAAAATATGACAAACAACATTGTATACACAAAACCTTTCAATTAGAATTTAAAAATAATAAAAAATGTATGAAAAATGCTTTATTGTACTAATAAACTGTGTTCATTATTATGAGGTTAGCATCTATATTCGTACAGAAATTAAAGTTTTTATAAAAAGAGTCCCAAATTTTGCCAAGTTTTTTGCTTATAATTTGTAGCTTAAAATTAAAAAAAA
Source organism: Maratus speciosus (assembly GCA_963932465.1). Taxonomy (NCBI): domain Eukaryota; kingdom Metazoa; phylum Arthropoda; class Arachnida; order Araneae; family Salticidae; genus Maratus; species Maratus speciosus. The sequence goes on along the minus strand of OZ010788.1, from coordinate 282,068,676 downwards.
AGGGTTCTTTTCAGAAAATATGACAAACAACATTGTACACAATACCTTTCAATTAGAATTTAAAAATAATAAAAAATGTATGAAAAATGAGCACGTTTATTAAATAATGATTCTTTGTGCATGCCCGAATGTAATCAAAATATGATTTGCATAATATGTTAGCTAAATGCATAGAGCAACTTTTGTGAAAGTCCCAAAAACTTAGTTTGAAAAGTCTAAAAATTATCGTTGATAGAATAAGCTCAAAATCCGTTATTGCCAAAAGGAAGCAAAAAGATGAGGGATTGTATCCAAATACAGTAGTGCGTGCAATATTGTGTATGCTACATTAGCACTAATCAATGGATATATAGGTACGGCCACTCATCTTTTAGCTTCATTTTGGGAACAACGGATTTTGAGCTTATTCTATCAACGATAATTTTCAGAATTTTCAAGGTATGTTTTTGAGACTTTTGCAAAAGTTGTTCTATACATTTAGCTAACATATTATGTGCATTATATTTTGCTTGCGTCCGGGCATGCGCAGTGAAACATTATTTAGTAAACCTGCTCATTTTTCATACAATTTTTACTATATTTTAATTCTGATTGCAGGTTATTGTGTACAATGTTGTTTGTCATATTTTTTGAAAAGAACTTATTTTTTTTATTAAGAACTCTGCAAGTTATAAGCAAAAAAATTGGAAAAATTTAAGACTGTTTTTATGAAAACCTGAATTTCTCTTCGAGTATACATGCTATCCTTATAAAAATAAAAGCAAATTATTACAATAAGCCATTTAATCACAATCGACTGTTTAAGTGATTTTGCTACATTAGTTTTGACAGGATTATCCAAAAGATATTCGTTCTCTTCTTCTTCTCTTAAAAAAACTCAACTTCAAAAAATCTTCGCTGAAATATATGACCTATACTATATTGTTTACACACATGGAGTTTCAGGTTAATTCCTCGTGTATTTTTCTAGATATAACAAACGCCTAAAATCGCAAGTGACCGGTCACCTTTGGCAATATAGTGTATAACTGTAATACAGATTTTTTTTTAATATTGAGTTATTGCTTATATTTGTTTATAAAAACAGAAATTTCAATTGAATAGCGAAAAATTTTGTTGAAAAAGGGGGAATACCAAAACCGTAGCTTTGAGAAAAAAATCAAGAATATACTGTCAGAAAAATTAATCTTTATATACTAAATTATTCGTCATTTTTAAACAAATAATTTCCGTACTCCTAGAAATCATGCTTTTTCCGTTCGTTCTTCCTGGAAGTCTGAATAAAAAGCGAAAATTTCCGTTTATTCCGAGCATGCATGTGTATTGGCTGTATTAATACCAAAGTTCGAATTTATTTCTAAAATGAAAAATCGAAAATTCAATAAATTAAAATTTCTGATCTTTTTTTTTTAAGTAATGCTTTCGAATTTAATAAAGTAGCAATTTTCTCATTCATTTAAATTTATTGGCAATTTATTTTTTTAGAATATAAAAATAATATTCGCATGAAAAATATATTCTAAACAAACACATTCGAAAAATTTATAGTAGTTCAATCAAGTTTTTAAAAAAATCGATTTTATTCAAAAAAGGAAGCATTTCTTCTCGAATTTAATTTAAAATATAATATTCATATTTTGCATCCCACAATCAAATTATGTCAAATTAAAAATGTATCTAATATATAATAATTCTATCCACTATTCTTCTATAACTGTTAAAACACCAACCATTATACCATAACGACGAAAAATTACTGCAGTTAAGTTTAAATTTCCGAGCTTTCTGAACAAGACATTTTTGAAGCCTTACCAATCCCCCATTTGAAGAAACCCATATTTCTATTTTAAACTCGCGTTATACCAAGTGCTCGCTGTACGAGTGCTAAGGTGCTAGATTCGAGACGCGCGGTCCCAGGTTCAAATCGAAGCGAATTCACGGTAGGACGAGAGACGTATTTTTAAAAAAACGCTTTTTTTACAGACTACGGACATTTCTGTCCTAGAATGGAAAAAAAAGAACGGAAATTTCTTTAATTCTCGGACATATACCGGTAGCAGAGCTGCCAGGAATATTTCCGTGAATTAATGAAAGCATTTCTGAGAGTGTAGACGATAACTTTGATGGCAGTACATTTTCTGTTTTCACACTTTTTTTTACAATGTAGCACTTTTTTCTGCGCCTGAAAAAAAAGACATAGTTCTTTCTAAAGACATTGCGCATTTCTTATTTTTATGGTGTTATTAGGAAGTTTTCTTATTGTTGTTGTTTTTAACCTTGAATGTATTACAGTACTTTGTTCAATATTTTAATGCATAATAATTCCATACAAAAAAGTTTTTAAAAGAGACTATGGAATATTAACGTTAAAAAGCTTTTTCTTTTCAAAAATGTAAATTTTATCATTTCATTTTCTATTATTGACGTAATTTATAGAGCTATCTGATAAGTCAATTTATAGAAGTCTTATTTTTAATGTCAGTTATACATATTCAGCATTATTTTGCATATTTTATTTATTTATTTATTATTTTGCAATTTCTAAATTAGGTCACATTAATACATTCACAATATTGTCAAAATCAACTATTAATTTATACTTCGTTATCATTTTATGGTACGATAATATTTGTATATTTTTTTACCCTTCACGTCATAATATTCGGGATAAAGTACGTTATCTGAAGATGCTACTCACTTTCGTACTTTACGTAAGTAATTCATTCATGAAATGAGAAGTAACTGAAAAGCGCAATTTTCATTCAAATAGCATTCTAAAGCGATAACTGTGCTCTTTTCTGAAAAATGTTAAAGCTAATGGCGCCGCTTATATTTGAAAAGGCGCTATTTAAAGTGATTGCATTCATTTTTCAGATATGAATATAGCTTTTGTTTCTTATAGAACTAAGTCTGCATTAGCATAGACTTTTAGTTTATTAAACTATTCGAATAACGATTGTGCATGCAAAATTTGCTTCACAAAACCTTTTGAAGAGAAGATTTATTGCGTGGCTGAACGTTTATTAAAAACTTTTCACCGAAGTGTGCAATTATTTTCTTTTGATATACAGCGTGATTATACGAGGTCTGTCTGATAATAATCCGACCTTGATTTTTCCTCGCACAGTAGTGACTCTAAGGCGGCGTCACTGAGCACATTAGAAGGAGAAAGATTAATGCGCATGCTTGAATTTTTTTCTCCGATTACATTGAACCAGTCATTGTCTGTTGGCCGCCGAGTGAGGTGCTGTCATATATGTTCGTCGAATTCTGATTTATCTCATAAGGGCAGAATGAGTTGATAAATGGTACTGCATTCAATTTTGTCAAAGATTGGTGATTCCCAAAGCGAAACAATTTGTAAAATTCAGCAGCTGTCGTAAGATTCGTCAATGCTCCAGTTCATTCAGACAATCATGGCGGAACATGGAATTCCAGTTGTTCGTTAGCCTACCCACACTCCAGACATGGCTCCTTGCGACTTCTGGTTGTTTAAGAAATTGAAGGCGCCATTGAAAGTATCTCGTTTTAAGAGTAGAGATAAGATATGCAGAACGCGACAACGGAGTTGAGCACCATTCTAAAAGAAGCCTTCCAGAAGTGTTTTCGGCAGTTGAAGGAACGCCAAGGGACCTACTTTGAGTGGCATTAGGGTCCCAATACCGTCAGGTAACTTATATATATTTTTTTCGGCCAAAGGTCGACAGACTTTTCAGACAGACCACGTATATATATATGTATGTATGTATAACTTTGCCGATATATGAACTTTTAGCGATTGTGTCGTTCAAGGAATCAAGATCCCATTTCAGATTTGACTTTTATATGGTTTGGGCTCGAGAATGGGATAAATAATATAAATAGTAATTGGCTCACAGTGACGGTTATCGTAATAACAGCTCGAAAATTTCAAATGACAACACGCAATTTTCTTTATCACAAAACGACCTTCACGGAGAAAAATCATAAACAATGTTAAAAAATTAATTTCAGCTGTAGATGTGGTTACATAAATCAAACGCAAAGAATATCATTTTATGTCCCACTTGTGCTACAAGAACAAATTGGTGATATCGTCATCTACCACCATTTCGCATTTTCGTTGTCGGTAGAGTCACACTGCTATCATTTTGCGTCTCTTGGGATATTAAAAATTCTGCATGTACTTGTCGCTTCCACTAAATCTAACATGAAAACCAATATCAAATGTAAGATTCTACATAATCTATTTAATGCTGTCGATAGTCTCCCACGTGCGATGTGCCAACGTCTGTGAACAAAAACTCTTCAAAAAATGGAATGTTATTACACGTAAAAATTCCAAGCGACAAAAGACGCCTGCCACTCGTTCTATTTCTCACTTTTGAAAGCCACTGTTTTCGTTTTCTAAACATTTCATTGGCTGCTCTGGTATAGGCTTTTCCATCGTCAAATTTCCAAGCATTTGATTGGCTGTTACTGGCGACTCGCTTCGTTTCAGGCGTCAAAGACAGTCGGACAGAAGAAAGTTGCTTGCTTTCGAAGCGACTTCCTTGGAGTCATTAGATAACACGGAGACGCTTGGAATTTGAAGCGACTTTGACCCCTCGTGTAATAGCATATTTAGTAAAACTATTAGTTTTTTTTTCCTCTATGTGGGTGTACGACGGCAAAAAAGAGCCGTATTTGACCTTTCAGATCTCTCATGCTACGTAGTTCCGGAACACCCGGTGCCTGCCATTTTAAGAAATAAAGCATATTTTCAATTAGCGTTTTTTGAGATTTTTAATTACTTTTTATTACTTTAATTTTTAATCGCCTAATTAACAAAAAATGAAAAATCTGAACCTCAGGTACTGTTGGGCCTGCCTTGGCCTATCTTAATCCAAATTTTCACACCTCTACGCACGGTAGATTTTTCTTGCCGTCTCCAACAGATACACAGACAGACAGACAAATTCTATTCTTTTGTTAGTACCGATACTTTTAACGCAGTAGAACTAGAAAAGAGTTAAAACTTTTACTGTAAAGGGTTCAAATAACCACCGTTTACTTTATTAAAAAGGGACATTTTGATTTATTTTTGAATGAGATAAATTTAAACTGCAACTTTACTTTAGACATATCATCCAGTGTGGAGATAATAGGAATTTGATTTCCCAAATTTTGAAGAAACAAGAGTAATTTCAAATTGACTCTATTTAGGTATTTCAGAAAGTGAGTCAAATAAAAGGCGCTAAAATGTTCAAGTTTTACTAAATTTTTCATTTAAAAAATACAAACTGTGTAATTTATTATGTCATTTTTAATTATTAATTTATATTTAAAATTATTGAATTCTCGTTTTGAATGTCACCAATGCATATTTCGCATTATTCAGGTTAACCTAAATTAGTTACATTTTAATTGTTTATAATATGACCATTTTAATTTTTATAATGAAAAAAGTCTAACGTTAACCAACACTCTTTTTTTTTTTTTTTTTTTTTTTTTGTTTGTTTAACGATAAATTGCAATTTGTGTACTTGTACACATTTGACGTCATAATACTCGCAATAAAATATGTGATTGGAAGAAGCTATACAATTAAGTATTTCATACACAGGAAGTGGGCCGTTATTATAAAGCACAATTTTCATGCAAATAGTATTCTAAAGCGATAACTGTATTCTTCTCCGAAAAATGTTCGAATTGACGTAGCCGCTTAAATTTGAATAGCTGCCATTTGATGTGATTGCGTTTCCATTTTGAAGTATAGCCTTTGTGTTTGATTTGGATTTGCATAGCTTTGCAGTTTACTACACTATCGGTATAACTATGTGCCTTTAAAAATTACTTCAGTAACCTTTTGGATAGAGGATTTATAGTGTGACTATAAGTTTAATAGAAACATTTCACAGTAAATAATTTTCTTTTGATGTGTGTCTGGCTCATTATTTGCAACTTTCTTTCATCATGGATGCTAAAATGACGTAAGCAAAACTTCATGGGTAACCAAAATAGATAAATAAGGTGCAAAATAAACAAAGTAACAGTTTAACGTAAATTTCTTTAAAATAATACTTTAAAAGTAAATGAAATGATCTTAATGTTTAACTGCAAATATGCTAATAACTGATAAAGATCAATTTCATAAAATATTTTTAAAATAGAGATTTGAACTGATACACAATTACATATATATACAGGATGTTTCATATAAGATAGGCAAAACTTTAAGAGGTGATATTACACATCCAAATAAACAAGTTTCATCAAAGAATGCATGGTCGGAAATAAAAAGCAAAGGTGCTATGGCGCATTTGGAAACTTTCGCCTAGGCAAGCGTTAGAGCTCCATGCCTCTTGAAGACACTATCTGGAGAAGAACGATATTAATGGACTTTACCCGCGAATGGTAACAGCCACGCCTCTGTGGGGAAAATCCCTCCGAAAAAGACTCTTTATTGGATGAAGGGTGAGCAGTGTTAAAATGTTCTTCACGCCTATTGGTGGTTTTCTCCTGCTTACCCGCAGCTGACATCATATGGGTAAAGTCCATATCATGCAATATGCAAATTTGACATAAAAAAGAGAGAGAGGAGTACAAGAAGAACGCGTATGTAAAATTTCGTCTCGATTAATACATAAAAGCTGCTTATCAGAGTGTGCAACTGTCAATAGTGGTAGGAACGTATCGAAAGATGTCGCCCTCCATTAATAGAGAAAAGGCTGATATGCATTTTATCTACTAAACTGCAAATGGAAATGGATGAGGGGTTCAACGATTGGATGGAGAGCAGCTTCCTACCTTGCTTTTATCACTTAATAGTTCTTTGTGTGATTTTGCCTCGTATAACATCACCTTCGGCTCCCTCTAGCACATTTACGTTTTTATTCCGACCATGTATTCCTTGATGAAAGTTGTTTATTTGGATATCTACTATCGCCTCTTAAAGTTTTGCCCCTCTTTTATGAAATATCCTCTCTCTCTATATATATGTGTGTGTGTGTGTGTGTTACAAAATTGATAAGATGCTCTATAACTTTTATTCTATCCTTTCCTGAAGCCATTCATTTAATATATTTTTCCCTTAGTCGCTAAATCAATTTCTATATCTATCTATTAGAAATCCGTAAGAGATATAAGTCACAGTAATGACAGCCTAAGTGGTCATTACGAAGTAAAACCTCTTTTCTATAAGTCTGACTCCAGTTTGAGACTCTTAAATGCAGTTCGATATCTCGAACGCATGCTAAACGGGCCTCTCTGCTTCAAGTCCCAATTAAAATCTCAAGTAGCTTTCAACACATGGTCATATTTATAATCTTTAAGTTTAGGAGAGCATGTGCACTTAACATATACTGAAGTTCAAGCCAATTGAAGCCAATAGGTTAATTTGTAATGAATTATTGTAATCAGGGCAAAACTTTTAGTTCACCCTCTATAACTTATAGGAATGGGGAACCGTAAAAGAATTTAAATATCGTAATCTTTTAATAAATGTTTTAATTGGCCCAAATTGCTTTTAACCCTTCTTTGCATGATGGTGGAAATTTCCATCATAACATTGAATGCCCAAAAATTATATAAAAGAACAAGTTCACTTTAAGTTGATCGTGTCTGGATACCTTTTTAATGTCCATTGCATAAGAAAAAAAACATAGCTGTCAAAAAAAGGCTTCTCCAGCTCCTCCACCTCCAAAAGATATAAGAACAGATGGTGCTGAACATTGGCCAACAGTGGGTGGGTCACTCCGGTGCAAGTATCCTAAATGTAAAAGGTATTCTACAATTTCTTGTGGTAAATGTGGAGTCAATTTGTGTCTAAATAAAAATAATAATTGTTTTGTTAATTATCATAAAGAATAAAAAATATCCAATGATATCCTCTTTTATTTCTATTTAGTACTAAGCTAATGATCTAACTTTGCATGATGATGGAAATTTCCATCATATTGTTTTTTGCTAAATTTATACTATAAATATGTACTAAGATTTTTTTAACCATTTTTCCTTTAATTTTGAACATGAATTATATCACCTTGATTTATTTCACCAATAAAGAAAAAATCATGCAAAGAAGGGTTAAAATACTTCCTTACCTCATTTAAAACATTTTTGTAATTAGAATTGTATGTTTATGACTTGCGGTTTGGGAATTAACCATATGACACCGTTGAAAGTGGACACCGTGTATAGGCTTTAAATACGAATTTTATTCAAAATTAAATAAATATTTTCAATCCTTTGACGTCATCTGTATGTAAAAATATTTATTAAGGATAAAATATTATGTACCAGTATATATATATATACCAGTAAAATATATTAATCTGAATATTAAAGTAAGTATATTTTTATGAATTATTTATTTTCCCTAGTAAATAAATTAAATAATATTCCGTCATTTCATACCAATTTTTCATTTCAAACTCGATTTATTCCTCATCTACCTCGTTTATCATTTTCGGTCTAGTTCTCTACGATGTGATGTTTTCTAAATCAATGATATGTATTGTATATTCGTTCTCTGTTATAAAAATACATTTTTCCGAATACATTTTAAAATACATATGCATCTATACATTATTTCAAATGTGACAGAAAATTATTGGTTTCAAAACTATAATACATGTTAATATTTTTATAAATATATTTTATTGTATTAATTTTATATTAGTAATAGCAAACATAATGGAGATGAAACATATTGAAGGAAGTCGCCTTTTCCTTCCAGAATTTCGAAAAATCACAATATTCGAAAAATGTTTTGAAGATTTTATAAGTTTTTGGACTAAATAGAAGATCCTCTTTGATATTTATTTCAAATCTCATACACATTTGTTTTTAAGTATACTGTCTGGAAAAAAAAATCGCGAACATGCAAATTTTAAAACGAGAAACGAAAGATAGCGTATAAAGATTATTTAAGTCAGCACCCATTATTCCATTTTAATACTGCAAAATCAGCATGCAAATGATCATTTCATAGTAAGCACGTCTAAAAACGTTATAAGATACAGGGTGTCCAACAAACAGTCCCTGACTTTAAAATCAAATAACTCGAAAACTATGATCGATAGAAGAAGGAAACAAGTGGTATATTTATTTTGAAACCGTAAAAATCTGATACAATAGTTTTAAAATTAGTTTAAAGTTTTGTCGACAGATGGCGCTGAACGGTGAAGTCCCAGTCATGGAGCTATGAAGAGACGACATATCAATGTAGCACCATGGAGACTGTTGAAGCCGAAAGACCAGTTCTTTCACCTTCTCTGGCGTCCGCCATATTTGACTTTTAACGTAGTTGATTTGCGCAGCGAGACGCAGCTTACGGCGGTGAAATATGGCGGAAGCAAGAGGGGTAGAAACAGCTTTAAGTCACGTCATTTATGTCGTCTCTTTTATTTTTCATAACTCCAGGGTCCCAGTACAGAGTCGGAGAAACAGGCTGTGGACTGATCTTAGCAAGCAGTCGTTCCAATCATCAGTCACTCTGCCTGTTCACTGAAATTTCTCGAAAAGTTTGCAAATTTGTTTTTGTATCAGGACCTTTTGCTAATTTAAACTGCGACTGAAAACTGCGCCTTGTTGCCGCAGTAATGCAATTTAATAGGAGATGCTCGAGTTCTAGAAAAACACGTTGCTTCACAGAATCGATGACATTCATTTCCTTCTGTAAGAAGATTGATTACTCTGTGTTTCAGAGTACTTTGCTTAGAGATCCCTCGGTGACTACAGCACCAGCTGTTGATGAAATTTGTAACTAATTTTGAAACTATTGTATCAGATTTTTACGGCTTTTAAAATACACATACCACTTATTTCCTTCTTCTATCGATCGTAGTTTCCGAGTTATTTAATTTTAAAATCAGGGAGTCCTTTGTTAGACACCCTGTATAGGAATAAATAACACACCCTGTATAAGAACGAGTATAAGATAAGAAACGTCTATTGGCACAAGAAGTGCCAAATTATTGGCTTGCTTCACAGGGAGATTTCTGAAAATAACCAGCATTAGTTTCTGTGTTGCCAGCGTATTAGTAGATCTTGGAAAGAAACTAATAAACCAACACCTTTACAAAAAACGTGTGGTTAAAAAAAAAAAAAAAAAAAAAAAAAAAAAAAAAACTAGAAAACAGGAATTTTGCTTTTTTAGAATTTAGTGTCGCCCCTGATGAAAAAAAAATATAGGTATATAAATATAGATAGTACAAAACATATTTCAGTTTTAGAACTTAAAACGCACGCTTTTATTTATATAAAATGACGTCATTCGTACCGACTGAAGAATGTCGCATTTACCATCCAGTCCTTAAACAATATCTACGGAAAAGTATGCATAGGACATCACTATCGCAGAATAAAACACATATCCAACAAAAAGAGATGTCGTCATTCAAGAAACTCGACCAAAAAAATTGGCTATCTAATGATTCATATACCTTTATTTGTTTGTAACATTAAAATAGATAACTAAAATTAAATATAGTTTATAATAGCTCCATATTTTATCAGAAATCATTAATTTATATTTTTTCAAAATAGCACATATTTTAATTACTTTTTTTTTTGAGTTGTTATGTGAAAATGGCAACAAAAAGATATAATAGTCTACTATTTTCAATTAATTTCTTTTACTTTCTATAGAAATGGAGTACTCCTGTTGCCAACGTTAAAGAGATGGCGTTAAAAACTACAAGAAAATTAATATCTCAAAAATAAATTGAGAGGCAGTTTTCAAATAAATTGCATTTAAAAGTATTTTTTTCCCAATACGACGGTATGGAAATTGAAAATATGCGATACTTAGAAGTTTAAAATATTGCAGCAGAGTATTTAACCGTACAATGACACATCTGCTTTGTTAGACTGGCTTACATAACGGAACGTTATGTTTTAGAGACGAGTCTTTAATCGCTGGCCGAAAGAAATAGAATATCGGTGACTAAAAAAATCTCAAGCTGTCGTGATAGATTATCTTTGAAGTGATTAGTTAAATCTAATCTTACAAAATCAACCCGTTTAATAAAGGAGCAAGACTATATCCATTCCTACAATGAGACGAGAATTCTAAGTAATGGGTTTAAACAGATGTTTTCCAAAAAGAAATCCTCTTTTTATTGGGACTAAGCAGAGACGTTAATTTACAAAGAAACTTCGACTTTAAACAATTAAAGAAAGGGAAAAGATCATGTGACTCGATGAATTCAGATTTAGTCTCTTACGTTATGATAATTCTTTTCTTGGCTTTTGGAAATACTTTTTAGTTGGAAATTTCTCGTTTTGTAATGATTCCATAAGCATTGTATAAGGATACAAAAAGGATGTATTTTGCTTAACTGTATCTCTCCCTGACTTTTTTATTTATTTATTTATTTAGTTAGTTTTTCAAGGTTCTAAGTTCCAAATTTTGTAAAAACTTTCTAATTCCCGTAATTCGAATACCTTTATGTACTACTTTAAGTTTTAAAAATAGCTATCATATCACGTATAGCTATTTTTTTTTTTTACAGTGAGCATAAACTTATTAAATATTTTTATAACTTAATGCGCGTGAAACATGAGCTATGGTGATGACAATGGGGTTTTAAGTAAACGTGTTTAACAACAAAGTATTGTCAAAGTACTTCAATGGGCATAGAATAAGCAAATAAAAAATTGAATACCATTTTTTTTTAATGTTTTGTGCATGATACGTAAGGGATTAAGAAACGAGTGAAGTTTTAATTGAGTCAGTTTTAATTAATTTTAATTACCGTATATACTCGCGTATAAGTCGACTCACGTATAAGTCGACCCCCTAACTTTCCAATGCAAATTCTGGAAAAAATCAAAAGCCCACGTATAAGTCGACCCCCTAACTTTTTACTTCAATTTTGCACAAAAGCAAACCAAAGATTTCACATGCCAATGCTAAAAAGTAGTAAGTAAAAAGCCATAATTTTGCAGTATTCGAAGTTTTTGTCTTTGCTTTTTTTAATTGACTCGCGTATAAGTCGACCCCCCAAATTTGCTTACTGAAAATTGTCACATATTCCTCGACTTATACGCGAGTATATACGGTACTTATTTTTCCAACAATCAGCATTACGTTTATTTGAAAAGAAATATTTAAAATATAAAGAATTAACGCTAGATCTTTCCTTCATTTTCTTCAGAAATTTCTGGGCATTGTCTGTATATTACAATCATGTTTCCTTTTTCATCTAATGACACAGTTTGCTTAAAATAACGTTAAATTAAATATTATTTTTTAAACTCCATAATAAATATTCAATAACATTTATTTCGAATCATTCAACAATAAACATCTTTCACACCCCACGAAAAAACAACAAAAAATTGATATGGACTTTCTAAAAAAATATATGAACTGGAATAGTACTTATAAAACAGATGCTTCTTTCGATCTCAATTTGTTCTTTTTATCTTGTTCTTTTTATATGTTTTCTTTTCTGAAAGAAGGACTGGTCCCTTTGTAGGTGTGTTCGGAATTATATAAATACGTAGCACCTATAGTCGTCGACTGGTCCGTTCGTCTGTCCGCATATAACAGCGCAAAAACGACCTAACCAAATGGTTTGAAATTTAATATATATATAATCATTGCAGAATTTTGTCGAGTCATTTCAAATTTTATTAAATTCTAATCAAAACTTAAAAAGATATTAATAAAAATTTCCTTCATGCTATTAAATCCTATCATGCGTAATTAACTCAATGATATCCAATGACAGGTAATACGAACGAACCTCATTTACCACGCTTGACATATAATTTCTGACTTGTTTAGATTTAGAAGTTAATTCTCTATGTGTTTCCATTATTATTAATGAATTTTTTTGTGTGTATTCAAAATAGAACGGGGTCATACAATCAATCCTTATCTTTCATTTTAACGCATGGGACATACATGAACGCATGACGTTTAAAGACCTTCGTTCAACCATTGCCTTTGCAGGAAGCTACAGCACTTGTTTCTCTTACTTAGAAACAAAACACAAACGATGATGGATGAGTTTTCTTTTCAAACTGTTTCTACAAGAAACAATACTTTTCAGTTGAGACACAAGTAAGAATCAAAATCTGTTTTTAATTAAGTAAACTAATATCTTTATGTACAGTCGTGGGAAAAATAAAAGTAAACACCCCCTACTAACTCCTCGACAAATTATCGTAGAAGAAAGTTACTGGTACCGAACGATTGGAAATAAAGCCTACGTTTAAATTATGTATATAAAATTTGCTTTGGGGGCCATATTCATAGTAAAACAAACCGCAACTTCATTTTTTTCAATAGCAATACCCAATTTTAACAAGATATTTCAAATCTTCGGTTCAAACTATGCCTAGACACCAAATTTCAAGTCATTTGAATGATAAGTTTTTGAATTATAAACATTCAAAATTTAGTGCTTCTAATGTTAAATTACATTTTCATATTTTCATTAATATCTCCTGAAATTATGCTCCTAATGTGCTAATTTTTTGTGTAGCAATAATTCTACAATACCCACACATAAATACGTTGAATTTGCAATTTTTATAATTTTATGATATGAATTATGAAATTAATATTCCTAAAAATTATGAATTGCAACCTACAATTTTTTGATGGATTTAGATTTATTAAGTATTGCTTTATGGAAATCCAAAATTTCACATTTATCTTACAAGTTTTTTTCAAATTATGCTTAAAAAAAGACAAAATGATGGTTTATGATAGAAGTGACTAGATATTTTGAAATTTCTTATGCTATCCTGTAATCCAGCAGTCTTCAATGACTGCTAGAGTGGTGCTTAAGATGCCTTGCTCAAGAAGGGAGCTCTCTCGATCGACAATCGAGTACAAAACTTCAATTTGGATACAGCCCTTAAAATACGCTTGTTTTAAAATAATTAATTTCTCGTAAACTTGTCGTACAAATTGCATAAAAATTTGTTTTTAGGCTAATTGAAGGATGCAGAATTCATTTATGCTGTCAGAATTGTATACTGCTATGGAAAATAAAAACAAAGTTATGGCTCGTTTTAATATGTAGATGGCCCCCTAAGCAAATTTTATATACATCATTTAAAAGTAGACTTTATTACCAATCGTGTGGTACCAATAACTTTCTTCTATGATATTTTTTTGCAGAGTTAGTAAGGGGTGTTTATTTTTCTTTCCACGACTGTACACCTTTGAGATCAAAGTACAGTAAAACCTGTTAATACGTAATTCCAAGGAATTGCAGAAAAATACATTTGCTGCATCTGTTTGTACAAAACAGATGCTTTTTATGATCTTAATGTATCCTATTTATATTTATATTTCTTTCTTTTCTGAAGGAAGGGCCTGTCTGTTTTTTAGAATATATAGACACTGCCTTATCCATGTTTAAATTTAGAAATTAATTCTCTATCTATTTCCATTATTTTTAATGAGATTTTTTTATAATTTCTATTCAAAGTAGAACGGGGTCATACAATCAATCATTATCCTTCATTTTAACGCATGGTGTTTAATGATCTCGATTCAATCATTGCCTTTGTAAGAAGTTCCAGCACTTGTTTCTCTTACTTATAAAACAAAACAGAACCGATGATGGATGTGTTTTCTTTTCAAACTATTACTACAAGAAACAATACTGTTTAGTTGAGACACAAGTAACAGTCAAAACCGGTTTTTAATTAATTTAACCAATAACTTGATGTACATTTTTGCGATCAAAATACAATAAAATCTGTTAAGACGGAATCGAAAGGGATTGAAGAAAAATACATTTGATGCAGTATTCTGTTTTGGCGGGTACATCGTCTTTGGAAATGTATTTCATAATTTTCGTCTGAATCATAAAATTTTGTTGTTTAAAGCAGGATTGTGTATATACATGTTTTTTCTGTACTCAGTAAATCATAAAATTAAACAGTTTACAGTTAGATTATATAATTTTTAACTATAAAAAGTCATTGACATTCAATGTATCGATCATGGCTACGTGTAATGCTTTTATAGTCAAAAATTGATTTCAATTCAGACGTTTCAAGTGTCTGAAATTCAGCCGTAAAAAATTCTGAAAAAAAAAAAGAAAGTTTAAAACGTCTTAAAATTTAACGATCCATTTCAAACACACAAGTGTCTGACTTTTAGACATTTCAGTTTACAATGATGCTTTTACATACACATATTAGGAAAGCAAAGATGTTTAGATGTTTTCCTTAATGCTCTCATTATAAGAATTATATAAATATATATGTATCATATTTACAATATATGATCAAATCATACATACAAGGTGTCTGCAAATTAGTTGGGCAAAAAGAATGACTTATTGAATGGAATTGACTGGAAAAAAATAAAGTAGCTACATATTGTTGTAAGATAGAAAAATAGTTCAAGTTTACCATTAACACCATTATTTCGTCGTACTTGCATAGCAGAATGATTTTAATGAAACCAAAGACAGAATTTCGCTTCTTCAGCACCGCTGTACGTCTCCAATATCGTAATGCCGAACAAGAATGAATTACCGCTCGCTAAGCGATAGTATCAGTTATGACACCTAACGCCATCTATGAATAAACTTCGGCGATATTGCTAGTAGTCTGACTTTCAACTAGTTAATTTCATTTAATATTTCGGAAGTTCTTAGCTTACGAAATTGCCCAACTAATTTCTAGACACCCTGTATATATATTTGTTTTACTAAAAGAACCATAAAAAAACATTCTTTTTGTTTGCTCTCAACCCGTACATGTATTATATATTTTAAACGTTTAACTTCCGTCTACTCTGAACAGAACAAGACAAAAGCCACTTGACTAGTTAAATTTGTTTGCAAGAAATAAATTCCCGCATGTAAACACGGCGCTTGTTTAAAAAATAAACAAACTCGATTATTTCACAGTGAACATAACTAACATTTGACGGTATCTAGTTAAAAGATTTTAAATTTATAAATTATTGCAGTACTAAATATATCTTTCTTTACGAATAATTTTACAGGTGGTACTTAATATACGTTGTCGTATAAAGGAACTTTCATTTGTTTTCGTAATTCCCTTCTTGTTCTCAATATGTATTTTTTTCTTTTTAACAGCTTTTTACTAAAGACAAATCAAATAACCAATTCAAGACAAAATCAATAACGAATCCAATATTTGGTCAACGAATAAATTGATGAGTTCTAGCAGTAGTAAATATTAGCGGGGTGTTTGATGGAACTTCTGTAATATTTAATCTTAAGTGTCTTTTTTTGCGTAGATAAAAAATATTTTTTTACTCTACCATAGGAATAATCTACCTCTCGAAGTATTGCTTAAACGGGTGGGAAATGGATACCATGTAAAAATGTGAATTACTTTTTTTTAGATTAAATGCTTTCGAGAAAAAAATTAATGCATTTAATGCATACATAAAATAAACAACAGAAACTATAATAAAAAAAGAATTCTCACGATATAAAATGTTATTATTTTTATACACATGGTGATAAACTTATAAGTTACGCAGCCATTTCTCTGGTGGACAAATGTAAGTACAGTTATCAAAATGATGTCTATGTAGTGAGTATGTGCTGCATAACTGCTGTGGAAAACTAGGCTTCTATAACGGTACTGCCCAGCTACCACTCACATATACACTTTATTGTAGAAAAGTGGGGTATGGGTGATATTAATAATGTGAAACACAGAGGCATATAAAATAAACTTGAGACAGGAAAGCCGTAAGAGGGGAAGACTCAGCATCCTCAATTACTCAAAACCCCAAAGTAAATTAGGTTAGCAACTCCTGATTCACAACCTGTAGTATTCATAGTGTCAACTTCCAATTAATAATAAAATAAATTGTGATCGTTTGGTCCTGGCTAGCTTCTGAGATAATACCTATAAAATTATCCCGAAAGAAGGGGGGGATACATCGGTCTCAACACTACCCTAAATTGCGTTGTGAATTTTTTTGAACAAGAAGTAACTTTTGGACTCCTCAAAACTAAATTAACAATACCAAAATTAAACGTTAGTAATTCTTAAGGAATTCGAATTTGACGTGGAATAAAATCTAATATTAAAATAATTTACAAGACTCATGGTTGAAAAATGACATAATCAAATTTTAACAATTAACAAAAGATTTATTTACATATATATACAATTTAGGAATAAGTACCGCAAGACACCCTTGCTCTAAGTAATACATCAAAACAGTCATTTTATTCTAGAATTAATTTTAAGTTACTTATCATAAAATTATTTATATTCCTGGTTACCAATTTAGAATAATCATCCCTAATCAATGGAAAAATACATAAACTTATACAGGGAACAAAAGATAATTAAATCACAATACCTACACTAATCAAAAACCTCGTAGCAGACCACACTCATCGGATTCCGGACAGACATGGGTAATCCTTAATAAAATCTTTCTGTACACACTCTTAGTAAATAACCAATTCGGTGTGGGTCATCATAAAATGCATAGCTCATCAATCGAGCATCGTGAAGCTGTCCCACTAGTATATCTAGTGGCTCGGTCAACTTAGGACTATAGGATTCTACAAAATCCTTATCTCGAACAGAATGGGAGTTATTAGGCACTTGGGGAACATCTTAGGAACGCTACATGTTTCTTCAACCTTTTTGAATCATCTCTTGAATGAATCTGTCTTCTCTTACTTAAACTCTTACGTAAGTAAGCTCAGCTGGAGAATAGAGGGTCGGGCTTAAATGCCCCTCATTCAATCATCGAACAGTATCACTGACCCCGTTCAAAAACTTCCCCGCAAAGCATCTGATTCGATGCTTTGGGGCTGACTATGTCTGCGGGACCCCACCCTCGAAGGAGGGGGGGGGGCGCTAGGGAAAGAGTACGTGCCTAATTACCCGTGAGTGTGGTCCATTTTATGACCAGTCATAAATATGGTCATAAATATACTTTTGACTATAACGTCAAAGTATTATTACATGGCCGACTATCTGGCTACAACTCAAAGATCCCCTCTAAGAAATAACCCCCACCTGCTTACTTCTCAATCGTAAACAACTTCATACATTACATATATATACATAACCATCTAATACCTTTTCATACATAATTTAATAAAACATAAAATAATAATAATAATACTTCTGAATTAGTATAAATATAATACAGGTTCATTAATAATACAGGAAAATGGCATTAACCTGTTGGAAACATTAGTGTTGCCAACAATAACAAAATCAGTTATACTGTCCATAGCAGGGAAGTGAAAACACAAAGACTTACTGATTCTATCTCAAAAACTATGGAAAATATGAGGATAAAATCAATCAAAAAGTTGTTCAGGATCATTGATTTCGAATGAAACGACAATCTAATGTGCTGTGCATGAGTAGCCAATGAAAAAAACAAAATGTGTGTATTTATATTTGTCTAATTCCCTTCAACACTGCATTCCAGATTTCGCTACAGAGAAGTGTCGTAAAAATCTTAGAATTGTAATTCAACAACACGATTTATACAGTAAAAGAAAACTTTATTGTATATGATGGAATTTATAAGAAACTGATAGCAAATTATTCATTCTTGCAAAAGCTATGATTTAAATCTCAGAATCTGACATTTACACGTTTCCCTTTTGGTTTAATCTGTAGAAGCATTGCACATCCATTGCTATTTCCAATTAAACCGACGACGTTGATGTTTATAACTGTGTTTTATTTTTCATATTTCTAACAGTTTATGAGATAAGTTCCCTAATTTTTGTATTCTACCGCTACAGATGTGGCGAACTGTTTCCTTTTGCAATGATAACTCACTTATCACTTTGAGGTGACCTGTTGCCTTCTAAAATAATCATCGAACAATTTAGATACTAAGCAGTAAACAGATGGAGCCACTCTTTAAGGTTTGTTGCATAGAGAAAATCGGTCTGCGACGAAATACGTGTCGTGCTATAACTTTTGATTATTTGTTAATTCTTATTGATTATAATTAAATGCAATGTTCAGTTTCGAATAGAATTCTTAAATTTAATGACATATACTAAAGAAATATTTTTATTTATTTATAATTAATGGATTCAAACTGATGAAGTATACTTCACGGTAAATTAATACCAACTTTTACAATTATACATACCTACGTCCGTTCACAAATTAATGGGATTTGTAAATTATACGCTTTACACCTTGTACATATAGATACTTGGAATTACAAAAGGTTCAAATATATTTAAATTTCAGACTTTTTATAAAAAACCTCATCTGAATGTAAAAGAACTTATAATGAATGTTTGGATGTAATTTTTAATCTAATGTTATTTTTTTAATATATTACATATGTATAAAATTTTGTAAGTAAAATTACTCTTTAGTTACTCAATAGTATTCCACATAATGATATAGCACTGCAAATAAAGATATTTAAAAAGGATGAACATTTAATCTATTAATTATGCCAAACTATGTATTGCGGAATCATTTTAATTTATATGCCCATCTTGAAGAATAGTAAACAAAACTTCTTTTATTAAATTAATATCCACGTAATACATTATCTTGTACTAAGAGACAAAGAGTCTTTTGAAATTTGAGAATTTATTCACTTATACTTTAAAAATAAATAAAAGACGGAAAAGAAATTACACGAGAATTTTTCATTAAAACTCAAATCTATTTACTGAAAAGCAGACGACCAAATAAACTTAACACTTAATCCTTTGAAGATTTTAAAGAAATGTCTCATGAAAAACTCAGAAATGAAATACGTGATGAAAAATTCAATGTAATTTTTAAAGGAGCTTTTTAATTTTACTAAATAATTCTTCCAGATTCTATTAATCGCAATAGAAGTTCCTATTCCAACAGTACCCCGTTCATCAAATAGTTATATATTCATTAAATTTTATTATATTTTTAGATCAGAAGTTTAATCTCTAAAACGATATGTCTAAATTCTTTAAAAGAGCTTCACTGTAATATGTATCCTTCAAATTTTTTCTTTTGAAAAACGAAAGGAACTTCGTTTAAAAAAACACACGTTCTTTAATCACAAATCCTAATATGAATTATTTTTTCGTAAAAGTGGCACTTACTCTGGAATCTCAAAATTTAGATTTTCATGCATTTCCGCATTGTTGACAACATACAGAATATACAGGAAAATCCGTTTATCCGGAAACAACTGAGGACTGAAAATGGAATTAAAAATTTGTAATTTAAGACTATTTATGTGAAATTTACTAAAAGCCAATGTACAATGAAAACATTTCTTCAGAAATAACTTTTTTACTTTGGCCCAATAACCTTTTAAGACCGGAAGGTTTTTGGTAGGAATGAAAAATTTTGGTGGTTTCCCCTAATCAATAGGATGATATTTGGTTGAAAAAAATATCAGAAAAAATTGTGGGTGCAGGGTCGACTTTAGGTTAGGCCTTAAAGGAATAAGAGTAACTTTGGCCCAAAAGAGAAAAAAGATTAAATTTGCTACATCGCTTGAGTTATCGACAAAGTTTTGGTCTCAAAATATAGGTAGCAGCACTAGCGTGAGGCTGGCAGCTCGTTGTAAATAATTCGCCATGGTTCTACCGTGGTAGCATGGACCAAAGTTAGCCCAGTTGACGGTAGTCAATATTGTATTTTTACAATTTTTTTAAAAGACTATTATTAAAATAACGCTGTTCGAACACACAGTTCTTTATAACAGTATATTATATACTATACTAATAATGAAAATATATTTACATTTTCGAACATAATAAAATGTTTCTTGATTATATTTAGTTATTTTTTCTTTTGTACTTCACAAAAATCTATATTATTTTAATGTGATAATCTATCTTTTGCTATTCTTGAAGATATATATTAAATTTACAAAATTAAATTTCCGCGCTTCATCAAAAACATATTCCATATATTTCTCCTGTCTACCATAAATTTATAACCTAGTGTATCTAATTATTTTCTGTCTAAAAAATATTCCAATAATTCATTTTACTTAAATTTATTTCTATCTAAGTGCGTATATTAATATTTATTTATCTTCAAAATGCATTTTGAAAAACATTTCACGTATATTATTATTTTGTTTAAAGTCTTTTCATTTTTGTGTCAAGCTTAAAAGCTGCAATATGAATTCCTTTATAATTATCTGTTCTGGAATTCTCATTGTTACCATTTTATTCTTTTTTTATTATTATTCTTAAAGCTCTTTCGCGCGTATTTGGGAAAAAGCAGTTTGCTTCATTTTTCTTCCGCTGTTAAAAATAGAGTACCCTGCTTGTACGAGATTTCTTTGCTTAGTTGGAATCTTCGCATTCCCGTAAAATTCGCTTTGCCAGCAGGTACTAATTGACAGACATGAGCTGGAGCTCAGAATTTTGTGTCAGGAGCTGTTTCAAAATCCCCAATTAGAACTGAGACACTCAGCATAATAGTCATGAGCTTATTTACCATCGTTTAAAATGTAGTTTATGACCTATGGCTACTAAAAGCTTAAGCGGTGAGATGCCTTAGATATTCTTTCATAGCTGTGGCGGATGTTTTAACTCTGTATGATGTTTTACTGAATTAACCCGTCAGCACACGCGCCCGTTTATATTACGTTACTACACGCGTGGGATAAATCTCACCCCATTTTCTATCCCATTATATTTTTGGCTAAATACGTTTTAAAAGCAAATCTACTGCTCTACGTTGTAAAATGCATCAGTACTACTTCTTTTTGGGGAAAAAAAATCATGCTTTTCATATTTATTTTCCGATTTTGTAGCAATTTCTGTAAAAATCACGTTTTTTTTTTTTTTTTTTTTTTTTTTTAAGAAGATATGCAAACGATTTGTTTTACACCTTAAAAGATTAATTATTTCACAAAATTTATATTAATTACATTCAATACCCTTTCATCAATATATACAAGTAGCTTTTACGTTAGTCTTTCATTAAAATTATTTTAGTGTGTGTTATCCCGTAAGAAATCAACGTACCGAAATGAAACGTTTCTACACGCGCGGAATTTTTAAGTTCCAAGAGATATATTTCTCCAGCGAACAAAGAAATGACATTGTTTTACCCACCCCTTCTTGAACTTAACCTTGAAAGGTACAAGACAGGTCAGATGCATCCTCAAAAAAATTATCCCTTTTTTTAAAAGGAAAAATGTGGTTGGGGTAGATTTTATCCCAGCGCGTGTTTTGACGGGTTAATAAAGATTTTTCTATAATGAATAATTTTCTTCTTCAATTGTGGGGAAACACCATGTTTATCACTACTGTCACAAGCAAAAAATTACAGCTGCAAACTTTTATACTAATAATGATGGCTGCAAGCTTTTATATACTAATAAATTAGTATAAGTGGTGCTAGTCAGAACACGTAATTTACGGAACGTTTTAGGTGAAATCTTTGATAAGGAATATAGACAAAGAAAGTTGCGATTGATCAAGCTTAGCGTCATCGTTACACAATATTGTAACATATATAGGCGTGTGAAAATTATTAGAATAATTGTGAAATTTACATTAAAAACTTGTTATATTAAACAAATATTTAAAAAATATTGATACATTTAATATTTAGTGTACATCCCTTCTTTTTTATTAAAGAAATGGTGGCATACATGTCTTAGCATACTTTGTATGAGTTTTTGGCAATTAATTTGTATTTCGTCGTCATGATGCCAAATTTGGATGAGTCTTTCTATCACGCCAGTCTTGTTTGTGATGTTTCATTTCTTTAATTTTTTCTTTACAATGGCCCAAAGGTCCTCTATGGGGTTCATATCTGGACTGTTTCCAGGCCATGGAAGTGTTTTCTTTAATTAAATTAAAGAAATGCAACATCACAAACAAGAATGTTCAGATAGAAAAACTCATCCAAATTTGGCATCATGAGAACGAAATACAAATTAATTGCCAAAAACTCATACAAAGTATGCCAACACGTATAGAATCTTTAATAAAAAACAAGGGGATGCAAACTAAATATTAAATGTATCAATATTTTTAAAATGTATTATTTCTTTAATATAACACGATTTTAATGTAAATTTCACAATTATTCTAATAATTTTCACACGTCTGTATATAGGATGAACCAAAAGTCTTGCCCGATTATAAATATTTCTTGTTCTCAAACTGTTATAATTAGACATGTGTTTGTTTGGCTACCTTGTAAGTACTGTTATAATTCTTTTTATAGGACCACGTACCTCAGTAAATTTCAACATGTGCCCCCTTGGTAGCTTGGAGAATATCTAAGCGGTAATTCTAATTCCCGCAAGCATGTTCCTTAACATGTCGTCGGTTACAGTACACACAGCAGCCTGTATTCTAGTCTTCAGTTCTTGGACGTCAGCAATTGGTGTGGCAAAATCTCTGTACTTCATATAGCCCCCAAAGAAAAAATCCATAGGATTAATATCTGGGAGAGCGGAGGCCGGGGTATTGTCCATCCCTTCCAATCCACCAAATGTTTCGTTCTATTACACACAAAAAAACCTACTAAAACTGACCGATCCAATGATACAACAAGTTACATTATTATACAAACGGTTAATTTGTTTTGAATTATTATAATCAGGGTAATACTTTTGGTTCACCCTGTATATATGAGGCATTATCACATAATTTTTACTTTCAGGAATAAAAATCTGATGAAATTAAACTTAATAAAATAACATTTTAAACATATAGAATAATGCCTTAATGATTCAAAATAAAGAAAAAATAGTCAGCAGCCATGATTTTTAATAATATTTTATTTAACTCAAAAACAAAATTAAACTTGCATGTTTAACTTTATTTACCATCCTCTTGACATTTTTTCAATCTAACTTTTTATTTTCTTCTAAATTTTTACTTATAATTTATTTGCATAGTACATATAGAACATTAATTAAATAATAACAAAGTAGTTTATTTTCATTACGAAATTTTGGTAAACCATAATCTTAAAGGCTGAAATTTAGCAGTTTGTATTATTTTATGCTGAATTATTTTATTTTATTATTATTTACCTGTAACACACATGTTTCAGATATGCTAATTTATTATATATATATATATATATATATATATATATATATATATATATATATATATATATACCAGTGTTTAAAAAAAAAATTTGTTATTTAAAATATTTTACTAAGAATTCCATGGTTGCAAACAGAAATATAAGAGTAGAGATGGTAATTACTGTAGCAAGTAATTACAATTAAATATTTAGAACATTGTCTTTCCAAATGTTGGTCGCTAACAGATAACGAGAGGCTGCAGTGAATCCGAAAAAATAAAATTTTTATGTACAAGAAATATCTGTTATTAAATAATAATCAAATATTACATAATTGGTATTGATGCCAATATAATCTGATAAGTAATCGTAAACATGTATTAATACATGGCTGCATTTATTTATCACTTGAAATCTTTACTACATATTGAGTTACATTTGAAGCACACAGAAGTAAATTATTTTCAACTAATTTACTTTTTGATGCTACTATTGAAGAAAATGCTTTTCACAGAGGTAAGAAATCATATTTCTGAAAGAATCTGTTACTAAGATTTCATTAAAACAGTATAATAAAACAGGCTATTTACTTTTTTGTGAATGTTTAGAGGGTGTCAATAATTAAAAGTTTTAAAAGCGATGATTTATAACAAAATACATTTGAGCCATTCTTCAATAATTTTATCTTTCATGAATAAGAAAGATGTTAAGTTCAACTTAAAAAAATAGCATTTTTAAACTTCCAGATTTAAACTTTCATGTTCTTGTTGCCATAATTAGGAAATGTTCTTAATCAGCATTAATGTTTCATACTGTACTATTTTATTGAGAGCCTTGCCATCCATTTACTAGTGAAATAGAACAAAGAAAGTAAGGAAGGGACGGTATGAAAGAAAGGGACGGTAAGTATGAAACGATAAGGAAAATTACCACCTATTTCTAGGCAAGCCATGTTAAGCCTAAGTGATAGCCATAATGTTTATTAATTTTTAGCAGCAGTTATTTACATTGAATTAAATAATTTTTTTTATTTACCTCTAAAAGGGCAGGAATAAATCTTGGGGACGGTAAGACTACCAATAAAGTTACAATGCTTGAAATTGATATTTAAATGCTGATTTAAATTCCGTAGTAAATTTCCGGTCAAAGAATTACAGCCATTTTTTTCTCTAGCATACCCTTCTTAAGAAAAAGATGCAAAACCATCTGTGGCTGCATCTGGAGTGATTTTCTGCAAAATTTTAGCAAGAGGGACTCAAAGGAATCTAAAATCAAGGGACAGGGTACAAAAAATAATAATGACCGTAAAAATGTGTGCAGGTTAATTTTTTGCTACATATTAATATAAAACAATAGTCTCAGTTTCGTAAAAAAAAAAATTACATCGAATTACGTTTATTGAAACAATTTTATACAGACAGCTCCAAACTTAAAAATCAGCATCAAGGACACGGGACGGTAAGGAATTTCATGGTACATTTTGACCCCCAACATCGTCCAAAACTTATTTATCGGGTTAGTATTGTTGTACAATCATGCAATGGCATATTTTCCAATATAAGAAGAAAAAAACAAGAATTTGTACTAAAATAAATATTATTATTGTCAAAATTCTCAAGATTACAAGTCAAAATTATGGGATATATACTGGGTGATTAAAAAAAAGTTTACAAAATGACGTGGCAAATCAGGCATACAAAAAGGATAAAAAAAATCACATAAGCACATAGGTTCGAAAACCACTTATTTAGTCACAAATACAGGCTGTTTCATAACTCAATTTGGGTTGACGGTAATAACTTTCAGAAAACTGAAGTACATTATAATAAAACATTTAACAGTCTCACCTTTGTTTTAAATGTGATAACACCAAATAAAAGTGATAGAAGTTTGCATTACACGCGCCAACAGTTATGCACTTGATGCCCCACATTTTGCACTGTAATTATCAATTCATATGGTATAATCGATTGCTTGAGCAACATGTTTTTCCAGATCTTTTCGTGATGTTATCACATTTCACACAAAACAAGGTACACATCGTTGCATTTTCATTATAGTGTTTTTATTTTTCTCGAAATTATTATCGTCAACATTCAGTTTGAATGAAACACCCTGTATTTGTACCTAAATAAGTGGTTTACGACCCTATGTTCCTGTGTCATTTTTTATGATTGTTGTATGCCTGATTTGCCATGTCATTTTGTAAACTTTTTTTTTTTTATTCTCCAGTGTATATTATTTATAAAAGCAAATAGCTTTAATATATTTCTGACCAAGAATTTATTTATAGTGACAAAATATGTTGCAAACTTTTTCTATGCCAAAAAGAAACATAATTTTTTTATGATTTTCTTTTTCTTGAGAAATGTTATACTGGGCCTAAAATATATTCCTTCTTTTTCATTAATTTTGTTTTTGACAGTTGTGTTTAATTATTTTGCGTTTTTAATGCATTTTCCTTATTAATATTATTCAGGAAAATGAAGAATAAGTATTACTTTTCATATATTTTCTTTAATGGGAATCATTTAACATTAATGCTAGATATACTACAAAATTTAATTTACTTAACTTCATTCAAGCTCCAAGAAAACTCTTTATTTATTTATTTATTTATTTATTTTTAAGGATAAAGCTTACAAAGTTTGTTTGAGATAAATTACTATTGTTGAGTTTGAGAAATATAAAAATGCTTCCAAATCCCGAGGCACAAAATCACTCGTAAACTGATTCTACATCAAATTGAAAACAAGTTGTAAATTATTATATCTATTTTAATGTTCATTAAGTACAGAAATACAGAAAAAAGCAGTTCTTTGTTTTGTTGGGTTTTGTTTTCTCTTTTAAAAATTGCTTTCAAAATATTTTTGTAAATTTTCAAATTATTTTTGACAAGATAGAATATTATAAAGCTTATGAAGGATAAACAGTTTAAAGAAATAATATTCATGATAAATACATTTTGAAATTTCTAGACTTGTGTTTTCTGCGTAGGTTTTTCATACAGAAGAATAAGCTAAATAATTAACCAAACCAAATACATATGTCTTAATTCGTTAAATTGAGCAGTATGTTGAGTAAGTTTCTTTTAACTTTATCCCTGTTTGTTCGCTAAATCTAACCATATTCATTATTGTGAGAAGCAAATTAACTTCATTCTAGTAATTTATTTTTACTTTGCAGATAGCCTTATCCTAATAAAAAAAAATTATTTTATTTATCTATATTTTTGTACTAGTTAACTCTATCTACTTTCTTATTATAAGTGTATTGTGAAAAAGTAAGTATTAACAAGTAAAATTACTTTTCAAATAATTCGCTTATAAAATTAATGTAAGTAGAAATAATAATGCATGTCCCTTTTAAGAAAATTCATCTGGATTTTTTCCTTTTTTTTAGCATTAAAAATAAGGGAAAATATCCAGATGAATTTTTTTATTTTTCGTCTTTTTTTCATGTCATTTTAAAATTTTATTAATAGCTACGGAACTTCGAGTAAAGAAATATAAATTGTTATAATACATATATAATACACAGTGTATTCGAAATGTTCCAGGACTTATCGCACACAGACCATATAACATAGAGATTATGCTTACATTTGATAATAATAGACCAGCAGCCCGTAGCACAGACACATGGTTCGTACGGATACCGTTATTTTTCCAGGAAAACTACCAGTATATTTTTATAGCAAAGAAATCTACGTTAAACGCGCAAAATTTCGCCTTGTTTTAAGAAGAGATTTTCTATAAGATAATACTGGTGCCGAAAACTTTTTGGTCTGCAAAATTCAAGGAGGCGTACAAACCATGAGACAACCACCTCATCGAGTTGGAGGCTGAAATTCCAGAATTAGCTAAAACTCGATTCCCATATTAAAACGCAATCGGTCTGCCAAGTCATATATTGGTGGAAAATACCTCAAAACTCGATTTTATCGGTTGACTCGTAGGTTTACCATTGTATTTTCCTGCTCCCAGTCCGCCATGTTTTCATACATTTGGGTTTTCATACACTTTTTAAAAGTTCATGGAACAGATTTTTGTGGAATGCACCAGTTACAATGGGCAGTCTGATGTCATTAAAAACGCATGCTAAAAATTTTCCTCAATGAGACTTGAACATGGACGACCTCATCTCTCATCGTCCTCCATCGACTCTTTTCCAACTTGAAACTTCGAAAACAACTCAAATACACGCTAAGGACTCATAGCATCGTCATCATACGCAGATTTAATGATTTTTTTCGTTTTTTGTGGACGATTTTCCCAGTTTAAAACAAAATTTCATGTTCGTTCGATATTTAATTTTTTTTCGATGACAATGACACACACATACGCGTTTTTTGAAAGGATCACTAACAAGCCGGAAATTCACAGAAATAAATGCAACCATTTGAAATGCATGGATGAAGGTCGTTGATAGGTCATTTCGCCAGTTTCGAAAAGATAGCGCAATCTGTGTTTTTTTTTCTTACGAGCGGGAGTCTTGGAACTTTTTGAATGCACTGTGTATAGCAGAAAAATTTTCGTTAAGTGTTTATGTAATAGGCACCAATTTTGAAATGTAGAATCTTGTGGAATAGACAGTGCACGCGGCCGTCGAGAGCCCTTTCCTATTAAAACTAAGCTGAACGGTAGCTCGATCACGGAAAATGTACTGGAAATTTTAAAAGCCAAATTATTTAATTAAAACTCTCTGCCGAAAAGACTTGATTCTTGAGTGAATTGGTAGGTATGTTTAGATGCATCACTGATTCATTAGATATTAGTGATAAAGACATTAAAAATAAGCACATATTTTATTCTTTCAAATGATCTAGTGTTATACGATCTAACCAGACTAAGAGCCTTTTTAAAAATACTTTAATTTTTCTTGTGACCGGTACCTATTAGTTAAACATTGAGCTGTTGTAGGGAAACACATACTTATATAAAACTTTGCTGCAATTCCATATTAAACTTGAATTTATATCTATCATTACGTTACTACAACATCAGATTTCACGTTACCCAAATTAGACTTAAAATAGTGATCTGATTTATTGCTGTCATTAAACAAACTTACATACCCGTTTACGTAATTTCATCTCATTAAAGATCTACATGTTCACATAAATATAGATATATAAGACTACAAAAGCACGAGGAAAGATTTTTGAGCATCTTCCTGAAAAATCTATAAATTTCCTAATAGTCGAAACTGATGCAGGTGAAAGACCGTATGTCAAGTTTTGAAAACATTACATTTTGTATTGAGGCAAAGTAATTTTACTTAAATTTTCTGTAATACCTTGTCTGAATCCTCAAAATAATTTGGATTGTATATTTTCCCTATATCGGCATTCCTAGGAATTCTCTAGAGATTCCCTGTATCGGCATAGTAGGAATGAAAAGAGGTTTTGTTAAATAATTCTTCCTTTTAAAAATGCAATACTTAATCCTTACATGGCTTGGTTACTTACAACTGAATAAATTATACAAACGTTGATGTTACTAGAATGTGTAAATGTAGAAGAGGACTGTTACGTTGCTAATGATACAACATAGGATGTAAAACATATTTTAGATTTTCTAAAACAGGCTTTTATTTTACTCAGTTTAGATGTTTGGAGATTTTCTAATTAGCAAATATACATACAGTCATTTTACCATGTCTATTATTATGCTATCTGTCAGTTTATCATACGGTATGTTTAAAAAGCTGTCCTGCTATGAGTCGCAACATCAAATACTTACTGGGGTTTTTTTTTAGACTGGTATAGCAGCAAACATATATATGTTTTTCACAAAAGGAAAAAAACTTGTATGAGTAAGTAATATATATTCTTTAATTTCAAAAGATGTTCAAAAAACTTTAAGTCTATTTGAAATTTTAGAAATTTATGGAAGAAAAGATTTTGATTGTTATTTTAAATATTAATTTAATCTTAAAAGTTCGCATCCTATTAAATTTTTATTCGCTACTGATATTCTCCTGCTTTTAAAAGCATTAAAAAAACTGAGTCTCATAAAAAATTTAATAAACACAAAAAAACTGGATGTTTGCTAATTAATTTTAAAAAGATTAATGTCATTGAGACGTCTGAATTATTTAATTAGACTGTGAAATAATTAGAGGGTTTTCATCGTACGTTTATTTTTTTTTTTGTGTGTGTGTGTGTGTGAAAGTTTTAGCCAAGTGAACAACAGAGAAAATGTCGAGTTATGAGATATAATACTTTTAATGAATTACTTTTATTACCGTTTTAAAATGAAAAATCTCTTAATCCTTTTTTAAGTCAATTTGTGAGAGATATAACTTTTAAAATTAGATTTTTTTAATTAAAAAAGGCTTATATGAGAAACATTAAGAATTTGCGTCATTTAATCCAAAACCGTTTTTTGTAAAAGTTTTTTAAGTTTTTAAAAAGTTGATGTACTTGAAAATTCCTGAAAAATAATTTCTCAATGCCTGATTACTTATTGTTTCGCTAGCATTCATGCAGTTTCAGAAAATACGAATAAACGTTTGCGTACAGTTTTAAGGCTGTCTCAACTGCTCAACAAGCGCAAAACGTTTTGGCACATTTACAAATTCATTTTTAACGGAAAGATATAAAATTATAAGCCCTGACTATGGAAGCGATTTGGAATCAAACTGTGTTTTCCATTTTTTTTATAAATACCTATTGATTTATAAGCGATTTTGATCACGGGATAAAGACGTTTTTCTCCCTTCCTTGGGTGGTTAATCTTCTTTCTGAGGGAAATTCGGTTCAAAACGCCCACATTGGCACTATTTTCCGAAAGATCTATTACATTTACAAAAAAGCGGAAAAAACAATTCGATTACATAGTTTCTGAACAACAACACCTGCTACTTTCATTCATTTCCGAATGAAAATAAATTACTAAAACTTATGTCATAAAGTTTCCCTTTTGGATTTGAGAACAGCCGTAACTTAATTATTAATGTTTAATATGATTTGCGCATATAATATTGTTTTTAGATACTTCATTTTTTAATAATTAAGCTTCAAAACAACAAAATTTGTAAGACCTTTTCAGAAACAGTTCTCTGATTAGATATTACAAAACTAGAAAAGTTTTTCATTGTAGATTGAAATCATATAATACACAATAACGTTAGTGAAATGGAATTAATTGTGTCGTAATTTTCAATTTATATGTTTACAAATAAATGTTGTAGAATACTAATTGCTGTATTCTTTATTAAGAAATACGCATTGATGATACCTGTTAATTAATTTCAATGATACTTGCTTTATGGAAAAATTTAACAGTTTAATTTATTTAAAACTATACTTTTTAATGTCAAAGTAAACGCGTATCATATTAAATAAATTACCTTCCTTAAATAAATAGAAGGCGGAAATACGATAACATGTAATTTCTTAACCTTCTTCTGTAAAGTACAAAATTTCTAATTTATATAAAGCTTTAAGGAAACATTCAAATGGTAAAACAAAAATTCACTGCAAATTGGCTTTGTTAAGGACTTAGGTTTAACTGAAGCTCTTCACTGCAAGGAAATGTTCCTTAACGTTATAAAAACACTATGTTGTTTAACTTTTTCTACCTTTTTATATGAATCTAATTGCATTTCACATAATTTGGCTGCATACTAAACGTACTAGAATTGTATTATAATGAGTGTTTATTTGTTTGCGTGCATTTTTTCGAAGAGGCGAATGAACGTAGAAATACAGAATTTTGCAGGAAGGTACTACCATTATGTATGAAGTTACGCGCTTCGAAAGCGATTTCGGAATTTTTTGTTACTATATATTAAAGACGAAAAGTCGCCGGATTTTGTTTTTTCAAATTTCAAAGAGCCAATCTTAAAAGCAACCCGAATCCAATATTTTAACACGATATACGGTGCGTCCCAAAAGTTTATACACAACAGTTTTTTTTTTTATTGTTTTTTTTTTAAATAGAGGAGTAACAATTTCAAAATAATTTATAAATATAAATAATATCAATACAATAATAATGCTGCACAAAAATAATATTACACAGTCACAAACTTTGTGAGAAAAATTGAAAATTAAATTTTACAGTCCCAAAAGTTTATAGAAGATAACTCATTCTTTTCCTTTAACGTTAAAAATTTTAAGTCTTTTTTCCTAATCACTTGAAAAACGCGATCAGGGATACTTATAACATGAATTTTAAGAAATTCTGGTCTTAAAGAAAACCAACTTCGTGCAATCTGCTGCTTTCAATCTTGAACCGTTACAAATTGAGGCCCATTAGCATATTCGTCTCTAGCTAATCTTACACAGAGGTTCTCTATCGGGTTCAGGCCAGGACGTATGGCTGGCCAGTCCATAACAGTTTCTTGGTTTTGTCTAAACCACTGCATTGTAGAGTTGGACACGTGAATGTAGCAATTGTCTTGCTGGTATATCCATTTGCCCCTATCTAGCAACTTTTCAAATTGAAGTAACTCTACTTAAAGCGTTTTCTGGTAGTCTTCGGGACATTGGTGACTTTCAAAAAAGAAATATCGCTTGTTCCATTATAAGAAAATGCTCCCCGCACCCCTCATTGTTGTCTGCTGAAAAAAGTTCGTGTTTTCTTATGAATATCGAACCAGAAATATGACCAACCAACGGAGCCATCTAAATTAATTTTCTTGTCATCACTGAAAAGAACACTCAAACACTCATCTGTCCAATTCATGTGATTTCAAGGCCACTGAACACGAGCGTTTTTATGCTGTTTTATAAACTTTGCCGAACGACGCGTTTTGCGGTAATCAGGAAGTGTACTTGCCTGCAACCGTCGATGGACCGTGGATTTTAATACTGGAATACTTACTTCTTTAGACGCTGACCATTCAGGCAGTTCTGGTTTTAAACTAATCTCAAAATCTCTTTGCCGTTGTTTTCTTTGGTCGTCCATAACGTGATTTTTTACAAAAATAGTCAGTTTTTGACAAAATTTGGTAAACGCTACGTTCGCTTTTTCTTGCAATGTCCACAACTTTCCATCCACGAGCCATTAAATGATAGATTTGTAAAATTTCCTTTTTGGAAAACTGCACGTGCACATTGAAGGGCACCTTTGCAATCCGTTGTAAACGGAAAAACAGATTAGCTTTTATCTCTGGAAACTCTTGCTTCACATGTACATGACCTTGGAATATGCAAATTTTGGATATCAGTCCTTAAATCAGCTTTTAACACCGGTTGTCCATATTTTGGGACAGCATTTTTTGTTTTTATTATTTTATATTAAAGCTATGACTGCTAAAAGTTGTTTGAGTATTTTATTATTTTTATTTCATCATTATATATTTGCATAATTTATTTCGTACTTCTTAATCATTTAGTTAGCTCTTAAATCCCAAACAATGGTTGTCTATAAACATTTGTAACGCACTGTATTAAATTGAATATCATCTTTTAATAAACTTTATTCCTAATTCGTACAAATATTTTTCCCACCAAAGTCTATTTCGGCGAAAATGTGGAAGTTATTTATTTATTTATTTTTTATTTTTTATTTTTTTACATTTATTACATAATTTAAATCTACAATATACAAATTGGAGTAATAACAGATTGTATTTTTATTTATCGAGAAGGTAATTTTTAAGTACGTATGATTACATATATTTCAGCATCTCATTTACTTTAGTTGGCCACTAGTATACTTTTTTATTACCACTAAAATTAAACAGAATGAACCTTAATAAATTTATTATTAAATTTTAATGGTGAAACAAAGAAAAAAAAAAAAAAAAAAAAACACAGAAGCTGGCAGATATGCATTTATTCGTTTGTGTTATAGGAGAGACCGGGGGAATGGCGTCACTCCGGTTAGTTTAAAAACTAACGGCAGTTTGAGATAGTGAATGCACCTGCACTATAGGGGCCAACAATAGAAACAGTGCCTAGAATGAGAGTGCTTTTGTTGTATGTCGTTTGTTTGTTCTAGTGAAAAATTTAGTTTTCATCTAGTTGCTTCTTATTTTGGAGCTTCAAATGAGTAGAGGTAACTACCTTTTTTCGTAACATTAGGTACTTAAGATAATATTATCCTTAATCTACATGCATTCGCCGTCATTTTGATGCAATTTGTGAAACAAGTTCGGTTCTTCTTTCGTCTTTGTTGGGGGATTTCCGCTATATTGTCCTCTTGGGGTAATGCCGCCACCATGGGAAAGGGTGATTTTTCCAATTCGAGTTAAATTGTAAGCTTAGCACTTTAATAAATCTAGCTTAAGGAACATTGTAATTATTCATTATTCTGCTAAATTATTGCTTTCTAAATATTTTTAGTAGGTTATGTGTTTCCTAGTATCCTTTTTATATGTTTACTAGGTCATTACCCTGATACAGTGGCGGAATTACCCCAGTATCCTGGGTAATCACGCCACTGTACAAAGGTTGAAAGACATTTTTTTATGTGTGCTTACTTTATAGTTATGATTACGGTTAAACTTATATAGATACTAAAGAATAGATACTAATAGATACTAATTCAGCTCTAGAATTGTTACTATTAAATAATAAATATTTTTTTGAGGTGAAAAAAATTAAATTGCCTTAAGGTGACGCCATTTCCCCGGTCTCCTCTAATTGTATATCTGTGATAAAAAATAGTAGGTTCAGATTATATATTTTTAGCAGAGTAATATTATCAGGGTTGACAGAAGCGACTGTTTTTATATTCTGTTCGCACCACTATTTAAAAAAAATACATTTTGTATTATATTTCTCTTACAAATGTTGTCAAGGACTTTGGTCAAATCGTGGGTGAAAGGCTTTTGTTTCGAAAAACTGGTGCGAAATAAAATTAAAAATTAGTCGCCTGTGGCAGCCCTGCATTATAAAAGATAGTATAGATTTTACATATAAATTTCATAATTGTATTCAGTTAAATGCAAATAGTTCTTGTGTAACAAAGTGCAGACAACTGAGAGAAAATAGTGAAATGAAGAAGTATAAGTTTAGGAAGGAAATTGCCTTAATTAAAAAATTTAAACTAATCAAAAATCTTTTTTCTAGAAAAACAATCAGAACTAAATTAAATTTTTAAAACACTACTCTTTCGACATTTAAAGAGATTATTTCTGTTTTACTTAATTGTTATCATATTTAAAGCTGCTTATGTCCATTGTTCATGCAATTTGCGAAAACATAGCAAAAGCTTCATAAAGCTAATTATCCTCGATAGTGGTGAAAGTAATTCGTCATATTTACTTCTTATGTAAACCCGTGCATATCTATATTATAAAGGGCAAACGTGTCCGTCCGTAACGCTGACGTCATTTTCATGGTGGCCACTCCAGACGATCAAATTTGGCTTTTGTTGCAATTTGTTAAACTTCTAAAGATCGCACATTTTTATATTTTTACACCATCGGATTGCGAAAGAGATGTACTTCCAAATGAAATTTGTTTGATAAAAGTGTGATAATTTTGTTTGTAAACTGTATCGCATTTTACTCCTTTTTTATGCATTTAAAAATAATTTTCAAGCGTGATTTTTTTTTTAAATCCCTCTCTATCGCGAGCATTCCAATTGCACTTCATTTACTGTAAATAGTTCAGCAGTTGTTTTCAGCTTGTATTTCCTAATGAACGTAAATCTTAATAAATAAATAAATAAAATAATAAAATATAAATAAAACACGAATTTAAGACATGAAATAGATCTACTCCTTAAACCACTGAAATAAACAAAATGAAAATAGCTGATGTCTTTGGCGAATTCTTCGTTAAACTCCTTCTTCGGTTAACTCCTGGCACGAGGCCAGTACGAAGGTATCTCTTTTAATAAATTTCAAAGCTTTATTTGAATGCACAATTGTTATTAGGTAGATTTCGTAAGAAGTACTACCTAGTACAGTTTTTTTTTTTTTTTTTTTACTACCTAGTACATTTTTCCCTATGCATGCCCTTATTATCGAATGCGTCGGGACTTTGCCCAAAGGCCCCAAATCAATATATTAAATCAAAAAATATTTACCTTTTTTTAGCCAATTCAACGTCTCTCTTACGTTTAAATTAATAAATTCATCTTATAACAAGTTGCTAAAGGTATATAAAAGAGTTATGTTCTGTACTAAGAAAAACAAGTTGGAAATTGCTCGTCAAACGTGGTAAATGAGGTGCGTTCGTACTATAACTAGTTTTATGATTATTTTTTGCACCCCATATTGTACTGAATGTATATTTTTTTGTGCTTCATAAGTGCATAGTCTGTAACATCATTAAAATGCACTTGCAATAATTTTTTTCCTATTCCCCGTAATGTAACGGAAAACTTTTGACTGTCCCTGTAATTAAACTATACATCCGATTTTTCATAAAATTGGAAATGGCTCGAAAAATTTTTTCAAAAATTATATATTTAAAATTTCAAACCATTCGGAAGGCCGTAACATCATTAAAATTCACTTGCAATAATTTTTCCCATTGGCCGTAATGTAAAGAAAAACTTTTGACTGTCCCTGTAATTAAAGTATACATCCGATTTTCATAAAATTTAATGGCTCGACAAAATTTTGCAACAATCATATATTTAAAATTTCAGACCATTCGGTTGGGTAGTTTTTGCTCTGTTATATGCGGTCGGACAGACGGACTGAGCGACGACTATAGGTGCTGCGTATTTATATAATTACGAACGTACCTAAAAAGGGTATTTTTATTAAATAAGGTACATAATTTAGAATCGGCGGAGCTAAGAATTTTCTTCTATTTAAAATCCAAGCTGAGAAAATATTGTTTATGCATTACACATACACATCATCAGTATGTATGGCCATCAGTTCTATTTGAATAAAGTTGAAACAATTCGAATGGGACCCCTAATTAATATTTGCCCGAGGCATTTATATATAGAGAGTGATAAAAAGAAAAAAAGTTTACAAAATGACATGGCAAATCAGCCATACAACAACGATGAAAAATCACATAGGAACATAGTGTCGCAAGGCACTTATTTAGTCGCAAACACAGGGTATTTTATTCTAACTGAATCCGGGTTGACGATAATAATTTCGAGAAAAATAAAAACATTGTAATGAAAATTCAACGATATGTACCTTGTTTTGTGTGGATTAGAAATCTGGAATGGAAATCCCTCTCTCTATTCTATTCTCTATATTCTATCTCCTATTTATTCTCTCTATAAAATGAATAAGGAAATTTTAATTTTCCCAGCAAAATTTTGCATTTGTTGATAATATGATAAGTAAAATGTGCATAGACTTTGTGCATATTCTGACCATTAAAAAGTATTTTCGTTATTTTTACTCATTAAAACTGCGCGTTCTTTAAATATAAGCTATTCGCCAGAAACAAAGAAAACACTTTTTCTTCGAAAATATTATTTCATTTTAATGCACTGAAACACTTGAAAGCTACGACTCACGATTCAATGTCAATTCATAGCCCGGGGTCAAGAGCAGCACACCCTTTTTACATTTATAGCCATCACTTAACTTTAACCGTGAAAGACAGCGTGTTGATTTTAAATAATTCGACCGCCTACACTTTTGATCTTTATGATTTTTTGATGCGCCTAGAATCATTGCTAAAATAGAGGGAGAAGTCTAGATGTTATTTACAGGATTTTCAATTATAACACATCTATTTATTAAGAATTAATCTGTTTCCGTTCCTGCAGATTTACAAATTTCCTAACCATAGGCCATCATATGCTATATTAAAACGTTAAGGTAAGGTAAACGCAGCAGTAGTGCGCCACTTAAGGACATTTATCTAATTATTATAAAAGTGTTACTTAATTCCAAAAGATATACATTTTTTTAGTCTAGCCCTAACCTTCGTTTATCAGAATAAACATTCAAAGTTTCAAAATGTATTTTTCGGAAAAAGGGAAAAATAAAAAATGTTACCTTCCTCTATGCTCCAGTAAACCAAGTAAGTGGCCAAGTAAATTTTTTTTTTTGCATGAATTTTCGGCTAATCCAACAAATTATTTACAACGTAATAGAATATATCAATAGTAGTTTAATTTAAAATAAAACATAATATTAAAAAAAACCATGTCTTTAATAAAAACTTATCTCTTAATGAAATCTCTAAGAGTTTGCCAATAAATCATTTTTAAAGACACTCTAGAAAAAAAAAAACATGCCAGTAGGGGAAAAAACAATTAATTCGAACAGTTTATGGAAAGTTGCCATTTAACACTAGAAAGAATGGGAATTTTACTCACTTTTTATAACAATATTCGACAGCAGAATTTTTATTTTAAATTATTAATTATTATTTATTCACTAGTTTTTTTTCTTTGTATCTTTTAATCTAGTTTTATAAAGAAATTTCTTGTTCGAACCGAAATATATTCATTTGGTAGCGGTCAAAATGACCACTCGCCGTCTTTTTAGCGTTAAAGCGGTTAGTCAATCAGATTACTTTCAGTCTTTTTTCAGAAATGAATTTTGATCGTGTTTTTAAACTTTAGAAATTAGTGAGCCACTATTGGTACATGGTCCACTACTGATACATGGCTCGCTATAGGTATAGTCGTGGGGGGAAAAAACTAAACACCCCATATTAATTCTGCAAAAAAATATCGTAGAAGAAAGTTACTCGTGTCACACGATTGGTAATAAAGTCTACTTTTAAATTATGTATATAAAATTTGTTTAGTGGACCATCTACATATTAAAACGAACCATAACTTTTTTTTTTTTCAATAGCAGTACACAATTCTGACAGCATAAATGAACTCTACACCCTTCAATTAGACTAAAAACATTTTTTTATGCAATTCGTACGATAAGTTTCCGGAAAATTAATCATTTTAAAACGAGCGTATTTTAGGCGATGTATCCAAATTGAAGTTCGGTACTCGACTGTTGACCGAGAGAGCTCCCTTCTTGATCAAGGCAAAGTAAGCGCCCTCAGTCAGTCATTGAAGACCCCTAGATTACATGATAGCATAAGAAACTGCAAAGTATTTAGTCACTTCTATCATAAGACGGCCCCTTAAACCGTCATTTTGCCATTTTTTAAGCATAATTTGAAAACAACTTAGAAGAAAAATGTGAAATTTTGGATTTCCATACAGCAGGACTTAATAAATCTAAAACCATAAAAAAAATTGTAGGTTGCAATTCATAATTTTTTCGAATATTAATTTCATAATTCATATCATAATATTATAAAAATTGAAAATTCAACGTATATATGTTTGGGTATTTTAATGTTATTGCTACACAAAAAATTAGCACATTAGGAGTATAATTTCAGGAGATATTAATAAAAATATGAAAATGTATTAAAATAGCAATTAAAGCCTTTGTGCAGGAATAATAAAAAGCAGAAAGCCAACGTTTAAAAATGCACAAATAATACGTGAAAAGCAGCAAACATCTGTTTCGAATCTACTGGCGAGATTCTTCTTCAGTGCAAGATAGATCAAGACACAGCGTGCTAGAAAGCGTGCTACCTCAGCCTTGCTTTTTTTAGCACGCTGTGTATTGCTCTATCTTACACTGAAGAAGAATCTCGCCAGTAGATTCGAAACAGATGTTTGCTGCTTTTCACGTATTATTTGTGCATTTTTAAACGTTGGCTTTCTGCTTTTTTTAAAAAATATCTAGAAAGGGTGAGTTCGCGATTAGCTTGAAGCTAAGGACCCAGTATAAATATAAAATTGTTATACCAAAAGTTTTTACATCAATAATGAAAGATAAAAATTTATTTTCTTACCTTTCTGGTAAAGCAGACATACGCTGGTTTCCTTCTTGTGAAAACAACCTGTAATTTTTTATTTATTTAATAGATGTGGTGAATTGTGAAAAATATCTTCTTTGAATAATGTAGACGTAGAGAAAAAAAATATTTAATTCTTGAAGAATGACTTGATTACAGGGTTCCACACTCACACACTAAAAAATATAAAGTAAAAGGTTAAATATGAATAATATAAGAGTAATGACGTTGAAAAACCAGTAGGAGACATTAGTCTTCCATAAGACAAAGAGTTAACGCACAAAAAACCGTGCGTCTTGACCTCACAAAATCGGCCCTTCAAGTGAAGAGTAAAAAGGGGCCCACAAGAGTTAAAACAGAGTAAAAAAGTCTGGAAACAATAAAACTGCTTAACAAGCAAAAAAGGTTCTAATTAAATGAGTCTATATGTTCAGAGAAGTTTTCTGGTACTGCTATCTGTTGTCGCCTTTTCGAAACATAAGTCTTTTACACAATTGTTCGTTAGTCCGTGATCTTACGAGAACTTCGCTCAGGGAAGTGTCGCCATCTTGGAACATATTTCACAACTAAAAAAAATGAAGACGCGTTGCACATGTCACAAGTAAATTGTCATTTCACAGGCGAGGTGATGTTGGACATAAAATCACTTACACTGAGACGTTTTCCAACACCCCCGCTTTTTATGTCAAACCGACGAGCGTAAAATGTTTAACTTATTTCTCAAACACTCGAAATGAGGATTATTCAACGGCTTGGTGAACACGTCTGCCAGCATTAACTTCGATGGGCAATAAGTTGTTTTGATTATGCCATTCTGGCATAGATGTCTGATGTGGTGATACTTAACTTCCACGTGTTTAGTTCTTGTCTGTGCCTTTTCGTTTTCGGTCAATCTTATGGCTGATAAGTTATCTTCGTACAATGTTACGGGTAGTTGTTGACATAGTTCGAGGTCATTTAACAAGTCTAATAACCACGAGATTTCTTGACCTGCATTAGAGGCAGCAATATATTCAGCGTCCGTGGACGAGAGTGCTGTGCAACTCTGCTTCCTCGATGACCATGCCAATATATTATTTCCTAATTTAAACAAGTTTCCAGTAGTTGATTTCCTGTCTATTCTGTCGTTCCCCCAATCGGCATCGCTATATGCCGTTAGGATTGGAGATTTTGTTTTATCTATGACGAATTTAAGATCTTTGGTAGTAAGCAGATATCTAATTAATTTCTCGATAGCTTGCCAATCGACTTCCCTTGGGGATTCATTCCTTCTTCCCAGGATGTTAACGACTGATGCTATGTTGGGTCTAGTTAAAGTTGCAATGTGTAGAAGCCCTCCTATAGCCTGTCTAAATTTTACATTATCTCCCATTAGTTTTCCGTTTGGATCTAGATTAAAGTAGTTAGTATTCATGGGTGTATACGTAGGCTTACCATTTAACAAATTGAATTTTTCTGCGATTTGTATTATTTTGTGTTCCTGGTCTAATTCTAGATTACCGTTTGCTGTTTCCTTTATGTTTATGCCTAAATATTGTGTTACTTGACCTAAATTTTTGATTTCGTATTGCTTTGATAATTCAGTATATATTTCGTGTGTGTCTGTTTTGTCTCCTGCGACTAAGATATCATCAACATACACTATTATGTATGCGATTTTTCCATCTTGGACTCTTTTGTACAGACATTTGTCTGACGCGCATTCAACGAAATTTAGTTCTTTTAGAGATTTACTTATTTTTTGGTTCCACGCCCTAGCTGCCTGCTTAAGGCCGTCCTTTTCGTCTCTATCCTCCATGCTCGTTATAAAAGGAGCGTATGACTGAGGCAAGCTGCAAAGCATAAGAGCCACAATGTGCGAATCATTTATGAGCTCTCCAATGGCAGCGAGTTTGTCACGGATAGTTAAAATATTGTTGATATGTAAATTTAAGTCTCCGCCCTCGTTGAGCCTTTGCGAATATAGCTTCCTCAAAAGGAACAATTTGGATGATAAATTCGCCCTTTGGTGAACACTTTTTAATCTTTCCCAAATGTCTTTGGGAGATGTCAAATGTCTGATATGCACAATTTGTGTATTTTCAATTCATAAACAAATTATGGCTTTCGCCTTAGCCGCGTTTTTAGTATATGTATCATCGGGTGCGGCAGGTAGAGATTCTGTTATATATTTGAATAAATCATCTTTAATTAACAAATTTTCTAATTTAAAACACCAATGATTATAATTATTATCGTTTAATTTCTCTACTGCCGTAATTTCTTTTGAGGCAGACATAGCGTGTTATTCAAGTATTATAAATTCTTTGATAACAAATATATTTACTATAAGAAGTTTGTAACTTTCTTAAAATAATTTCTTAGAATATATTCATAAATATAGATAAAATGACATTTATTCATAATAATCAATCAATATTCATTCACAATAATACCTTTTTTGGCGATATTATATATATCGTTATTTGTTCATGCACATTTATTTTTATTTTCATGTATATATTTCAATATTTCATATCTCATATGTGCATCTTGTTCATAATTTTATCACAATCAGATAAACAAATTTTTATTACTGGGTTTTTTTTATTTATTTATTTATTTATTTACTTTCCCCTTCAACTCAGCCTTCATAATCTTTTAAAATATCTAGAAAGGGTGAGTTCGCGATTAGCTTGAAGCTAAGGACCCAGTATAAATATAAAATTGTTATACCAAAAGTTTTTACATCAATAATGAAAGATAGAAATTTATTTTCTTACCTTTCTGGTAAAGCAGACATACGCTGGTTTCCTTCTTGTGAAAACAACCTGTAATTTTTTATTTATTTAATAGATGTGGTGAATTGTGAAAAATATCTTCTTTGAATAATGTAGACGTAGAGAAAAAAAATATTTAATTCTTGAAGAATGACTTGATTACAGGGTTCCACACTCACACACTAAAAAATATAAAGTAAAAGGTTAAATATGAATAATATAAGAGTAATGACGTTGAAAAACCAGTAGGAGACATTAGTCTTCCATAAAACAAAGAGTTAACGCACAAAAAACCGTGCGTCTTGACCTCACAAAATCGGTCCTTCAAGTGAAGAGTAAAAAGGGGCCCACAAGAGTTAAAACAGAGTAAAAAAGTCTGGAAACAATAAAACTGCTTAACAAGCAAAAAAGGTTCTAATTAAATGAGTCTATATGTTCAGAGAAGTTTTCTGGTGCTGCTATCTGTTGTCGCCTTTTCGAAGCATAAGTCTTTTACACAATTCTTCGTTAGTCCGTGATCTTACGAGAACTTCGCTCAGGGAAGTGTCGCCATCTTGGAACATATTTCACAACTAAAAAAAATGAAGACGCGTTGCACATGTCACAAGTAAATTGTCATTTCACAGGCGAGGTGATGTTGGACATAAAATCACTTACACTGAGACGTTTTCCAACACCCCCGCTTTTTATGTCCAACCGACGAGCGTAAAATGTTTAACTTATTTCTCAAACACTCGAAATGAGGATTATTCAACGGCTTGGTGAGCACGTCTGCCAGCATTAACTTCGATGGGCAATAAGTTGTTTTGATTATGCCATTCTGGCATAGTTGTCTGATGTGGTGATACTTAACTTCCACGTGTTTAGTTCTTGTCTGTGCCTTTTCGTTTTCGGTCAATCTTATGGCTGATAAGTTATCTTCGTACAATGTTACGGGTAGTTGTTGACATAGTTCGAGGTCATTTAACAAGTCTAATAACCACGAGATTTCTTGACCTGCATTAGAGGCAGCGATATATTCAGCGTCCGTGGACGAGAGTGCTGTGCAACTCTGCTTCCTCGATGACCATGCCAATATATTATTTCCTAATTTAAACAAGTTTCCAGTAGTTGATTTCCTGTCTATTCTGTCGTTCCCCCAATCGGCATCGCTATATGCCGTTAGGATTGGAGATTTTGTTTTATCTATGACGAATTTAAGATCTTTGGTAGTAAGCAGATATCTAATTAATTTCTCGATAGCTTGCCAATCGACTT
The DNA here is from genome assembly GCA_963932465.1 of Maratus speciosus. NCBI lineage: Eukaryota > Metazoa > Arthropoda > Arachnida > Araneae > Salticidae > Maratus > Maratus speciosus. The sequence continues at coordinate 282,024,996 of OZ010788.1, read as the reverse complement.
CCCTTGGGGATTCATTCCTTCTTCCCAGGATGTTAACGACTGATGCTATGTTGGGTCTAGTTAAAGTTGCAATGTGTAGAAGCCCTCCTATAGCCTGTCTAAATTTTACATTATCTCCCATTAGTTTTCCGTTTGGATCTAGATTAAAGTAGTTAGTATTCATGGGTGTATACGTAGGCTTACCATTTAACAAATTGAATTTTTCTGCGATTTGTATTATTTTGTGTTCCTGGTCTAATTCTAGATTACCGTTTGCTGTTTCCTTTATGTTTATGCCTAAATATTGTGTTACTTGACCTAAATTTTTGATTTCGTATTGCTTTGATAATTCAGTATATATTTCGTGTGTGTCTGTTTTGTCTCCTGCGACTAAGATATCATCAACATACACTATTATGTATGCGATTTTTCCATCTTGGACTCTTTTGTACAGACATTTGTCTGACGCGCATTCAACGAAATTTAGTTCTTTTAGAGATTTACTTATTTTTTGGTTCCACGCCCTAGCTGCCTGCTTAAGGCCGTCCTTTTCGTCTCTATCCTCCATGCTCGTTATAAAAGGAGCGTATGACTGAGGCAAGCTGCAAAGCATAAGAGCCACAATGTGCGAATCATTTATGAGCTCTCCAATGGCAGCGAGTTTGTCACGGATAGTTAAAATATTGTTGATATGTAAATTTAAGTCTCCGCCCTCGTTGAGCCTTTGCGAATATAGCTTCCTCAAAAGGAACAATTTGGATGATAAATTCGCCCTTTGGTGAACACTTTTTAATCTTTCCCAAATGTCTTTGGGAGATGTCAAATGTCTGATATGCACAATTTGTGTATTTTCAATTCATAAACAAATTATGGCTTTCGCCTTAGCCGCGTTTTTAGTATATGTATCATCGGGTGCGGCAGGTAGAGATTCTGTTATATATTTGAATAAATCATCTTTAATTAACAAATTTTCTAATTTAAAACACCAATGATTATAATTATTATCGTTTAATTTCTCTACTGCCGTAATTTCTTTTGAGGCAGACATAGCGTGTTATTCAAGTATTATAAATTCTTTGATAACAAATATATTTACTATAAGAAGTTTGTAACTTTCTTAAAATAATTTCTTAGAATATATTCATAAATATAGATAAAATGACATTTATTCATAATAATCAATCAATATTCATTCACAATAATACCTTTTTTGGCGATATTATATATATCGTTATTTGTTCATGCACATTTATTTTTATTTTCATGTATATATTTCAATATTTCATATCTCATATGTGCATCTTGTTCATAATTTTATCACAATCAGATAAACAAATTTTTATTACTGGGTTTTTTTTATTTATTTATTTATTTATTTACTTTCCCCTTCAACTCAGCCTTCATAATCTTTTAAAATATCTAGAAAGGGTGAGTTCGCGATTAGCTTGAAGCTAAGGACCCAGTATAAATATAAAATTGTTATACCAAAAGTTTTTACATCAATAATGAAAGATAGAAATTTATTTTCTTACCTTTCTGGTAAAGCAGACATACGCTGGTTTCCTTCTTGTGAAAACAACCTGTAATTTTTTATTTATTTAATAGATGTGGTGAATTGTGAAAAATATCTTCTTTGAATAATGTAGACGTAGAGAAAAAAAATATTTAATTCTTGAAGAATGACTTGATTACAGGGTTCCACACTCACACACTAAAAAATATAAAGTAAAAGGTTAAATATGAATAATATAAGAGTAATGACGTTGAAAAACCAGTAGGAGACATTAGTCTTCCATAAAACAAAGAGTTAACGCACAAAAAACCGTGCGTCTTGACCTCACAAAATCGGTCCTTCAAGTGAAGAGTAAAAAGGGGCCCACAAGAGTTAAAACAGAGTAAAAAAGTCTGGAAACAATAAAACTGCTTAACAAGCAAAAAAGGTTCTAATTAAATGAGTCTATATGTTCAGAGAAGTTTTCTGGTGCTGCTATCTGTTGTCGCCTTTTCGAAGCATAAGTCTTTTACACAATTCTTCGTTAGTCCGTGATCTTACGAGAACTTCGCTCAGGGAAGTGTCGCCATCTTGGAACATATTTCACAACTAAAAAAAATGAAGACGCGTTGCACATGTCACAAGTAAATTGTCATTTCACAGGCGAGGTGATGTTGGACATAAAATCACTTACACTGAGACGTTTTCCAACACCCCCGCTTTTTATGTCCAACCGACGAGCGTAAAATGTTTAACTTATTTCTCAAACACTCGAAATGAGGATTATTCAACGGCTTGGTGAGCACGTCTGCCAGCATTAACTTCGATGGGCAATAAGTTGTTTTGATTATGCCATTCTGGCATAGTTGTCTGATGTGGTGATACTTAACTTCCACGTGTTTAGTTCTTGTCTGTGCCTTTTCGTTTTCGGTCAATCTTATGGCTGATAAGTTATCTTCGTACAATGTTACGGGTAGTTGTTGACATAGTTCGAGGTCATTTAACAAGTCTAATAACCACGAGATTTCTTGACCTGCATTAGAGGCAGCGATATATTCAGCGTCCGTGGACGAGAGTGCTGTGCAACTCTGCTTCCTCGATGACCATGCCAATATATTATTTCCTAATTTAAACAAGTTTCCAGTAGTTGATTTCCTGTCTATTCTGTCGTTCCCCCAATCGGCATCGCTATATACCGTTAGGATTGGAGAGTTTGTTTTATCTATGACGAATTTAAGATCTTTGGTAGTAAGCAGATATCTAATTAATTTCTCGATAGCTTGCCAATCGACTTCCCTTGGGGATTCATTCCTTCTTCCCAGGATGTTAACGACTGATGCTATGTCGGGTCTAGTTAAAGTTGCAATGTGTAGAAGCCCTCCTATAGCCTGTCTAAATTTTACATTATCTCCCATTAGTTTCCCGTTTGGATCTAGATTAAAGTAGTTAGTATTCATGGGTGTATACGTAGGCTTACCATTTAACAAATTGAATTTTTCTGCGATTTGTATGATTTTGTGTTCCTGGTCTAATTCTAGATTACCGTTTGCTGTTTCCTTTATGTTTATGCCTAAATATTGTGTTACTTGACCTAAATTTTTGATTTCGTATTGATTTGATAATTCAGTATATATTTCGTGTGTGTCTGTTTTGTCTCCTGCGACTAAGATGTCATCAACATACACTATTATGTATGCGATTTTTCCATCTCGGACTCTTTTGTACAGACATTTGTCTGACGCGCATTCAACGAAATTTAGTTCTTTTAGAGATTTACTTATTTCTTGGTTCCACGCCCTAGCTGCCTGCTTAAGGCCGTCCTTTCCGTCTCTATCCTCCATGCTCGTTATAAAAGGAGCGTATGACTGAGGCAAGCTGCAAAGCATAAGAGCCACAATGTGCGAATCATTTATGAGCTCTCCAATGGCAGCGAGTTTGTCACGGATAGTTAAAATATTGTTGATATGTAAATTTAAGTCTCCGCCCTCGTTGAGCCTTTGCGAATATAGCTTCCTGAAAAGGAATAATTTGGATGATAAATTCGCCCTTTGGTGAACCCTTTTTAATCTTTCCCAAATGTCTTTGGGAGATGTCAAATGTCTGATATGCACAATTTGTGTATTTTCAATGCATAAACAAATTATGGCTTTCGCCTTAGCCGCGTTTTTAGTATATGTATCATCGGGTGCGGCAGGTGGAGATTCTGTTATATATTTGAATAAATCATCTTTAATTAACAAATTTTCTAATTTAAAACACCAATGATTATAATTATTATCGTTTAATTTCTCTACTGCCGTAATTTCTTTTGAGGCAGACATAGCGTGTTATTCAAGTATTATAAATTCTTTGATAACAAATATATTTACTATAAGAAGTTTGTGACTTTCTTAAAATAATTTCTTAGAATATATTCATAAATATAGATAAAATGACATTTATTCATAATAATCAATCAATATTCATTCACAATAATACCTTTTTTTGCGATATTATATATATCGTTATTTGTTCATGCACATTTATTTTTATTTTCATGTATATATTTCAATATTTCATATCTCATATGTGCATCTTGTTCATAATTTTATCACAATCAGATAAACAAATTTTTATTACTGGGTTTTTTTTATTTATTTATTTATTTATTTACTTTCCCCTTCAACTCAGCCTTCATAATCTTTTAAAATATCTAGAAAGGGTGAGTTCGCGATTAGCTTGAAGCTAAGGACCCAGTATAAATATAAAATTGTTATACCAAAAGTTTTTACATCAATAATGAAAGATAGAAATTTATTTTCTTACCTTTCTGGTAAAGCAGACATACGCTGGTTTCCTTCTTGTGAAAACAACCTGTAATTTTTTATTTATTTAATAGATGTGGTGAATTGTGAAAAATATCTTCTTTGAATAATGTAGACGTAGAGAAAAAAAATATTTAATTCTTGAAGAATGACTTGATTACAGGGTTCCACACTCACACACTAAAAAATATAAAGTAAAAGGTTAAATATGAATAATATAAGAGTAATGACGTTGAAAAACCAGTAGGAGTCATTAGTCTTCCATAAAACAAAGAGTTAACGCACAAAAAACCGTGCGTCTTGACCTCAAAAAATCGGTCCTTCAAGTGAAGAGTAAAAAGGGGCCCACAAGTGTTAAAACAGAGTAAAAAAGTCTGGAAACAATAAAACTGCTTAACAAGCAAAAAAGGTTCTAATTAAATGAGTCTATATGTTCAGAGAAGTTTTCTGGTGCTGCTATCTGTTGTCGCCTTTTCGAAGCATAAGTCTTTTACACAATTGTTCGTTAGTCCGTGATCTTACGAGAACTTCGCTCAGGGAAGTGTCGCCATCTTGGAACATATTTCACAACTAAAAAAAATGAAGACGCGTTGCACATGTCACAAGTAAATTGTCATTTCACAGGCGAGGTGATGTTGGACATAAAATCACTTACACTGAGACGTTTTCCAACACTTTTTAATATGAAAATGTAATATAACATTAGAAGCACTAAATTCTGAATGTTTATAATTCAAAAACTTATCATTCAAATGACTTGCAATTTGGTGTCTAGGCATAGTTTGAACCGAAGAATTGAAATATCTTGCTAAAATTGGATATTGCCAATGAAGAAAATAAAGTTAAATAAAGTTTGGGTTCGTTTTAATATCTAAATGGTCCCCTAAGCAAATTTTGTATACATCATTTAAAAGTAGACTTTATTTCCTGTCGTTCGGTACCAGTAATTATCTTCTACGATAATTTGTTGAGGAGTTAGTAGGGGTGTTTACTTTTTTTCCACGACTATACATTTACTTTAATTCTGTAAGATCAGTTCAGTGCAAAATTGACACATTTGCACATGCGTCAAATTAAATTTAGAACCTCTTCAATTTTGAGGAAGGCAATAGGAGATCCTGTTAGAGCAGTGGTCGAGAGCATTAAATTAAAGCTCTGAGTTTTTGTAGAAGAAGCGGGTTCTGCGCCAACGACCGGCAAAATGATTTCGGTAATATTTTTGGCGATAATTCATTCCAATAATGACATATTTTATTAGGAGTAGAAGTTATATGATTTGTACTTTTATTATTGTTATTTGAATGTTTTATAATTAAATTAAATTTAACACTCAACAATATTAATATTTGGAAATTTTTCCAGAGAGAAACATTCGCCTTGAATACAATATTTCAAATGAAAATCAAATTTCAAATTATTTTTGCTTAAAAGGCGCAAAGACCAACTTAGTGAAAAAGATTCCATGCCGGGAATCGAACCCGGATCATGAGTATAGCGCACTGACGTTCTACCGCTAAACTACATGGAACGATACCCAGCCTGGAACTTCTCACTATTACAAGTTGGCAAGGCTACAAACGCAGCACAAGATGGAATATTTTCCGTGAGCCACCAACATGGGGCAAACACAGGCACTTAATTAAATCCAGCATCGATGAATCTATATTAATATTTGGAAATTTTTCCAGAGAGAAACATTCGCCTTGAATACAATATTATATTCTTATGTATTTTTTTCTTATGTATTTGACCTTTATACAAAGATTCCGGAGCAGTTTTTGTTTCGTCTATATCTTAAAAAATGGCTGAGTTATAGCATTTTGAATTTCTAGCGTGGCTGACATTTTGAAACGTCCTGAATTTTGTCACGCGATAAAAGGCGTATTTATGAACCGATTTGGATGTAACTTCGTTTATAAATAGTACATACCAATGTCTCGACCGAGTTTGTTGGCCAGCTTCATCCGCCATCTTGTTTAAAAATGGCGGCCATTTAAATTTTTAAGAAAAATTTAATTTGAAATGTGGTACCAAAAAATTAAAAATTTTAAAAATATTTTTTTCTTATGTGTTTGATCTTGATAAAAAAGATCCGGGAGCAGTTTTTGTTTCGTCTATATCTTAAAAAATGGTGGAGTTATAGCATTTTGATTTTCTAGCGTGGCTGACATTTTGAAACGTCCTGATTTTTGTCACGTGATAACGGGCGTATTTATGAACCGATTTGGATGTACCTTGGTGTGTACATAGTACATACAAATATCTCGCCCGAGTTCGTTGTCCAGAATGGCGGCCATTTAAAAAATTTAAAAAAATTTTAAATTTAAAATGAGACACTAAAAAATTAGAAAATGAAAAAGATTTTTTTCGTATGTGTTTGAACATAATACAAAGATTCCGGAACAGTTTTTGTTTCGTCTATATCTAAAAAAATGGTTGAGTTATAGCATTTTGAATTTCTATTGTGGCTGACATTTTAAAACGACCTGATTTTTGTCACGCGATAACAGGCGTATTTATGAACCGATTTGGATGTAACTTGGTCTGTACATAGTACCTACCAATGTCTCGACCGAGTTCGTTGGCCAACTTCATTCGCCATCTTGTTTCAAAAGGGTTGCCATTTAAAAAAAAAATAATAAATTTGAAATTTAAAATGAGGTACTAAAAAATTGGAAAATGAAAAAGATATTTTTTTTTATGTGTTTGGCCTTGATACAAAGATTCCGGAGCAGTTTTTGTTTCTGAAAATTTGTTCTTTTGTTTATATGTTAAAAAATGGTTGAATTATAGCACTTTGAATTTCCTGCATGGCGAATATTTTTGAAACGATCTTGTATTTGTCACGCGATAACACACGTATTCGCCTATTTCGATGTAAGAAGGCATGTGCATAGTATACATCAATATCTCGACCAAGTTCGCTGGCTAGCTTCATCAGCCATCTTGTTTCAAAATGGCGGCCGTTAAATTAAAAAAAATTATATTTAAAGTGAGGTGCAAAAAAATTAGAAATTGAAAAAGGTTTCTTTCTTAAGTATTTGACCTTGATATAAGGATTCAGGAGCATTTTTTGTTTGTCTTTATCTTAAAAAATGGCTCAGATATAGCAATTTCAATATCTAATGTGGGTGACATTTTGAAAAATCTGATTTTTTGCCTGCGACAGCACTCGTATATATCAATCGATTCCGATGTGAGTGAGCATGTGCACAGTAATTACTAAGGTCTCGACCAAGTTCACTGGTTAGCCTCATCCACCATGTTGTCTTAAAATGCCAGGCACTTTAAGAAATCGCCGAATTTGGCAGCCAAATATAAGTTACTGTAAATAAAAGCAGCTTGGATAAAGCTGACTAATTTTGCGAAATTCTCATTCATAATGATTTAGTATTGATAAAAATTAGTATTGAATCTCCTATATTTGGTTTCCACTAAATTGAGCTCGTGTGTTTGAATAATATAAGTTGGCTTTTTTAAAATAAGGAATATGAAAGCTACCTCTTCCTCCCGGCACTGGCCGGAAGGACATTTTTTTATTTGTTTATTAAAAATATTTTCTGGTATATTGTGTGAATATGTTTGTTTAATCTGCGCATTATACGCCGGAATATAGGTTATTTATTTATTGCTGACAAACAATCGAAAAAATAATATATAACAAATACCCGAAAAACATTTCTTATTCATAAAATTATCTTTATTCACTTATATTTTATAATAATCCTAAGTAAATTTGTTGATGCATTGAAATACTATTTTGTAATACAAGTGTTTCCTTCACGATATTACACTGATGCAGTTAGTGGAATTCAATTCTAACATAATATCCGGTTACAAATTATACTGTTAGGATGTAATTTGCTCCTACAATATAAAGGATGAAAATCTATTCTAATGGTTTTGTAACAAGTTTCCAAATAAATAATAAACTTCGATTAATATATTGTCTCATCTATATCAATATAAACTAATTATTCGATATATGAGGTATGCATTGTTATAATTTAATATTAAGTATATTTATATTTACCACATAGACTAATATTTTCTATGCAGGAATCAAATTAGAAAGCGTATAAAATGTAAAAATCACTTTTTGAGAACAAAAATATTTTTTTATGCAATTAGATGTACTCGATATACTATTGTTTAACCCTTTATGTACTGAATTATGAATTCATGAAAATTTTATCTTCTAAAGCATTTTTCGTGAATTGTTTAGACTAGATTAGAAGATTTATACAATCATTTAATACATTTTAGAAGTATTTTAGAAGGATTTAAGGATTTAGAAGGATTCATTAAATTTGAATTTATAGGGATTTTGTGCAATATTTATAACCGCACTCAAATCTTTTATTTTAAATAGTTTTCTTATTATTTTGTAGATTGAAGAAATGTAAAAATATAATGTTCTGACAATAGAAATATAGAATATTTCCGAATTGAAGAATCCCCCCCCCCCCCCCCCGCCTCATCGCCAAGAAAGCTGAAAAGATGCAAAGCAAAAGAAATCATCGTTTTAAATATATTTTTGTTTTCTGTAACCAATAATGCTTTTGGAACAAGATAAAGTAATGTATCTATAACTCATTCTAAACTGTATTACATCTAATCTATGTATTAAATGAATTTTATAATAAGTTATTTTAATAGTACTTATAAGACTGTCAGTAGATAAAGGGTTAATCAGGGATGGAAGTGCATTCAATTGGATGACTAAATTTCATTACAAAACGCTTTTATCAGACAATGCTCTAAAACAGGTGCAAATATCTATCTTTTATTTTTAAAATTTGACTGTCTGCTTGTATATAACATCTACCTCTCCGAGAACAGCACGGTTTACCAGTTGAACAAATCAACAATTATTCGTAACTATCAGACAATGTCATAATAACTCTCGAAATTTTGAAATTTAAATTCATTTCTCAGATATATATATTTTTTTTTTCAATGACATTTTCATAATGATGGCAACTAAATTATTCAGTTGTTAAAAGTGAAAGGAATTTTATATTTATATTAACGCCATTTTCTCATAAAATTGACTAGAATTTTTTATATATAGAATATATGAATAGATGACCAAAAAAAAAAAAATACCTTGATTAAATTACTTAAAAGAAATTCGAAGAACTAAAAACATATTTTCACATATACAAGCTTCGTGTGAATCAGTTCTCGTACAAAATAACAATAATAAAAACAACAACCTGTCAACAAATTGACATCTAGAAATCATTCTATCGTTGAATTTACATATATGTACATTTAACTGGATCGTTAAACATAAATAAATTCAAGTTCTTTGCATTTAATAGAACGTTATTGTCCTTATTTATAAGAAATTAATTTAAACAAGAAATTTAGATTCCTTTCAAGGTAGATTTTACTGTTCTGCATAAAAATAGTGATTAAAACTTTTCACAAAGGAGCTAAAAGTGAAGTGGTTTACCAAAAAAAAAAAAAAAAAAAAAAAAAAAATCATATATTTAAAACATTTACTTTAATTCCTAAATCTCTAATATTGTTATATAAATAATTAATAAGATGCTACTTGGCGCAGAATAAACTTATAAGCAACGTTAAAAACACTAGAATATGCAAACTTTGAGCAGACTAGTTTCGGTAGCTTTTAGCCTATTGTCCTCAGTGCTCAGAATAACGGAAGCTTGCCATATTATATAGGGGAGAAGGGGATTCAAATGAGAAATTCACTAATAGAGAAACAGCAAAATATGGGTACTAGCCAATAGGGTAATAGTATTGGTAATGCCACCAAAAGATTGAAAAATAATAGCAGGGCCGAAACTAGCATTTTTTCCACCCGGGGCAAGCATGGATTTCGACGCCCCCCCCCCCCCCTCTTCCGCAAAGTATATTTACAAAGAGAATTTTACTAATTTTCTAATAGCCGACTTATTTTTAAATTTAAAATACGTAATCTTAAAATATGTAATACTGAACTACGTAATCTACAATGGCGGATGTCACGGTGGTCATGACTCCCATCTGAACACTAACAAAAATATTCTAAAGATCATTTTTAAAATGAAATATACAGTTAGAGCCCCGATTATCCGAGTCCTGCTTAACCGAGTTTCCGCTTTCACCGAGTTATTTTCTTCTGATGGACTGATGGCTTCTATTATTATGAAACAGCCATTATAAATGAAGTGTTAGGTGAAGATGAAAGAGCAGTCGTAAAAAGTGAGAACTCTGATTTTCTGGTCAGAATGGGAAGAAAAAAAAATGCCCATAATTTTTTTTGACAAAAAAAATTATGGCCATTTTTTTTCTTTCCATTCTGACCAAAAAATTAGAGTTCAAACTTTTTACGACTGCTCTTTCATCGTCACCTAACACTTCATTTATAATGGCTGTTTCATAATAATAGAAGCCATCAGTCCAATAGAAGAAAACGATCCATTCCAAAGGTATAATCCGTCATTTGGCGCCCCTTCGTTCTGGCGCCCCCTCTGCCCCCCCCCCCTCCTTAGTTTCGGCCCTGAATAATGGTAGTAATTAAGAAAAGAGGATTTTATGAAATATTTCCAGCAATCTGATAAAGGGGTATAGCGAATGCACTATTAAACTTACGCTCTCCATACTCAAGGATACTATTGAGTTATCCAACTCATGGGGTATCTATAGTATTAATTGGCAGTGGCATCTTTCCTATATTGGCCAGAACAAACGGGGTTTAAAATTTCGTATTAAAGAACTACAACAATATATTCAAAAACAGGAAACCAATAAATCTTCAATTGCTAAACATTGTTGGGAGATGAACCACTCTTTTGATTTTAATTCAGCCAAAATAATCTCTAAACCCACTTCTATACATGAACTTAATTTTGTTGAGACATTTCATATCTACGATAATTATCACAATATTGTTAATAGTGAATTCGTTATTCCCCCTTTATCAGATTTCTGGAAATATTCTTCTAAGATTTAAAAGCTTTTTTCATCAGCCTTTAAATCCAGATGTATAAATGAATGCCTTTTCATCGAAATATAGATAAAAGTTTCTAAATGTTCAAGCACCATCATCACAGCACATCTACACTATATATATAAAATCCTAATGAAACGGATATATGAAACGACTGAAATGTAACGAATTTATGAAACGATTCTTTGAAACAACTGATTAAACAACTGTTTATGTTTCACGGCGATTTCTCCTAAAATATGGAATACTTTGCGATGAAATTAACATAAAAAATTCGTATTGATACCCAGATCTCAAAACTGGTATTAGAATTTTTAAATTCGAATTAGTTTTCGAAATATTAATTTGTTTCTAATTTTAAATACTTTTCTCTAATGATGGCAACTCAAATTTGAATCATAACAGATATTTTTTTTCATATTTCAGAAAAGGTTAGTATTTAAAACAAATTTGGCGACCAATTTGACCTCCCTTAAATGCTAAGAAATGTATCATATTACTTTTATTCATAATTCAATTTACTTGAACAATCTTTCGCAAAATTGAAAGATTCTGATAGAGAAATCAAGAACTCGGTATTTTTATGTTAGCGAGACGCAGGTGATAAATAGCCAAACATTTTTCCCGTCGCATTTTATTATATTTTATTAATTTCATTTAAAAAATAATCCTTTCATTCATTTTATTTAAAATACAAAACTTTCATTTAAAATTGATGGCTTTCACTTCTTTCTTTTTTTTTCAAACAAAACGAAAAGAAAAATATTAGACACAGATGTCATATAAGCACCGATGTACCTATTTGACGCTAAAATGGCATTATTTTGATTGACATGGTAACCCGGCTATTGCTGTTTATTTAATAATAAATGTTCATTTACTTTTATTTCATTTTTAAAATTATATAAATTATTTTGTTCTATAGTTATCAATTATTTTTTTTTTGTAATTTCCTTTTGAGAATAATAGAAAATAATTAAAAAATACGGTACTGCTTAGTTATTCCGTCGACCAATTTCGCCAAATTACATAAATCGCCAAACCACTCGCAAAATTATACAAATTAACATAATTTTTATTTTAAATAACGAAAGAACAAATAAATTAGTATAACATTAATAAATATACAAATAAAACGTCGAAATAAAAATCACTTGATGACGTAAACACGTATAACTTGTTTAAAGTCAAGTGAATGCGACATTTATGATCAACCACTATTGGCATTTAATCTTATAGTTTGGTGATAGATTTTTGGTCGACGGGATAACTAAGTAGTACCAAAAATACATATGTAACTGGTATTCGAAAACGATGTTTTCGCCAAATTTACGTAAAAACAAAATCACGCCAAACCTGCGGTGCGTATATGACATCTCGCCAAATATTATATAATGCAACAAACCATGATATTTAATTTCAATTTCAAATCAATGTTTTAATTTACCATTCGAAAAATAAAAAAAATGCTAACTGGCGAGTTGAAAAAAAGCTATTGGCGAGATTTGCACCCGGCTAGCGTAACAGTACCAATAATTCTTTGCAACCATGGCAACTTTTATCTAGTTTTATTCGAAAAAGAAATTTTGATTTTTTAATCAAAATGGAAAACTTTTCGTACAGATGTCATATACGGCCCCATATTGGCGCGATTTTTTTCTAACGCCAATGTCATATACGCATCGGGTAATTAATTGGCGCCAAAGTATCGTAATTTTGCTTGATATGATAAGCCGGATGTTGTTGTTTATGCTGTTGATGCTTTCCACAATTTGTCGTCGGAAAACAAATCGCGCCAATATGGGGCGTATATGACATCTGTGCCAGACTTTCATAAAGGCGAAGGGATCAGACCATATTTGTTTATGGCAGTTGACGACTTGAACTATTATAATATAGATGAAATGATGGCGATAGAATAATATTTGGCGGCTTATCACCTGTTCCCAGGGCCTGATTAATGCACACGGGCCTCCAGGGACTCGGCCCTGGGCCCACCAATTTCAGGGGCCCACAAATTTGTGCGTATTTTCTCACAATTTAAGTTTTTCCACTGTTTGCATTTTTAATTTTGGTCCCTGGCATAAAAACAAAGTTATACTGTAATAAAAAACATCCATGTTTAATTTTTCTGTAAAAGTCCTTTTCAATTAAAAGTCCTTTTCACTTTTTTCTGAAAGTGTCGCCGGGAATTGGGAGGTAGGGGGGCCCAACTTCATCTTGATCGGGCTCTGTCTGTGCCTGGCTAACATTAAAGTACCAAAATGGCACATAGAGTATAAAAAGCGAAGTTGTCCACCCGGAACTGCTGATGATAGTCACATGACTTAGACTATTGTTATAGAGATTGTTTTAAAATATCGGGAGACAAAGACTCTGTATACTTAATTCATATTATTTTAGCTTCTTTTCAAATGTTTAACTGATCCTCTTTAATCAAAAACGAAAACAACCATTGGATGTCTTAACAGCAACTGATTCGGCCTAAAATTTTTGCAATCAAAGGGAATTGAATGGAAACCCGTTTACAGGGAGATCTGCACAGCTTTTTTCAGTATAATTCAATCTTCTCTAATGTTTTTAAAACCCATCAGATTAGCGTGTTTTTAGATTCTGCGATGTCTGAACGGTGATCGACGAGCGTACCTTGCATGGGGCAGAGCCCCCTAGTATTTTATAAAATGAAAAATATATTCGTTACTGCGACATGTATGAAAATATCACAGCCTATTTTTGTACCACAAAGAAAAAGAAAAATCAATATATCTGTAGAAATATATTAGACAACAATACATTTAATAATAGGACGTACATAATTAGGACGAAGATTGTTTCTAAAAAATTAACCCACGAGGCATCAGTTTATAAAACGAAATTCGTAAAACAATACAAGATCCTCCATTAATTAAGGGGTCTCAAGACTCTTAAAACTGGAAAAAAGTATAAAAAAAAGACTATTTTCAACAGTTAATATCTTAAAATGTATATGATTTTAAACCAAAATTTTTACTGGGATTGATAGGTAAAAGTAGGTTCATTCATTTCATGTATTTAAAAAAATTAAAAGATGCAGAATTAGCATTTACAAGGGTCTCCAAACTGTCAGACATTTGAAGAGCAGAAAATTGGTATAACAGTTTACGCACAGGATTACAAAATAAAATTTGTAACTGAATGAAAATTTTGGTGACTACTTATACTTCAGATTGTAATAATTACTCTGAACCTAAATAAATCTGTTTTTAAAGCATTTTTATATTTTTAACACAAAGTTGTATTTAGCTAATGCAAAATTTTGAAAATTTCAACAATATAATCACCTAAAAAATATTTTTTCGAGCAATAAAAAGTAAATTTAGGTTCCGTTTATACAGACTAACATGAAACATATGTTTTGAAAATTGCATGAAGAAATATTCAGAAGTGTTTGAGATAGCGTGCGCGTTATGCCTAAAAACGTCATGAGAAAAATCACTTCAAAGTTTCGGAAACGCCGCTTCAGCTATAGAGTGGATATAATTCTTAAAGCCATAACTTCTGTTCTAATAAGAATTTCAAGGAAACAATTATATCAAAATGCTCGGAAACGATAGGAGATTAACATCTAAAAAATATAAAATTTCGAAAATTTTAAAGCTTTAACCTTTTCAAGGGCGGTGGCTAGTGGGTCTAGCCACCTAATTTTAATTCCAAAATAGACAAGTGGTACCAAGAATATTTTAACAAATTTTTGCTTTTGCAATAAAAGAGAAAAATAGCGGGTTTTTATTTTCTAAGAAATTCGATTGAATAATCTGGTGTCAGTCAATTATTTCATAATTTTACGAACAGGTTTTCAGCCCCTGAAAGGGTTAAGAGTCCTGAATCCTCTTAAACAACAAAAAATAACACTGGTAGTAAAGATACTGGATTACTGCAGTAGGATTACTATAGAATGCAAGTATGAAAGTTATTAGTAAGAAAATGAACGAAGTCGAAAACGAGGATGAGCAAAGATTAAATGCTATAGAGAATAAAAAAGAAAAACGAAAATTTTCAAAATAAACTAAAAACATACAGAAAAAGATAAATTAATAAAAATAAATAAAAATAAGCAAAAACAAAAAAAATATCATTTGAATTTGGTGCTACGAGATCTTTCAAATTGTATCCCGCGTGTTTTCAAGTAGGTTAATTACCCTCCTAATTTTTTTCCTAAAAAAACTGTGAATGGCTAATAATCTATAAAAGTATGGATCAATAGTGTATGTAATTCTACTAACTTTATACTTTCCACATCCCATAGTTTTCCAGAAAAAAGGTTTTAACAAATAATAGACAGACAAACGAGTGATGTTATAACGGTTCCGTTTTTACTTTTTAACTACGAAACCTTAAAAATCAATGAAAAATTAATGTCCTAAACTGATTAATAGGTACTAGATGTCTTTTATTGCGTTTTATTCATGCAATAGTAAACTCATTCATTAAAATCCTTTAATAAATCATTATAAATAATTATTTTTTAATTAGAATAGATCTCCGAAATACACTGCAATCATTTGCTTTGTCTGGAAAATGATATCATTAAATATAAACATTCTTTAAATAATGAAATGTTGTTTACTCTCTTTCTTGTGTCATTAATTCCGCTAGAATAGTAATTAATGAGGCCTTTGTTCAGTCAAAAAAGATCATTCCCAATATTACTTAATTAGAGTTTTGCTAATTTATATGTTTCCGGAATTATTTTCAATTCATTTTCATATATTAAAAAATGTTTTAGAATTACTCAAATAAATTCGATGCTATTATTGAAGCTGAGAAAAAAATCTGAAAAGGCAAAAGAAAGTTATATTGAAATTTAAAATGAAATCAGAATACACAAAGACGTTGCATGTATTTTTTGTTTAAATGAACCTTTAACAATAATTTATAAAGTAAATAATATGAATAATAATATCTTCTAACTTTTCAGCAAAAAAATAGCTAAATGCAACATTACAGATATGTTTCCATAACTAAATGCATTCACACTATGTGAGTTCTCTATTACACACATGCACATGTGGATTTGTGGGTACGTGAAACATACAAGAAGATACAAACAGTGCTATAAAAATCTAGAAAATATCCATACACTTGTTTACATTAATGTATGATCTTGCAATTAAAGAAAAGGTGAGAAAGAGTATCTAAGATTTAAACGCTTTATTCATCTACCTTAAAATTGAGATATATAAATGCATGTCTTTTTATCGAAATAAAGATAAAAGCTAAAACATGAATACATTAAAATGATTCTCAGTTTTTATTTCTAAAATAGGTGCTAAAAATACAATTAACAGGTTTTAAAACATTAAAACCAATAATCAGATGGTAAAAAAAAGTTTTTTACCATCTGATTATTGGTTTTAATGTTTTAAAACCTGTTAATTGTATTTTTAGCACCTATTTTAGAAATAAAAACTGAGAATCATTTTAATGTATTCATGTTTTAACTTAAAGTAATAAGGTGAATGTGTCGTTTCTCTTACATATAGTTTTCTATATATATTTAAAGATAAAAGCTTCTAAATGTTCAAGCACTATCATTACAACATATATTTTAAAAAAGAAAACTATATTCGTTACTGCGAAATGCATGAAAATATTACAGTCGATTTTTCTACCACTAAAGGAAAAAAAATAATATATTTGTAAAAATACGTTCGACAACAATACCACACATAACAGGACGACGATTGTTTCTGCAAAAATTAACCCAGGTGTCATCAGTTTATAAAACTAAATTCACGAAGCATTACAAAAACCTCCATTAATTAAAAAACACACAAAAACTCTGGTACTAAAGATACTAGATCATTGCAGTAGACTGTAAGAGTAGAATGCAAATATGAAATAAAATTATTAGGAGGAAAATAAACGAAGTCGAAAATGAGGAGGAGCAAAGATTAAAAATTGAAGAAAATAAAAAACAAAAATAAAAATAAAAAAATTCAAAATAAACTAAAAACATACAGAAAAAGATAAATTAATAAAAATAAATAAATCTATTTAGATCTCGGTGTTACGAGATCTTTCGAACGGTATCCCACTCGATATACTACTTTTTTTCAAGTAAATTAATTCTTCTCCTATTTTTTTCCTAAAAAAAATTGTGAATGGCTAATAACCTATAAATATATGGATTAATAGCATATCTATCTCTGCTAAGTTTGATCTTTCTACACCCCATAGTTTTCCAGAAAAATGGCTGTAACAAAGGACAGACAGACAAACGAGTGGTCTTACGACGGTTCCGTTTTTACTTTTTAACTAAGGAATTATAAAAATAAATGAAAAATTAATGGCCTAAGCTTATTAATAGGTACTAGATGTCTTTTATTGCGTTTTATTCATGCAATAGTAAAAACTTTCATTAAAATCCTTTAATAAATCATTCTTTTTTTAATTAAAATAGATCTCCGAAATACACTGTAATAATTTTCTTTGTCTGGCAAATGATATATTTAAATAAAAACATTCTTTAAATAATGAAATGTTGCTTACTCTCTTTCTTGAATCATTAATTCCACTGGAATAGTAATTAATGTGGCATTTGTTCAGACAAAAAAGATCATTCCCAATATTATTTAATTAAATTTTCGCTAATTTATATGTCTCTGGAATTATTTCAAATTAATTTTAATATGTTTAAAAATGTTTTCAGAACTACTGAAGCAAATTCGATGCTATGAGCGAATATGAGAAAAAAATCCGAAAATACGAAACGAAATTATTTTTAAATATAAAATGGAATTAAAATATACGAAATATACATGTATTTTTTGTTTAAATCAAACTTTAACGGTAATTTATAAAGTAAATAATAGGAATAACAATATTTTTTAACTTTTTAGCAGAAAATCGAACTAAATTCAACATTACATATATGTTTTCATAACTGAATGTATCTATGCATTCACACTATGGGAATTCTCCATTGCATACATACACACGTGGATTTGTGGGTATATGAAAAACACAAGATACAAACAGTGATATAAAAATCAAGAAAATATCCACACAGTTGTTTACATTAATGCATGATCTTGAAATTGAAGAAAAAGGTGAAAAAAGAATTTTCATCTAAGATTTAACGCTTTTTTCATCTACCTTAAAATCGAGATGTATAGATGTATAGCTTTTCATTGAAATAAAAGGTTCTAAATGTCACCATAATAACATCATTACATATTAAATATAAAAGCACCATCATTACAACATATATTACAGTCGATTTTTGTACGACAAAAGGAAAAGGAAAATCAATAAATCTGTAAAAATACATTAAACAATACATACAATACAAGACGATACAGTTCAAATAGCAGTACGGTAACAAATACAGTTCAGTACAGTCAATATACACAATGTCAATACAACACATAATAGGGCGACGATTGTTTCTGAAAAAATAACTGAGGTGTGTGTCCTTAGTTTATAAAACAAAATTCGCGAAACCTTACAAAATTACAGGGCCCTCCATTAATTAAACAAAAAAAAAACTGTGGTATTTTAAAGTTGCTAGATTATTAAAGTTGTCTGTAACATTCGAATGCAAATATGAAAGAAAGTGATTAAGAAGAAAAGAAAATAATTCGAAAACGAGGATGAGCAAAGATTAAAAATTAAACAGAATAAAAAATCGAAAATAAAATTTTTCAAAATAAACTAGAAACATACACAAAAAAGATAAATTATGTTTTATATTGAAAAATTAAACGAGATTAAAGGAGAAAAATAAATGAATCTGTTTCCAAATTATAACAAGAAAAGGTTTAGCATTTTTTAAAGATCAAATTGCTACAATGAAAGCTAAATGTGAAGAAGAGATTGATAAAAGCACAATTCCAGACCTAGAGAAGTTAAGGTTTTCACCCAATACAATACAAATAATAGGATAATTCTAAGAGTTTTGATGAGAAGCACATTTTCATAATTTCGATTCAAAAGTTTTCCTTGGTTTCAAAACGGAGAAAGGTTTTATACCTATATTAATAAATACGGAGAAAATTTACAGAAAAACATATATTAAGAACTATTTTTGTGAAATTTGATTATTTTAAAAATTAATTTTAAGAATATGAGCTCAAGTTTCAAAATGACATTGTATGGAATCTATTGGTACATATACTTACTTGTAGTAAACTTTTCGAAATTACTATGTAATTTTATTCGAAATTAATTCGAAATTAGTATGTAATTGTATGGAAGGAACGCCGCACCCGTCGTAAGCGCCGCATTCCTCAAATTTGGTCTGAATAAGCTTTAAAATATCGTAATCGCTGCACCCGTTGTAAAGGCCGCACCTGTAGGAACACTACTTTTGTCGACAGAGTCTCATTGACTTAACTTTAATCAAAGTGTTCTGAACAGAGTAAAGTGCATTATTTTTAATAACTTAATATTTCAAAATTTTATTTAAATATTTAAATCAGGTTTTAAATACTTTTATGAAATTTTTAAATTAAGGAGACGTCAATTGGAATTAAATTCCTCCAGAGTGCGGAGCGCGGACCTCTCTCCTTAGGCGCTCCACATTTTTTTAATTGGTCGGCGCAACTTATCGCTCTTTTTATGCGCTTTTTACGTCGCATTCACTTTAGTCCTTTTTTAGTTTCTATTCGAAGTCCTCAAATTCTGAGTGGAGGTGTTGTAAATTTTCTTTCTCCACCTGTATGATTTGGTATAATCATCGGAAATGTCACAGTTTTCATTATCGGCAAAGTCAGAAAGTTTCGCGTTGTTGAGGAGGGTACTTGAGAATAATAGCCTTAAGGAATTTTTTGCTTTATCCCAGTTTTACGCGCATGATAAAAAAAAAATAATAAATAAGAAATCGTAAACTCCGCACACGGTGTACTTGGTCCACTTGACAAAACTAGTGCACTTGACAAAAAGATTTACTTTCAAACTCGTAAACGCCGCGGCGCTTCTTCCATAAAATACGGTACAAGAATCACTATTAGAACACAGTTTAGAGAGAACATTTATTTGAGACGTTGAGAACCAGGGTGGATCAACCTAGCCAGCTGTAATTTTGAAAACATGGTTTCCAAAATATGTACAATTTTTTGTCAAACTCTTTTAGGCCTGTTTTGCCAGTGCCAGAGGAGACGCAGCTTCTTCAGCAAGCATATGATGATTAAGTTGGCAGTTCCAGAGTGGACCAAGCCAGTTGATCCACTGTTACAATGGCAACCTCGTATCCATGTCACGTTGGATCATCTATTAAACTGGCACTTTCCCTTGAATAGTTTCGAAATTGTTGAAATTCATCATACAGCTAATTAGATGACATGACATGAAATGCTTTGACTTTTCAAACTCATTTTTCAAAAAAATCATTTATAAACACGTGATACAGACATATTTTTAATGTTAAGAGTGTTGATTCATTTATAATTTTATGTTTATCAGGGTTCCTACGCTTCAGGGTATTTTCCAGGTAAAATATCAGCATTTATTTATTTATTTATTTTCTAAAAAACTAAATCTGTGTTAAATGCGCTTAACAGTGTAAAGTCTTTGAGAGGCTTCCGTGTTGACAACAACTTTACGCCCGATCTATATTTTGTTTTTATTACTGAACCATTGGGAAATAAAAAGTCTAACTGTAGTTTATAAACTACTTAAAGGTTTTAAGTTTAAATTAAAGATTAATACATTATAAAAAAATGTGGTATATAAGCAAGTGAGAAAATAAATGAAAATTAAAGGCTAAAATTGTGAACAAAAAATAAAATGAAAAGTTTAAAAAGTGTATATAAGTTTTAAAAATATTTAAAGTCCAGTTAAGAAAATGAAAAGCTGATAAGGGCAGTCTAATCAAGGAAATGACAGATGTTATGTTACAGGTCTAAAAAAAGGTACTTTTTTGAGTCATTATTATTTATTTAATTTTTTATTACAGAATAACAGTATAGTAGAATATTTTGTAACAAGTAACTTTGTTTTGCGCGAAATTTCGCCTTATTTAAAGAGAGATTTTCCATGAAAAAATACTGGTACCGAAGAATTGGATTTAGAAATTCTCTCACCTGTATGAACCCTATTTTTTTTTTCTTTGTAAGACCTTTACTGTCAAGTCTGACAGAAAATGGCATTAAAGTTCATTTTATGTTCTTATAAAATTGGTGTGGTATCTCAAATAGTTCATCATCAGATGAATACTTTACCATAGAAAGCACTCCAAAAGAAACAAGAAACATAGCATATTAATTTGTCATTTTAGATCTCAAATATCGGATTCATCTCCTGTCACAATTTCTGTAGAAAAAAAAAATATATATATTAGTATCTGAATGATTAATAGATCTATTAATTAAGAGGAAAAAAGCAGCAACACATTTTTCCGATTGTACTAAACATTATTCGTATAGTTCATTCTTAGTACACCTTCAGATGAAGTGGATTAATCTTGGATTCATTAGAAGCAGCGATTTTTATAAACCGAATCTTTTATTTTGCATATTTCGTTATGAAAAGGAAATTCATATCCATGTTATTAATGGTTCTTCGATGCTTTTGTATTTTTGTTTGCATAGAAATATAATGCATAGAGATTCTGAATACAGCAGAATGAAACTCTTAACAATATTTTGAACAGTAATCCTCGCCTTATTTTAACTCTAAATTTCTATAATAAATGAGGCAAAAATTATTATTCGTAAATATTGGTTAAAATCTGCCTCTGTGATAATCAGGCTCTGCAAACCTAATATACATAGGTTTTGATGAAAAAGAATAGTTTGTTGTATAATATAAACATGCGACATTATTAACATATGAATAATAAAATTTCATTCAGCGAGAAGATTTTTTACCGCACTAGGTTTGGAAACAATGTGAGACCTACAATATCTCCAAGCTACACTTTATTTACATTAGAGTATCTTAAAAAAAACTGGCGACATACTCACAGCTAAAAACTAACCCTGCAAACCTAATATACATAGGTTTTGAGGAAAAAGAATAGTTTGTCGTATAATATAAACATGCAACATTATTAACATATGAATAATAAAATTTCATTCAACGAGAAGATTTTTTACAGCGCTAGGTTTGGAAACAATGTGAGACCTACCAATATCGCCAAGCTACACTTTATTTACATTAGAGTACCTTCACAAGAAACTGGCGACATACTCACACCTAAAAACTAACCCTGCAAACCTAATATACATATAGTTTTTGATGAAAAAGAATACTTTGTTGTATAATATAAACATGCAACATTATTAACATATGAATAATAAAATTTCATTCAGCGAGAAGATTTTTTACAGCGCTAGGTTTGGAAACAATGTGAGACCTACCAATATCGCCAAGATACACTTTATTTACATTAGAGTACCTTCACAAGAAACTGGCGACATACTCACCCCTAAAAACTAACCCTGCAAACCTAATATACATATAGTTTTTGATGAAAAAGAATACTTTGTTGTATAATATAAACATGCAACATTATTAACATATGAATAATAAAATTTCATTCAGCGAGAAGATTTTTTACAGCGCTAGGTTTGGAAACAATGTGAGACCTACCAATATCGCCAGGCTACACTTTATTTACATTAGAGTACCTTCACAAGAAACTGGCGACATACTCACACCTAAAAACTAACCCTGCAAATTTAATATACATAGGTTTTGATGAAAAAGAATAGTTTGTTGTATAATATAAATATGCAACATTATTAACATATAAATAATAAAATTTCATTTAGCGAGAAGATTTTTTACAGCACTAGGTTTGGAAACAATGTGAGGCCTACCAATATCGCCAAGCTACACTTTATTTACATTAGAAAACCTTCACAAGAAACTGGCGACATACTCACACCTAAAAACTAACCCTGCGAACCTAGTATACATAGGTTTTGATGAAAAAGAATAGTTTGTTGTATAATATAAACATGCAACATTATTAACATATGAATAATAAAATTTCATTCAGCGAGAACATTTTTTACAGCACTAGGTTTGGAAACAATGTGAGACTCACCATTATCGCCAAGCTACACTTTATTTATATTAGAGTACCTTTACAAGAAACTGGCGACATTCTCACACGACGCACGCTAAAATCGGGAGATTTTGTCTAAAATATGACAAATCACATAACAGAACTTGGCATTATTTATCAGTACAAATTCACTTTGTTAAGTTAGAGAAGAAAACAACATTATCTTATCGATAATGGTAATATCTCGGGTCTAATGGTAGGTTTGAGAAGGTTTTATCCGAATTCCCCTCTATGTATGAAATTTTGCTGTATCTATGTCATCAATTTCTTATAAAAGCACTCAAACTTGCATAGTTTCTTCATTGAACTATTTAAAATCCCGATATATACGTCTCAGTGAATTATTAAACAGTAATCTTGTTAGTGATAATTTATATTCTCTTAATACTGCATTAAAATGATTAGAATAACTTTTATTGCGTTAAAAAGAATAATTTATGTGGGGAAAATCAGACTAGTTAAATTTCTTTTATTGTTAATGCGTGTACGGCGAAAACACTTTCTTCACATTGTTGTAGTATCAATAACTGAAGAAAATGCTAACCATACGGTTACTTAATTTGATACATCATTTTATGACGCGTTTATTGTTTTCGTATACACAACATTCAATTAAAATTCTAAACAAGAAACTGTTTAGAAAAACGGTCTAAACGGTTTCTTGTTTAGAATTTTACGTATGAAACAAGAAATTGTTAACATATTTTTAAGTAATTTATTTGGAATCCACCTACAATATCCGTATCTTCAAGAATTGCTTTATTCAGGTTTGCATCGTATTCATGAAATTTAAAAGAGAATAAACAAAGCACGAAATTAATATCCCTTCTCTTGTAAAATCATTTAAATCGGTGTTTTTTCATCTTCTTTGCCGCAGTATAGTTATATTACATGAAAATGATATTAAGTTGTGCTGAATGCTGGGAAATATTTCAAAGACAGCTAAATTATTATAGTTTGGTTATTCTGAAGGATTTATTTCTAAATATTTAAAAATATTTTTAAAAAAACATTTGTAATATTATCAAAATCATATTTCTGTGAAATGATTTTTTCTGCGATAAAGAACATTAGAAAAAATCGATCACGGATGAAATGATTAGAATAAAATTTTGGAAGTATGTCTACTCTAAAGTTCAATGCATTAAAGACGATATTCTAAAAAATACACCAAACTCATCAATAGCAGTCATTACTAAATTTTAATAAATAGAAAAATAAAAAAACTTTTTCAAATAAATGTTTCATTTTAATTTATAAATTTCTCATGATAATAAATTAATTTGTTTTATTGTTTGGTCATAACGGTGAATTTTATTTGTGGCGAGAAATAAATTTAAAAAAGTATTTTTTTTCTTTTTTAGGTAGATTTCATAAGAAATACTACCTATTACAGTTGTTACCATGGTGTGACTTTTCAAAAATTTCTTCATAACTTTTCATTATATGACCCCTTGAACCCAAAACCACCTCCACCTAAAAGTTTATATATATATATATATATACGTATGTATGTATGTACTAAATTTTGTCCGTACGATAAAAGTCGCAATTATGCACGGATCATCTTCAAACTCCCAAAAAACATTTAGATGGCTAATACCTCGGAGGGAATTGCAAATGAGAAAAATTGGCCCAAGGGGAAAGAAATGGGGGAGGGTTAAAATTTTTGAATATACCGCCTTAACATGATTCTGATAAAACCAGCTCTAGCAAAAAAATGACAAATTTAAATGCGAAATTTAAACATTTTTCGTTATAGCAGTTGCCAACAATTAAAAAACTACAATAAAATTCTTACCAAAACAATTACTTTCTCTTACAAGATTTCTACGTGAAAAATAAAAATGAAATAAATAGTTTTTTTTTATTTAAAAGAAAAGCAAATATTACATCTTATTGGAAATATAATGGGCATCATCAGGTGAATATGTAACGGCATGTGAGTTTGAAAAGACGTATTGAAACATGATGAGAACCCGATAATGGAAATATTGGCATATATTAACATTTTGTGGTTCTCTGAATTTGTTTTCGCCATTTTTAAATATATTCCATATATACGTGTGTGTATGCGTTTATATCGGAAGAATGAAATTAAAAACTTGTCAAAAACGGACAGATAAAATTGTTAAACTGTGTTTGTCTCTAATCGTGATTTAGTTTTGTCGGTGAAATTAGTTCTTCACTTCGAAATCTACCTCTGCCTGTAGGCCGAACTGGCAAAGAATTTTTTTTCTATCGTCATAATTTAAATGTTCCGTGGACATTTAATTACAAGTTCAAGTGTGAAGCGGAAGTTTAACTATAAGTTCAAGTGCACCGCAAAAATTTAACTACAGATTCAAGTGTGTCGTAGATTGAAAAAGTTTAAAATGCTGATCTATGGTCATATTCTGTATTGAGGTTTGCCATAGTTTGGTCAAAACCTTTTATGTGAGCTTGTGCCATGTATTTGTACACCCCTTCCGAGGTTTATTTCTCTACTTTACAGCTTCTACAAGGTGTTTGTCCTGATTTAGAATCTCTTTAAGTTGAGAATTAATCACTTATAAGAAGCCTAAATATGTTTGACACGCTATTGCGCAAGCGCCATCTGACATGAAATAATTCTTAAAACTGTTCTGCTTTTATAATGTCTTTTATTGAAGATCAACATATTACAGACCTGCACGGGACGGATTCGATTCAACCCAAACCCGAAAATTACTATTGATATCAAATTTAAAACCGAGGCAAGTCCAATAAAATAATTTTCGGCGACCCAAACACAACAAAATAATTTTAACCAATATGTTACCCAATTCAAACCAGACACACATCGACCAGAAATCCAATCGATTCAGACCTGAGATAAAACAATGAAGCCGGTTCAAATAAAATTAGATTACTCTATCCGTTGTAGGAACCTACATCATATAGCGATAAGATTTATTATTATTATTATTATTATTATTATTATTATTATTATTATTATTATTATTATTATAGAAAATAAAAATTGTAAAACCCAAACTATGTTAGTTTTACTTTTGCCTTACTAAAGCATCAGATTAGGAGGAAGTTGAAAATGTTACTAACGATTTCAAAATCTTTTTTTTTCATTTTAGATTTACATCTTGAATTCAAAGTAATTTATTTGTCTGAGAGTTTCCTTTTGAAAAGAAATGGAATTCATTCTCGCAAAATATGTTTTAGAAAACATGAAATCAAATCCTTTCGATATTTCGTAAGATTTATTTTTTTAAAGATTACAGAATATAAAGTGATCTAAGGAAGTTACATCTTAAATATTTCTTAAAATTACTTCAAAAACTTTGATGGGGTTTAAAATTTCAACCATAAGAAATAAAAGGATTATTTTTAGAATTCTTGTTATTACATAAAAAAAGATAAGGTAGCAAAGTATGAAAAAAATATATATTGATAATCTATACCAATGAAAGAAACTTTCGCTCTGCGTGGGTGCGATGGCTAGCAAAATCTGCGGCCCGCACGAGGCTCAAAAATTTTGCGAAAATAGTCTAAAGCCTCTCCTAGTGCACCTGAGTTTCAGAATTTAATAATTCTAATAATTAGTTGAAAAATTAACTAAAAAACCCAAATTAAAAGATTTAAAAAGTATTCATAATTCAACAAAAGCATAGATTTTTATTAAACCCTAGAATATTTCTTAGTAAACTAGAAGAGGGGGGGGAGGGGTTAATAGAATTACAGGTCTGCCAGGGCGATAAATGTGCTGGACTTTTTAAAAAACGGCTGCACCTGAAATTCTACTGGGCCTAAAAACTCGAAAATTGCACAGCCAGACGCAAAAAAAATCCCTTTCAGAAATTCCAAAAATTATTCCGCTTCGGTTTCAGGAAGTCAAAAAATCACGAAAAATCGATTTATAAAAAATCTTTTTATTTCCTTTGAAAGAAGATCAAAATTGCTGCTATGGACCCCAGGTGTTCCTTGCAGAAAACCGACGTCATTCATTAGTGGACATTTTCGGACGAATACAATTTTTTTCATTAAATTTATAGTTTTAATTTTCATGCATCCAGATGTAGAATTTTTCGCTGACTTCGGATGTGTAAATTTCTTTGCGGTAGCTCTACAATTTTAGATATTAATTATTATTTCATAATTGGATGATTCCTTTCAAACTCTCATTTTTAAAGCCAGTCTCCCAAACCGCTAATGGTTTTTATACTAAGATACTTTGAAACGCCGTCAAATTTTTTAAAATACACCATTTAGATATTTTAAAGTTATGCATCTAGCCCTATCTTTAAACGCTGTTTAATAATATCTAAATTTTATAAAAATCGATCCGAAAGTTTTCGTTTTATAAAAAAAAATATTTAAAAAGGAAAAGAAATGCTTTGTTGAAACGCGAATTCGTTAAAATTAAGGAAACTGACGGACCGATCGATTTGGAACTTCAGATAATTTATAACACATAATAACAATTTTAAAGAGTAGGAGCATAAAGTTTTGGGAGGGAATGGGGTTATAATATTTTTTAGGGGGGCGCGATCAAATATTTAAACCTGTACCATTTTCTACCATTTTATATGCGGATTTTTTACAAAGCACTGGGATAAATATTACTTAATACAAAATTTCGAAAGAGTACTTACCACAATTTTCGAATAGTAATTTCAACAAATATTTTAAATTCTTGCTTAAGTCCGCCACCCCTTGGACTAATATACCTACGTGTAGGATGTTTAACGGAGTTTCGTTCAGAAACATTTTTGTAATGAAGAGAGTTCACCACCTGGTGGTGGAATTTGGAAGTAAAAGATTCGATAAATTTTATTTATTTATTTATTTAAGAAGATTTATTTATGCAAGATTTTTCAGTGCGTGCTCAGCACGCCTGTTAAACGGTGCTGTAAGCAGCGGATATCTGGCACGAGGCAATATATTGCAATATATTTACAATATATTGCAGTGTGTGCAATATATAACGCCTGCTATACGGTGCTGTACGCAGCGGGGACTGGGTTCGAGGTTCGTTCGCATCGAGATTGGGTTTTTTTTATGAGATTTTGCAATACACATTTCTTTAAGAATATTATTACAGACCCAGGGCAACGCCGCGCGGTTCAGCTAGTAAATAATAAAATTTTGCACATTAAATCCACGACGCGTAACAACTTTTAACTAAAAATTTCGACATGCCCGATAATTTCGAGGTAAGAAATCCTACATTTCTTTGCTAAATTCTCCCAGAACAGTCTCATTACATTGCGCATATTTCGTTTTACGTGTCGGCATCGCTTTTATAGCAGTATCTACAATCCAATAACAGATTGAATGGTTGGGTAATATGTGAGCAGTCTGTCTAGTATATTTTAACACATCATAAAAATACGATATCTCATGCACTGAAAGACATGATAATAAATTAAATAAAAAATTTCTTATCTTTTAAACACTCGTATTTAAAAATTATAAATGAAAACCTCTCATTAAGTGAACAATTTGAGCCTTGTTTGTATATAACAAAATGTTTTTCAATGCATTGTAATGCTTAACTTTTTGAAAACTCATCATGAAAAAATCCATTAAGTAGCTAAAACTTTTTGCAGCCGTTATCGCAACCTATAACTTACAAAGAGAAGTTCCATGGTCAGGGACACAGAAGGTGGTGAAGGTTTGTGAATCGGTAAAATACAGTTAGTATATAAATGAAAGTGTATTAGAATGTAGTATAGAAAATGATTCTCGGCGTTTAAGTAATAGTTTATAATCTATATAAATTACTTCATTTGGCAAGCGACTGAGCAGCATGGGGTAGCGTGATGAATTCCAGACTCTTTTCTTAGAGTTTGAATCCCAATTGGACTCTTGTTTTTCGCGCCGAAAATTTTTATCTATTATTTTCGAACCACAACAAAAAAAGATGCGTTTAATCATAGACATTTACGAAAAATATAAATGAAATGCATACATTACTGCGTATAAGCACAATTTTAACTATGGAATTTTGCATGTTTAATCAAAAGTTAAAATTAAATATAAAATGAATAAATAATAGGAAATTTGTATTTCTATGGATCAGGAATTTTTTATGCTATTTAAAATTATTTAGATTTATTTGAGTTAATTATCACCCATTTTTTCACAAAAGAAATAAATAAAATTACGTGATATAAATTTACAATATATTATTTTAATTTTGTTTCATTATCCAAATATTTTTAAATTTGCATCATTTTTTTTTAAATATTCTTTTAATTTTTAGCATGATTTTTTTAATGTCAAATTTGTGGTTTTGTAGTTACTACCTACATAATAACTCTTTTTAGCAATCCAATATATTTTCAAAG
Organism: Maratus speciosus; assembly: GCA_963932465.1. Taxonomy (NCBI): domain Eukaryota; kingdom Metazoa; phylum Arthropoda; class Arachnida; order Araneae; family Salticidae; genus Maratus; species Maratus speciosus. The sequence goes on along the minus strand of OZ010788.1, from coordinate 281,995,376 downwards.
CTAAGTTTTAAGTACAGAGACAGTTATTCTAATCAGAAACACAAAAATCCAAGATTTAAAAAAGAAAATGTCTAAAAGATAGTTGTTAAAAATAATATACATTTTGAAAGATTATTATGATAATAGAAAAACTACAATTTAAAAATTATTAAAACAACATGTTATAACTTTATGTAAAGTATTTTAAGTTTTTTCACCGCGAAAAATAGCAATTTATTTATGTAAATAATAGTAAATGTACTTTTAAACCAGAAAAATTTTGTGGTTTATAGAAGTATTAATTGCCTATTTATTGTATTTATTTATTTATTCAACTTTTTTGTTTATTTTGTTTTTACTTTTCTTTGAATATATAGACATGCAAAATTTCATAGTTTAAACTGCATTTATACGATTATATAAAAAATTCTGTATAACGTTATAAATACATATTAAACAACACGAAAGAATTTTAATTCCTGAAAATATTTATTATGTAGGCAGTCATTCTAATTACAAAATCAAGAATTCGAGATTTCAAAAAATCATATTAAAAATTTGAAAGTATATTTTTGAAAAAGAAATTAATTTTTTTTTAATAATGAACCAAAATTAATATATTATAGATCTGATTTATATCACATATTTCATTTTATTTCTCTGTGAAAATTGGGAGATTATTCATTTAAATAACTGTAATTTTAAATAGCAATAAAAATTTCTGTTCTGTAGAAATTCGAATTTCCTCCCCATTTTTAATTAAATATTTAAACGTGCAGAGTTCTATAGTTAAAATAATAGCGCTCCAAGTGCTCTACCATTTAAGCTACGAGGACGATGCCCAGCCTAGCATTTCCCACGTATATTTGTAAGGCGGCAACTGTAACACATGATGGAATAGTCTTCATGAGCACACAGTCCTGCGGCTAAACATGAGACACAAACAAACCCAGCATCGGTAAACACATATATAGTTTTAATTAAAATTAATTAATTATATACAAAATTAATTAAAATTATATACATATATTTAATTTACATTTTTTTTTTTTCAAATTCAAATGCTTATTCATTTTTTTTTCAATTGTGGTAAGAAAATAACTAATTTCGCCGCGAAAAATGAACATCCGACTGGAATTCGAACTGAAAGAAAACGTTCAGGAATCCTGCGCGTTGCCAACCATGCTGTTGAGCCTTTTCCCAAAGGAAGTAATTTATCCGATTATAAATTGTTATTTAAACTTTGAGGTTTATTTTCTTAATATCAGACATTTTATAAAAACCTTACTCTTGTGTATTGGGCTTTATGACTTTTGGGCTATGATTGGGCTTATCATATATTTTTATACTAACTGTACTCTATCTCTAACTACAGTGAAACCTCCCTGTGCGACCACTTCCATTAAGCAACCGCCTCCCTGAACGACCATTTTTTCATGGAACGAAATTTATTCCCATAGACTCAATACTAATTTTACCTCCATTCAAAGACCATCCAAGTTGAACTCCCTCCATGAGCGACCCGTTTCTTTGACGATAATGAAGAAAATTCTGTTTTTTTCTGGTCGCTTGAAGAAGGTTTTATTAGAAAAATAATTCCGGTGAGGGGATTATTCAGCAAACTTCTAAACCAAGTTTAGCTTTCTTTTTTATGTAACTTTTAAATGTCTAAAACCCTTTGTGCCTTTTTAGGCAATGAATTTAACTCTGGTGACAAATTAAGAATGACGGTCAATAAAATCCCCTGCCCTATTCTATCAGGATACTCTCAAAGAAATATATAAATTAATAAAATCGTTATTATTTGTTCCTGTCAGAAAAAAAAAATGTATTTCTTTACTGAACTTCGAAACAACTTGGAAATGAATGTTATAAAATATAAAACCGTAAAATCAAAGCAAACGTGAAGGTATTCCTTTTTTAAACTCTGCAGTAATTATGTAATTAACTTTTGTTTTGATACTTAAATTTTCATATTTTTTCGTAATGTGAAAAATAAATTTAGTAACAATAATTGTTACCTTTTTTCCACAATTAAAATCTAGATTTAAAAATGACCTCCATTAAGAGACCACCTCTCGGAGCGACTAATTTTTATTGGAACGAAAAGTGGTTGCTTTAGGGAGGTTTTACTGTATACTCTAATGTCTCCTTGTAGGGTGTTTTTAACATTAAAAATAAAGACCAAAACTGAGTTCTCTGAAAGGTAATTTAAAAAGTTTACCCTCAAAATGTTGACTAAATTAAACTACCAAAATATATATATGTATAGATAGATATATATTAATCCAGTTTCCTTGCTATAATTCTAGATTGAAACTTTTTAAAAAGAACGATTTATGTATTAGAAACCGAGGATTCTATTTTTTGTTAATTCGCTAAGTGCTTATTTTATATTATCATTTAAAATATCTTAATTAATTTAAATTTAGATAATAACGATATTTATCTTTAAAAAAAATGCTTTTTCTCATTGCAATATCGCGTCTTTACTCCTAACCAAATAATGCATTTCTTATTATCTTTGCTTTGAGATATGATTTCAGAGAAGGAAATGTATGACCAGCTGATTCTTTTGATTTCTTTCACAGCTTCATTTTCAGTTTCTTTCGCATTTAAGATATTCGTCAGTGAAGTTATATTAACGAAAAACGCGAATTGATATGCAAATTGCATTAAGTTTTAAAATAATTACTCTTGTTTCCCCAGATTTTAAAGCTGATGACTTTTTTTTCAAAGAAAATATGTTGAGATTAGATTACTTTAACTTAAAATGGCATGTAACATACATGCAATAGTGGACGATGTTTGCATGTTTCAAACCGGTCAGATAAGTGAAGCGTGTTACTGAATATATTTTCATTTTCATTTATAAACTGGCCGTTTAAATTATTGTTTTCACTAAAGCTTTTATCTATGAATGCGTAATGTAGTTTCTCTAAAGCAACTAGTTTAAACCCTATAGTTTCATTTTTATATCAGTACATTAAACTAGTTCAAATAAACTTGATTGGTTTTTATCCTACTTTATAATACGAGCAAAAATTGTGTGTGTGTAAATTTTATTTTGAAAACGGGTCTAACGATTTTGACTAAATTTTGTAATTCACTATTTTTGGTCACGAGAAGACAATTAGGCTAGGTCACATATTCAAGAAAATTCGATTAGTGGGTAATTTTGGGTCATAATGTGCCAGGGTCAAGCTAATTATATCTAAAAAACGGCTCAATCGATTTCGACTAAATTTTGTATCCAACTGTTTTCGGGCACGAGAAGACTGTTGGGCTAGGTCACATGTTCGAGAAATTTCAATTAGTGTGTCATTTTTGGGGTCAGTATGGCTCCAGCCAATTTTATATAAAAAACGGCTCTAACGATTTTGACTAAATTTTGTATTCTATCGTTTTGGATTACGAGAAGACCGTTGGCCTAAGTCACAGATTAGAGAAAATTCGATTAGTGGATCATTTTATGGTCACTGTGGGTCAAGATAATTTTATCTAAAAAGGCTATAACGATTTTGACTAAATTTTTTATTCTATCGTTTTCAGGCTCCAGAAGACCATTGGGCTAGGTCGCATGTTCAAGTAAATTCGATTAGCGGGTCATTTAGGGTCACAATGGGTCAGGGTCAAGCTAATTGCATCTAAAAAATGGCTCGAAAGATTTTGACAAAATTTTGTATTATACCGTTCCGAGGCACGAGAAGATCATTGGACTAAGTCACGTGTTCGAGAAATTTCGATTAGTGGGTCATTTTGGGTCACTATGGACCAAGCTAATTTTATCTAGAAAATGGCTTTAACGATTTTGAATAAATTTTGTTTTCTATCGTTTTGGGGATCGAGAAGACCATTGGGTTAGGTCTCACGTTCGAGAAAATTCAATTAGTGGATCATTTTAGGTCGCTATGAGTCCGGGCCAAGCTAATTATATCTAAAAATATCTCAAACTATATTGACAAAATTTTGTATGATACCGTTTTGGGCACGAGAAGGTAATTTGCCTAGATCACATGCTCAAGAAATTTCGATTATTGGGTCATTTTGGGTAACTACGGGTCAAGCTAAATTTATCTAAAAAACTGCTGTACCTATTTTGACTGAACTTTGTATTCTACCGTTTTGGGTCTTGAGAAGACCACTGGTCTGGGTCATATAGTCCAGAAAATTAGGTTAATGGGTCATTTTTGGGTCACTGTGGGTCAAGCTAATTCTATCTAGAAAACGGCTCAAACAATTTTGATTAAATTTTGTATCCTATTGTTTTTGGTCTAGAGGAGGTCATTGGGTTAGGTCGCATGTTCGAGAAAGTTCGATTAGTGGGTCATTTTAGGTCATTATGTGCCCGGGTCCAACTAATTGTATCTAAAATACGGCTCAAACGATATTGAGAAAATTTTGTATTCTAACGTTATTGATCTTGAGAAGATCACTAGGCTGGGTCAGATGTTAGAGAAAATTAGATTAGTGGATCTTTTGGGGTCACTGCGGGTCAAGCTAATTTTATCTATAAAACGCCTTAAACGATTTTGACTAAATTTTGTATCCTACCCTTCTTGATTACCAGAATTCCATTAAGTAAGTCACATGTTCGAGCAGATTTGAATAGTGAGCCACTACGGGTCAGACTCACGAAGCCGTGAAGTTGGCACTATTTCATGAAACATTGGCGACATTTGGTCGAAAAATCGACTTTAAGATTACGAATGCCAAAACACATACTTGACGCCAAATGATAGAATGTCGCCAAATCTGACTATATTTGGCGAAAAAAATAGTCTTTCAGAATGTGAAGGATTGTTTTAGAAATTCTTAATAGGACTCGAGATGCATGATTAAACCAATCAGAGTCGAGCTCAAAATGTAATTTGGATTTGTGTTCTTTCGTTGTAAATGTGTAAATAATGTAAAATTTAGAAGTACGCACGTACATAGTTTTCCTGTTGATTGGTTTTGTAAATAATACTGTTATAAAATAACATGCTTTATAGCAATAATACAGAGATAATGATACAATGAGAACATTATATCGTGTTGAACACAAAGCTAATTTTGACCGAACTATGCTCGGTCATCCCCGCTTGTTTTATTTATTATGATAATATTTCTTTAAGTTAAGCTTGGTTTCATACTATGATTTTCATAGTTGTTTTCGAAAAATATACACAAAATTCATGAATTGAGTTTGAAAGGGAGTATGTGCAGGCGATAGGTAAGAACATAAAAGACACAGAGTTAAGGTTTTCATCAATTTGGGGAATCAAGAGGCAGATTCTTGAGAATCTCCTCGCATTTCATCCCTATTTTCTGAAATTTAGCACAATCCAAATTTTATCTCTAAGGCCTAAATAGATTATGAGGTTCAGATTTTCCCACTGAGGTGCAAAATCTCCATATCCACGTCTATACGAGGGTCGGCTGAAAATTCCCGAGCCCGACACAGATATGGCGCTACTTGGGAAGTTATACGCTAGCATTCCACAGTACTATCCCTGACAAGACTTATAGCTATAGTTTCAGATCAGTATCTTTGTTATTGTTTGATTGACAGCCTTTAAATCAAGAGTATTTTAGAGTTTTTACAAAAATGGAAATTTTGGAAAAACGAGAGGTAATCAAATACTTAAATTTGAAGGGTTTAACGTCTAAAGAAATCATGGAGGAAATGGAAAGCACACTGTATGACTCTACCCCATCATATTCAATGGTTAAAAAGTGGGTTGCAGATTTTGAAATGGGACGAACGAGCACTTGTGAGGAGCCTCACCCTGGATGCCCTGTAGTAGTGACAACTCCTGAAATCGTTGAAAAAAATTATTGAATCTTCCAGGAATACCACAGATTAAAGTTTTTCGAGATAGCAGGGGCTGTAAACATATCAAAAGAATGTGCAGGTAATATTTTAACTAATATTTTGGCCTTCCACAAGGTCTGTGCGAGGTGGGTGCCGCGTTTGCTGACACCTGATCAAATATTGCATCGGAAAACCGTTTCAAGTAAGGATTTGGAGCCCTTCCGTAAAAATCCCAAAGAATTTTTGAGATGGCTAATAACTATGGATGAGACTTGGCTTCATCACTACACTCCTGAAAGTAAATTACAGTCAAAACAGTGGATTGCGCCGGATTAACCACCTCCAAAAAAGGTAAAGTCAACTTTGTTAGCTAACAAGGTTATGGCAAGTGTTTTCTGGCACGCAAAGGGAATTACTTTTATTGATTACTTGGAAAAGAGTAAAAGTATCACTTGCGAATACAACGCAAGTTTACTGCAACGTTTGAGCAACGAGGTAAAGACAAAATGACCTCATTTGGCAAAAAAAAAATTTCTCTTTTCCCCATGACAATGCTCCAGCACTTTGGTCAGTCATCGCAATGGGAAAAATCTACGCATTAAGATTCAGATTGCTTGAAAATCCTCCTTATTCGTCAGATTTAGCACCCAGTGACTACCACCTATTCCCTCAACTAAATAAATCCTTGCTGAACGAAGATTTTAGAGCAACGAGGAGGTTATTGATGCCTTAAAGAGCTATTCTGAGGAGCTAGAGGAATCGCGTTATAGAGATGGTTTAATTAAATTAGAACACCGATATGATAAATGTATTAGACTTTCTGGAGATTATGTTAAGAAATAAATAAATAAAAAAAAATTTAAAGTTGTTTTCTTTGTCAGGCCCGGGACTTTTCAGCCGACCCTCGTATTTTGTCAAACCTGCATCCTGCCAACTTTCATCTGTTTTATCTTCCCACCCTCACCATTGCATAGATCAACGGAACAGATTTTTTTAAAATCGTCCGTATTGTACATTTATAATCTGAACTACACCTTAGAGCAAAATTTTATAGGTAATGCCCTTATAGATCATGATTTATAGAATAATTCCCTCCCTCAACCGCAAGAAAGTGGACCAAAATAAAAAAGCTTACACCACGTCTCTATTTTGAGCATCACTATCCTGGAAAATTTCGGCAGTAAGGCCTTGTTAGATCCTGAGACACAATTTTCCTCTCTTGGTTGTAAAAGTAACCAATTTTTCATTTTAAAAAATCTGTATTCCGCCTCTATATTCTAAAATAAAATTTTGCTCTGGAGGGACTTAAGGGATCAAATTGGAATAACTCTATATTCCATTGTCTATAAGTTGAGAGTCATCATTTCTTCTGCAAGGCCTTGATAGACAGTTTCATATGATTTTATTTCATTTCTTTTTTTTCCCTTTTGTTGAAAGTATAATTAATGTGAGGTACCATAATGCATAAAATGTAGTTTTCAAATTATTAATCGGTAGAACTATTTAATGCTTTAAATCGCTGGAAACATGTCGATCATTTATGATAAAAAGCATCGCTGATCATGGAAATAAACCAATGCTCTACTATTCTAGTGTTATAGAAGAGAAACGATGCTGAATTCATTTCCGTTTGCTATTCATCTAAAAAATTAAGCGCCATCAAATTTTGCATAAAACAAATGGATTTATAATTTTTTTGCTGAATCAGCATTGTGGAAAATTCCTCTTCAGCCGCTATTACATTTATTTGTTGAAAACAAGTTGTTATACTTTATGTATGCACTAAAAGTTGTTTTATGTAAGTGTGTATCTCTCTATTCTAAAAAAAAGTAACTTACGCTGTCACCGCCGCCGCCGATTTTGAATTTTTTGTGACCGGAGGTCTTTCTCCGTTAATATTATGAAAAATATTGCATACAAAAATATGAAAATCAGCGATATTATAGAAAAATGTTTGATAAACACGCTGATGTAGACAGTTTGGAAATTGAAGAATTATTTTAAGAGATATTCGATGCTAAAGTTGGAGAAAATCGTTCCATTAAAAAAGTTTTATAGGAGCAAAAACTATACATGAGAATTAATTCATTTTTAGATCATTTTATACGTTAGAATTTCCCGGTGTGCAGACTCCTTTAATTTTTTTTAATTTGACTCATTTTTTGAGGTTTTATTTCTATTTTAAATTCAAATTTTCAGCATTTCGAGAGATATTTTTCACTTATTTTATGAAATGGTATTAATTTAAACTGCTGTCAACTGTATAAACAGCGCAAACAGTAATGTTTGCTTCAAATTAAAAATTTATTTACACGTGATTATTATAAACAGAAAATAAAACTCTCAAATTAGAATTAAATAACTACGTATAAAAAGCAGGAACTTATTGAAAATTACTTCATAAAATCTAGATTTACACGTGAATTTTGAAAGAGGAAGGATATTGTAAAATAATAAATACATTAACGTGCGTTAGAAGTCTTAAATAGGAGAAATTACGTCACATTTACGTCACATTACACTTATTATGTAAAATGAATAAAAAATAATATTGCAAAACAGTTTAATTTTAAAAAATGCACGAGACATTTATTTGATATTTTGAGAAAATCTTTTCAACTATTTTTGTTAGGATAGCGCAAATAATATTTCATTTCTAAAAAAAGTATTTTCACGTGAATATTAAAAAGAGAAGGAAAAGTGTGGTGAAAATTACGTCAGATTAAAAACGATATATTTAAAATGTCTTATTTAAAAGAACTTTTTTTCGCTTTGTTAAAAAATACCGGAGACAAAGACACTGTTTACTTAATTCATTTTATATTAGCTTATTTTGAAATGTTTAACTGATTTTATTTAATCAAAGACGAAAACAGACATTGTATCTTTGGTACTTCTTAGTTATCCCGTTGACCAATTTCGCCAAATTATATAAATCGCCAAACCACTCGCCAAATTATACACACTGACATATTTTTTTTATTTTAAATAACGAAAGAACAAATAAATTAGTAAATTATTAATAAAAATACAAATAAACCGTCGCATTAAGGGTTTTATTGGCCATTATTGGCATTTAATCTTACAATTAATTAATTAATGGCAACCGTTATTGGCACTTAATCTTACAATTTGGCGAAAGTAATTTGGTCGAGGGGATAACTAAGAAGTACCCTATCGTTTAACAGCAGCAGATTTTTCCTTAAAATTCCCCAATCAAAGAGAAATGAATAGAAACCAGTTTATAGGGAGATCGCCACTGTTTTTCAAAGAGAAATGAATAGAAACCCGTTTATAGAGAGATCGCCACTGTTTTTTAAATTATAATTCAATCTTCCAAAATCTTTTTAAAGCCGATCAAATTAGCGTGCTTTTAGAGACTGGGGTGTCTGAACGGGGGTTTCCGAGCGTAGCTCGTAGGCCCCCCAGTGTTATAAGAAATTAGATGTGAGAATTAAGATGTATGTATGTAAATACATGAAATTGATAAGGGGATACGGTGTTATATCTGGAGTGTTGACCTCGAAAGTAATATGAAAATGAAGTATTAATTAGTAATTTTAACTACAGGGTGTTCAGAAAAGAATATCCCAGTTATAAATTTTAATAGTATCAACTGTAATCACTCTGGAGTGTTGGTTCAAGGTCACAAATATAGAGTAACTTAAACCATTTTACATAAGCGCATGTGCGAGTACAGCTTTGTTATTTACTAGCTTGCAGTGCCACATACGCAAAATGGCAACTCCAGAGCGTAAAGCTTTATTGATGAGCTGAAGATTTAAAAGCCGTTAGAGCCATGGGATTTTGTCCTTTGGGTCTTTATAAAAGATCATGTCTACGTACCGCTGCTACCTAATGATTTGCCAGAGTTGAGACACAGAATGGAAGAGGCTATTGCTTCCATTATTCCGGACTTGTTATCCGAAGTGTGGGAAGAATTGGACTTTAGATTGGATGTGTACCGTTTAACTAAAGGTGAACATATTAAACATCTGTAAGAAAAACTAGGTTAGTTTAACTTCAATTTGTTGTATGATTTGTTGTAAGTAATCAAAATTAAACTGTTATGATGTACCATTGAAACTGGGACATTCGTTTATGGACACCCTGTATCTATATTATGGTGCTTAAATAAAATCTACCAATAAGATATATTTTTTAATTTTTATTATTATATCTGGTTTTCTTATTTTTTCCCCAAGATTGTTTCTCTCTATCTCTCTATTCTAAAAAAAAGTAAAAACCGCTGTCACCGCCGCCGCCGCCGGTTTTGAATTTTTTGTGACCGGCGGTCTTTCTTTGTTAATATTAAGAAAAATATCGCATACAAAAATATGAAAATCAGTAGTATTATACAGAAATGTTTGATAAACACGCTGATGCAGACAGTTTTTAAATCGAAGAATTATTTTAAGAGATATTTAATGCTAAAGTTGGACAAAATGGTTTCACTAAAAAAGTTTTATGGGAGCAAAAACTATTCATGGGAATTTAATCATTTTTAGATCATTTTATACGTTTGAAGTTCCCGGTGTGCAGGTTGTATTTCTTTTTCTAATTTGACTCATTTTTTGAGGTTTTATTTCTATTTTAAATTCAAATTTTCAGCATTTCTAGAGATATTTTTTACTTATTTTAGAAAGTGATATTAATTTAAACTGTTGCCAACTGTATAAACAGCGCAAACAATAATGTTTGCTTCAAATAAAACAAAAATATTTATACGTGTAAGTAAATTAAAAATTTATTTACACGTGACTATCATAAACAGAAAAAACATTTGGAATTAGAATTGAATAATTATGTACAAAAAGCAGGAGCTTATTAAAAATTACGTCATAAAAACTATATTTACACGTGAATTTTAAGAGAGAAAGGAAATTGTAAAATAGTAAATTCATTAACATGCTTTAGAAGTCTGAAATAGGAGAAATTACATCATATTTACGTCACATTACAGTTATTACATAAAATGAACACAAAATAATATTGCAAAACAGTTTAAATTTAGAAATTGCGCTAGACATTTATTTGATATTTTGAGAGGATACTTTTCAACTATTTTTGTTAGGAAAGCGCAAATAATATTTAATTTCTAACAAAAGTATATTAAAAAGAGAAAGAATAGTTTGTTCAAAATTACGTCAAAAACGATTAATTTAAAATGTCTTATTTAAAAGAACTTTCTTTTTGCTTTGTTAAAAAATACCGGGAGATAAAGACTCTGTTTACTTAATTCTTTTATATTAGCTTATTTTGAAAGGTTTAACTTATTTTACTTAATCAAAGACGAAAACAGCGATTGTATCTTTGGTACTACTTAGTTATCCCGTCAATCAAAAATCTATCATTCGCCAAACTAAAAGATTAAATGCCAATAATGGTTGATCGTAAATGTCACATTAACTAGACTTTAAGCAAGTTACACGTGTCTACGTCATCAAGTTATTTTTATTTCGACGTTTTATTTGTATTTTTATTAATGTTGCACTAATTTATTTGTTCTTTCGTTATTTAAAATAAAAATTATGTCAATTTGTATAATTTGGCGAGTGGTTTGGCGATTTATATAATTTGGCGAAATTGGTCGACGGGATTATCAAGTAGTACTGCAGCGGATTTGGCCTTAAAATTCCCCAATCAAAGAGAAATTAATAGAAATCTGTTTATAGAGAGATCGCCACTGTTTTTTAAATTATAATTCAATCTTCCGAAATCTTTTTAAAGCCGATCAAATTAGCATACTTTTAGGGTCTGTGGTACCTGAACGGGGGTTGACGAGCGTATCTCGTAGGGGGCAGAGCCCCCTAGTTCCTTAAAAAAATATCTGCTACAGTCAAGTGATTATTCCAAACAATTGAATTAAAACTTTTTAATGTATTAGCTCATCGTATTAATGTTACACAAACTTTTGATTTAAAATAAAACGGGCGTTATATTTATTCTTTAAAATATTGAACAGCGTTCGTAACATACCATATATTTTATCAAAATATTCCTTGTTACGAGTGATATGCTGCTGTCGTACCAATATTTTTAGAGTAGAAACATGTTCTATTTTAGCATGCAATGCGAAACTTATTTGCCAATTTCATAGCGTGAAATTTAAAATCTTCAAATATTTTCTTTTCCCTGTCGTAAGTATACCGAAATATGACGGCACATATTTCATCTCTAAAAGAAAAACGCATTGATTGTGGATGTAATATAACATTTTTTTTTTTTTCAAAATATACAGAATATCACTATGCTAAAGTTTAAATGTGTGCTAAAGCTATTATTTTATTTAAAAATCCAGTAAATGATTTAAACCTAGGAAAATTATGGACTTCAGTGGATTCTTTTTCATATGCTTACACCTTAAAAAATATATTCAGTCAGCAAACTAAGAATAGAAAATGAAAAATTTTATTTCCTTATGAAAGTTAAAACCAGAAAGAAAAATCATTCATATGCATAGATTATAATGCAATTTCCAGCACTATCAGAATATTGCTCTAAGTTTCATTTTTTTTTTCCATATTGTGAAAAGCGATAGTTAAATGTACAGTTTGGAAAACAAAATAAACTATCATTTGCAGCATAAGCCGTAATGTATTCCATTTTTTGTGCAGTGCTGAATATGAGATTTTTATACTAATCTTATATCTATCTATATTATAAAGGATAAACGTGGTCTGTGCGAAATGCTGGCGTCTTTTTGTGAATGCAACAGCAGACGATCAGATTTCGCTTTTTAACCATTTTTTTTTTACTTCTAAGCATCGCACATTTTCAATTTTTACACTATCGAATAGGGAAATAATGTATTTTCAAAGGCAATTTGTTTGAAAAGTATATCGCAATTTGTTTGAAAACTGTATCGCCATTTGCTAAATTTATACGGTTTAAAAAATGATTTTCAAGCACGATTTTTTTTCAAATCTATCATCTAGTCTATCGTGTGCAAACAATTACGAAATATAAATCCGTTTGAACTTAAGTTAATATAAATAGTTCATCATTTGTTTACAGCTTATATTCTATAACGAAATTACTAAACCATCCATTAATCAATAAGTAAAACAATTAAAGAAAAAAAAAAAGCAATTTATCAAATTACAACGACCATTTGGAAAACGATTTTTTTTAAGACTAAAATTTAAGACATAAAAAATCGCACGGAGTTGATCATACATTACGTACGCCATGAATTAAACATTAATAGTGTTATTACACGTAAAAATTGCAAGTCAAAAATATCGCCAGCGACACGTCAGATTTCATGAATCTTAAGTATTATCCACCTGAAACTTACGTAAATATCCAACCATTTCATTGGCTGTTAGGGAAAAGGCTTTTCCATCGTCAGATTTCCAAGAAATCTGACGGCCAATTTTAAATGAAAATTCATTCTTAAACTTCTAAACATCCGACAATATTACTTTTTACACCGTCGGATAGAAAAAAAAATGTACTTTTAAATGCAATTTGTTTGAAAGCTGTATCTCGATTTGTTTCTGAGTTATTAATTTTTTTTGTAGTTTTTATTACTTTTTTGTCATAGTGGCAACAGAAACTATCCATCGTTGTTGAAATTAAAGGGAAATACAGATTGCTGTAGAGATCAATCAGAAAACGAATAAATTGCGGATTAAACCAATGAAAACCTTCAGATATGCTTTTCATTTCCCATCCTGACGAGAACAATAACCATTTTTCTAAATGGTTAATAAATAAGACACAAATTTAAAACATGCAATCTAATTTCGTGCTTAAACCACTGAAATGATCCAAATCTAAAAGGTTTATAGGATTTTTAGTATTGTTAATGGGCATTATAAAAAATATATTAAATATAAAAAATCTATTAGAGTTATCAATTTAAAAAAAGCAGTAGATTCGTGCAAGGTTTTCTCACCAATATCATTGGGATTACTTGTTGCTACTTTTTTTCATTAACTGCAATTTTTTTCAATCGAATAACGCGTTGTACGATACATAAATATACTACATCGAAAGCCTGTTGTCAAACCTTTCAAAAAATACCCCATTCATCACTGTGTAACATGTGCAGAGAAAAAAGGATATTGGCATCAAATATTATATTCGATTATTTTCACCTATATTCTGTTACCAGGGTTTGCCCACTAGTACTTCTAAAATCTAATTGATGAGAAAAACGAAAAGAAAGGACACCCTGTGTATACTATGCCACTTTTAACTGCCATTCTCGCCTTGGAGTTCAAACCACTCGCTCGCTGATAAAATTTAAAACTTAGGTTTATTACTAAATCTACTCGATCATCCCAAGTTACCCGTCTACCTTTATTTAACACGTTGCGTGAAACGGTGACTGATACTGAAGCTGAAAAATTTACAATGTTTTACGTAATTCTTAAGAAAGTATAATCCTGTAATAAATAAAAGGTAAGTAAATTTTAAATAAATATTCAGTAATTACTTAAAACAGTATATATATTTTTTAGTTTTATATCATATTTTAGACCGTTAGTCATTGGTGAATGACGCGTTCTGAACGAAAAGTTCAGTGTCAGTCACCGGTGGCTGACGTGGCACTTAACTTGTTAAATGATAATTCAAGAAAATTAGATGATAATGCTTGGTTATACTCAATATGAGTCGTTCTTTACTCTTTTAACACATTATATATTTTAGAAATATCGACGTAACATAAAAATAGCCTTGTTTAGTCAAGGTATTTTCCATTTCCATATTTTCCTTTCGTTAGACGCCCCACCAGTGGCTGAGAGGTTCTGCTATCGAAGCTGGTAGACGGGAGGTGCTGGGTTCGAACCCAATCGCGCCCGTCGGCCTAATCGTTTGGAGTTTTCGTGGTTTTCTTCGAGCCGTGGATTTCCTTGCGTAAATAGTTGTTAGGTTCCTTTAGAAATACCCCCACGGAGGGCACTCCCCCCTCGGGCCTGTATCCCTAGAGTAGATAATCGGCCGTCAAAAATCAACCAACCAGCCAGCCAACCAACCAACCTTTCATTAGCCATATGAATTAAAAAAAAACAAAATAAGTAATTTATCAAATTACAACGACCATTTGGAAAACGATTTTTTCGAAGACTAAAATTTAAGACATAAAAAATCGCACGGAGTTGATCATACATTACGTACGCATGAAATAAACATTAATAGTGTTATTACACGTAAAAATTGCAAGCCAACAAAATCGCCTGCGACCCGTCAGATTTCATGAAACTTAAGTATTATCCAACTGAAACTTACGTAAATATCCAAGCATTTCATTGGCTGTTCGGGAAAAGGCCTTTCCACCGTCAGATTTCCAAGAAATCTGACGGCCAATTTTAAATGAAATTTCATTCTTAAACTTTTAAACATCCGACAATATTACTTTTTACACCGTCGGATAGAGAAAAAAATGTACTTTTAAATGCAATTTGTTTGAAAGCTGTATCTCAATTTGTTTCTGAGTCATTAATTTTTTTTGTAGTTTTTATTCTTTTTTTTTTTTTGTCATAGTGGCAACAGAAGATATCCATCGTTGTTGAAATTAAAGGGAAATACAGATTACTGTATAAACCAATCAGAAAGCGAATAAATTACAGATTAAACCAATGAAAACCTTCAGATATGCTTTTGATTTCCCATCCTGACGAGAACAATAACCATTTTTCCAAATGGTTAAAAAATATCAAAATTTTTTTAAGTGTTTGCACGTAAGAGATCTATTTTCCATAACTGATTTAAATAGTATGAGGGGCTAAAACTTAGCCCGAAACGTTTGCATTTTTAATTGTATTTATGTAATTTTTACCTGTATGTCTGATGAATTGTAATATATTTCTAAATTTTTAAAGGTAAGTAATTTTTTATACAGTTAAGAATATAATCTCGCAACCCTAGTACTTTTGCTTCTGTACAGTTAAATAAACATGTAAAATTTGGTTTAATTTAAACTATTAGTTTAGAAAACAATGAACCAAATGCATACATACAAACATTGATTTTTGTATGCATATATTTAACACAAAGTACGTTGTTAATTCTTTTTATTTAAGAAAATAATAATATGGAACTGTTTTCTTACACTTGGCCATAAATTTTAGCTGTTTTATGTGTAAACCAATTACTTTCCTTATAATTCACCTTACGATAACCTTAATTAAAGTTTTTTATCTCAGCTTCTCTCCTTTAATACGCGTCTGTTGGAATGAATTTCAAGAATACCTATTTAAAATTTTTGCCAGAAAAAAGAGAACACTTAAAATTCTTGACTTTCTTTACTTTTTCTTTCTTAATCTGCAGTCTTAATTAATTCGTTTTATAAATCCCTTTCTATTCATGAGCATTTTCTTGTGAGTCTAGACGAAAACACAACGATTGCAATATTCAACTGTAGTATGGGATTTAATTATTTGTCTCGCTTTTCTCTTATCTCGGAAATTTTAATGACCTTTTTAATTTGATTTTCCTGATACTATTTCTAAGAAATGTAAAAATATAAAAAATATTTTTGTTAAAAACTAGAGCTTTAGAATACTAAGTATTCAGAACACGAAATCTTTTAAAGGATGTTTAGTACATTATAGTAATAAATGCATTAAATATTGGAAAAGTTTGTATTAGACAGGAATTTTTTTAAATAGATTCTCTTGCCACAAAATACCCAATATGAACTTTAAAAAGGTCACTGTTTTACATAAAAGGCGATAAAAATAATAAAATAGTTGTTACAAGTTAAAAATATACATTTAATTTAAAATGTCTTAGTACTAATAATTTAACAGTAATAACAATTATTTCTTAAATAAAAATACATATTTTTTACTTCTAACAGTAGTTTTATTATTTTTGTCGCCTTTTAAGTAAAACAGTGAGCTTTTTAAAGTTCATATTTTGTATTTTGTTATTGAATCAAAGTGGAATATTGCATTTCATCTTATAATTTTATTTTATAGATTCTCTTGTTTTACACATATTGTGTATAAAATATAAAATCACCTTTAACTTCAAATTTGTTAATTTTCTAAATTATTTGTTTATCGAATGATCCATTAATAAAAATGTTAACTTCGAATGCGCTTTTTCTTTATTTTCGGTATTATGTTGGAAGATGTATAAATTAGCTACTTCAATTATACAAAGGTCACATTAATTGAATTACGGTACTTAAGGAAAATGTTACGGATGTTATTCTTTGCTATGTACGTTGCATAACAACTTATTTTAAGGCATTCATTGCTAATGCGAATAGTGCTTTGGCCGAAATGAAAAGTCATCTTGCAAACTTTGGCGAGTTTGGCTTGGTTTCAAGTTTGGCTTGAAACAGGTTATTGAATATTGTCAGAATCAAGACTGTACTATCACCATAGGGGCAAATTTATCAAGATATTTTTGCAGAAAAAAAATATTTTTTTGTTCTTTTGTATCTAAATAAGACTATCAGGAAAATTTATGCAAAAAATTAATAACAACAGTCTTACATTTTGTGTAAAATAAAGTCTATTTGGATGTGACAATAGCTTTAGAAAACGAAAAAAAATGTTTTTTGCTCTTTAAATATTTTTATTATTATTATTTCTTCTTCAACATATTTGTTTTCAGTGTAAAAGTAAATGTATTGTGTGTAAGTAATAATAATTTAAGAAAAAAATATCTAAAAACTATAGACTTCATTCATAAAAGAAAAAAATTTCTCTTACTTCCAATTTCAGGTAAATATTTTTTTTAAAGGTTTTTAATAAATTGTACTTTTCACTTACTTTCACTTACGGCAAAATCAGAAAAACGAAAAGGAGAAAAAATACTACTTTTGTGTTACGTTTTTACGAAAATGTAATTTGAAAATGAAGTTTCAGATTCTTATTTACATTCTTTAAAAAGAAGGCCAAGAAATGATCCTTTTTAAGCCTTAGGGAATAGACATTTAATAAAAAGAAATGATTTTTTTCGCTAATGGGGAAAGTTATAAGAAGTTAATTTGAGAACTATTCTTTAAAAAAAAACGAAAAGAAAAGAAAGAAAGAAAAACTTTATCAATATTTCTCTTTCTTTTTTCTTTTTTTTTTTTTTTTCGGGAATAATTTGATATACAGTAGAAAACAAATGCTTGCTCAATATACATACATATATTTCAATTTTTTTCTAAGTTAAACTTATATTTATGTTTCTGATTGTAAATAAATTTCTGTGAAAATATCCTATTTAACAGTTATTAAATCAAACGATTGTTTGCGGAAAACAAAAGTCGCTAGAGAAAAGGTACGCTAAAGAAAGTAATAAACTGAAAATTAAGATTAAAGTAATGAACGAGATTTTGAGTCCAGAGTAGATTCCTACGCGGATCGAGTTGTATACGACTCGAACCCGACAAAATAATTTTTGGCAACCCGCAACCCAACTAGAAACGACAAGAAAGTATGTCAGGTTTTTATACAATCATGAAAAGCAATCTACAATTACATCATTTATACCAATTTTATCTTTTATATAGAAAAATGAACATATCTATATTCTTTATTATTCAAATATAGTGAAACCTCTGACTAGCGGACACCTCGAGATCGTTGAATAGAGTCCTGATTTGGGTCTGACTTTACCTAATTTTATTTTTTCGTGTTGGTGTTTGTAAGTCTGTTTATTAAGATTTTCACAAAACGGTGGAGCAGAACTATGTTCGAGAAGACAATAAATACGTATTTGAATATGAATGAGTATGTATTCAATTTACTGTTTGAAAAATAAAATGTAGGGTAACTGTAGGATAGATGGCCATAGTTTTTAAAGATTGCAATAAAAATTCTTAGAATGCAAATACAAAAATTGTTTATGCATATTTGAAATCCTTATACATATACTCTTTATATTTTGGTCAAAAAATAATTAAATATCGAGAACAAAAAGTGTGAAACAAAATTGAAATTTAAATGGCAGATGGCCATCTCTCCTTCAAGTCGAGGAGAGATGGCCATCCAATACAAGAAAGAAAAAAGGAAGTTAAAATAGCAAAAAATAACACGTTTCATGTAGATAATGATGAAAAACACATAGAAATGAGTAAAGAATCAATTATATCACGGAATTACAGTGAATAAATTATGAAGAAGCAAAATTTTAAGCATAATTTCAATCCTCCACTTTTCGTAAAATTTTCTCACATTTTCAACAAAGATCATGATAGTTTGAACACGTTTCGTGGAATCACTTCTGGAACCTTATGCATTGTATCCAGTAATCCTTCTTAGTTGTGGTATTATATTCTTCACCACACCCATCACAGTCATTCCCATCCAATTCTATCCCCTCGGAATCTGTAGAATCTAATAATTTCAATTGTATTTCATATTCTTCGCTGCTGGATGCGTCGTGTTTTTTTCTTGCGTTTATTTTAGACTTTTTCACGGTTTTAAGTTTATTTATTAACTGTATCTGTTTCTGGGATGAACGTTCCCGAAGCCTTTGAATATTTTCTGAAACAAAAGTACATCGTTAGGCCACATTATATTATTGTTATTGAAATAGTTATATTAGTTAAAATTTAAATAATTATATCAATTAATATAATTATAGACATTAAAATTATATAATTATTTTAAAAATAATTATATTTAGTTAAAATCCTCACTCCGTATAATTTTGAAATAATGATTATAGGTGGCCATCTCTCCTGGATTTGATGTGGCCATCTATCCTAAAATGGATTGACCGATTGTCACCCAATTTAAAGTGTCATTCCGCCATTGTACGTCTTTGTTTTAGACTTAAAAATAAATATTGGATTATATACATGTTTTAAAAGTCCTTACAGTAAACAAAAAAAAAGTGTAACATACGTAATGGAAAACATTCACATACCTAACTCAACAAAAAACATCCAACCACTAAATTAAATAAACGTTAAAATTATACTTTCTTTTTATAATTGTAAAACATAGCTGCGCGTCGCAATGAATGAACACTTCGAACTATTTCTTATGAAAAAATTTATGCTACAATCTATGATATAGTTTTTGAAATATTTAGACTGGCCATCTGTCCTCTATGGCGATCTATCCTAGAATTACACTATATAAGAAATGCAATCATAGATTTTTCTTTCTTAAGGTACAATTAAGAATCATTTTTTCTTCTTTCAGAATTTGAAAAATATTACAAAAGATTTCGTTTTTGATACACACAAAAACACATATATTGTAAAATATATTATATGAACTTGAAAAAGTTCACTGTTTTACTTAAAAGGGGACTAAACTAGTAAAAGAGGTGCTACAAGTTAAAAATGTACATTTATATATTTAAAACTTCTTAGTACTTTCAAGCTTTTCCAAGCTCTTCATCAGAGAATATTTTAATTAATTTATGTTTATTTATACATCTACGTCACTTCGTTTTGAAAATGAGAGAGCCAATAATTATTAGAGTTGAAAGTAAAAGTAGCAGTTTCTTGGATTGAAGTTAATTGGAGAAAATATATGTTGTTATTAACTGCAGTTCAATTTATTTTACCCCTCTGATCTCATACGTCACTTTCCTTTTTTAAATATGTAGCTGAACAGTCGAAGTAGCAGTGTTTCAGATTAAATTTGATTAGAAGAAAATATTTAACTGCCGTACCATAAATTTTAATATGTCAGTTTTCTCAAGTTTTCAGGATATTGAACCATAAATTTGGAATATTGTACAACAGGGCGTCGTTACATACATGATTGTTTTTACACAGGATTTCTGTGGATTCTCTAATAGTGGATGTGTAATAATTGGATGTTGGAAATATGATTTTTGAATGATCAAAATCTATTGTGATGAAGAGAGAGCTGTGGATTGACGTCAAAACTTATTTATTTTATTCCCTTTATTTCATTTTTTTTTTTTTTTTTTTTTTGTAGTTTTCTTTTGGTCATTCCTATGTATACCATTATTCTATTGCAATTATTTCTAAAAGGAATGGCTGGCATATACACCAGCTAATTCAACTTTCGGCGTTGGATCTATTTTCGTACAAATTAACTCTCTTAATTTTCTTGGTGGACAGGCTATTAAAATTATATTGTGTTTCAGTAGAGCATTTCTTAACTTTTCGTACAGATCAGGGAAATAGTTAAACTTTTTGTGTATCATTTCTTTAAGGTTTACTTTTTTTAAATTTTCCCGAAAGCGCAATTCATAGATAAATTTATTAATGAGGATTGTTGAAAAACCGTTTTCTTCAGCGATACCTCGGATGGTATTAAGCTCTTTTCTAAATATTTATCGGAATATACTTTAAAAGCTCGTCTAATATAAAATTTGTAAGCTGCGATTTCATATAAAAGGATTTATAATGCGATAATATATGGTGATGAACTATTATATGGGATCGTATTATTTGATCTGATCGGTTTCCTATAAACATTTTTGATAATGTTGAGGTTTTCGTTGTTTTTAATTAAATTAACGTCGATAAAAGGTAAAATTCCATCTTTCTCAATTTCAAGAGCGAATTTTATATTATCATCAAACTCATTTATTTTATCAAGGAAAGGTGTAATTCATGAAAACTATGCTCCCAGACAATAAAATATCGTCTACGAACCTGTACCACACTTTAGGCTTTAAATCAAGATCAATTAAAATCTTCATTTCCAGCTGTCGTAATTTAATTTCGGCAAAAAGTCCAGAAATTGGAGAACCCATTGGAGCCCCCTTCTAATTGTTTATATCTTCCGTTAAAAATAAAGACATTATTATTTGTAATGAGGTTTAAATCTGATATTATTGTGTTTTATATATGTATATTTGATATTGGTACTGTATCAAGAAAGTTTTCAATCAAAGATTTGATTTCTTGCACATTAATTAAGGAATACAACGATACGATATTAAATTTGCAAGTATGCTATTTCTGGTAATTGCTAGATCTTTTATTTTATCAATAAAGTTGCTAGTAGAGATTAAAGCATATTTAGAATGTGATAAAATGATTTTTAAAAAACTTACATAAGCTTTTTCAAGAAAGTAAATAGAGCTGTTACACTTGGTTACAATAGGTCGTAGGGATGAGTTGTCTTTATGATCTTTCAGTCTACCGATTAGTGTTAGTGTCATTGCAGTTTGATTTTAATAATATCTTTCATATACAGTGGCCATGTGTATTCTTTATCAGGTTTTGAGTTTTCATATGAATTGAATTGTTTGGATCTTTATTGAGTTCTTTACATTTCATGGAATTTATACATTCTTCCATTTTTCTTATATACTCATCTTTTTTAAAAATAGCTATCTTACTTCATTTATTTGTTTGCGTAATAACTATATTAGGATCTGTTTTCAAATTTTTAATTATTGCATAATCTTTTTCATTTGTTTTTTTTTTTAATTTATTTACAAACGCTTTTACATTGCTATGCAGGATTCCTCTAATATCATCTCTTTTGACCGGTTCTATTGATTGTGCAATTCCTCGCTGTTTGTGACGAGTGATCTAATATTAACTGTATTATCAAATATGCATTTCGGGCCAAGGGTTAAAATAGATATTTAAATATGCAGATATTTAAAAAATTATTGCAGGAGGATTATGCATAAGGTTAAAAAAAAATTTACAGTGATTTTCGATTTTAGTTCGAATTACAAACAATAGATGGCGCTGTAAGCAATAGGCGCTAAATACAGGCTCGATTTTTTAGCCTCTCTCTTCTTCCATGTGGAAAAAGGAGGTTAAAATGTATTGAGTGGATCCCGAAGTACCACAAATTGAGCCTGAATTTGCGTCTATTGATCGCAGCGTCATCTATTGTTTGTAATTCGAACTAAAATCGAAAATCACTGTAAAAAAACTTTTGACCTTATGCATAGCCCTCCTGCAAGAATTTTTTAAATATCTGTCACCGTTTGCGAGTTATTGAATTTTAAAATCAGTCAATCCATTTTAGGACACTCAGTATATCGTATTTATGATAGTTTATGCACACATACACATATTACATATGTGAAGATTCTAAGGTGTCCACTATTAAGGGGTAAAAGCGTACAAATATATAAGTGTGTTATGAATGGAAAAATGTTCACTAAATAGAGGTGTCCGCTTTCCGGGAGTGTCCGTTACGAAGGTTTTATCGCATATAGATATTTAATGTGAAAAAATATTTTTGAAATTCTTTTGAAAAATCGAGTCAACTCAAACCCGGGCAATGAAAGTCATCCCGACCAGACCCTAACCCGCAGCAAAAATGTAGAAGTCCACCTGAACCACGAATCGGGTCGAAGGCGGGTAAAAACGGGTAACTCGACCCGATGCAGGACTCTAGATCAGACGTGACACTACGACTTTCTAAAACAAAGACAATGGGATCGAATCTTTTTGCGAAAATGAACTGCGAGCTGCGTAAGGTAAAACATATATAGTAGTGGAACGTTGATATCTGGAGTCTAGGAAGAATAGGGTGATAATTCGATATAAAGAGTTTTTCAGATATGAAGCTAATTTAAAAAAAAAAAATAGAATAATAATGCTTGTAAAATTCAAAACTTGAAGGTACTCTAAGAAAAATATGTTCTTTACAAAGGAGTTTACTTTTTGATCTGAAACAAAACAAAGTCGTGGTGCTTTAATCGTTGATATGATATCTGTATCAGAATTCCGAAATAGCAAATATTTGAAGAAAAATGTTTCGAGATTGTTTTGGGTAAATAAAGTCTAATCTTGAAAGTTGGAAGAATATTTATTTTCTCGAAATATACAAAGAGTATCAATTTTCATTAAGATTCTTTTGGTCTAATTTTTAACTATGTATTTATAATAGACTCTGTTGGATTCATTTACTTCTTCATACAGAAGTGTAATTTCACACATCCACCATTAAAATCTTAAAAATCATTAACATAGAATATTTTAGCGGAATTTACTAAATATGACTATCATTTTAATAAAACTTTCTAATAAATAAACTCACCATTTAATAAAATAAATTATTCTTATTTTTATACATTTATTCATTAACCGTATACTATAACACTTATCAGTAATAGCAAGTTTCTGAATGATAGATTTAAATCTGAAATTAATTTACGAAATGCGAAACTTATTTCAAACAATTTAAATATTGTTTGTTGCATTTTATATAAAAAAAAACTTAAAAAAACACCAATTAGAAAATTACATATTACTGTGTTCACTTCAATATGGCCATGTATTTCGAAAATATGTTCAAACATAGAAGTACTTAAACTTACAAATAAACACTTTAATTTTTTCACAACTTTTATAGCACCCAATTCTTCGAAATTCACTCTGAACAATAAAAAAAATGTTTTTAATTTGAAAATATTTGATTAAGTTTTATCAATTTTAAAATATTATGCAGAGGATCTCACTTCTCTTTTTTAAATGTTCCTTTTTAACGTCTATAAAAAGGCATTTTTTTTTTACACAGCTCAAAACATTTAAAGAATATTGTAAGTCATCCATAAAACTAGTATGTTGTGGCCATCACAAAACTTTCTTCTACATAAATCACGTCAATTAAATCATTTAAATAGTACAAGAAATAACAACGATTTAGCACCAATTCATATCAAAGTATATCTGAATTTGAAGTTGGATGAAAATTCGTGCATTAGTTCTTGAGATAGACCTATAGCGGAAATTCGGAAAAAAAGTAGCATAGCAGCGCCACCTGTTGAGCGATTTAAACCAAAAGTAAACAGCACTAAACGATATCAAGGTATACCTGAATCTGAAGTTTGTTGAAAATCCAAGATCATCCTTTTATCATGATTTGATATACAGTAATGAAATATTTTTAACATTTGAAAACGGCAAGAATACATAATATTGGATAAAAAATTAAGTGAAAAAAGGAATCGCAAATAAATAGCGCGGAAAATGTTACTTAGTATAAAGAATGGCGAGTTTTATAGAAAATCGAGATAAAAGCACAATATCAAACATTCTTTAATTAAGAAAATTATTTTGTGAATACGTAGAGTTTTGCATCATGTTTCTTGAGATAAAGCTATTGCGGAAATCGCAAAAAATACAGCATAGCAGCGCCACCTGTTGAGTGATTTACACCAAAAATTAATCAGCACTAATTTATACATCAATTCATGTCAAGGACTAACTAAATCTGAAGTTTGATGAAAATCCGTGCAATAGTTCTTGAGATACACCTCTTGTGGAAATCGTGAAAAATGCAGCACAGCAGCGCCACCTGTGAGGCGATTTGCACCAAAAATTAAGCAGCAATAATTTATATCAGGGACTAACTGAATCTGAAGTTTGATGAAAATTCGTGCATTTTTTCTTAAATTAGAACTATTGCGATAATCATGAACAATGCAGCATACCAGCGCCACCTGTTGGGCGATTTTCACAAAAAATTAATCAGCACCAAACTATATCCTGGACTAACTGAATCTGAAGTTTTATGAAAATCCGTGCAGTAGTTCTTGAGATACAGCTATTGCAGAAATCGTAAAAAATGCCGCATAGCAGCGCCACCTGTTGGGCGATTTTCACCAAACACCAATCAGTTCCAATTTATATCAAGGTCTAACTTAATATGAAGTTTTGTGAAATTTCGTGCATTAGTTCTTGAGATAGAGCGCCCACAAAATTTCTGTCACATACAGACAGACAGACGGACAGACAGACATACAGACAGACTCACAGACAGACATTTTGTAAAAACATGTTTTTGTAATCTCTGACTCATAAAACGTGTAAATCCGTCGAAAACTGGAATTCGAAAATTTTCATGAAACCAATACTTTCTTCTTGTAAAGATAGAAGAAAGTAATAACGGTATAAGTGATTTTTTTTTTTTTTTTTTTTTTTTGCAGAAAATGGAAGAAGAGAGTCACAAATGCAAATGTTTCTCCTTTTCAAACTCCGGAATATGCAGATTTTGAGTTTGACGTTAAAAACGACGCTTTAGCTGCAGCGAATGAAATTTGACTTTCAACTTACTGAAAGACAAAGCAGAAAATAATGATCGACGTTCAGTAAGTAATTTGTTCCGATGAGTGCGATGTTCCAGTAAAGTCATTTAACCGGATCAGAAACTTGGAGAGTTGTTGGTCGGTTAGATAGGGGGTCAAACATAAGCGAAAGCCACTGAAGTTTCACAAAGTATAATTTCCAGGATTTAGAACCATTTTTTGGAGACTGGGAATGCAGGCCGAAGACCAGGGCAAGTTCATTGTCGTGCAGCAACGCCCAATGAAGAACGATATTTAACGACAACGGCTCGGAGACACGAAAATATGAATGTCACTCTTCTGCAACACTTTTACTCGGCTACTGGCATCACAGTTTCGACTCAAACTGTCCCTCCACATCATTTCAAATGGAGCTCTGACCGGCCAGTGATATAGGGATGAGATTATGAGACCTACTGTAGCCCCTTACTCTGTAGCAATTGGAGATAACTTCAAGTTAATGGACGACAGTTGCAGTCCCCATCATGCTCACTTGGGGGATGATATCCTTTTCGAGGAAAGAATCATGCGACTGTAATGGCCAGCGTGCTCTCCGGATATGAACCTAATAAAACATATTTGGGACATTTTAAACAGAAGGGTTTCTGGCCGCCTCCCCCGCCCCCACAAACTCGCCAATAACTGGAAAGAGCTCTTCTTGAGAGGTGAGACAGAATACCCCAGCTTCTCATTAATAGACTCATTGACTGCATGCCTGGAAGTTGTTCAACGTTACTGGCCATCCAGGGAAACCATACCCCCTACTACAAGCATGTTAATGGACAATTAATTATTCTTTGAATGAAACACCTTTTTTTTATTCGTTTTTTTCTCATATGCACAAATTGTATTTCTTTTTGTTCTGAAATGCAATGCATTCTTTTCTGCTAAACATTTGTAATTTTTTTCTTACATAGCCTGATCTTTTTACTCATATAGATCATCTAAACAATTCCCCAGCCTCAAGATCTATCCACAATCTCAATATACTTTAATTGTTTTGAGCAGTGTACTTCGTGATGCGCTCCAAAATTTGCAGCCATATTCATTAACTAATGTGTCTAAATTGAACAGATTCATTCATATGATAAATTTTAAATTATTAAATAATCCAACTGCAATGATTTTATTTTTTATATTTTATAGGTATAATTATTCCTTTTTATATGAAAATAAATCGCTCCAATGTTTCAGTTCCTCTTTTATACAAAGTATTGGAAACCTGAACATTATTTTGTAGAATGCCAACAATTTAAGAAAACTTTGAAGAAGAAAAAAACCATTAACTCAAGCATCTGTTGATATTAAAATTCGAAGTTTCTTTCAAAAGATTTAGAGAGTCGAAAAATGATAACCCTCATTCCTTTGAAGATTATAAAGAAATGTTTCGTAATAAGTTGAAATATTTCTTGAAAAATCTTTTTAGGTTAACGGAAGGATCCTTTTTAAGTATTTGAAATCGTACAATAATGATCACATGACATTGTAAAGTGAAATTGCATTATATAAGCAGACTTTTAAATATTATATCGTATTTTCAAAATCCGAAATCTGATTTTAAAAAAGAATTTCTAAAACTCTCTGGTAATGATTTATTACTTTATTTTTTCTATATATTTAGTTAATTTTTTTTTTACAATATTTCATTACTAGCTAGTATTTTCTTCTTTAAGATTCTAAAGGAGAGGATCGAGGAAGAGATCTTTTTTCCTAGGGGAAGAAAAAGAATTATAATAATATTTGACTTTGTGGCAAGTATGAAAAATATAAGAAATAAATAAAGTGAAAGATATACAGGGTGTCCACTCTCAACGTTGTCCAATGGCTAATTCCTAAACTGTTAGTCATAGACATACAGTTCCAATTACAAAAATGCTTTAAATGAGGTAAAGAAATGTTTTAAAAGCGATTTGGGTCAATAAAAACATTTCTTAAAAAAGTACGAAATTTAAATTTTTATACGGTCCGCGAGTCCTAAGTTATATTTAGTAAAATGTTCCTGTTACACTGACAAGTAAGACAAGAAAAGTCCCGTTGTTCTACGATTAAAATTGACCGAGTAATAGCTGTTTAGAGTTGGAGCATATTTTTGGCTGCAAATTAAGGGTCATTCACATATTTAGTAGAAGTATTATTTCGTCAGATATGTTAAAAAAATGGTTGAGAGTAAAATTAACGCTGCAATATAAATTTGAAATCTTTAATCATTCTGACATATTAATACAAAATATACAATTTGTAATAAACATATTAGAAGAAAAAAAACTTTTGATAAATAAAATGATGAAAATTAACAGCCACAATTCTTTACAAAATGATACATATGTTAAAATGTTATTAGATTACGATTACACTAGCCTGTAAAAGTTGGGTTATGTCATGTTTTTTAGCTTTTGGTGATTGATTCTTGTGTATTCTGTACCACTGAATTCGAAAGTGACCTTCATTTTTAACATCACGTAAAGATTTTTTGCAAATCGTAAATTTTAAAGTTAAAAAAAAGAAAAAAATAGATGTGACTGTTGTATTTTTAACTTTTCTAATTGATTTTCATGCAGTTTTTACCGTTGAATCCGAAAATTACCTTTATTTTTAACCATCACGTCAGAATTTTACGCAAATTGTAAATTTCAAAGTTAAAAAGTTCAAAGTTAAAATTGAATCTTCTCCCCCCACCTCATCGAACCCCTCAGCTGTTTAGCTGTAGGAACCCCAGTCTAAGCCAAAAAATTCAATAAATTATTGAATAACATAAAATAAAATAAAATAAGTCTTACATGTGTTTTACAGTATCAGATTTTCACTATATATTAACTTTGATATTTACGATTTGTAAACAAATTCTAACGTGATAGTTAAAAATGAAGGTCATTTTCATATTCAGTGTTAAAAAGTACATAAAAATCAATTATCAAAAGTTAAAAATCATAGCCATCTCCTCTATTTAAAAGTATCCGATTTTTTGTATTTTTTTTTTTTTTAACTTTGACAATTTACGATTTGTAAAAAAAAAACCTGACATGATGGTTAAAAATTAAGGTAGTTTTTTAATTCAGTGCTAAAAAATACATAAAAGTTTTAAAAAAAACAACCATCGTAGCCTTGTGTTATCTAATCTAAAACTTTTTCTTAAACTTCTTGGCGGTAATCTATCCAAATTTTTTGTGTTATCCTGTAAAATCCTGTAAAGTATAAGTGGTACCCACCGAAATTCATAATAATATTAGATTATCATCGGGTTTACGTCAGTATGTAAAATTTAATCTCGATCGAATATTTGAAAGTGAGTTAAAGTTCGAGTACAAATTTCGAACTGGAAAAACATACATTCGATCGTTGAAGTTAAATAAAAACTTATAAAAATAACATAATTCTTTGTTAAAAGAAACCACAAAGAAACTGTCTCAAATCCTCAGAAAACAAAACATATGTTAAAATACAATTTTTTTAGCCAAACTAAAATTTAATTAATGTTAACTCAATAGTAATACTTGTAGGATTTTTTTCAAAGCGCAGAAGCACATGAAATAACTTCTACGAATACTTTAAGCACTTGGTATATGACCCCTCAAACCATGGCCTAGCTGATTTGTGTTCAGATTCGGAAAAGTGGTATAAATCATGCAGTTTTAAAGTTTCATAACTCTGTCAATTTTAGTGTTATATGAACGGGACTTTTTTTGTCTTACTTGTCAATGTAATGGGAAATTTTTACTTGGGCATTTTTTAGCTCTGTTGGAAAAGTAGAATTCGCATTATAACTTTACCAATCAATATGATTGAGTTAAAAATAACAGCGTATCTAAGTACCCATCGTTTAAAGGAGTTACATTACCTGCGGCTTATTCTGTCAAGCTGTCTACATGGCAGACCAGATGTTATTGCAGCATTTTCTGCACTGTTAAAAATTTGCAGCATTCTGGCAGGTCATTTGTCCGTTTTTTCCGAAAACGGTTACACAACCGTAATTTTAACACTATTCTGACCATATTATTGGCCATTTTAAGGTCAGAATGTAGTTAAATTGTGGTTTTGAAACCGTTTTTTTCAAAAAACGGTCGATTGACCTGCCAGAATGCTGCAAAATTTTTAACAGTGTGGGCAAAATATACCCTCCTGTTGTCCGCCCATGTAGCTCAAACGGTCGAGGTGTTACAATGTAAGTCAAAGATTCTGTGTTCAAGGCCCGGCTTGGGCATTTTTTCGCTCAGTTGGAAAAAATTGAAATCGTAAGATAGAGTTTGTTTTTAAGCGTTTTTTAAGGTTTTGTTTTAGCTACACTGTAGAAATAAAGGTTATTACTACGCTGAATCGCTGAATTTAGTGTCATGAAATGCCAAATGAAGTTTAACTATGCACTGCTTTTATTGTCAGTACCGAATTAAGTTCATCATAAACAGAGTAGGATAATATTAAGAAAAGAGTTATACGAATAGCTATATTTGATATTATTTAGGTTCCATATCTCTTTGAACTGTCGTGGTATACCCATTTACACTTTTCTAATATATACAGTTATACCCAACCCATGTTGTATAGTTTTTTACAAAGTCTTAGTATTCTTTTAGCAACTTTTTTTTCTTTTTATTATTATTATTATTATTATTATTATTATTATACAATTACAAATTCATATATTTATTCTACGGAACCCTCTGTGCGCGAGTAATGCACGCACTTGACCGTTTATTCAAAAAACATTTTTGACTCTGACAAATCTTCTGTGTGATTTTCCTGGATATCTTTTTCATTCTGCATAACAACCTTATGTGAAGAGAGTAAAGCTTGACTTGTTTTAACTCACCATTTCGAAAAATAGTAGAAACCTCAGATAGAGTACAAAAAATATTAAACGTATTATTTTGCAGCCTTGCGTAATCAATTCGTAATATCACGTTTTTTATTAAAAATAGGAAAATTACAAAGAATGACGATAAATTTGATTGTTTAAAATTACCATATTAACTTGTGTATAATGCGCACTTTCGCCCAAATTTTAAGTCTAAAAGTTGGGGAAGCGCATTCATTATACATGGAATATTTCCGACAGCTGCTTTCACTAAGTCACTGAATATGACACGTAGATATTGCCATATACGTTAGTAAATAAGTAAGTAGTAAGTAAGTAGTAAATAATGTTAGCTACATAATTGTACTTTTACATGTTGTCGCTTGTGTAGCATGAGGAAATACAATGTAATTGTTTACTTCTGTGTTAATTTCTAAATTACCTGAAAAATGTAGATTTTTATTTTGTCCTAAATGATCACAACTGAGTAACAAATAAACTTACAACTTCTCAAATAAAAATATATCATACATCTGGATTATATGTATTATTCCCTGGATATATTATTCCCTGCATAACAAGAACTGCAAAAATATAAAAGTAAAAATAACAAACAATTTGCATACTTTCCAAATTACCTACATACAGTTCAGAATTAATCAAATTCATCAGTACCACTACTATTGTTAATGAAATCGGCGCTTAACACAGTCAATATCTTCATATTTCAGATGATCTTAACTTCCATCTCTCTTAAATGAAATAACAGTCACTTTTAAACTTTGAATGACCACTTACATTCAGTTCAACGCTTGACGTACCTGAAAGCATTCAATTGATTTTTTTTTATTTCTGTATTTTCTTCCAATAAAATTATACGTTGTCGACGCGTTTATACATATATTTATATATACAGCCGAACCCGGATAAGTCGCGCTTAAAGGGAGTGGGCAAAAGTTGCGTATTAAACGGAATCGCATATTAAACGTGATTTGTATAATTTTAGAAGAACTGGGCTTATTTACACATCTAATCATCTAAACGAACTTTAGAGCTTTCATTTATATGTTTATATGTCATTTATATGCCCGAAAATTTTGTCTTTTATGTATATTTAGATTAAAATTTAACTGTATTCAAATCTAACTCATTGATTCTTTTTGTGGGACCTAAAGCTAAAAACTAAACCTGTGGCTGTACGGTCCATGAAGGATCAGGGCCTACAGTGCCCAACTCTGTTTAATTGAACCTGGGCCCCGAGGTGCTATGCAGCATGTGCCTCGGCCAGGTGGTCAACCCAACGCGAGACCCTCGGTGTTCAGTTCCCAGGCAAGCTTGGTACTCATTTTATTGACCCCGAACGAATGAAAGGTTGAGTGAACCTTACCCAGCCGGCAGCAGAACTCTTGACCTGTAGCGTGGCAGACAAGCGTGCTGACCACTTAGCTACAGGGCTTCTTTTTTATTGGACCGACTAGAATAATAACTGTACATAAATGTGGATTCAAACATATCTTTATTGTTTGATTAATACGTTACAACTTAAAATAAAATAACAAAAATAATTTTCCTGCTGGACTAATTATTTTTCACACAAAGAAAAAATATTAAATCTTTGAAGCACAATCCAATTATTAAAATAGTTTTTAGTACTTGTGATAATGAGTACCTTTATCATTTGTCCTTCATTTTTAATATAATAAGAAGAAAGTATCCTTATTAATCTCTTCGTAAAAAATATTATTAGCATAGCAAAAAATAAACAAAGCATAGGAAAAATAAAAGAATTATACAACCGCAATCTTATTTGTTTAATCTTCATGAGTTTATTTATTTATTTTTTGCCTATAACATGCATTTTAAGACACAGCAGTCATCTACATTTAATCTCTATATTCATCTCTAATCAGAATAATTTTTATGGTGTGTCTGATCATCCTGAATTCGTCCATCTTTCTTTACTCCTGTAAAAACATACACGGAGTGAAAGACAAAAAGTATTAGAATTGCAGTGCTGCTAATTTAGCGAAGTTTTAAGATTCAAATATCTACCACTACTTCCGATTACTAATGTTTGCCTTGATAAATCTATTGTTAAATAAAGCAGATATTACTATTCAGAAACAGTATTTTTTATCTGAATAAAGAATTCGTTAAATTGCCAACACTGAAGAAGAGAGAAGGAATTTGCATCTGGATCTATGAATTTGAGTCTTAAACGTGATTTTTTGTCTCAAAAGACCGAAAATCTATGGGATATTAAGCGGGATCGCGTAATAACCGTTTGCATATTAAACATGATATTTTTGCATTATCCATATGAGTGAAGTTCAAGCGGCCGAATAAAATCCGCGTAATAAGCGGGATCGCGTATTAACTGGGAGCGTTTTAACCGAGTCTGACTGTATATTTTTTCGTTTCTCCCTATTTGTTCTTCTGTGTGTAATACATGAATAAATACGGTACATAAATTTGATAACAACTCTAACACTTCTAAATATTAGTGTTTCCTTATCGGACCTTTTAGCAGCAAAGTACTTTTCTATTAGAACAAATTCATTATAAGGTATACTGTTTTCCTTTCAAACAAACATAATTGCATTATAATATCTTTTCAAGAGAGCTTACAATTTCAATTACTTGATGTTTACGTGGGATTCATTAGTGGTGTCTGTTTATTAAATGATGATTGTACTTAAATTAATAGTATTTTAATGATATTTTAAAAATTCATGCACAAAAGTTAATTTTTCAAGCAACTTAATTCATAAAACACTCACCTGAAAACGTTTGAAAATTCACTTAATTAGTTGTCTGAGGTAAATCAGGAAATATAAATTGTTAAAAAAAATTACTTAATTAACTAGAACAGTCATATTACAGGCAGAATTTGTTTTTCAAAAGAAAATTTTTTCTTTCCTATACCATATATATATGCCATTATAAACATTATAAAAACCAGTACAAATTATCAACAACTAATATGATGTATAAATTATAAAAGAATTTATTCAAATTAAATTTGTTTTAAACAAATTCATATAACAAGAATGGAAAATACAGTAAACTTTGAAAAAATGGAAATATTTGTGGAACCAAAACAGAATCATCAGGCCTTAATTACCTTGATTACATCAAATAACATGTATGGTTTAATTTTTGCATTAGCTATAACAAGCTGAAGAATGCAAAAAAGGGCTACCGCACAAAATAAATCCAGAAAATATAGAGCCGGAAAAAACTTAATATAAAATAAATATGGATTGAAATGGATTAAAAGCGAAAGGCATATTACCAATTGAAGATCCAACCTGGAGTTAAATGATAAAGAAAAAACAAATTATATGGAATGGTTTGGACATGGTGCCAAAATTTTTTTAATAAGTATGAGTAAGACCAAGAAATAATAATGTAGAATATATGTACACAGAAATATTTTAAAAAAACATTATTTCTATTGGAGAAGATGTGGTACTGCCATCTATAGTACACGTAAACAAGAATTCCAATGTGAGTATCAATGAATCAATAAAGTGCTGCCTTCTGTCGTTAAATGATACATTTAAAATGATTAACAAGAATTTATTCTTGGGAAAATATATCGGCTGGAATAAAAAAAAACAATAAATAATTGAAATAAATAGATTAATAAATATTAATAGCTAATATTAGATTAAGCATTAAAGCAAAAACTGTAAAAAGATTTTATAAATGATTATTAAAAATATGCAAATATATACATAACAATATATAAGAATAAATTAGTAAATGAATTAATAAATAATAGTAATAACTTATAGTGAATTAAGCATAAAACAATAATTGTATTAAGTTAATGTAATTGATGAATTAAAAATATGTATATATATATACTATACTTAAATATAAAATTAAATAAGTAAAATGATGATATGTATTAATCATTAATTAAGGCTTCATATAAATAAATGTACAATATTTTAGCATATTAATACATTTAAATATGCAGCAGTGCATAATTACTTAAATATATAAAATCGATTATGATGCTTATAAAAATTAAACTAACATTTTAAATTTTGAAAATAATAAGTAACAATTAATGTGTCTACAAACGTGCATAAAATTTAAAATACATAATTATGCAGGTGAGAATAGAACAAAGAATAAGACTCATAATTAATACATACATTTTTATGCTATTGTAATAGAGTTTACTATGTATGAGATATTAATATGATACAGTCCGCATTGCGATAAAATTTAAATAAAAATTAACATTGAGATTTTTAATTAATAAACATCGAAATTGAGAAAAATGCCTCTGTCTCTTTTTTTTTATCATTGCGTGTATCAGACAACGCTGCCCTCCTTCGTACTCTAACATCTACCCACCCATTATATATATATATATATATATATACACATCTATACGTAGTTGTTCTTTATTTTATTCAAGAAAATTAAAAGGTTTTCTCGTTCTATATAAATTGCTTTTTATGGATAATAAAGAATGGTTTTGATGATGATATCGTAAGCTATCTTAGTAGTAATTGAAATGGTGTTCTCAACATATATATTTACAATCACTAAAATAATATCTGTGAAATACAACAATTTTAAGGGTAGAATTTTTTTTAACTTCCTACTCTCATTACAAATACATAAAATACGAATAATTTTTGTAAGAAAACTACAAAATAAAATATGTTAATGCACTGTAGTTATAATACAATACGCGTATATATTTATGTAAGTATTTGTAATATAAATAATAGCGTGAAAAAATTATGAACTGGGGTGGAGTGGACAAAATTTTAAAATTAGGTTAATTGATTTTTTTTAACTCAATAATAGATTTATAAAGAAAACATTAAATATATATTTTTTAGCTTGAACTGTTCAATGAACGTTTTATTCTTTAACTTAATAGGCTCTGTATCTAAGTAAATTGTCCTCATCATTAAGACAATTACTTGAAAAACGATTTTCAAAGATTATAAAATTAAATAAAGGTACATGAAAAAGAAAAATGTCTTTTGTTTTGTTAAGAAATTTGCAAAATTATGTAACAATCTGTCAAGTTCCCTTTAAAAAAAAACACGATTCATAAGATTTCCTTTTATAAGATATGCTTTATTTTTAAGCATTCTCAACATTCATTTAAAATGTTGTACTGTAAAAGTAGTTGTAGTGTAAAATGTGTAAAAGTAGAATTTTTTTGACTTCCTAATCTCATTACAAATACATAAAATACGAATAATGTTTGTAAGAAAACTACAAAATAAAAGATGTTAATGCACTTTAGTTATAATACAATACGCATATATATTTATATAATTATTTTTAATATAAATAATAGCGTTAAAAAATTATAAACTGGGGTGGAGTGGGCAAAATTTTAAAAATTATGTTAATTGATTTTTTTTTTTTTTTTTTTTTTTTTTTTTTTTTTTTTTAAGCAATAATAGATTTTTAAAGAAAACATAAAATATGTATTTTTTAGCTTGAATTCTTCAATGAACGTATTATTCTTTAACTAATATACTCTGTATCTAAGTAAATTCTCCTCATCATTAAGACAATTACTAGAGAACGATTTTCAAAGATTATAAAATTAAATAAAGGTACATGAAAAAGAAAAATATATTTTGTTTTGTTAAGAAATTTTCAGAATTATGTAACAATCCGTCAAGTTCACTTTTAAAATAAAACACGAAACATAAGATTTCCTTTTATAAGATATGCTTTATTTTTAAGCATACTCAAACATTCATTTAAAATGTTTACAGTTATATTAAGTGGAAGAAAAATTCCATTTTATTTTGAAGGAAAAAAAGTTAATTTATACAAATTAATTTTATAATTAAAGACGAAAGTGTTTGTCAACAACACTGGACTTGTTTTAAACAGATGCTTAACTTTTATTGCTGATTTTTAATGTTTAGTAGAATGCAAAAAACAATTTTTATTTATAACTTACGAGAAAACCTTTTGAAGTGAAATTATTATTTGCTTATTTGTGAACTTTCGTTAAGATTACAAAATCTATAGAAGTGAGTTTACTTTATACTTTATTATCAGTTAAGAATTTAATTGCTAAATTATAACACACCCGTTATAGAACAAATCACAGTTTTTACGTGTTTAACACCGAATAGTACACTTTGTTGCCATATTACAAGCCTTACGTTATTCATTCTGAGTGAAAATATTTTCCCCATTTCTCAAATCATAGTAATACTATCTATTTTTCTTTGATTTACATAGCATAATCTTGCTTTTACTTTTTTTTTTTTTTTTTTTTTTTTTTTTGGAAAAATATTACGATTGACCGACAGAAACAAGTTTTTAAAACCAAAACCGAATTTTGGTCCTTTAACGAATTTTAACCGAAAACGGAACTATCTTAAATGAAATTTGCAGCTATTAATAAATGCACAAATAGGAAAAATGAATTAATTATTCACGAACACACATATCTGGCAACAGAAATATTTTTAATTATGCATATATGCATATATACGTGCGGGTGCGTATATTTGGTTTCAATAAAGTGAAAACTTTATTTAATCGTTATTTTTAAACTTTTATAACCAAATAATTCCAAATAAATAAAACCTAAAATTCTAACTTTAGTTTTTAGTTTTTTCCTTTATCAAAAAGTACTATTAAAATTTCATTTTTAAAAATAGTAATAGTACATCTAAAAGAAAAACTACATAGCTATTTCAATTTTCGATCATTTGTAATTATCAATAGCAGAATTACCCGGCTTTGCCCGTGTTAAACATAAGGGTCTTTCAGGTAAAATAAAATAAAATGAAATAATATGGCGATCACAATAATGGAGCTTTGTGCATTCTCGTCAATAAAAGATAAAAGATATAATAAGATAATATGACGTTACTTTGTCGAAATCATAGTAAAATCCCCTAACTTTAAACATCAGAATGCGCATTTTCTTTGGTGGGTGTAACAGAATAACATATTATTTTAAAGACAGTACGAAAAAAGAAAAATTAATCAAATGGCGTAGCAGTTTTGGTTACAGTTTAGTGGTAACAATTTAGTGACGTTCTCGTTAGCATACTACCTATCTAAATTTTAAAGCAAAAACACATCAGTTAGTAACGCTGAAATCATACAGGGGTCATTCCATGAAAAGTGAAATCAAAGTACTAATTTTATATATATATATATATATAAAACAAATAATATTTAATTTATAAAGTCATGTAATACATTTTTTATAGCTTAGAGCGTGAATTTTCTGAAAACATACAGTTTAGGTATAAAAAGTAAATAAAATAAAAGTATTAGCACTAAAAAGGTGAGAGTGGTGAGATTGAGAACATTTTCACTTAAATTATGGTAAAGTTTAATAAGTTATTGTCATTTCAAAAATTATTTGTAAAAGTTGTAATTAGGCTAGTTTTTGTATTTGAATATTCTATTTTTAAAATTTATAAAAGAAATTAGGGAATACATTATAAATGAATTATAATTCATAAATAAATTTTGATGCATTGAATTGTTACGTCCGTAACAGGCAAATGTTACGTCTGTAACAATTTAATTATCCCATGGATTAATTAATAAGTATTTTAATATTTTCAGAATTGCAGTTTCCTACAGCTAATACCCTAATAATGAATTATTGAAGAAAAAGATAGATGTTCTTCCTTAAAATTCACAGGATTATGACAATAACTGCAGCTATATGCACTTTTGACTGTTTTGTGAATTACGTCCGTAACACCTAGATTTTATTTTTTCAAAAATTGTGGGAACATTTT
Source organism: Maratus speciosus (assembly GCA_963932465.1). NCBI lineage: Eukaryota > Metazoa > Arthropoda > Arachnida > Araneae > Salticidae > Maratus > Maratus speciosus. The sequence goes on along the minus strand of OZ010788.1, from coordinate 281,957,098 downwards.
TCAGATTTCAAAATTTAATATTCTATTTACAATTCTTGGACCGACCTCAAATATAAAATAATCCATGTAATAAGTATTTTTTTATATTATTTATGAAGCTTTAAAGTCTTTTTTTGTTACGTCCGTAACCATGGAATGACCCACAGATGGTGACAACGGTCTAATCCATAAATTGTGCTTATACTGGAAGTTCTCTTAATTTCTTAAAATTGCCCAATTTCTTTTCTACATTGTCGAATAGATAAAAGTACTCTCAAATGAAATTTGTTTGAAAATTGTACCTCATTTTTTCTAATTTTTAATGGATTTTAAAGTATTTTTCAGACATGGATATTTTAAACAACTGAATTACGATAGTTGAATCCGTTTGCACTTAACGCTGTATTATAAGGAAAAGACATGTCCATGAGTAACGCTGGGATCATATTTATGGTGGCAATGATCCTCACTCATAAATTTTGCTTTTACTGCAATTTGTTTAACCTCTAAACATCGCACATTCAATTTTTCCAACGTCGAATGAAAAACAAAAAGTACTTTCAATGATATTTGTTTTTAAAGTGTACCTCAGTATACTGATTTTATATGTATTTTTAAGTAATTTTAAAGCATGAATATTTTATAAATATGCGTGCAACACAATTACAAAAGATGAATCCGATTGCTCTTACAATGTAAATAATTCAGCATCTTTTTTCGTGCAATATTCCATAACTGAATTGGCAAACAAAATTAAAACCCCAGAAAAATAAATAAATAAATAAATAAAATTAATCGAATATTCAAAATTATCAGATTAAAAAAGGTCGCTATAAACAGTAATAAAGAAAAAAAATCACGATTAACAGCTTGTTAATACTAAAGAACCAAAAATGCTTTTTGGTTTACTTTTTGGGCATTGTAAAATATATAGTAAATGTAAAAAATATTTTAGTGTTTTAAATTAAAAGCGATTTTTTTTCTGCTCTGTGAACGGGCAGTATAAGACCCATCTTTAACCACGGATATTCGCGGTTGGATTGCCTGATTATTTTTAAGCTGAAACTTTCATTCATGAAAACCAAAACTACAGAGACTAACCTGAAAATGTCACCAAATTCCAGAAGCTTTCAGTCCTGATGTCAAATTTTGAATCTTTCTTTTAAAAGAGAAGGACCTAACTATTAGAAGCATTTGATAAATTTCATTTTCTATATAATATAAATCTTAGAAAAATCGTATGTTATGTAATTGTAATAATATAAATCGCAGAATGCTCTCATTGCATTTAAGGTATTGAAACACTTAGTTAAATGGCGTAATTAATGATAAAGCATGCCAACAAAATAAGAAATAAAACGTAGCAACCGTTTGTATTTCAGAAAAATGCATCATTTTGGCGTAATTAGAGAAAAGTATTTCAGCTTTTAAAATCAGAATGCTTGTTTTCTTTAGCAAGTGTGAAAGAAGTATACGATACGCAGAAAAATGCAATAAATACATCCAAATGACTTAGCATTTACTGAAATCTAAGTTCGCGTAGCTTAAAAATAAAGCCTTCTCTTTATGGATGACAATAATATGAATTAATTTCGGAAGATCAAGAGTTTCCCCTCAGAATAAATCTTTATTAGAAAGTGATGTCATAGCTAGCAAACGATTTTTTTTATTATATTTTTCCTAATTTCTTGATATTAAAACGACTACATTAAAATATATTTTTTAACTTTAGAAGCATTCAACCAAGGTACTACGTCATTTTAACACATGTTTAGTTAAAAGTTTTTACACATATATAGGGAAAATGTGCATTTTCTTCTTTGAATGACGTCAATCATCATGAGTTTATTAGTTCTTTTCATTACAATTAGATATAAATATAACATTAGATATTAGGTATTAAATAAATATAATATCAAAACGCCCAAAATTCCAGTGATGGACACTCTCTCTTCCAGTAATGGACACCCCACAAAAAATAATAGACATAATTGATTTTATAACTGTATTTGATATCGGAATTTAATAATTTCGGGCTTTAACCGACCAAGATTGGTTAGACCTAGCTTTAACCTGTTAGAAGCGTTGGGAACTCTTCGGGCATTATTCGCATGGCCTGAGTAATCCCGCACTTTAACCGATTAAACCTAGGTTTATCCTTGATTCTGGCTTTAGTCGTAACAAATATATATATATATATATATATATATATATCACTTTTTTATGGACAAGATAACTTCCAAAATTCCGCTAAATCTCTTCCAAACTATACATAAAGATCAGTGACAGAAAATCACGGTCAAAATCGTAAATGTGCAAAATCGGATAACAAAGAGGTTGTTTCGTAAAAACCGAAAATAAAACCCATAACTTCTTCATTATAATACATATCAAATCAGTTTAAAGTTATTAGTACCTCTAGGAAAAGAGCCAAAAATTTGAGTATTACAGATTTTTGATAAAATTAATAATGGTGGGCTCAAAGGGCGAAAAAAACAGGGTTTTAGAGAGAAAAAAATTCCTAACTTCGTCAATTCTCAAGATATCAAATCCAATTAAATTCATTATAAATCTTCTTAATATTATCTATAACTTTTATACTGAAACGTTTTTGGTAGGACCACCTCTTGCCGCAAAAAAAGTGGGGGAAAGAAGAAGAAAAATATTAATAACATCGTCAATTAACACGATATCAAATCCGCTTAAATTTATTGCAAATCTTCTTAATATTATCTGCAACTTTATATTTATAAGTTTTTGATAGGGCCTATTATTACAGCAAAGACAAACTAAAAATTCATAGCGGTTGAAGAAAAAAATTATCGTATTAACATGATTCTGATAAAACCAGATCTTTGAGACAAATTAAATTAAAAACTCGTCAAAAGCGGCCAGATAAAAATGTTAAACTGGTTTAATCTCTAATCTAGATTTGGTTTTCGTTGGTGCAATTAGTACTTAACTTCGAAATCTACCTGCGCATATAGGCCGAGTCGGCAGGGATTTTTTTAATATATTTTAATCTATACATATTTTGTGTTATTCTACTGAATGAATAATTATTATTTTCACTAAATGCTTTATTGTCCTCAATCTTGTTCGATATTTATAGCATGTTTCTAAAATATTCGAAGGTACTACGGGCTCTGCATGATTTCTTTTATAGGCGCACCTTTATAAAATCCATACAGAGTCGGTTGAACAGAAAATTGTTTTCTCCCCGGAAGAAAAATCCGTCGAAACTCGCCGAAAATAAAAATAGATTTCCGGTAGTTCACTAATTACTGCTGTATTTTGTAAAGAGAAACTCAAAATATTACTTTATGATAATAATATTCATGTGCTAATATTAAATCATTTTCCAATTGTTGAATCTCCATTAGTTTGTTTTTAAAACTCGAAAGGTTCCAAATCGTTCCCATTGACTTCCTACTAATGATGACATTCCAACCATTATTGATTTTGTTTTAATTCCGATGATTATTAAGATTTTAAGCTGAAAAATTTTTGGAGCAATAATAGGATCATTAGTGTTGCACAATATTCTCACTGGTATTTCACATATAAATTTTGTTGTTGATTTTCATATTCATTATGTAACGGGCTGCAACATCTATATAAACAAAACCTATATTTTCCATCCCATATCTTACTTCCGGGTTACACGGAAACTCATCTACTATTGTTACCCTTATTAGAGGATGTGGTTTAAACTTGAAAAACTCATTGTTATCAGACTTATCAGTTAATCTATTTTTGTTACAAAATTGTTGTATAATTATATGCATATACGTATATGTAATATTAATGTAAAATATATGTGTATGTGTCAAATGCAATTTAAATTAATCTGATCGCTATTTAAAATTACGTAATTTTCTTACTTTTGGAGAGCTTATTTTTTCATAATTTATGCGCACAAGGGACCTTCAAACTATGTTTTTTTTCATTTTTTTATTGCACTTTAAATACTATTCAAAGACACACTATGTGAATTATGGCATATATTTATCACACAAGAAATTTTAAAAAAATCTTTTGGAGAAAATAAGATATTTTCCTTTTTCCTAAATATTTTAAGCGTTACCAAAAGCTTTTCAAAATGACTTATGCACATTCCCATCCATGTCAATTAAAATGCCCAATATATTTTATGCCAGTTTTGTTTACATAAACAAATAAAATTGTGCATCAAATTTTGTATATTTGAATACAAAGGTGTGAAAAAGTATATTATAAATTTTATGAAATTTTCAGCATTTTTGCATCATATTTCTGCACTTAAATACCTTTAACTTTATCTATTATAATTAGTTTCCAAAAACTATGCACAGTTTTGTTTGTATATGTAAACCAAAGTGGCATAAAAAATATTGGGAATTTTAATTGATATGGAATGCGCATGGGGAATTAAAAAAAAAATTCCATAACGCTTAAAATATTCAGGCAAATTCCTTATTTTTCTCCAAAAAAAAAAAAATTTTTTAATTTCTTGTGTGATAAATATCTGCCATCATTCACATAATGTGCCCTTGAATGGTATTTAAAGGGCAATTTAAAAAGAATTAAAAAATGAGTTTGAAGGTCCCTTTATCCCTTTAAAGCCAAACGTAAATAATGGCGAATCACAGGAGATACGAATGGACAAAATGTATCAAAAACAATTTTTTTAATTATCGAAATTTAATAAAGAAAGTCTTTTTTTGGAATTTTAAAAACAAATACATTATTCCTTAATTAAAAAGCGGATTTGTTTGTTTTATTTTCAACATATGCGTACAATACGTTCTAAACTTGTTTGGTGAAAACAAAATAATTCTTTTTATTTTATTTGTTTCATTCGTTCTATTTTAGATGCTTTCATTTTTTTCTAACTTTTTAAGATATCATCAATGAATCTATGGCAGTTCAGCACAGCACATCCATTTACACTCACCCGTAGCTGCTACTTTAGTTTAACTATTAAAACAATGACATGATTTTAAACATTTTAACTGTCTTCGTTTCTTATCGTGTGATCATTTAGGTCAGCTACGGACATTTCTGGAACAGGAAAGGGGGATTGAAGTCGTTAACTCAGGCATTTTCAAGCACGACACACCTACTCATTGATTATTAATTAACTATTATCGTCTTGTGCGTATCTTTTTAGAGTTCTTATCTTTAAAGAGCCGTAATGTAAGTTTTAAGTTTTCGAAGTCGTGATGGTACTATTTTTATCAAGTTTTACATGGCGATTTATAATATCAGGTAAAAATTAAAGAAGAAATCATATAAGAGAATCAAAATTCACTGGTTTAATCAAAAATACGGGATACGTCATTCCAAGCGGAACCCTTTTTATTCATATCTCTTTAATACATAATCTTAAAATAACTTCGTTATTTTAACGAATTTTTCAGCAGATTTACCTTGCATTGTGACAAAATGCGATCCATCCTAATAGGGCTGGAACTAACCACCGTTCATGTCCAAACAACAGTGAGCTTGAATTCTCCATATATCAGAATGTATCTGATAATTATGTACGTTGTAACGTGTAATATGTGCATCCTAACTACTGCGTAAGACCAGCACTTCTTGCGATATCTCATTTCTTTTATACAAGACAAAGAAAATCTATTCAAAAATCGTTGCAACGTCTTCTTTACTGTTAAAGTTTTAAATGAATATACCGGGTGCCCAAAAATGACTGATGGATTTTAAAATGGTGACATATATTGAAAAAAAATCTTGCAGGAGGATTATGTATGATGTCAGGAGTTTTGTAGTGTGATTCTTTATTTTAGTTCGAATGCCAAACAATAAATGGCGCTGAGAGAAATAGGCGCTCAGTTCAGACCCGATATTTGGTACTTCAGGATCCATTCAATACATTTTAATCTCTCTTTTTTCACATGAAAGAAGAGAGAGGCCGAAAAATTGAGCCTGGATTCAGCAGTTATTGCTTTCAGTGCGATCTATCGATGCTATTTGTTACTAAAACTGAGAATCGCAGCATAAAAAGTCCTGACATCTTACATAACGCTCATGCAAGAATTTGTTTAATATCTGTCACCGTTTTCAAGTTATGGAATTTTAAAATTCATCAGTCATTTTTGGAACACCCGTTACAAATTCAACTCTCAATTTAACACCCTAATTTTTTTCACCAAATAAAAGAATTGTGACTTACAAAATTTTCTTTTCCTTGCTTCCTGTATGTATGATTTTCACTTTCATTTTACAGCTCTATCAGAAACACCCTGTATATATACTTTTTTTAAGAGGGACGTATGGATAGTCCTCAAGTTTGTGTAATTGTCTATTTCATGTTTCCCACTTTTAAAATGATGCTAATACTTTAATGGTCGAACAAACAAATTAGCTCCATATGTGGGGTACTTGTAATGGTGAGAGTTCATGAGGAGTCTTATTGACTTTAAATATAGAGCTTTTATTCAACAGCGGGCAAGGGGTTGGCAGACAAGATCTCATAAATTTGGCCCTCACTCCGTGATAGCAATAAAACAATCTTAATTAAATATAAAGTCAAAAGCTAACTCACGTAACTTCATTTCTCCGGAGCGTGCTTAAGCTACGATGGCGGGGTTCATTTCAAATCCACGTCTAGATTTCATCTCATTCTAAATCTGTTCTTGTTCCCAGACTAAGCTCCAGCCATACAGGCTGTTTCTCCACACCAAACTTTACTCCACCAAACTCTCCACACCAAGGAACGGAAAATCTCCATGTTGCAGTACCATCATTCCCACGCTGCCCCCAAAGTCATGGTTTAGGCCATCATTTCCTCCATCTGCCCGACGTCAAACGATTACTGCAACGCTGTCTAGATATTTTGCGTGAATTTGTGGAGGTATAAAATACCTTGGAGGATCGAACATCTCGTGGTTCGTGTAAAACAACTCGCACACTTGAAGTCTTTCATTTTTCAATGAACATTTTGCAATGAACATTTTGATGAACGTGTAATTAGCCCGCACTATTGTAAGCATACGAGAAGCACCATCGATTAGCCTCTTATTTGGCCGGATTTGGCTGCCTGTAAGTTATTTCAGTGCATGTGTGTGGGGGGTGGGGTATACTTGAAAGACGATGTGTACCGTCAAAAGCTGAAAACAATTTCCGAACTGAAACAGCACATCTCTGCTGTATGTGACAGCATTATGGCCGTAACGTCTATACGGGATTCTGTGAATTGTGTTCACAGACTGCACCACGCTGTTGCTGCAAATGGCAAATATATTGTTATATTATTGTATATTTGCTGCAAAAGGCAAATATAATGCTACAAATACATTAAAATTATCGTTAAGTTTTTACAGATATCTTTGCAACATGTTCATTCAGTTTTTTACTCAGTAGCGCTATCTGTTGGGAAACTTCGTAACTAAATTTCAAATTCTGTGTAGCTGAAAATTTACCTGTTTCCTAAGTAGAATGCAGCAAACGGTGTATTTCTATCGCTTTTTGTTTTCTTTTATTTCATTTTTAAAATTCAAACATCATTTTTGGGGCACACTGTATAATCGCATACGAATTCAGTACTTCCGGGATTTTGAAGTCACTTACTACAATCAGCCTCTGGGAAAACGTTGAGTTAATTTATGTTATAGGTCGATAAGTTTGAACTGCGCAACATTTATGATTCAAATCATTAAAAAATATATTCCTAAATTGTACATGCACAATTATTAAATCATTTCTCTTGAAATATATTATATGTAAAATTGAGCAAAACAAAATTAAATATATTTATTTACAACGTTAATTTGTTAAGTATAACTGTTTACATAAATTAGAGATCGCTTGCACTCATTTGTAATGCAATTATATTTTTAAATGAAAGAAAGATCAAGCACACATTATGAAACATTTGCCAACATATTCAGAATACTGTAAAGAAATTTCACCGTTTATTAAAGTGGAAAATTATTTCAAAAAAAAAAAAACGATGTAGAAAACGACTAACACATTTGAAAACCGAATTTCAGCAATTGCCGTCCATACTTTAAGAAGTATACAAATTCTTTTGTAATTCTCTGTATATTATATATAGATTTGTATAATATTTCAAATATGCAATTAAGATTTGAATATTTTCTGCATAGTTGCTAAAATGTTTTAGTCAGTTAATTTAAGTCAGGGAACGCACAACACAGTTGAAAGATTCCTTTCCGAAATTTCCGCCAATAAACTGTAATATACTCGAATTCTTTTGTGCAGCTTCATATATGATGTATAGAATTCAAGCACGCCGAGTAACTATAACAAATTAGTTAAATTTAGAACCTCATACCACAACTGAAAAACGCCCTTCCAGCAATTGTCGCTTATAGAACCGAACTGTAAACCGAATTATTTTGTATGTTCCTATAAATGAACAATAGCATATCATATTCGACAGTAGCTTATTGTAGTGCAGCTCAGTGATGTATATCCATTTGAATATGTAAATTTAAATACCTGAATTTTTGTTCACATTGGCTAACAAGGCGTAAAACTAACAGAGTCAAAAAGAGTCCAGGCCAGGGTTCGAACCTGAGTCTTTGGTTCAGCGCACCAACGCTCTTCCATCTGAGCAGTGGCGTGGCGTGAAAATTTTCGGTGGTCATCGCAATCATTTAAGTTTGTGGTGAAAAATTATTAACTCTAAAATTCAATGGTTGAATGTTCAAAAAAGAAACTTTAAATCTTACCTTCACTTATACATGAACTCCAAATGTTCTGCAAAAATTGGATCGTAGAGTTTTATAAGCTTATTAAGAGTTTTAAAATATTGCTTGGTCATCGCCGCTTCCAGCGATGACCGGACGCCACGCCACTGCATCTGAGCCACCTGGAACGGCACCTAGCCTGGCACCCTTCACTCTTAAATGTTTGTAAGTCTGCAACTGCAGCACAAGAAGGAAGTCTTGTTAGCCAATGTGAATAAAAATTCACGTATTTAAATTTAGATTTCTCGGGCGTAAGTCATCGTTTAAAATTATTATACATGTATTATTGATGCTGGATTAATTTGGACTCCTGGATGCCGCAGGATTGTGGTTCATGAAGTTTTTCCATCTTATGCGGCAGTTGCAGTTGACTTACCAACATTTAAGAGTGAAGGGTGACAGGCTAGGTGTGTCGTTCCAGGTGGCTCAGATGGAAGGCCGTTGGTGCGCTGAACCAAAAACCCAGGTTTAAACCCTGGCCTGGACACTTTTTCACTCTGTTGGTTTTACGCATTGTTAGCCAATGTGAATAAAAGTTCACATATTTAAATTTAGATTTCTAGGGCGTAAGTCATCGTTTAAAATTATTATACAGGGTAAGTCAAAATGAATATAGCGATTACAAACGGCTATAACTATTTAATGGAAATAAATTTATCAATAACATTAACACAGAATGTAGACTAAACTTCAAAATTTCTTTACGAAAGGCGAAGGTGCAGTGACGCGGAAGCCTACGCATGCGCGATTTGAAACTTTGCAACGACAAGAAACCTGTTCATTGCGACAGTCTCATTAGTAAAAATGGCTAATTATGAAGGCAAAAATGGCCGATTTTTTTTCTATGTGGTTATGTGAAAGACAAGGTGCCTCCCATGCTCAAAATAATCGAAGAACACAATGTACGCATTTGTAATGCGCTTGCGTCCGTGACTGAACAAATGCTTCAGAATGTATGGCGTGAAATGAACTACCGCCCAGATGTTGTCCGTGTGACCAAGGGAAGTCACATAGAACATCTAAGACGTATGTATACAAAATTTTGAAGTTCCGTCTACATTCTATGTTATTCATATCGATAAATTCTTTTCCATTAAATAGTTATCACGCCATACATAAATAAATAGTTACCATAAATAGTTATCACGCCATACATAGCCGATTGTAATCGCTATATTCATTTTGACTTACCCGGTACATTTGAATATGTTTGAAATGGAGTAACAGAAATAAATTGCGAACGAGTTTTACCCATAGACCATAATGTAAGAAATTTTTGAGTGTTCCTGTAAATGAACTATAAATGCTACATATTTATAGTCATTCCATTCCTTGATATAACGTTAACAAGAACAAATCAATCTATCGGCAGATCTGTTTTCAGAAAAAGCGTGGATAACCAGGCTACCATACCAAATAATGCATGTTCTTCATTTACGTATAAAATTTCAACATACAGGTATTTCATAAGATGGCCTTTTCTAGTCTGCACTGAAAATAATTTGAATAATGAATTAGATAATATTCGCAAAATTGCTCATATTAATATTTTTAAAGTTCAACATATTAATAAATTATTCTTGGATGTAGCCAATAATAAGAAAATTGAACATAAATTAGATTCGCAAAAGTACAAACTTTATGCTGTTCAATATATTTCAAGCTTTTTTGAGACATTAAAATACAGTTTTAAGCGTCAATATCTGCTTAATAGCCAAACTACCTCCAAAATTAGAGAACATCATTTACACTAAAATTGACCCAATTAATTTTGAGAACTCAGGAGTATATGAAATACTATTTATTAAAGCAGACGGAACAGCCAATAATAAGAAGATCGAATATAAATTTGATTCGCAAAAATACAAACTTTATGCTGTTCAATATTTTACAAGCTCTTTTGAGACTTTAAAATACAGTTTTAAACGTTTCAATATCAACTTAATAGCCAAACTACCTCCGAAATTAAAGAACATTATTTGCACTAAAATTGACCCAATTAATTTTCAGAACTCAGTAGTATATGAAATACTATTTATTAAAGCAGGCGGAAAAGCCAATAATAAGAAGATTTAACATAAATTTGATTCGCAAAAATACAAACTTTATGCTGTTCAATAGTTTACAAGCTCTTTTAAGACATTAAAATACAGTTTTATGCGTTTCAATATCTACTTAATAGCCAAACTACCTCCGAATTTAAAGAACATCATTTGCACTATATTGACCCAATTAATTTTGAGAACTCATGAGTATATGAAATACCATTTATTAAAGCAGACGGATCAAAGAATTACTATATTGGTATGACAAGCAGGAATTTTAATTATGGAAAAAGGGAGCATGTAGCTGATTATAGAAAAACCGTAGCCCTAGCAAAATTATATCAAGAAGAGACCATCCAAATAAATTTCAATGAAAGTAAGATAATTTTTTCCTCCAATCTATACTATCCATCTGTTATAAGAGAAACCATAGAGATTGTAACACGCGAAAATTTAATGTGTGATGATGCAGCATCCTTTAACTTACCAAAATTATGACTCGAGATACTCAATGTTTATGAAAATAAAAATAAACATCCAAGTAAATTAAAAATAATAACGTGCATAATATGAAAGAGTACGTGAAAAATTGAATGATGGCGTTTCATAGGTCCTGCAATTTTTAGAAAATATTTTTATTTATTTGTTTTGAGAATGACTTGGGCAGAGTCGAAACATGTAAACAGTCGAATAAACCTATTTTTCCTGTTTTTTAAGTTTTAATTTGCACCTTTTAGCAATTAAATTTAGTATACAATTAGTATAATTAAATTTGCTACACACTTTTTCTCAATAACGGGCATGCCATGATAAATTGCAATAATATATATATGAATTATATGGCAATATGAGTATATTTACGCGCGTTTGAGCTGGAGCAGACAGACAAATGGCCAGGCTGCCAGACAAACCTAATTTATAAACACTTTTCAGCTATGTTGATAAGTGTTGATAAGAAGTAAAAGACGAGTATGTTAAAGTTCTAAATTTGAAAAGAATTTTTTTTAACAGTGCATAAAACATTATTCCCTACATTCTTTACTTCTTGAAGTAAGCATCGTCTTCTATATCATGAAGAATTCTTTATTTTTGGCTCTGTATCAATTTTGTAAAAAAAAAAACTGCTCTCGCATCCTTAGCCATGTTCTCTCGATAAATTGAGTTTTATGGCATCATTCATATGAGCCTTTCGATTTCGAAATGATGATATTTGTCACAAGCGCAATGAAATTAAATAGGTCAGTAAATTAGAACCATTTCAAAGACTCTCAAAAAAGATACTTATTGAGAAGAAGTTTATATTGCTGCTTAAAACTACAACTAACACTTGGATTTGGGTTAAGACTTGGATAATTTTTTTTATATATATACAGAACATTTTTCAAGTGTTTTGCATACATACATATACAGGGATAGGAGATACGTGTTCCATGACTTTTTTTCAAGCTCAGAACACTTAAACTCTTAAATTCTATTTAAATAAAATTATTACATCAATTTGGCTTAACACCTTTCACACATGTTTCCTAATAATAACACAGTCGCGGGGAAAAAACGCCCCATCATTGCTGAAAGACCCAAGAGGTCCTGTTCAACTAAGATTTGTGTTCACTTAAAGATCTGAATTTAATTTTGAAAAAATTCGTCTACATATTAAACATTCTACTAATTTCAATTTTTCAAATGCTAACATCCACTTTTGACACAATATTTGATCCCCTTGGATCTAAACAAAATCGAAAAAACTTTAGTTTATGGACTTCTTCTTAAACCTTCATAGAGTTGTAAAACAAAATGTGTTAGGGATTAACCAATAAATTAAAAAAAATAGAATTAAGATTTGACAGGGCAAAATACTAGGAAGTTTAAAGTTACCAGAAAAATTATTTAGAATTCCTAAATATAAAGCGAGCTATTTTCTAGGAAGAAAATTCCATAATCTTTTCCTGGCGTTTTTCTAATATTTCTTTTTTATGGATGTTAAAACGACAGCAAGAAAAGATAGAAAATAGAAAAGTAAAATTTATATCTCGAAAATTAACAGTAAGGATGTATTGTACAAGCAAATAGCTACTTTTTGGATGACACTTATTCTTTTCAGGTAAAAATTAATGTAGCTCATAATTAGTAATTTTTTTAATTTGAATTTATTAATAATTTTCATATAAAAATATGTTTTTGGAACAAAAAAATACCAGAAATATCTTTGAATCGTTTCAATATATTTCATAAAAATGAATCGGATTTTTTTGGGCAATATATAAGTTAAAATTTATCACGTGGATTTAACATTAGCATCCTCAAATTTTGCCCTCTTCCTACTCTAAAGACTTTAGAAAAAGTCTATAAACTATTCCTCGTTTCATGCTGCTTTTATCCAAAGAATTTAAATATAACATCAAACACATTTGAAAGATGAAAGTTATTATTTTTAGCACTTTCCAACATAGTTGAAAAGTGTTTATGAATTTGATTTGTCTGTCCGTCTGTCTGGCTGGTTGGCCGTCTGTTCTTCAGCTAACACGCGTAAATATAGGCCGATTGCCATAAAATTTCGAACATGCCTCGAATATTCCATGTTATTGAGACTTAACATGACATGTTGGGTATTGAAAATGAAGTGTTTAGTATTTATAGTTCTTTCACAGGGACATTCAAAATAATTTCGTTTCATTACGGCCAATGGGAAAAAACCATTTATGGTAGGTTCTAATGATGTATCACAATTACAAACACTTTGAAATTCATATATAACTCTGAAATGCCCTAAAATATGCTTACTATAGGACATGGTATGCGTAGCATTCGTCGATCATTTACAGGGACATTCAAAAGAATTCTGTTACATTACAGTCTTTGTTGAAAAATAATTTGCTGAAATAATTTGTTGAAGAATAATTGATGCGTTTTCCGGTGTGGTATGTGCTTAATTATTTAATATATATTTTTAATATTACTTAGTGTGTATAAATTCTAATGACCATATACAGGGCTGCACAAAAAAAAATCTAAAGTACATTTTCGTTTTATGATAGAAATTGATGGTGCAATTTCAACTGCCCTATGCGTTTCCTAACTGAACTGAAATTCAGCACATGATGTATTATATCATAAATATATAGGTCATATACAGGGTTGCACAAATGATTCAGATATTATTCCGGGTACTGATTGTAGCTGCTGAAATTGTGTTTTCAAATTTGTTATGCATTTTGCAAATTCTTAATTTAGACATCATTTTTACCTTATTATACTTTGAAGTTTTAATATATTATTCTGAATGTGTTGGAAAGTGTTTCGAAATGTATGCTTGACGTATGATTTTATGTTCTTGTTTAATATATAGGCTAATTAAAAAAATTAATTTTAATTAATTTAGAAATTATAAAAATGTACATTTTTCATTGCGATAGCTGCTTTTAAACTGTTAAACTAAGAAGTATTTTTTCCAAAAATTACAAAAATAATTAGACAAGAAAGGATTAACAAGATCAAATATTTCTCAGCCACCTGTCACAAAGGATATAATTTGTTTGAAGTAAAAACTAAAAACTTCGAATCAAATAAAATAGTTGACAAGACCATTAGCCCAACAGTCAACAAAACTAAAAGACAAAATCTCCTATGTTGTGTATCAGAAGCAAAAAAGGTTTTTTTTTTTAAGACCCAAAGCAATTACCTGATTGTTTTTATTCAGGGTAAAAGGAGAAAAGGGTATTTTTAAAGCAAATATATTTTCTATTGCTTCTTTTTTATATCAGATTTCATTTATTAAACTTTTCTTTCTCAAATGTTTTTACTAAATAAGCATAGCGTGATTACTAAACCCATTAGGCTCATACCTAAGATCTACCCAGCAGCAGATACAAGATTTTTTTAAAAATATCCCGGGAGGAAGGGATACAATTTTTTTAAATCTGCTTATGCTTTTAAATTTGATGACAATAAATTGAAAAACCATAAGTTGTTTTACTTGGACGCTGCACTGTTAAAAAACTACAAATGTTATGATGTAATCACGAATTAAAATATACAATAAATCTTCCGAGTTATTAACGATTCCGAAAAGAGTTCTTTATCTTCAGATATCTAATAAACTAACATATTTTAGAAATTTAAAGAAGCATTTATCGAAACAAGTTTCTTTTCCTGCCGCATGTTTTTGGAGGTGTTTCCGAGTAGCTTTTATAACATATTAATAATTTTTCTTAACCTGTCAGGATCATGCTTTTATTTTTATTTAAAGTAGGACTCCGTTATAGGCACATTCTGTTTTCACTGTGCTAGATTTTTTTTTAGATGCCATTAAAAGTAGATAGGTCTCGATATGTTTTCATTTAGAAGCATTCATCATGGATACACATCAGTTTGAGACTCCAATATCTTAAGAATATATTTTATCAGAAAATACTGGTGTATTAATAATTTACTCTGTATGCGGACTTTTTTAACTCACCCTGACTTTATATACTGTTTTCTATAACTCTATTTCCTATAACTCACGTGATCAAACTTTAACATCTTAAAACTGTACTAAGAGGCTATGCTCCCTACGAACTTCGTTCGCCAACCCGCTAACATTTCTTTGTTTATCTGTTTGTCTATCGGCTGTCTGCTTGTCTACTGTCTGACTGCTGCTTGCCTGACTGTCTTACACTCTATCGGCTGCATGTATGCTGTCTGCCTGTCTACTGTATGTGTGTTGCTGTTGTGTGCCTGATATATGCCGTCTGTATATCTGCTCTCTCTGTTGTCTGCTCTCTCTGCTGTCTGCTCTCTCTGCTGTCTGTCTATTTCTTGTCTGCCGTCTGATATCTGTTGTCTGTCTGCATACAGTCGGCTGTTTGTATGTTGGCTATTACTTGCTTTGTTTGTTTGCTCTCTGTCTGTTGCCTTTTTGCAAGCTCTCTGACTGTCTGCTGTATGTCTGCTCCTATCTGCTGTCTGCCTACACTCTATCACTTGTCTGTCTGCTTTTGGTATCCATCTGTATTATGTCTGTCGGCTACCAGCTTTCTATTTGTCTGCTGTCTGTCTGCTACCAGGTTTCTATCTGTTTACTGTCTGCCTGTTATCTGTTCTATGTCTGCCTACTTCCTGCTTGTCTATCTGTTGTGTTTCGGTTTGCTGTCTGCTACCGCCTGTCTGCTACCTACTCTCTGTCTAGACTTTGTCTGCTGTTTGTATGCTGTCTGTCTGTCTGTCTGGTGTCTTTCTTTGTCTGATCTTTGTCTTATGTCTAACCGCTGTCTGGCTGTCGGCTCTCTGTTTTATGTGTGTCTGTCTGCTCTTTGGCTGTTTGCTGTCTGTCTACTCTTTGTCTAATTATTGTCAGTCTGGCTGCTCTCTGAGCTGTCTGCACTCCGCGGCTGTTTTTCTGCTATATGCTGTATGTCTTTCTGCTATCTGTCTGCTATTTTCTGTAAATGTGTCTACTGTATATCTTTCTGCTGTATGATTGTAGAGTATCTACTACCTGCTGTATATATGTCTGTTATCTGTTGCCTGTCTACATTCTGCCGTACTCCATTCTGTCTTCTCGATCATACATACTTCCTGTCTGTCTGCTACTTTTCTGTTTCCTGTCTGTTTGTTGTTTATCTACACTCTGTCCGCTATCTGTCTACTATCTGTCTGTTACCTATATGTTTCCTATCTGCCTGCCAACTGTCTGTCTGCTATGTGCTACTGTCTGTAACAACATACTAAAAGTACATTACAGTCAGCCTTCAACAAACAGCGCATTTAATATATATTTACTTCGTATATTCATATTCTTTTGTGAGGCCCTATAAAACAACTAAAAATGATATATATGTCGTAGGCTAATTGAGAAATCCGGCTCTTTGCAAAGAGCCGGGCTAATTGGAGAATCCATCTCCCTTTTTCAAATTAGCCTGATATTTTTCAGGCTTATTGCAAAGAGCCTAGAAAGCGTTAGGCTAATTGAAAAATGCCACTTATTATCCGATCAGTGTAATATTTTTAGCTCACAGGCTATCAAAGCCTGAGAGCTTATGTTACTGCCGATTCTGTATGTACGTGTGTACGTACGTACGTACGTATGTATGTAACGCGATAACTCTTGATAGAAATATCCGATTTGCTTCAAATTTTTTTTCTAGGTTCATTCTGATGAGGTGCTTCCCTGATTAGTTTTTGGGGTTCATTGGTTAAGGATAAAGGGGGGAAAGGGGGCTAGTCCCCCCCTTAATTTATATAAATGGGTTTTTCATGCAGAAATATTCGATTTGCTCCAAATTTGGTATACCGGTTTATTGTGTTAAGGAGCTTCCCTGATTAGATTTGGAAGCTCATTATTTAAGTATAAAGGGAGGAAAGGGGGCCACCCCCTTAATTTAGATAAATCGGTTTTTCATGATGAATTATTCGATATGCTCCAAATTTGGTATACCGGTTTATTAAGTGAAGGAGCTGCCTTGATTAGATTTGGAGGTTCATTAGCTACATATAAAGGGAGGAAAGGGGGGCTTTCCCCCCCCCCCGTAATTTAGATAAATGGGTTTTTCATGCAGAAATATGCGATTTGCAATAAATTTGGTATACCGGTTAATTATGTTAAGCAGCTTCCCTGATTACATTTGGAAGATAATTATTATGTATAAAGGAGGGAAAGGGGGGCAATTGCCTCTCCCCTTAATTTAGATAAATGCGTTTTTCATGTAGAATTATTCGATTAGCTCAAATCTGGTATACTGGTTTATTATGTTAAGGAGATGGCTTGATTAGATTTGGAGGTTCATTAGTTAAGTATAAAGGGAGGAAAGGGGGGGGCTAATTTTAAAAGGGAAGAAAGGGGGGGTGGCAATTGCCCCTATCCTTAATTTAAATAAATGGGTTTTCATGCAAAATTATCTAATTTAGTTTAATTTTTTTTCAACCGGATCCGAACTTGAAGGTTCCATTTGAAGTCAACCCGAAAACCGACCACAACCAGGTTTCGGATTGAGTTCAATTAGAACTTTCAGGTTCGGATCGGGTTGCCGGTGGACGGAGATTATTTTGTCTGGCTTGCATCGGGTTAAAGTTCTTTGGAAAATTTTTGTCGGTTAAGATTTGGTTCGGGACGGGTTTCATGTTGACTTCGAATGGAATTTTTAGGTTCTGGTAGCGTTGAATGTCCACGGAAAATAATTTGACTTGTTCGGATCCGGTTATGAATCTTTGGAATATTTTTGTCGGTTATCAGATTTGGTTCGGGATTTCGGGTTTTTTCAAATGGAACTCTCAGGTTCGGGTCGGGTTGCATGTAGACTGAAATTATTTTGTCTTGCTCGGATGGGGGTATGGTCTGTTGTAATTTATTTTTCGGGCTTGGGTAGGGTTATGCGTTAATAATCCTAATAAAAAGAAAATTTCCCAGTTAAACTGGTGGCATTGAGCTCACAGGCTATTCACACTAATTGTATATTATACTCTTATTTCAAAGATTAATGCCCCTCGAAAAATAAATGAAGGGATTAGTCCCCGTTTCCCCCTTTTCTACTTAACCAAATAACCTCCAAATCTAATCAGGGAAGCTACTTAACATAATAAACTGGTTTACCAAATTTGAAGCAAATCATATAATTCTGCATGAAAAAACCATTTCCCTAAATTAAGGGGGGTATTAGCTCTCCCATTTCTCCCTTTATGCTGAACCAATGAACTTTCAAATCTAATCAGATTATTAGAATGAACCTAGAAAAAAAAATTAAACTAAATTAGATAATTCTGCATGAAAACGCATTTATCTAAATTAAGGGAAGGGCAATTGCCCCCTTTCCCCCCTTTATACTTAACCAATGAACCTCCAAATCAAATGAGGGATGCCATATCGTAATAAACTGGTATATCAAATTGGAAGGAAATCGAATAATTCTGTATGAAAAACCCATTTATCTAAATTAAGGGGACACTAGCCCCTGTCCCTCCTTTATACTTAACCAATAAATCTCCAAATCTAATCAAGGAAGCTCCTTAACATAATAAACCGGTATACGAAATTTGGAGCAAATCGAATAACTCTGTATGAAAAACCCATTTATCTAAATTAAGGGGGTTCTACCCCCCCCCCCTTCCTCCCTTTATACTTAACTAAAAACCTCCAAATCTAATCAGGGAAGCTCCTTAACATAATAATCCGGTATACGAAATTTGGAGCAAATCGAATAACTCTGCATGAAAAACCCATTTATCTAAATTAAGGGGGGGTCTATCCCCCCCCCCACACACACACACTTTATACTTAACTAATGAACCTCCAAATCTAATCAAGCTATCTCCTTAACATAATAAACCAGTATACCAAATATGAGCTAATCGAATAATTCTACATGAAAAACGCATTTATCTAAATTAAGGGGAGATGCAATTGTCCCCCTTTCCCCCTTTTATACATAATAATGACCTTCCAAATGTAATCAGGGAAGCTGCTTAATATAATTAGCCGGTATGCCAAATTTATAGCAAATCGCATATTTCTGCATGAAAAACACATTTATCTAAATTACGGTGGGGGGTTTCCTCCCTTTTTATATAACTAATGAGCCTCCAAATCTAATCAAGGCAGTTCCTTAACTTAATAAACCGGTATACCAAATTTGGAGCAAATCAAATAATTCATCCTGAAAAACCGATCTATCTAAATTAAGGGGGGTAGCCCCCCCCTTTCCCCCCTTTATACTTAAATAATGAGCTTCCAAATCTAATCAGGGAAGCTCCTTAACACAATAAACCGTTATACCAAATTTGAAGCAAATCGAATATTTCTGCATGAAAAACCCATTTATATAAATTAAGGGGGGGACTAGCCCCCTTTTCCCCCTTTATCCTTAACCAATTTACCCCAAAATCTAATCAGGGAAGCACCTTATCAGAATGAACTTAGAAAAAAAAATTTGAAGCCAATCGGATTTTTCTATCACGAGTTATCGCGTTACATACACACGTACATACAGAATCGGTGGGCACATAAGCTCTCAGGCTTTGATAGTCTGTGAGCTAAAAATATCACCCTGATCGGATAATAAGTGGTCATTTTTCCATTAGCCTAACGCTTTCTAGGCTCTTTGCAATAAGCCTGAAAAATATCAGGCTAATTGGAAAAAGGGAGATGGATTCTCTAATTAGCCCGGCTCTTTGCAAAGAGCCTAGGCTGTTTGCAAAGAGCCGGATTTCTCAATTAGCCTACGACATATACACCCTCTTCAAATTAAAACATGCTGTAGCTGACTGTCACACAACATACTAAAATTACATTGCCATGATCACTCTACAAATCCCACGTTTTATATATATTCGTATTCTTTTGTGTGACCTTATGAAATAATTATGAATGTTACATACATTTTCTTGGAGGAAAAGGGCGCTGTATGTGACTCTAACAACATACTAAACTTTCATTACCATCAGCGTTTTGCAAATCCCACATTTAATAAATATTCGTTTCATGTATAAGTATTCTTTTATGCGGCCCTGTAAAATAACTATAAATGCTTCATGCACCTTCTTCGAAGAAAACCATTCTGTGTGTGACTTTAACAACATACTAAAATTACATTACCATCAGCGGTCTACAAATCTCTCAATTAACATACATTTGTTTTATTCCTTTAATCAGTCTTTCCATAAAGTCGTTTCATTAGGATTTAACGAATGGGGTAAAAAAAATTTTTTTTAAGTATATAAACTGTGCCCTTTTTCTGTTTGATTTGATCCAATGAAGTCAAAGTGTCAAAATTGTTTATTAACTTTTGAAAATTGAACTTTGGTACAATTTTTAATATGTCGATGATCACTAATTAAATAATTGTATTCATATTATTCTAAGAAAATACTGGTTTATTTTCAAACTAAAATTATTTTACATGTTTTTATCATTATAAAATTATTTTTAAATACAATTACGTGGACACAAATCCCTGTCTGTGACGATTTGGTTATTTAGTTATAAAAGAATTAGAGAATTCCATTCTTTTTCCCCTTCTTTGACCGACACTACTATACTTAAATCATTAATCTCCTTTCTTTATGGCTTCTTGAAATTCACATTGACTACTGTAATAAAAAGTTTTCATTATCTTCGGTTATTTGTCAACCTCAAGAAATGCATTCATATCTTGTGTCGCTTCCTTTCGATAAATTGAGTTTTACAGCGTCGCGTCTTTTGTATGAGCTTTTCGAAACCGAAATAATTATAGCCGTCAAGACAAAAATTTGACACAGACTAACAAATTGTGAATTATTTATTTCAGGAAATGACCTTATTCAGGAATATATGGATATCGAGGTACATTTAAAAGGCTCACACTTAGTACATTAGTTTTTGGTTTTTCAAATAATCAGAAAAAGTAATATTAAATGAATCTGAATAAATTAATTTTGCATACATATATTTCGTTTACTTTTTCCCATTAACGGTTAATATTCATAGAATTATATTGAACTTATTTTACATTGAATTATATAGATTGTATTTGAAATATAAATAAAAAAATGATTATGTTAAAATATGGTTATTATTTTATTTTAAATTAAAAGACAGAAAATAAATTAGATTATTAATATTATTTACAGGATTCATGTAATTTTATCTCTATGAGTTTCTATATATAATCAGTATGAGCAACTTTTACCTTCCAAGTCTGAAGTATGTATGTGTGTGTATGTGCACAATTTTGGTTTATTCGCACATAATGTAAAAACTGATTTACAGGGGTCACCTTATACAGGGAAAATTTTATTATTCCTAGTATAACCCTTAATCAGTTATCTTCGTGATCATTTTATTTAAGATAGATTATAAAAGGTACGATGAAGATACTATTTTCAAAATAGTGGTAGAAATAATAAAATTTTCCCTGTGAAATGCGACCTCTAGATATACAAATAGTTTTGTTTGTCTATTTTTCGTCTCGCTATGTTAACTTTCGTTTAAACTGTCAGATGCCATGTAATTTATGTATGTTCTTATTATGTTCCATGTGTTAATATAGTTTCTATTGATGCTAGATTTAATTATGTTCCGTGTTTGCCCCAGGTCGGTGGCTCACGTTAAATATATCCATCTTGTGCTGCGTTTGCAGCCTTGCCAACATATAATAGTGAGAAATTTTCCTTGCTGGGTATCGTTCCAAGTGGTTTAGTCGGTAGAACGTCAGTGCGCTATACTGATGGACCTGGTTCGAGCCCCGGCTTGGAATCTTTTTCACTATGTTGGCCTTTGCGCCTTTTAAGCAATTACTTTGAAATTTGATTTTCATTTGAAATATTGTATGCAAGGCGAATGTTTCCCTCTGGAATAATTTCCATGTGTTAATATAGTTTCTATCGATGCTGTATTTAATTATGTTCCGTGTTTGCCCCAGGTCGGTGGCTCACGTTAAATATATCCATCTTCTTGCCAACATATAATAGTCAGGAATTTTCCTTGCTGGGTATCGTTCCAAGTGGTTTAGTCGGTAGAACGTCAGTGCGCTATATTGATGGCCCGGATTCGAGTCCCGGCTTGGAATCTTTTTCACTATGTTGACCTTTGCGCCTTTTAAGCAATTACTTTGAAATTCGATTTTCATTTGAAATATTTTTAGTACAAGATGTATATTTTACTTGAATATGTTTATTTATATCTAATAAATTTGTGAATGACCCCTATTTCGCAGCAAAAAAAGATGCTTCAACTTTAAACAGCTATTACTCGGTCAGTTATAATCGTTGAAGATTTCGTAATTTTTAATAAATGTTTTTATTGACCCAAATCGCTTTTAAAATACTTCTTTATCTCATTTAAAACTTCTTTATCTCTTTTATCTCATTTTTTACTTTCTTCTATCTTTACAAGAAGAAAGTATTGGATTCGTGAAAATTTTCGATTTTCGGTTTTCGACGGATTTACACGTTTTAGGAGTCAGAGATTCCGAAAAACATGTTTTTACAAAATGTCAGTCTGTGAATCTGTGCGTTTGTGAGTCTGTCTGTCTGTATGTGACACAAATTTTGTGGGCGCTCTATCTCAAGAAGTAATGCACGGAATTTAATAAAATTTTATATTCAGTTAGTCCCTGATATAAATTGGTGCTGATTAGTTTTTGGTGTAAATCGCTCAACAGGTGGCGCTGCTATGCAGACTTTTTCACGATTTCCGCAATAGCTTGATCTCCAGAACTAATACACGGATTTTCATCAAACTTCAGATTCAGTTAGTCCTTGACATGAATTGAAGTTTTGTACATTTTGGTGTAAATCGCCCAATAGGTGGCACTGCTATCCTGTTTTTGTGATTTCCGCAATCGCTCTATCTCAAGAACTAATGCTTGGATTTTCAACGAACTTCAGATCCATGTATACCTGGATATCAATTAATGCTGTTTATGTTTTGGTGTAAATCACTCAACAGGTGGCGCTGCTATGCTACATTTTTCATAATTTTCACTATAGGTCTATCTCAAGAACTAAGGCACGAATTTTTATCAAACTTCAAATTTAGATATACTTTGATATGAATTGGTGTTAAATGGATGTAATTTCTTCTACTATTTAAATTATTTAATTGGCGTGATTTATACAGAAGAAAGTTTTGTGATGGCCACAACACACTAGTTAAAATTGGAATTATATGTTTATGCCTAACGGTTTAGTAATTAGCCATTGGACACCCTGTATATATATATGTATGTATGTATGCATGAAAGTACATGAAATTAGTTTTCAATCAGTAATGTGAGTAAGGAAAGTGCAAGTATTTCTGCTGTACTATAAAACGGAATTAGATTGATATAATTAATACTACTGAAACGTAATATCCAATCGGAATTTAGTGTCTCTTCATTTGCAATATTACTTAGTAAGTGTCAGTGATATGGAAGTCGGTATAATAACGAACCGGAATGCTGATTAGTCTGCCTTCTATTTGGAATTATATCTTGTTTACAATATCCGGGAAAACTTAATCGGTCCTTCAGGCTAATCGATTGTTGCAGTAATATATACATATATATGCATATGATGTGCAGTTCTATATATTTCTACGTCTGAAACTCAATGTGCATTTACATATACGTGTACTGTATACTGCATATAGATTAAATAATTAAACAAAAACCTAATTTGCAGAACAAATTAAAAAAACAAAATTTATTTCCTAAATTGTTTAAGCCCGAGAAGGGCCAGATATTAAGATATTTCATTCAATTCGTTCTACATTTAATGTTAAATTTTTGTAACAAATAAGTTAAACCAATTGAACATAAAATATAAAAATGAAATTCATACAATATAATACTTAAAACACCTATATACTTAGATTCCGTTCAAATAAAATCGAAATAAATCTTAGACTTTTTTTAAAGTTTTGTATTTCGCACGTATCTTATCATATTATGTACAGTCGACATAAACATAATGCAAAATCTGCAGTACAAATATTTGCAACTTAAAAATGAAAAATTCTAAGATTTATTTCGATTTCACTTGAACGGAATCTAAGTATATAGGTGTTTAAAGTATTATATTGTATGAATTTCATTTTTATTTTTTATGTTCAATTGGTTTAACTTATTTGTTACAAAAATTTAACATTAAATGTAGAACGAATTGAATGAAATATCTTAATATCTGGCCCTTCTCGGGCTTAAACAATTTAGGAAATAAATTTTGTTTTTTTAATTTGTTCTGCAAATTAGGTTTTTGTTTAATATGCCAAGTTTTTTAATAACTACTGCATTCAGACGAACACATTTCAAAATTAATGGAGCAGGGTATCATCATCAGGCTTTGATTTATGTGATATCGCATCTCAATTTGTGATGCAATTTAATGTATAATTCAAAATGTTTCACCAGTGTAGTAATGCTGTAGTTTGGTCAAAAAATTACAATCTGAACTTAAAAAAACTGCTTGAAAATGTCATTTTTATTTCCACTATGACTCCATATTCATCTTCTTTTTAATTCTTTAAAAAAACAAATCAGTTACTTCAGTTTCATGATTCACCAGAAAATCATTCAACTAAAAATAGACAAATTATTATTACGGCTTTTGAATTATTTACAGCAATGAAGGAAAACTGTTAAATTTTATTAGAAAATGTCCATTGATTCTCAATGGAAAAAGCGAAATTTGGAATTATTAAGAAAAGTATTTGAATAATGTAAATAAAAATTAGCCCATGTTACTCTCTAGATTATAATCCACCTATATGCAAAGGCATTTTATGATCCGTTTTGACCCTGACGTCAGGCAAACGTTTTTAAACTTTAAATTTATAATATTATTAGAATTAGTAAAGAATAAAAAATGAGTGGTATCAGGGACAAAAAGGTGGGAAGAAAAAAATGAAAAAGTTATCATCTCCATAAGCTTTTCTGTGTTAAATTAACATTGAGAAGTGACACTGGAAATAAATAAGTATTGCGCTGCCGCGCAATACTTAAATGAAGGAATGTAATTAATTAATAAAAATAAGCAGAAAGTTTTTTACATGTTTATTTTAATCAGGTTAGCTGCATGAAAGGAACTGAAATATTAGAGAATAAAGCGAAGAAAAAATATGTTATAAAAGTAATTGTACAGTCGTGGGGAAAAAATGTAAACAACCCTGACAAACTCTGCAAAAAATTATCGTAGTAGAAAGTTACTGGTTCCACACGATTGGTAATAAAGTTTACTTTTAAGTTATGTATATACAATTTGCTTAGGGGGCCATCTACATATTAAAACGAACCATAACTTTGTTTTTTTTTTTCAATAGCAGTACACAATTCTGACAGCACAAATGAACTGCACGCCCTTCAATTAGCCTAAAAACAAATTTTTATGCAATTCGTATGATAAATTACCGAGAAATTAATTATTTTAAAACGAGCGTATTTTATGGGCTGTATCCAAATTGAAGTTCGGTACTCGATTGTTGACCGAGAGAGCCCTCTTCTTGATCAAGGCATCTTTAGGGCCACTCAAGCAGTCATTGAAGACTGCTAGATTACAGGATAGCAGATGAAATTTGGAAATATCTAGTCTCTTCTGTCATAGACGGCCCCTTAAACCATCATTTTGCGGTTTTTTAAGCATAATTTGAAAACTACCTGGAAGAAAAATGTGCAATTTTGGATTTCGCATACAGTTGGACTTAATAAATCTAAACCCATCAAAAAAATTGTAGGTTGCAATTCATAATTTTTTCGAATATTAATTTCATAATTCTTATCATAAAATTATAAAATTTGCAAATTCAACGTATTTATGTTTGGGTGTTTTAGTATTATTTAAAAAATGTATATATAGCTATAAAACGCCAGATCAAATACACCGATATATTTTGTTTGATTAAAGTTTCGTTTGGATAAACCAACCAGCGTAGCGGGCGAAGACTGCTAGTGCAGTATAATAATGAAGTTTTGTCAAACTGTGGCTTAATTTGTAATTTTTTAATTATCTGTAGCAGTTAAAGTTTCTTTTAATAAAAATGGGTACACCAATTTGGCATATTTGAACTATTACGTGAGCAAAGCCGTGGGTTTTACTGGTGATTGATAATTTCATTTATAAAACTAATATTTGCATTAGTAATACATATTTTCTACATTTTAAACTTTTTCTTTAATACTGATGTCATGCAGCAAAGAGCAAAGTATTTTAGCAAGTGCCACAAATAATATTACTATGAGAAAAATTCTGGAAAATGAAAATATGCCTCATATATGCCCCCGGTACGGTATGCTGTTTCCTTTCTCCCAGCTTATTTTATGACATCTACAAAAAATAACGTTACCTTACAGAAGCCAGCCGTAAAACAAAGCAGTACGATTAAATACTCTATAGCAATTTTTTTAACTTCTAAGCATCGCACATTTTCAATTTTTATATCGTCGTATTCGGAAAAAAAGTACTTTTAAATGCCATTTCTTTGAAAAATGCATCTCCATTTATTTTTGAGATATTAATTTTTTTTTTTTTTTTTTTTAGTTTACAGAGCCATTTGCTTAATATTGGCAACGGAAGAAATTCATTTCTGTAGAAAGTGAAAGAAAAATAGCAATTACATCTTTTTGTTACCATTTTTCCCATAAAAACTTTAAAAAAAAAATAAATAAAATAAGTGCTATTTTGAAAAAATATAAATGAAGGATTTCTGATAAAACATGGAGCTATTAGAAACTAAATTTAATTTTAAATATCTATATTAATAATACAAACAAATGAAGGCCTGTGAACCTTTAGATAGCCGTTTTTTTTTTTTTTTTTTTTTTTTTTTTTTTTGTCGAGTGTTTTGAATGACAAAATATCTTTTTTTTTTTGTGTGTGTGTGTGTGTGTGTGTGTGTATTATTCAGCGATAGTGACGCCCTAAGCGTACTTTACTGTAGATATTGTTTAACACTGGATCTCAAATGATGAATTCTTCAGCGGATGTGGATGATGTCACTTTATGTAAAATAAAATCGCGTGTTATAAGTCTTAAAATTGAACTACAGTAGAGTCCCGATTAGCAGAGTTTCCGCTTTCACCGAGTTATTTTCTTCTGACGGACTTTTTGTCTTCCATTATTATGAAATAGGCATTATAAATGAAGTGTTATGTGAAGATGAAAGAGCAGTCGTAAAAAGTTAGAACTCTGATTTTCGAGTCAGAATGGGGGGGGAAATGGTCATAATTTTTTTTCTGGTCAGAATGGGGAAAAAAATGGCCATAATTTTTTTTTCTGGTCAGAATGGGGGGGGGGAATGGCCTTATTTTTTTACATATTTTTTTTCCCATTCTGTCCAGAAAATCAGAGTTCTAACTTTTTACGACTGCTCTTTCATCTTCACCTAACACGCCAAATATTATAATGACTGTTTCATAATAATGGAAGGCGACAGTGCATCAAAAGAAAATGATCCATTCCAAAGGTATTGTCTGTGGGTATAATATCGATTAACTCGGATAATCGGGACTCTACTGTATCTATATTTATATACATACATTTTATTTTTCATCGGGGGCGATACTAAATTCTGAAAAAGGCAGAATTCCTCTTTTCTAGTATTTTTTTATTAACGCCACTCATCTTTTATATGAATCTAAAATTGATGTGCAATCGTGGAAAAAAAAGGTAAACACCCGCTACTAACTCCTCAACAAATTATTGTAGAAGAAAGTTACGGGTACCGAACGATTTCAAATAAAGTCTACTTTTAAATGATGTATATAACATTTGCTTAGGGGGACATCTACATATTAAAACGAACTTTGTTTTTTTTTCAATAGCAGTACCCAATTCTGACAGCATAAATGAACTCTACATCCTTCAATTAGCCTAAAAACAAATTTTTGTGCAATTCGTACGATAAGTTTCCAAGAAATAAATTATTTTAAGGGCTGTATCCAAATTGAAGTTCGGTACTCGATTGTTAACCGAGAGAGCCCCCTTCTTGATCAAGGCACCTTAAACATCACTCAAGCAGTCAATGAAGCCGGTTAGATTAAGCCGGCAGAAGAAGTTTCAAAATGTCTACCAACTTCTATCATAGATGGCCCCTTAAACCATCATTTTGACGTTTTTTAAGCATAATTTGAAAACTAATTGGAAGTAAAATGTGAAATTTTGGATTTCCATAAAGCAGGACTTAATAAATCTAAATCCATCAAAAAATTTGTAGGATGCAATTCATAATTTTTTCTAATATTAATTTCATAATTCATATCATAAAATTATAAAAATTACAAATTCAGCGTATTTATGTTTGGGTATATTAGAATTATTGCTACACAAAAAATTAGCACATTAGGAGCATAATTTCAGGCGATATAAATAAAAATATGAAAATGTAGTTTAACATTAGAAGCACTCAATTTTGAATATTTATAATTCAAAAACTTACCATTCAAATGACTTGAAATTCGGTGTCTAGGCATAGTTTGAACCGAAAATTTGAAATATCTTGTTAAAATTGGATATTGCCATTGAAAGAAATGAAGTTTGGATTCGTTTTAATATGTAGATGGCCTCCTAAGCAAATTTTATATACATCTTTTAAAAGTACACTTTATTTCCAATCGTTCGGTACCAGTAACTTTCTTCTACGATAATTTGTTGAGGAGTTAGTAGGGGTGTTTACTTTTTTTTTCCACGACTGTACCTCATATTACTAGTGAAACGTTCACAAATTTTACATCTTCTTCAAAATTATTCTCCTTCTGCTCTAAAAATAAAAGCAACTGACATCAAACTCATTATTCACTTGAAAGATAAAACACCTTCCCCACCCCAAACCCTCGGCGCCTGGCGCCAGTAGATAAAGATTTTATGGGAAAACAAATTTCAGATTGGTTAGAAAAATGAATGATATAAAATAAGTACAGTAGAACCTCGATTATGCGAAGTAATTGGGACCAACCCTCTTTCGGATAATCGAGAATGCTTCAATTTTAAGATTAAGGAAAAATATATGCAGTATTTTTTATTATGGTAACAAGTGCTTAATAAAAATAAAGCAGTAACAAAATAGAAAGAATAATTAATTACCTGAATTTTAATTTTGAAATTAAGTACCTTTTACATGTATCACAAGGGTTTGAAAAAATGTTCTGTTTGCCGCAGTTTCGACTGCCTTTGCTTTGAAACTCTATCACGGAGTTTTTTTAATATTATTAATTCTCCAGTATCACAGTCTTTCTGCTTCTCCAGCTATGCCAAAACTTTTACAAACCATTCAAAAGCTTCAGAATCGCTATTTTTTTCGTTTTCTTCGTTCCACTCCGCAGCTTACGGGAGCTCAAGTTAAATTCAAAGGAACTCTAAGTAAGGGGATCGAAAATATTTATATGTACTCGTAGTTCGGAAAGGACTGCTTGTACAAAAGAAATATGATAGTTATATAAAATAAATAAATAAAAAACTTTCAAACTGGATTTGCACACAAGAAATGTGATAGTAGAAAAAATAATAATAAGAAAAGCTTTCTAAATGGATATGCGCACAAGGAATGTGATAGTAGAAAAAAAAGCTTTAAAAATGGATTTCGGTTAACCGAGAGTTTCGGTTAAAAGAGTTTCGGATAAAAGAAGTTCTACTGTACTTCTAATTTTTCTTCACCTATTTTTCTTGTGAAACAGAAAGAAGATTCTTTCGACTGTGTGTTGGTTACTGCAAATCAAATTCTAAAACCGATAAATACCATTTTCATTTCACAGTAATTCATGACATTATTGATCAGTTTCGTTCTTCAAAAGTATGACTCGTAATCTTAAAAACAAATTCTTCCATGCACTTACACGAAAATGAAAGAAAATATACATCTTTTGTCATACGTATCGATCAATTTGAGTTTTTCTTTAAGCCTTTCAATCTCTCCGATTCATCACTAGTGTTTAAAATACATGATTTACGTAAACTCATTAATAAAAAAATACCTATTAAAAATTTATTTATTTTTATTTATTTATTTTGTCTAACTTCATTTTTTCGAAAATTCTTTCAAAATCATTTTTCCATTGCTAAAACCTTTACATATTTGTTTAGAAAAGTTACTAAATTTCACTTTGGTGACCAACAATGAAATGCATTTAACAGACAAAGAACTGCGTGCGTCTTGTACATTCACAAATGTAGAAACAAAGAGGCGAATTACATCCCTTACCAAAAGAAGAGAAACGACTCCAAACTTATCACATGTTTCCTCAAGGACATCTAGAAACGACCAAGAAAAATTATTAATGCATTTTGTGTATAATAAATGCATTTACTATATTCGGTTGGCTGTATCCATGTAAAACTACTTCCGCTTCCGCAGTGATACCAAAGTTAAGGACAATAGAGTTATATTTTTGGTATTCCATCAGTGATAAGGGTTCTGCTTTTACAAGTAAAAAAAATTTACTTATATTGTCAGGAAAGAAAGATTAAACATGTAACATTTATAACTGAACTTCCCCCATGAAAATGGACAGGTGGAGAGACTTAACTCTACTATAATTTCTATTTATCTCTAAAATGTCAATGGAGGAACCCAACAAATGATTCATGTATGTTTCAAAAGTTCAACAAGTCATTGACTCAATCTATAAAAGAAGTAGCAAGAAAAACCGTTTTAATTATTATTTGGTACAAAAAGGAAACAGAAAGATAACTTAAAATCATTGATCTTCTATTTATTGCAATCGAACAACATTTTACGGAGAATCAAGAAGATCTCAGTAACAAAGCCAAGAAGAATATTCTTAAAATCTAACAACAAAATCAAAAGCAATATAATTTACAACGTCAAAATGCTGAAACAATATTTTTGACGATTTTGCCGCTGTTAATAAAACTTGACTAGGACTAAAGTTGTAATCCAAATTCTTAGATCCTTAAAAAGTGATTATATTCAAGTTCGACATCATTTAAGATGCTGAGAAAATTCCACGTAGCGAAAGACCAAAGAACAAATACCACCACCTGAGCTGAGTATATGAAGATGAACATTACTTTTGTGATTTGTTGGACTTACTTTTTTCGCGCTCTTTTTAGAGGATTGTGACAATTACCAACTCCAGTGACTCTGACAAACAATCCATGTGACTATGTTCTGACTATGACGACAGATCGTGTTTATTAAGGGGGGGGGGGGAGATATGCCTCTAGACAGGGGCGTAGTTACAGATATTTTTTCGAGGGGGGGGGGGAATTAAAAAATTTCCCAACTTATAATTCAAAATTTTCCCAACCTGAAACTAATTGCTCTATTTTCCGACTGAAATGATATGTGCAATGTATGTTTAATGATAACGATATTTATTTGTAAAAAAAGAATTCCTTCCAAGAAAAAATACTGAAACTAAAAACATAAAAATTATAATTATTGGTTCATTTAATGAAAGATTTTGTCTTCTATTGTGTACGAGTCATAATCGTACTTCATATTAAAATAGCCTCATGATATTTTGAGATTTTTGAGAAAGGAACAAAGTTTTAGAGGAAATAGATTAGAGAACTGTTGATGGACAACAGTAGATAAATTCAGGTTTGGTAGATGTGTGATATTTTCGTAGCACGGGGGAACGCAATGACAAATTGAGTCTTTTACAGTACATATACATTTAACGTCTGAATTTAAAAACCATTAAAACACCTTACAAATTTCTTGATGATTTACAGAGTTTTGTATTCCCTATCGGTTACATCATGGCTTCTCTCGATGTTATTTCGCTGTTTACTTCAATCCCTTTTGATCTGGTCTGTAAAATTATTAAAGATATCTGGCCTACTCCTACACACCCTACTGATTTTAATGTCGAAGAGATTGTTGAATTGGTTAAGTTTTGTTTGACCTCAAACTGTTTTGTATTTAATAACTGCTTTTATAGTCAAATTTCTGGTACCGCTATGGGGTCCCCCCCCCCCCCTCTGTTGTAATTCTGAACTTGGTCCACGTATTCTTTTTTGGAGACGTTATGTCGACGATATTTTTTTATAGTGAAAGAAGCAGACTTAAATGATATTCTCACGATTTCTAACTCTATTGGTAACCCTATTAAGTTTACTGTTGAAATTGAAAATAATGCTGAATTACCATTTCTCGACATTCTAATCCGCAGACTCACGACTGATATCTCTCAATCTGTCACCACTACTGTTTACAGAAAACCTACTTTTACTGGTCTGTATACTAATTTCAATTCAATATGACCTTTCAGCCATAAAATAACCGTTATTAAGATTTTAACCTTCAGAGCCATAAAATATTGCAGTTCCAGTAATGATTTTGAAATAGAGAAATGTAAAATTTATCGCGATTTGGTTAATAATAGCTATCCTATTGGTCTTGTTAAAAAAAATCTTTAAAAATACTTTAAATTTTGTAAATTCTACTCCTCCAACCTTTTCATCATAGTAAACCAAGCTCCTTTATCTGTATCCCTTATTATAAGAACACTTCTGAAAAAATTTCTGGCATTCTAAAATCATTCAATATTGGGGTTTCTTTTAAACCTATTAATAAATTGAGTTCCTTTTTCAATAAGCATAAATTTCAATATGATAAGTCTAAATTACCCGGTGTTGTTTATATTATTCCTTGTAAAGATTGCATTAGTGTTTATATTGGTGAAACTGGTAGATCATTGGAAATTCGCCTAAAAGAACATACTGGTGCTTTAAAAAAGGGTAATTTGAATTCAAAAATTGTTCAGCATTCACTTCAAACGAATCACATTCCGGTCATTGCGAACGCCAGTATTTTGAAATCGGGTTGCAACAACTACCATAGTAGATTGCTCCTTGAGGCTTGGTTCACTGAATTGCGGTCTCAGGCTTTGAATGATGCTCGTTCTGTCCCTAGTGAATATTGTTTGTTTTTAAAATAACTAACTGTAACTGTTCTTGATTTGTTCTGTCGTTTGAAATGCGATGGATATTTTTTGTACTGATGATGCCTTGCGGGTCGCTTGGTGAAACGTTTACAGATTGTTTTTAAGTATATTCTTTATAAATTTTATTTTTTTAACTGTGCTCAAGTCTGTCTTAGTTTATTTTATTTTGCGATTTAAATTGAGTCTTGCTGCTTTTTAGCTCACAGGCTATCAAAGCCTGAGAGCTAATGTGCCCGCCGGTTCTGTATGTATGTATGTATGTATGTACGTACCTATGTACGTAACGCGACAACTCTTGATAGAAACATCTGATTTGCTTCAGTTTTTTTTTCTAGGTTCACTCTGATAAGGCGCTTCCCTGATTCGTTTTGGGGGTTCATTGGTTAAGTATAAAGGGGGGAAAGGGGGCTATCCCCCCTTAATTTAGATAAATGGGTTTTTCATGCAGAATTATTCAATTTGCTCCAAATTTGTTATATCGGTTTATTATGTTAAGGGGCTTCCCTGATTAGATTTGGAGGTTCATGAGTTAAGCATAAAGAGGGGAAAGGGGGGCTAGTCCCCCGCCCACTTAATTTAGATAAATGGGTTTTTCATGCAGAATTATTCGATTTGCTCCAAATTTTGTATACAGGTGTATTATATTAAGAAACTGCCTTGATTAGATTTGGAGTTTTATTAGTTAAGTATAAAGGGGGGAAAGGGGGTTAGACCCCCCCCCGTTATTTTAGATAAATATGTTTTTCATGCAGAGTTATTCGATTTCTTCCAAATTTGGTATATCAGTTTATTATGTTAAGGGGCTTCTCTGATTATATTTGAAGGTTCATTATTTAAATATAAAGGGGGAAAGGGGGCTAGCCCCCCCCCCCCACTTAATTTTGATAAATGGGTTTTTCATGAAGAATTATTCGATTTGCTCCAAATTTTGTATACCGGTTTATTATGTTAAGGAGCTGCCTTGATTAATTTTGGATGTTTATTGGTTAAGTTTAAAGGGTGGGGCTGGGGCTAGACCCCACCCCTTAATTTAGATAAATGGGTTTTTCATGCAGAATTAATCGATTTGCTTCAAATTTGATATGCCGATTTATTCCGATATGGTGCTTCCTTTATTAGATTTAGAGGTTCATTGGTTAAGTATAAAAAGGGGAAAGGGGGGCAGTACCCATCCCCTTAATTTAGATATATGGATTTTCATGCAGAATTATCCAATTTGCTTTATTTTTTTTTCTATGTTCATTCTGATAAGGAGCTTTCCTAATTAGATTTGGAGGTTCATTAGTTAAATATAAAGGGGGGTCAGACCCCCCCCCTTAATTTAGCGAAATGGTTAATTCATGCAGGATTATGTGATTTACTGCAAATTTGGTATACCGGTTTATTATGTTAAGGTCTTTCCCTGATTAGATTTGGAGGATCATTGGTTAAGTTTAAAGGGGGGGAACGGGGGCTAATCCCCCTTCATTTAATTTGTGTGGGCATTATTCTTTCAAATAAGAGTATAATATGCAATTTGTGTGAATAGCCTGTGAGCTCAATGCCGCCAGTTTAACTGGACACTTTTCTTTTTATTGTATTTCTTTTGATAATTTAATTAGTTTACTGTTAGACAGTTACAGAACTAAGAAAAGTAGTAAAAAAAAACAATAAAAAGTTCTTTTTTTTTTACTATTATTTAAAAAAAAAAGAAAAAGTGTTTTAAAAATCTGGAATTCCCCCACCCGAAGCTCAAATTTCCCTAGCTCACATATATTTCAGGGGGAGGCTCCCCTCCCCCCCCCCCCCCCCGTCGCGAGGCCTCTGCCTCTAGAAGGCCGAAAAAAGGATGTTTTTAGCATTTTTTTTTCTCGGAAAGGAATAAAGGTGCGGGCGGATTTCTTGGGCGGATGCATTAGCGTGCGCGCCGTGCACTTCCAATCGGGCGGATACGATAGACAGCCAGTCATTTTCCATCAATTTTCTTTAAGGATTATGAAAATAGATTTTAATTGAAAAAACAGAAAGATCGGTTTAATAGTTTTTGTGTTCTGATCCGGCCCAGTTTAAAAAAAGTCATTTTGCGTATAATGCGCTTATAGTGCTTCAATGCAATGTAAGCCTACGGACGCGTTGCGCTAAAGCACTAAATAACTACTCAAGAACTTCGAATTCGGCCAAATGGTTTCAGATGAATAATCTACAGACTATAGGGAATAGCAAAATGTTTTTAAAAAATTCAATTTTTTAAGCCGAAAAAAAGCAAATCCCCTCTTAAGAACAGTGGTTGCTATTTTCTTTTTCAGATTGTTGACTCTCTCCTTTGCTAACATGTTCCTGAGGCCTCCTTGATGTCAGTACAACCGTGTGTTAGTTGTTACGATGCGCTTAAATTCGAACGTGTAACGCGTGAATGTGTCACTTGCATGAAGGGAAACTTCCCATTGAGATTAAGGCCAGAAAGAACTTCAGTAGAGACTTTTCTGCCGATGTGAACGTGATTCTAAATTTTTCAAGTCGCTAAACGACAATTAAATGTGCAATGTACTGTAAAAGTTTAGTTTTACGATGCACAACGAATGTACAGAACTTTATTATTTTGTTGATTGTAATCTCAAAGACATTCAAGATGGTTGAAATTCTCTACAAATATACAACATAAAAATCTTTTCTTGATATAATTAACTTTGGTCAAATAATTCGTTGTCAACGTAAAATAATCTTCTATTCACTCAGTATCTGTAAAAACTAAATTATTATATTTGCTTAAGGATATGCTACGATTATTCAATATTGCATTGATTTACAGATAAGCAAGAAGAATAACTGATTTTTTTCTTTTCTGTCTTGATTCTCGTACTTTTGTTAATAACTTAAATGTATCGTAATATTTACATGACCTATATATTAATTGCATTATGGTATAGCACGTTTAAATAATATTAATTTGCTTGCTAGAATGTCAAATAACTACTTCCTTAACAAACGTTATGTCAATTCAAACTTTTATGTTTTACGAAAAAAATGAAAAAAATTTATTAAAGACCTTTCCTTTGAAAATATATTTCTATGAGATATTATATAAAAAATATATTATATTAGATAACATTCTTTCCCGTTATAATAAAAATCTTCTTATGAATTGGGGTTAATAAAGAATAATCTCCTTAAGCAAGTTAGAAATGTTAAACTTTTTTACACTTCGAAAAAAGAGAAAAATATATGTCTTTTTGATATGGATTGAAATATTTATGGTCAGAGACAGCAAAATGAGCAGAACTAATAATTACTTGAAATATGTAAGGGTCAAAGTTATACTTAAATTTTCTTGGTTTAACTTATATTGCTGAATTTCTTTTTGACGATTAATTATTTATCACGGATATGTTTAACAATGCTAGTATATATAACTCAACTTTTGTGATTTAATCATCCAAGTAACTGTTTTTTCTCTTTATTATAAATGCAGGCAATATAACACAATAAAACAAGTGGGCAATCCATTATTCAAACAAACTTGGTTATCACTATTGCTCAAGCACAAGTCAAGCTGTTTTCAGAAATGAAACAAACTGGCGGAACTCAAGTCAAAATGTTTTTTTTAATCTTTATATGATATATACTATAGGGAATTTTAAAAAATATGTAAGATTTTATTACACAAATATAAATTAATTATAATTTTGTCAGGTTTTCCTTGAAATGTTCACAAAAGTTCAATGTGGCCTCCTTCAGCTGCATAGAATTTACATTACGTTGACAGTCAAATTTTCCACATAACTTACATACGACTTACGTAAGAGTAGATGTTTTTAATGCAACATAGAAGACGGCAGTAACTGATGCAATCTCTTACAAGGGTTTACAAGTTCACCTCTAATACTCTGAAAATTGATATAGAATAAAAAGTGACAAACTGACAGTAATGATAAACTAATAACTCAAATTGTTGTTCATTCTGAACAAACCATGTACACTAAACCTTTGATGGCCTGTGACTGCCCGTTCTAGAAAAAGCACATAAAACGAACGCCTCTGAAAAATTTGTCGTAAACTTGATAATACATAGTGAATTTTGCAGCAAATTTGTAATGTTCACTTTAAGGTCAATAAATCACTTTGAAATTGCACGAAGACTTTAGAAACACCTGGTATTTTATTCACATCAAAAATCACATTCTCCGACGTCCTTTCTAACTCTATTTATTAATTACCAGTATTGATGATTATTGGTGGTCAGATGTTAACCACCTCAAACCACTTCTAATTTTTAACACAAAAGATTAATAAACAAATTCACAATGAAGAGACATTAGCATAGAACATGGGATCAAGAGCTATATGATACTCATTAATTGATGCATTTCTTTCTAAGATTATATACAATTATTCATTATTCTTTCTTATATTTTTCTAATACTGTATGTATTTATTTTATTGTTATTTGCTAATATCAAGCATGGTATAAATATATGGGGTATTTTGCTAGCTGTTTATTCTAACGGATAGGGTACCCACAGCAGCTCATTTATGACCCTCGGAGACACAGATCTGTGCAGGATGAATAAAGGTATTTTAGATAAGAAAGTTTTATAACTTGAAATTTATGGCTCTCCAGTCACTAGGGTCAAGTCGGTAGTCAACAATTTACGATGGGAGTGAGACCGGGGTCTTGGGACGGCAAGGCGGATCCCATAAGCAGAACTGCTTCATCCATCCTGGAGTAAGGCGTGAACTCTGGCTCAAGCAGTCCAATGTAAGTGGTTACTAGGGTGGTCACAAGCAACATGGGGAAAAAGTTTTTAACGTTTTCTTGGGAGGGGGGGGGGCTCCTAAATGTTGCCAATTAGTTAGAAAATGAGATTGGCAAAGTTTCAGCTCAAATGAATAACATTAACCTGTGCCTCATCGAGGTTGAATTCTTGAAAATTTGCAATTTTTGGCAAAAGATTGTCATTTTTCTTTCTTTACTTGAAAACTATTTGGCTTACAAACCTGATTTTTGTTTTATTTCATAGGAACTGTTGTTGCCTTCAACTTTTACTCTCATCAAAACTTATATTTAATGAATATTTAGCATTTTTCAGGTCAGCTCGTGAACTACACCCTCTAACTCTGCATTTTTGAAACATAAGAGAAAAATGACAAATTAATAATTTTATTACTTTTGATAATGTTTTTGTATTATTTTCATTAATAAGCAAAAATAAGTGAACAATTTTTGTAACTTTAAAAATATTTCACGTATTATAATTGATTATTAATTATCTAGTTTTGTGTCTAGTAAGAAAGAGCTTCTCGATTTGTATTGCAGTTCAACCTCTGGATTTCTCTTTTTATTACAAGGCTGTTTTTTTACCTGTTATCGTTATCTATTTTTAGAATTGACGAAATATTCCGTAAAACCCCATCTCCCTTTTGATATGATGGCAGAAATGTAAGATTTTTTTAAATTGGCCACATGTCTCATCAAATCATCGACAGTAAGCTACCAAGTAATTGTCAACTATTATGTAATTTATTTTATAATATTCGCAGATGCAAGATTTAGAGTACATTCACCAGTTAACCACTGACTTTAATTTTAAGTAGAAGTGCAATCGACACCGCAAATAATTATTTCGTAAACAAAGAACTGAACTCATCAAAAACAGATTTAAAAATTCCGGTTTCGAGAGAACTGTTGTTCACTGGGATGGAAAACTGCTTCACCATTTTTGAATAAAAAAAATGTAGAGTGGATAGAAAATTTAATTAGTTGTGGTGATGAAGAACAGTTACTACGTGTTCCACAGCTTGAAAATAGTATCGGAATAATTCAGGCGAAAGCTGTATTTTCAGCAGTTGAAGAGTTGGAGGAAGTTGGTAAAATCCAGGCAATATGTTTTGATACAACTGCAGTAAACACCGGTCACCTCAGAGGAACCTGCATTTTTCTATAGCAATTATTAAAGGAAAAGTCTTCTGTGTTTACCATGTCGCCACCATAATTTAGAAGTTATCCAAAAAGCTGTTTTTGATTGTAAAGTGGGCATAATCACTGCCCCTCAGCCAAATATTTAAAAAAACAATTCTGATTGGGTGGTCTAAATTAAACCAGAGTAAGTATAAAAATGCCGTTGAAGATGAAATACTAGATATAAATAGTTAATTCACAAAAAATTTCAAGTTTTCTTACAGGACCTTTTAAAAATTAACAGCTCAGGGATGATTATAAAGAGTTTATAGAACTTTGTTTAATTTTTATAGGACTCCTTCCTGCAAAAGACTTTTTTTCAGAGCACTTGGTGCTTTCAAGCATGTCAGATGGATGACACAGGCCAGTTATTCTCTCAAAATATATTGTTATAGATAATCTCCCAATAACAAATTTAGAAAAAGTAGGTATTAGAGACCTTTGCTTATTTCTAATCAATATTTATGTAAAGGTATGCTTCAATACACCCACTTTAGACCCCAATCAAAGACCTGCAAATAATAAAATCTCTTGTTCTCTACAGAAAAATTGATAAGTAGGTTGCAGACAAAGCACTCGCTAAAATGATAAACCGCATTTGGTATCTTATCTATGATCAAGTTGCATTTTCCTTTTTAGATGATACCTTGGAAAAAAATTCAGCATAAGCATGGCAGTAAAATTAATGTCATTTGAAGAAGAAATGATGATGATGATAGGAATTTAAGAGCAACAAAAGGTTTCAACGAAGTGGATTATTTATTGAACAAAAAAGTCAATGTTTTTGTTTCATCTCAAACTGTAAAAATTTTTTAAGAGATTTTATATTAATAAGCATTTTTTAAATACTGATCCCAATGTATGGTGTGAAAATAAACTTTATTTGAAAGCAAGAAAACAGTGGATGGTTTTAAAGTTGTCAATGACACAGCTGAAAGGAGAGGAAAATTAACCCGAGATTTCAATTCCTGTTTATGCTTTTCAACAGGCCTATTGAAAAGCAATAGGCCTGTTGAAAAGCATTGAAATTGAAAAGCAAAAGTTTGAAAAACTTTTCAAGATTCTTCAAAAGCCACCTTATCTAAGCCATTTCCACCTTAATCCTTTCAGGCGCAGTGGTTCCATGTCGGGATTACCTAATTTTAATTCCTAACTTACAAGCGGCACCAAGAAATAAAATTTTTATTTTGCAATGAAAGGTTAAAGTAATGTGGTTTTAATTTCTGAAAAGTCGTTTGTAAATTTCGGTGTAGTCAATCATTTCACAATTTTAAGAACAGAATTTTCTGCACTGGAAAGGGTTAACGTGACAATTGTAAGGAATAATAATTTCATTTCTTTATTATGCTTCCTTTCTTGTAACACAATTTTAATAATAAAATGCATTTGAGCATTACTTGTTCTCATTTTTATATTTTCTCCCCCCCCCCTTTTTTTAATTCTTTCTGTTTAAAATACGATTTTTTCATTTTCTTTGGAATTTTTTTTTTCAATTAAACCTTTATTATGTACAAAATGAAAAAAAAAAAGAAAAACAAAAGGTGGGAAGCAGATGAAATAGAATGTTACAATTTTTTTTTCCCATTTTCATAAAAAAGTACATTTTTAGGATTCGGGTGAAGTCTGGTCCTGAAAAATGTGCATATTTTTAAATCTATACATTTTTAGAAAACATGGTGTATGATTCTTCAAAGCAAAACTTTGTTTTATAAAATGAGACCTGAATTATGTTTCTAGGTTCAATTGTATTTATTTCATGAAGGAAAAACAGCATTTTTTTTGCAAAAAATCACATTTTTTTCAAATTTAAACCTTAATGAGGCACGGGTTAATATTATTCAAATGAGCTGAAACTTTGCCAATCTCATTTTCTAGTCTATTGGCAACTTTTGGGGGGTCCCCCAGAAAAAAATCAAAAATTGGTTTCTTGTGACCACCCTAGAGGTTGCGGTTTAAAGGGGGAAAAGCCCCTGCTTTCTGGGAGGTAAAAAAAAATTTCTGTACAGAATCATTCGGATTTCTGAAGTTCTGAAGAGACGTGTTCTTGAGATGACTCGGAACAGATGTTCACCTACCAGAAAGAGCAGTTATTTCCCCGGAATGATAAATGATGAATGACCCCTGAGGTATTTGGAAGGAGGAGAAAATCATGCCATTAAAATAAGATCATCCCAGGAAGAAGTCTCTGAGTTCAGCATAGATGTAAGGCCTTCTTGAGAAACAGGTTGCCCTTTCCACGCCTGAGAATTTACTACCGGACTGTAGTGATCATCTGCCGATGCCTAAGTCTCCGAGGGCAGCCAATACGATTTTGATAACTCCCTATGTATTTGATTTTTAGATTTAAAATATTAGGGCGTCAGTTATCGAAAAATAGAGAAGGCGACTTGAAACTTATTTAACTTTTATAATTTTAATAGCGCTCAGGGTCAAATGTTTAATTCTAATAAACGCTCGCTAGTTCTAATAAACGCTCAGGGTCAAATGTTTAATTATGCACCTATGTAGGTGTGCTTATGTCAACCCATCCATTGATTTTTATGGGATTAGTAAAGATCCGAACATCCTTAAGGATGAATTTCAGTATAATATTCACGTTCTTACTCAACTCTGAATTCTTTTATGTATATAAATAACATGTAAATAAATGTTTTTGTGATGTTAATTTTATTCTCTATTATAATTTGCATAGGATAACTCCCATATGATATCGAGTAGTCCTTTCTTTCCTTTTAGTTAGTTTATATTTTTATATAGTTGGTTTAACAAAAACGGTCTAGTGTTTGTTTCTAGGTGTACTAAATGAATTTAATGTTTAGTCTCCATGCTTCATATGAAAAAGGGGGCGGCTAAAAATTCACAGCACATTGATTTCTTTTAATTTAGGAGAGTAATTAAATGTTACATCTAATTAGCGAGTTAGGTAAGTACCTATTTACTACTCATCTCACCCCATCTAGAAGCAGCGATCACGATTTTTATGCACCTGTTAAATTAACACTCAGGAGCCCCGGTCCAAGGTATTAACCCTTACCTCTCTTACCTTAATGTGGGTAGTG
The DNA here is from genome assembly GCA_963932465.1 of Maratus speciosus. Lineage (NCBI taxonomy): Eukaryota > Metazoa > Arthropoda > Arachnida > Araneae > Salticidae > Maratus > Maratus speciosus. The sequence continues at coordinate 281,915,032 of OZ010788.1, read as the reverse complement.
TTTTTTTTTTTCATGGGGCATAGTAACCACTCTTGTTAGAAGGCCTATAACTTACCAGCAATTATACAATGTTATTTTTTTTAATTTGCCATAAAGAAAATCGCATGGAAATCAATAAAATTTATTAAGAACTGCATAAGTTTTTAAAAAACTGAACAAAAATACATCGAAAATCATGATTAAAAACCTTATTTTGCCGCCTAAAAAATGATTATGCATCAGTGACGTCGCATTAGGGGAAGTGTGGATCATTTTACTACCACTGCAATTATATAGAAAATTTATTTAATCATTGAGTGTTATACAATTAAAGAAAGTAAAATTTAGCAAACAATAATTCTGGTAATGAAATGATCCACCCACTCACTCTAACTCTACGCCACTGTTATGAGTTACTGCAATTTAAGATATTATTGCAAAAAAATCTCGCTGAAATTGGGTAACATTATTTCTAGTTATAAAAGAAATCTTTTTGTGGATTAAAGTTCATAAAGAATCTCTTTGATTCAAGTTAGAAATAGTTTCTTAGACATCCAGAAAACAAAATTGCATTCTCAAATAGAATTGAAATATTTATGGTTAGAGACACTTAGGTAATAAGAAGTAGTAATCCCTAGAATTATGAAAACGTCTAAGAAATTTTCTTCATATTTTCTTGTCTTTACTTATACTCATATATTTTATTATGGCTAATAACAATTTATAACGATATTTAATTAATAGTTTTGAAATTGGTAATAAGTTTAATCATGCAACCGATAAAGTTTTATATAATAAAATAATACTGTTATAAAATAATACTATAAAATACCTCGCAATAAATTATTAAAACTATCTTGATCATCACGATTGCATAAACTATTATCAAAGTATTTTGTTCACATAATAAAGTGGAGCCTCTTTGTTTTGATTACTGCACGACGAGTTAGTAAGTTATTGCCACTTTAGTGATTCATAAAACTTGTGTAATAAATTTATAGATGTTATTTGAATTTTACATAAAATTTTATGAATTTTAATTTACTTTTATGTTACACAAAGGACATCTCAAGTTCAATCTAATTCTTTCTTCTTCATCTCTTTTAAAAATTATTAAGGTCCTACGATTATAGATCAGGAGTTATGGCCAATTTAATAAACAGGAAGTAATGAGTCAACTACAGGAACTACAGCCCTTAGGAAGGCCAGGAGAAATGTAAACAATGTTTCTAATCATGATTTTCTTACTTTTTACATAAAAACACTCATAATTCTTAATTGACATTTCTATTCACGCCTACGTTGGAAGCACTTATTTTTTAAATGCACAATATTGAATTTAAAAAAACATATTTTAAGTTCAGTTGTAATACAGATTGATGAAAAAACATAAAATCCTAACAATATTTTCCTAAAATTTTATAAAATTACGGTTTTTTGTCAAAATTTCATGCTTACGCCAGACAGTTTTCAGTCAATTAAACTAAATATATGAGGGTAGGCTGATAAGTAATGCACACATACGTGTCGAGAGCCAACGAAACGATCTTTAGAAGCGCACCCGTTGGCATGTGGAAGTAACATTCCTCCTCTATATGCATGTGCTGAATTGAAGTCGCTGAATTCATCCAGTGCGTTTTGAGAAGCGGAAGTATGGGGCGTGTTCTAGTGCTATGTCAACGCGAGTTAAACAGCGTGCTGTTATCGTATTTTTAATTGCTGAAAAAGTGACTCATGGTGAGAGTCATTGTCGTTTAAAGATAACGATGATAAGTCTACTGTAAATGGATAGGCAGTAAAATTTTGTGATTGCGAGCCTAGAAAAGCCGTAATTGTTGATGAAAAACGCACTGACCGGCCGGCCGGCCGATCACTGACCAAACGATAAACATCGCAAACTCGTCGACGATTTGACTCAAAAGGATTGGCGAATCACTCAAAAGTGTATCTCAAACCATATTGGAATATCCAAGAAACGTGTCGTCTTCATTATGGAACAATTGGAATACCGTAAAATCCGCAACTGCAGAGGCTCTGCGAAACCTGAAGTTTGAACCGATTCCATATCCTCTTTACTTCTCCGATCTTGCTCCAATTTTTATTTTTTTGTGTACTCAAAAGAGACCTCGGGGGTAATCATTACACCTCGGACGATGAAGTGAAGGTAGCTGTAAAGTCCTGGATTCGAGAAAAGCCGGAAGAAATTTTCAGTGACGGAATACAAAAACATGTTACACGTTGGGAGAAATTTGTTAGCCTTAACGGTGACTATGTTGAAAAATAAATATAGGATTTTGAAGCTTAAGAATTGTACTTTAATGTACTTTTTGTCCGATTTTGCTTTTTTTTTTTATTCGTGTTCAACAAGCATGTGTGCATTTCTTGTCAGCCTACCCTCGTATTTGAATTTCCTTTGCACTATGTGTGTGCCCCTCCGGGTTGTCCGGAATAGACCCCTTGAGTAGGGGGAGAAGATCTGGAGCCCGGCAGAGTTCGTTATGTACGATTGCGAGGGAGACTGGATAGAGACGAATCACAGCCTCCACGAGAGACTCAAAGCCGAGAGGTAGTGAGTTCGGCGGCCACGGGTAATGGGCGTCGTGCATGGAGTTGGAGATTCGCTATGAGGCGCTTCGTTATGAGGTCCACCCCCCGGGCCTCCGTTTTCGAGGTAAGCCGGATAGTGACGACCCAAGTTCGATCTCAGTGCCGGTCTTCGAACCAGACGGTGTCTCTGAGCAAAGACTAGCTAATGTAGCAGGACCCTATCTACCAATAGACTGAGAGGAAGCCTGAGAAGAGAGAGCGGGTCTTGTAGAACTGGTTCTTGGTGCTCTCTAATGTCGACAGGGATCACGGGAACGCCATGCAAGGGCTCCCAGAGTTACTGTCGGGAGAGATTCGGACAGCGCCTGGTGTACTTTTTGCGTCAGTTGGCTCATCCCGCCAAAACTCCAGTAGCTGGGGCAATTGTTAGCCGACCTCAAGGTGGATGAGGTTTGGTGGTGCCCTCGTCGACCAGGGAGCGGTCGCGGAGGGAGGTCAGTATGGCTCTGCTTACTCGACGTTGTGAAGTATCCTCTAGGAGAGGGTCGGCGTGCAGGTCCGTCACTGGGTTCTGCCTCCGCAGTGAATCAGACCTGACGCTTACCGACTAATGCGTTACCGCTTCGAATCTCGGACGAACTCTCGGTCCAACTCAGATCCTGCGTGTCTGTGCGCTACTGGAGCTTTCCGCGCCCAGTGGTGAGGATCTAGCGGTATCTCAAACTAACTTTTGAACACTTACAGTAGCGGTCGTCACTGCACGGGGTCGGGGGCATTCGTGCTCAGGTACCCGAGGCAACCGTTAGGTAAGGTAGCGAAGGCCGGTCTCGCGCGGCTTCTCTATCTTCGGGTGCGGTCGAGTTGTGGGGGATCAGCCGGACTCCGGACCTTCCAACCCCTCAGCGAGGCGAGGTCTATCCCGTCTAAGAGGAACTTTACGTGACGTCTTGGTGTCGCTAACGGCGCCTAAGTCTGGTCTCTCATGCATCCTTGCGTCGAGCCGCAAGGGGATTCCTTGTTACTCCGGACTCCGAAAGGGGCACCTTCATGGTCCCCTGAGCGAGGCGTTGTTTGTGGCACCAGGAGGGGTTTTCGCTGTCTCTCCATGGCTTCCGGCTAGGGGCATCTTCCCTTCCTATCGGTTGTCTTTCAAAAATGTCTCTGCCGGAAAATGGTATCTGATCTTGAGAGACCTCCGTAAAGCAACTCCTGCTCGGGAATCCTCGGTCTCGGCTCGTGGACTCGGCTCCTATAGGTGTTCGATTCCTGCGGGACGTACAGATGAACCAGGTAGGGTACTATACGGAGGGACCGCTTGGCTCTGATCGTGCTGGGTGACCAGCTCGTCTCTTTGTTTGGGTGATAAGCCGTGTGACGTGCTCTGGGCAGGGCGCGATCTTTGACTGGAGTCTTCGTGAGGGGTGGACTCGGCAGATCGCTGCTGGTGACAGCTTTGCCAAAAATGGCACTTGACACGTGTCTGGCACAGTTTTTGTGCCGACTAAAGTCTGTCATTTTCAAAATATTTTTTTCTAAGCATAAATATTATTCTGCCTCAATCTCAGCGTGCCTCAAATACCTTTTTTGGGTAGTCAAAAAATGGCACTTGACACGTGTCTGGCACAGTTTTTGGGCCACGATCCTTCAGCCAGACATTCAATTTTGTATTCAGGCATTACAAAAGAACTGTTGCACAAATTTTCAGGGTGCCTCAAATACCTACTCAAAAATGTTCAACAGCTCTTCTACTAATACTGTAGATATGTGAGTCTTGTGAAGCGGGTTCTTTTATCACCTCGTAAATACAGGGTCTGTCCAGGAAGTAATGAGACTTAATTTTCGCTCCAAGCAGAAGGCCAAAGTGACGGAGTTTCCGAGTGGTACGTGCGGTGGGGGCTATAAGCTAAAGAGTCTGGCGAAAGTCAGTTCGCCGTGAGCCTTTGCTGCGCACTGATCGCTCATGAAGCAGACACGTGTTTGAAAGTGGCTTTATGTTTTCAGAATGCAGTGGAGTGTCGAGCAGCAATACGTCATATACTTTTGTGTAAAACTAAACAAATCGGCTTCTGGGACGCTTGCTATGTTACAAGAAGGAGGATTCGTTGTACAAGTCTCAAGTGCTTAAGTTGCAGAAAGCCCTCAAAATCGGAAGAGAGTACTTCGGTAACGAACAATTTGCTAGGAATCCATCAAGGTCTCGATCGTCAGACGTGGTTAAAATTTAAGTGCTTTTTGGCTCTGATCGTCAGATGAGTGTCCGAATGATTGTGGAGACGTTGGGACTTGCAAAATCAATTGTGCATCAAATCGTCACGGGAGAACTTCAAACGCAAAATAAATTGTGCCAGGTGGTTCCAGCACATTCTTTAATGTGACTCAGTTTCTGGCAAAACATAGAGTCGCAACGCTACCTTAAACCACCGTACAGCCCGATCTGTCCCCGCTGGACTTTTTTCTATTCCCTCGGTTAAAATCCAGCTTAAACGGTCATTGTTTTGACAATCTGGAGAATTTGAGGAAAACGTAACGTGCGTTCTGAACAATATTCCACTTGAAGACTTCCAGGCAGGCACAAATGGATGGCAAAGTCGTTGGCAACGGTGTATTAATGCAGAAGGGGGCTATTTTGAAGAATTTTAAGTGTCTGTAATATTATCTTCAAATAAACAAATTTTATGAAATCAGTCTCATTACTTTCTGGACAGATAATATATATGTAAAACTATTTGTATAATTAAATATAGATATGAGTTCTTGCTATGACATTAATAATTAAGCTAAAATAGTGTTGTAGAAACATTGTGTTATAAAGTTCTGCTGGGACTTCGACATTTGCAGTTTGAGATATATAATTATTCCAAATACATTAAAGGAAATCAGTTACGAGGGACTTTTAAATAATGCTAAAGAATATTCTCATCTCGCCCAAGTGAAATAGTGAAATTATTCAAGTTTCAAAAGAGATTACCAAAGGAAAGAAAACTTATAGCTGATTTTGTAAGAATTTTGCGTCGTTTATCCGAACTTTGCAATTTCGGTAATGCTTTAAATGACCGTCTACGTGATCAACTTGCGCTTGAGATTCAAAAAGGAAAAATACAACAAGAATTATTAGATAGTGAAAATCTAACATTTCAAACAGCGGTGGAAATAGCCTATCTTTCGAATCAGCGGAAGCCGGAGTAAAATCATTGCATATCAGGGGAGGAACAACTGTGAACGAAGTTTGCGCTGTGAGAATGGATAAAAAAATAAGAAAATGAGAAGTACGCACCAAAATCGAAAGAATAGAAGTAAGCATTTTGGTAAATAGAGTGGTTTTAAAGAGAAACTTTGTTACCGATTTTGTAAAAATCATCTCCCCAAAAGACTTCCATTTAAGTCTTGTAACAAAGTAAAACACTTAAGGGGTCAGGTAACCATTAAAGCGTCCGAAAATCGAATTTTTATTAAATAGCATATAATTAAATATGATTCTTTGGGAACATTTAAAAGCAAACCCCATACAAAAATTCGCATCAGAAGAGAAGTTATGTCTAAAACACTTTGAGCTTTTGCTATATGATCAACGGTTTTTTCAATCTTTAAAGCCAATTTTCTCAAAACAGCGATTTTGATCATTGCGCGCACAATTTCTGAAAAACGGTTGCCTAGAATTTCACGAAATTTTTGGTGGATGTATTAAACGTACAGAAGCAAAAAATGACCTATTATTATTTCTCTCAAGTAAGAAGTTTAGAATTCAGGGCTACTTTTGTATAAAAAAAATCTCGATATTTCGAATTATTCTAATTTTTTTTTCTCGGGATCTACAAGTTTTATTTTTTTTCATTGTAGGTCATTTTGAAAACACTTTATATCTGTACTTATTAAAGAAATCTTGGCTTGTTTCAGCCATTCAAATGGTAAAAATCATGCGCGCAATGCATGCAAGAATAATACTTTTGTAAAAATTGTATTATCTTTAAAAATAAATTTAAAAAAACTATGTATGTGTATACCTTTTCTAACAAATTTGATTGACAAAATTGACAAAATAAATTGTTCCTTACATGTGTTTTCAATTTTATAATTAAAAGTTAATTAATTAAAGAATGACTGCAATTCTTACAGAGGTCACTTTTCCATGTACTTTATTGGTTCAAAGGTTACCTGGCCCCTTAAGGGGGCTGGTCACTCAGCTTCGGATTTCTCCCCCGTAATGTTAAGTCTATGGACTTTTGACGCATTCGTATATTTAAAATATCTTCTCGGGAAATTCACATTTTTAATATCTTTTTTCTGTGTACTCTTCTTAAAGGATGTCTCTTTTTTCTTAGTTTTCAAAATATTTTAAAAATCTATGCTGAAATGTATTAAAAGCGGGCGAACTATGAGTAAGATTTTGACACTTCATATAAAATTAAGTCTATACTTTAGAAATATTTTGAGAACTAAGAAAACAAGAGACATCTTTTAGAAAGAGTACACAAAAAATAGAAGTTAAAAATATTAATGTCCCGAGGAGATATTTTAAATATACGAATGCATCAAATGCCCATAGACTTTACATTAGCGAGGAGAAATCGGAAGCTAAGTCACCAACCCCCTTAAAAGTTTTTTGTCGTAATCGGAAGTTCTCTACAATTAATGAGAAGCAGAAAAAATACAATAAAACTCTTCAAGAATATTCATCAGTTTTCATGCATGAGGAATTTAATTACGGGATTTGAGGGGAAATCTGTTAAGATTAATAGAGTCAATATTAAATCTGAAATAGGTAACACCGTTGCTGCTAAAACAACTGTACAGCCGTGGAAAACAAATGAGTAAACACTCCTATTAATTCTGTAACTAATTATAATAGAAGTAAGTTACTGGTACCAAACGACTGGCAATAAAGTCTGCATTTAAATGAAGTACATAAAACTTTCTTACGGGACGATCTACAAATCAAAACCTGACGAAAACTTTATTTTTTAAATGCCAACACCCAATTTTGACAATATATTTTAAATCTTCGGTTCAAACAATGTCCAGAAACGTCATTAGGATGATAAGTTTTTGAATTATAAACGTTCAAAATTTAGAGCTTCTAATGTTAAATTACATTTCCATATTTTTATTAATAATTCCTGAAATTATAATCCTAATGTGATGATTTTTTGTGTGGTTATAATACTAAAAAAGCCTAACATAAATACTATGAATTCGCAATTAAAAAACTTTTATAATATGAATTATGAAATTAAAACTCGAAAAAAATATGTATTTCAACATACAATTTGTTTGATAGCTTTATATTTATTATGCCCTGCTTTATGCGAATTCTCAATTTCAAATTTTTCTTCCAGGTAGTTTTCGAATTATGATTTAAAAACATCAAAATGATGGTTTAAGGGGTCGTCTATGATATGCAGAAAAGTATAATTTGAAAGATGTATATATTAGTCATTTTCTTGAAATATTTCAGCTGGCAATAGTTGAAACATACTACGCGAGTGAAATAATCATATTGACAAGAAACAATGCATTAATAGAAGTGACATAGTCATTCTGTAGCATTTCAACAATAGTGTACCGAAGTCCAATTTGGATACAGCCCCTAAAATAGGCTTATTTTAAAATAATTAATTTCTCTGAAATTAATCGCACATATTTCATGAAAAATTGTTTTTAGGCTAATTGAAGGATGCAGAATTTATTTATGGTGTCAAACTTGGGTATTGCCTTGATAAAAACGAATATTGGGTTTGTTTTGATATGTGGATAGGCCCTAAGCAAATTTTATATACATCATTTAAAAATGGATTTTATTTCCGATCGTTTGGTACCAGTGACTTTCTTCTACAATAGTTTGTTGCAGAGTTAGTAGGGGTATTTACTCTTTTTATTCCACGTCTGTACATGTTGCCGATAAATTGTTCTCAGATATGTTTCCTTTGGTTAAATCTTTTACAAGATGACAGACCTATACAATGGAATGTTTAACTGTACTAGGTGTATTGAACGCAAATGTTTTATTAGTTATAATTATTTGCTAATTTTTAAAATGTTATTTATTAAAGAGGAAGGCCCTAGCCTAATTGGTAAAACTTGATTAAATGCATCAAAATTATTTTGGCCTAATCTAAAATGATAAATAGTATTTCGAACGTTGACTTAATTAGAATTTTTTCTAATGTTTTTGTTGAAGGGATAGGTACAATCAAAGGTCCACCCGTAATTAATTTGAAAATTATTGCAAAAGTAGTTTTTTTAATCTATAAATGTTTCTTTTAATTTGAAAAAAGCAACTGATTTAGAACTGGAACGATTAACTAAAGAAGATATTTTAAAATCAGTTGATTATTCTGAATAAGCAATCCTGTAGTAATTGCTCTAAAACCAAATGGTACTTGTTCGTATTTATGCTATTTATCTGTTATACAGAAACAAAATCTCTATATTTCTTCAAACAAAATTTCAGTATTAAACAAGAACGAAAAATCATGCGTATAGTATAGATTATGAAACACTTTCCAACGCATTTTCAAAACTATAACAAAACTTCACAGTTTGTTATAGTTGTAGCAGTTATTTTTTAGCGAAAACTTTGTCTGATTTAATTAGGACATTTTCCCCGATTACGATAGTCAAAAATTTCTGTTATAAAGAACCAATGATAAACGATTAAAAATTCTGTAAAAGACGCTCATCTCGAAGAATTACTTACGCAGCGAGAGGGTTAAAGTGGAAGATTATGTCTAAATGGACAATTTGGAAAACGCATAACAACGTATTTGGAAACCAAATAGCCCATGAATAGTCGACAAAATATGCGATTTTTAAGCAGCCCTGTATATGATCCATGGATATGTATGTATACTATGTAGTGCACTATAAGTTAGTTCAATAAAACGCATAGCACAGTTGAAAATTTACCTTCAGGAATTTTCGCCAATAAACGGATCATGTTGAGATATTTTGTGCGGCCCTGTATATGATCCATAGAATTCGTAAACAGCAAGTAATATTGAAGTAATAGTTAAATTTAAAAACGCATACCAGAACTGAAAACGTACTTCTAACAATTATTGTTTGTAGGTTTCAAAAGTTCAATTATTGTTTGTAAGTTTCAATAGTTCAATTATTTTCTTCTGTTGCCAAATTCTTTTGTGCGTCCCTGTATAACGATAACTGTGTAAAGATAAATTCTATGCGCACCATATTCTATAATAAGAAGTCTTGTAGTACACCTTGTTGTACACCTTATATCTTGTAGTACATCTCAGTGATATACACTGCTCAAAACAATTAAAGGATATTTGAAGTTTTATATAAAATAAAGATATAAACGAATTTTTTTTTGCCGAAAATAGAAGAAGAGAATCACAAATGCAAATTTTTCTGGTTTTCAAACTGTGGAGTATGCAAATTTTGAGTTCGACGTCAAAAACGTCGCTTCAGCGGCAGCGAATGAAATTTGACTTTCAACTGGATAAAAGAGAATGAAGACAAGGATGATCGGCATTCAGTGATTGCTTTGTTTCGATGAGTACGATGTCTCAGCGAAGTCATTTGACAGATTCAGAAGCTTTGAGAATTGTTGGTAGGTTAGAAGGGGGCCAAACTCAAGCCGAAGTAGCGCAAGCCATTGGAGTGTCACAAAGTGTCATTTCCAGGATCTGGAACCGTTTTTTGGAGAGTGGGTGTGCAGGCCGAAGACCAGGGCAAGGTCGTAGACGGGCAACAACGCCCAATGAAGATCGGTATTTAGCGTTAACAGCTCGGAGACACCGAACCATGAACGCTACTTTTCTCCAACAACACCTTCGCTCGGCTACAGGCACCACGATTTCAACTCAGACTGTCCGAAACCGGCTCCATGCTGTAGGTCTGTATGCTCGCCGAACGATGGTATGTGTTAGATTAACATCAAGGCATCGTCGCGACCGCAGGGAGTGGGCAACCGAGCATGTCAACTGGAGGAGAAATGAATGGAGCAATATTCTGTTTTCTGACGAGTCTCGTTTTCCTGTGCATCCGGATAATAGGCGTATTTTCATCTGGAGGGACCGTGGCAGTAGGAATAATCCTGCGTTCGTGCACGAAAGTGTCAGATTTGGCGGTGGAGGAGTGTTGGTGTATGGTGGCATCTCCATTGACGGGCGCACTGACCTCTACATCATTCGAGATGGAGCTCTGACTGGTCGCCGATATAGGGATGAGATCCTCAGACCTATTGTAGTCCCTTACGCTGCAGCAATCGGAGATAATTTCATTTTAATGGACGATAACTGCAGGTCACATCGTGCAAACCTGGTGGAGGATTTCCTTTTTGAGGAAGGAATCGTTCGAATGGAATGGCCAGCGTGTTCTCCAGACATGAATCCAATCAAGCACGTTTGGGACGCTCTAGGAAGACGAGTTTCTGGCCGCCAACAACCCCCACAAACTCTCCAAGAACTGGAAAGAGCTCTTCTGGAAGAGTGGGGCAGAATACCCCAACTCGTCATTAATAGCCTCATTGAGTCCATGCCTCAAAGGTGTTCAACGTTGCTGGCCGCCCGTGGAAACCATACCCCCTACTGAAAATGATTTTCTTTGAAGAAAACACCTTTTCTTATTCTTTTTTTCTCATATGCACAAATTGTGTTTTTTTCCTTTAGTACACAAATGCGCAATAAAATGCATTTTTTTCTGCCAAACATGTGTAATTTATTCTCATATAACCTACTATGTCTGTCGACCATGTATCAATCAGCTAAACAGTTTACCAGATACAAAATCCACCTAAAACTGCGATATCCTTTAATTGTTTTGAGCAGTGTATAATACATCAATTTCAATATGTTTAAAACAGTGTCATATCATTAAAATACACCGTAAGCGATTTCCCCCCATAGACCGCAATGTAACGGAATTCTTTTGAGTGTCCCTATAAATGAACCATAAATGCTACACACTTTAACTTGAATACCGAACATGTCTTAGTACACCCTAATAACATACATCCATTTCATGGCAATCGGACTATATTTACACTCGTTAGAGCACGGACAGACGGTGAAACAGACAAAGAGACGGACTGACAAACCGAATTCATAAACACTTTTGAACTAGTGTTGAAAAGTACACAAATGTAAGCAAGTTTCAGCTCAAAAGATCTTCCATCAAGAATAACTCCCGTGGTCACCGTTTTACTATAATTTAGATGCTAAATATCACATAATAGAAGTGGCAAATACTATACCTTGTAGTATTTTTTTAATGTGGTTTTTTGCTCACAATTAGAATCCCCATTGCCTAAAAAATTTTTATTCACTTTCAATCATTAGTTGTGAAATAATGAGGAAATATGTAAAATCGGCAACATAAAAATGAGTAAAGTATTCATGAATAACTTAATTCTTATTATTATTATTATTATTTTTATACTTATTCTTCTTCATGAAAAACTAAAATACAATTAAATGTTGAAGCAACATTTTTTTATTACTTTCTCTGCATTGGTGCTAATAATATTTCCTTAATGATCTCTGTAAAAGTGTATTTACGAAGTTTTGATGCAAACAAAAGTTAAATTAGAAATTGATAATCTCGCTATTAATTAATAGAAATGATTAATTCGTTCCGGCCCTGATTCATTTAATGAGATACGATAGATTTAATGAGCAAAAGCACGAAATCTTTCGTTTTGAATTGATAACTACAAAACAAAGTTCTGAAATTACTTATTTCTTTTGTTCAGACTTTTCGTGTAAACGGGAATGCCACAAGCGAACATTTTTTATTTATTTCTATTTAAAAGAAATCGTACCACTATTTCCAAACTATATTTTTTTCATGTGCTTTGATAACCACTGAAAGAGAAGAGATTTCTAAAAAATCCGGATTAAAAATTACTTTTAAAACAATAAAAATTGAGTAAAATGCGATGCACTTTTCAAATAAATTGCGATATAGTTTTGAAAATAATTGCATTTGAAAGTACATTTTGTTCCCCAGTCGACGGTGTAAAAATTGAAAATGTGCGGTATTTAGAAGGTTATAATATTGCAATAAAAGTTAATGAAAATTAATTTTAATCATCTGGTGTTGTCGCCGTCAAAATGACGTCTTGCTTTACGCACAGACACGTTTGTTCTTTATAATATAGATTGTACGACTAGAATGCACAAATAGTCGCCTAGCAACTTGTATGCGTAACTTCCCCAACCTTCTTTTTTTTTTTTTTTTTTTTTTTTTTTTCTTACTTAAATAAACATACCTTAGACGAGATTTTCAATTTTTACTCTCTTCTATCTTTACAAGAAGAAGTATTGAATTCGTGAAAAATTTCGACTTCCGGCTTTCGATGGATTTATACCTTTTAGAAGATCCTAAACACGAGTTAATGGTTTTTAGAAAATGTCTATCTGTTACTCTGTCACTCTGTGAGTCCGTATGTGTTAAAAATTTTGTGGGCGCTCTATCTCAAGACCTAATGCACGTAATTTCGCAAAACTTTAGATTCTGTTAGACCTTGATATAAACTGTTGCCGATTACTTTTTGGTGTAAATCGCCTAACAGGTGACGCTGCTATGCTGAATTTTTCACGATTTCTGCTCAACTATGTCTCAAGAACACGCTGAATTTTGCACGATTTCTGCATCACTTATGTCTCAAGAACTACAACACGGATATTCATAAAACTTCAGATTCAGTTAGTACTTGGTATAGTTTGGTGCTGATTAATTTTTGGTGAAAATCGCCACACAGGTGGTGCTGCTATACTGCATTATCATGATTATCGCAATATTTATTTCTCAAGAACTAATGCACGAATTTTCGTAACTTCAGATTCAGTTAGTCTCTGATATAAATTAGTGCTGTTTAGTTTTTGGTGTAAAACACCCAACAGGTGGAGCTGCTATGAGGCATTTTTCACGATTTCTGCAATAGCTATATCTCAAGAAATAATGCATGAATTTCCCTCAAGCTTCAGATTCAGTTAGTTCCTAGTATAAGTTGGTCTTAATTAGTTTTTGGTGTAAATCTTCCAACAGGTGGCGCTGCTATGCAGATTTTTTTACGATTTCCGCAATAGCTGTATCTCAAAAACTAATGCACGGATTTTCATCAAACTTCAGATTCAGTTAGAATTCACATAACTTGTTGATGATTAGATTTTGGTGTAAATCACCTGACCGGTGGCTCTGATATGCTGCATTTTTCAGGAAGTATTAACATATATGAGATAGAAGAAAGTTTTGGGATTGCCTCATCCGACTAGTTTTAAGAAAGGAAATCAAGTACTAGAGATGGGTTCGGGCACTGCTTTCGGAGAAAGAGCTCGCCATAGCCTAAATGTATTTGTAATCTGCGCCCGCCCGATCACGAAATATTTTGTGTTATCAAAGCCCTATACAGAAAGCATGCAATAGGAAATTGTTAATAACATTTTTAAATGCTCTCAAGATAAATTATCTTATTTAATATTCTCGCCTTACATATAAATTAATACTCATCCTACATACTCCCTCATGATGACGTTTCGTGATATTCATGTCCCCGAAAATCTGTTTAAATTAGGAAATTTATTATTCATACCCAACCATTGACAGAAATCTGCAAAAGTCACAATTTGTTTTCTTTTAAAATATCCTTTTACAACTATGGAAGAAAGACGTGAGCTATGTCTTTTCGGTAATTCTGATGAAGGAATTCAAACAGAAAGAGAGAATAGTGAATACCCAAGGAAGATCCCGCGTCTTCTCTATGTTACTGCCCGTATCAAGGGTTCGGTATCAGATAGAATATTTCTCTTTATATCCAATCAATAAGAATTCAGTTCCCTTTCAAACTGTGTTTCCGAGAACTGTAAAGCACTTTGACTACATTCTTGTTTCTAATATAGCATCTGACATTTTTACCTTCTTTTACCTTTATTCTATCTTAACAAGAAGAAAGTATTGGGTTCGTGAAAACTTTCCGTTTCTGGTCATCGACGGAGGTTCTAGATGTTTTTTTTTATTATCCTGAATACGATTTGACTGTTTTTAAAAAAGTCTGTATGTGAGTCTGTCTGTATGTGACAAAAATTTTCTGGGCGCTCTGTCTCAAGAACAAATGCACGAAAATTAATAAAACTTTAGATTCAATTAGACCTTGATATAACTTGGTGCTGATTAACTTTTAATGTAAATAGCCCAACAGGTGGCGCTGCTATGCTCATTTTTCGCGATTTTCGCAATAGCTGTATCTCAAGTACTTATGCACGGATTTTCATTGAACTTGAGATTCATATAAACATTGACGTAATTTGTTTTTTATTAGGTTTTCATGCAAATCGCCTAAAAGTGTCGCTACTATGCTTTATTTTTCAAAATTTCTGCGATAAATCTGAGAAATACTGCATGGATTTTCATGAAACTTCAGATTCAGTTAGTCGTTGATACACTATGACGCAAAAGTTTAGACAATGACGTCATTCAGCTTTAAAATGTAGAATTATGACGTCAGAATTACAAAAACCTGTAAATATATTCAGAAACTGATTTAAAATGCTATGTACAAAAGACAGTCGTTTTATTTGCTATAATACTAGTTTTTTTCATAAAAATTCAAATGTGCTTGTCGCAAAAGTTTAGACACTATTCTAAATTTCTTTGAATATTCGCTGGCATATGCAAATTTAGAATCGATGATGTCACAAATTTGGAGTACTTAAGTTCTGCAAACGATTGCGCTTCATAGTCGACATGCCGAGAGCTAAAGAAATTCAAGTGAATGAGGTTTCAAGGATTTGGCAGTTGAAAGGTGAAGGGAAGAGCGTTTCTGAAATTTCTGCTATTATTAATAGGTCAAAAAAATCTATTTATCGAGTTTTATCGAGTGGTTCCGAATATAAAGCAAAATGTCGGTCTGGGAGGCCACGTGTGACAAATGTACGAGAGGATCGCCTGATACAAAGACTAGCGAGTACTCAACAAATGAGCGTACGTGGAGTTCAAAGCTCATCGGGGCTCTCTGTATCAAAGGATACGATTCGTAGACGAATTTTGGAAAAAGGAACAATCGTTTATAGCAAAATGCAGAAGAAACCAGCTCTGAAACCACATCATAAGTTACAAAGACTTATGTGGGCTCGAAAGCATATGTCATATGGAGAGAAATGGCAGTCAGTCATACTTAGCGATGAAAAAAAGTGGAATCTGGATGGTCCAGATGGTTGTTTATCGTATTGGCATGACTTGCGGAAGGAACCTCGACGTTTTTTTAGTCGCAGACAAGGAGGGGGCTCGGTGATGGTTTGGACAGCCTTTTGCTATAATGGACAAGTATCTCTGACCTTCACCAGTGGTCGTCAAACTTCACAGCATTATACACAGACATTAGAAGAAAACCTACTGCCATTTGCTGAGCTTCTAGGGGGTCCTCAGTGGGAATTTCAGCAAGACAATGCTTCAATTCACACGGCAAAACATTCAAAATCTTGGTTTAATTCCCATAATATAAGAGTTCTCGACTGGCCAGCATGTAGCCCAGATCTTAACCCTATAGAAAACCTTTGGAGCATCATGTGTCGCAAAGTTTATAGCAACACTAGACAATACTCTTCTGAAAAGGAACTTAAGACATCTATTGAGAATGCATGGTACGATATCGATCCACAAACTATGCAAGATTTAGTTTCTTCCATGCAATCTCATGTATATGACGTAATACATAAGCATGGATGCGCAACCAGGTTTTAAAAATTGTTTATTTCGATTTTATTTAATTTGTGTCTAAACTTTTGAGACAGCAGTTTATTTTTGTTACCATTTAATTTATTGCAATATGCACAATTCCACTTTTCTTTGTTATAAATATTGTTTATATGTACAGCACATTAATTTCAAGCAGTGATTTGAAAATTGAATAAATATTTTTCAAAGTATGTAAGAATTTCTTAATTGTCTAAACTTTTGCGTCATAGTGTATAAGTTGTTGCTGATTGGGTTTTGGTTTAAATCGCCCAATAATTGACGCTGCTATGCTGCATTCTTTAGGATTTACACGATTTTAGCGATAGTCATATATGAAGAGCTAATGCACGTAACTTCATCAAACTTCATATTCTGTTAAACCTTGACAAGTTGGTGCTGATCGGTTTTCGTGTAAATCATATAATGCGCTACTATGCTGCATTTTTCACGATTTTCAGGATAGCTATCTCTCAAAAACTGATGCACTGAGTTTAATCGAACTTCATATTCTGTTAACATTCATGTAAATAGATCTTTATTAGGCTTCGGTGTATACTGTCCAACAGACGTTCTTTTTAATATCTTTGGGTTGGGAATTTCGGTTGCAAACATCTAGGATACTGGTTACCGAAATTCAATGATTTGTTTAAAAGCTGTAGATATTCATTCTTATATTTTTCTTTATGAGTATATTAATATGAATTTTAAATAATGTAAATTAAATATAATTTAAACAAGTAAGCAAAATCATGCGTACAGCATAGATTATGAAACACTTTCCAACACTCCCTGAAAGCTTTAACGAAACTTCGTTACTTAGGGAAATAGGGTAAATAAGATAACTAAGTAAACATTTAAAAATATAATTTCAGTAGTTACCGCCCGTAGCCAAATATGTATTCCAATTCTTTTGAACAGCCCTGTATTCGATCTGTATGTTGATATATACTATATAATGGGAAAATTTACTTTAGCAAGAAAATGCATAACAGTCTGAAATTCATCTTTCACCAGTTTATACTAATAGATGGAAACATACTTGAATACTTTTGTACAGCCTTGTAGTTTACCTAGTACCTTTATTACACGCCACTATTTAGCTAAAATTTAATTCAAACTAAAACACGCTTAAAACTACTGAAATTACATTTCCAGAAATTATCACCCCTAGACGGCCATGTATCCAACTCTTTGCGTGGCCATGTATATCATTTTATCTATATTTTACAAATATTTCATAGTACACTAAATTCAGTTTAGCGTAAAAATACATAACTCCTTTAAAACTCACCTTTAAGCAATTTATGCTCATACTCAGTAACCTTTACGAATTCATTTCTGTAGCTCTTTATATGAACTATAGCATTTATACGCACTTTATAGTATGCATAAATATAGTGAACAGGTAGGTAAGTGTGATCACAGATCGCACAGAGAGTTTCGTTTAATATTCCTTTCAAAACACTTTATCGTTTTAAAAAATCTGTTAGTTCCACATTTCGCAACCAGGAACGCACTCTATTCTAAACAGACCTCTATCCGAACGAAACTCCGTTTTATATACTATCCGTAGATATATTAGTCGAGGGAATCGGGCCGATAGCACCCGAGATAAGTATGCCCCCCTGGCGGTAAAAAGCGGAACTAAAATATGTAAGACGTACATAATATGAAAGAATGGTCAAAGGGGTGTCGGCGAAAGTTGGAAAAGTGCTCCCGGGTGAAAAGGGCGGATGCTAGAAAAATTGCTTAAAATACACAAGTTAGAGCCCGGTAGAGTAAATAATACAAGACTTTTTGAAAATTTTATGATTTGCCGTGTGGTCTGAGGTATTCAGCTATACGTATGCAAAAATTCATGTCTCCAACTTAATTAGGGGCTCTCTTAGAAAGAATTGATTAAAATACATGTGTGGTAGCTTAAAGGGTTAAACGTAAGACTTTTTCAATATTTTATGATTTGTCGCCTGGCCCCAGGTGTTCTGCTATAAGTATGCAAAATTTCAAATCTCCAATTCAATGAGGGGCTCAGTTAGAAAGAATTGCTTAAAATACACATGTGGGAGCCCAAAGGGTTGAATGTACAATTTTTTTTCAAAATTTTATGATTTGTCGTATGATATGTGGTGTTCAGCTATGAGTATGCATAATTTCACGCCTCCAACCTAAATAGGGGCTCACTTAGAACGAATTGTTTAAAATACACATGTGGGAGCTCAAAGGGTTAAATGTACGGCTTTTTCAAAATTTTATGGTTTGTCATTTGATGCGAGGTGTTCAGCTATATGTAGGCAAATTTCACGCCTCCAACCAAAATAGGGGATCACTTAGAAAGAATTGTTTACAATACACATGTGGGAGCCGCCCAAAGGGTTAAATGTACGATTTTTTCAAAATTTTATGATTTGTCGTTTGATGTGAGGTGTTCAGCTATAAGTATGCCAAATTTCACGCCTTCAACCTAATTAGGGACTCATTTAGAAAGAATTTTCTTAAATACACATGTGGGAGCCCAAAGGGTTAAATGTACAAATTTTTCAAAATTTTATGATTTGTCAATTGATGTGAGGTGTTCAGCTATAAGTATGTAAAATTTCACGCCTCCAACCTAATTAGGGTCTCACTTAGAAAGAATTGTTTAAAATACAGATGTGGGAGCCCAAAGGGTTAAATGTACGACTTTTTTCAAAATTTTATGATTTGTCGTATGATGTGTAGTATTCAGCTATAAGTATGCAAAATTTCAAGTCTCCAACATGTATAGTTTCTGAGAACGGGCTCTGTGGCAGACGGACAGACAGACACACAAACAGACAGACAGACAGACAGACAGAGGAGCGAGACGAATAGGGTTTCGTCAGATGAACGAATCCCTAAAAAAGCGCGTATCATAATTAAAAATGCATTTCGAGCAATCCTTATTAATATATACAGTAATTCGGATGTAATATAGTATCTGAAATCTTTTCAAATACACCGCAAACAATTTCCCCTATACCATTATGAATGGAATTCTTTTGTGTGGCCCTGTAAATGAACAATAACTATTCTTTGCACCGCATATTCAACAGAATGCATATTTTAGTGGGCTTCATAAATGAATATCAATTTTACTATGTTTCAAAGAGTGTAACACCATTAAAAATCATTTGAAACGATTTTTTCCCATTGGCCGTAATGTAACGGAAAACTTTTGACTGTCCCTGTAAATGAACTAAACATGCTATAAACTTCATTTGCAATAAGGATCGTACTATGGTAAAGGTCACTAACCTCCAAAATTTTCAGAGCGATCCGAGTATATTTACGAGAGTTAGAGCGCGGACAGACGGACAGACGGACAGACAAACCGAAGTCATAAACACTTTTCAACTTTGTTGGAAAGTGTTAAAAAGTGTTCTACTGTGCCCTACTTTCCCTTGAGTTCCGTGGACTCCAGATTAAACCATGCTGTCTTATGTTATCTAGCTACCTATGAAATACAATTTTTCGTGAAGAAATCAATTTACCATATTTCATCTTATATTAAAGCCTAATTTCATAGGTTTCTAGATTAGAATTTTTGTTGTTGTTATTGTTCTTTTTTCGATTTAGAACTTGAGCTACAGGTATTTTTATCTTAGTATTTTAATAGGTAGAATATCGGGTTTAATTATATTATTATCTATTCTCATCTCTCGAAATAAGGAGTGTAGCAATTTTCTTTAACGCTAACATCATAACGTAGAAAACGTTTCCAATACTATGATCATTTTAAATATTTTAAATGGGTTGATTTGGTGAAAAACAATGACTGTACTATCTACTATGATTGTAGTTATATTATTTTCTATTTTGGTGTTGATACTAGTTAAGAATTGTCAAAAGTGTTGATAACCTGGCTGTTTGTAATAACTTTAACTTGTATAAGTTTTTTAATTCCATGTTTGTAGTTACGAAAGCGATTCATACCCTGAAAACGTTTTCGACATTGTTATAAAAGTTACGAAATAAAAATATCTTTATTTGAATTTGAGTTTTGGTGATTTTTGTTATGCCATTTTATTGCTATCTTAAATTAAGTTTTGAGCTAAAAATATAAAATATTTTAAAATATACTATTATTTTCCATGATATTCAGTGCCTTTAACATTATTACACAGTATAATGTATATACCGGGTGTCTCAAAAATGACTGATGGATTTTAAAATTCAATAACTTGCAAGCGGTGACAGATATTTAAAAACTTCTTGCAGGAGGATTATGTATGATGTCAGGAGTTTTTTTACTGTGGTTCTTGCTTTTAGTTCGAATTTCAAACAATAGATGGTACTGCGGGAAATAGGTGCTAATTCCAAACCCGATTTTTGGTACTTTGAGATCCACTCAAAAATTTTAATCTCTTTTTTTCGCAGGAGAGAAGAGAGAGGCCAAAAATCGAGCCTGGATTTAGCGGCTATTGGTTGCAGCGCCATCTATCGCTGCTATTTGTAACTAAAACTGGGAATCGCATCATAAAAACTCCCGACATCTTACATAACCCTCCTGCAAAAAAAAAATTAATATATGTCACTTGCAAGTTATTGACTTTTAAAATCCATCAGTCATTTTTGGGACACCTGGTAAAACATCATTTATTTTAAATATAAAAAACTTTTCCGAAGATAATCGGATACGCTATCAAACATTTCAGTAAAGACGCAGAAAAGAAACAGAGATTCTCGGTAAAGTTACATTAGTTCTCATTCGATCAAGATTCTCAAACAATAAAAATTAGTACTCGCACCGAAAATGTTGCACTGAAGAAGATATAAATTAAAACCTAATTCATTTCAGTTTTTCGTTGTAATGTAACAGTATTCGAAATATTGCTGAGTTTTGCTATAAAGGGTTGGTAGGAAACACCCGAGTGCAGTGTTTATATAACCCTTGTCAAAAAGGACGGAATGTTGATCTGCGTTTAATTTTCATAAGATTTCATATAAACAAACAGAATGAAGATTTTATTATTGAAAGGTTTGTATTGTAAAAAAAAACGCATTTTTAAAATGTCATATGATTTCTACAAATACAAATGATGAGGATATTTTTTTACTCAACGTTCAATTTCTGAAATAGTTCAAGGATCCATAAAGGCTCTTATTGTAATCTTTAGTATTAAGAAATAAAAAAAATCAGTGAAAATTACTTCACGTTGATACAATCATATCGATTCTTCTCCTTAGTCTTATTAATATAAAAATACATTTCAAGCTAAGCATAACGTCACCGATGTAAACTTTTCAAACATACTTTACAGATGCACTTTTATGCATAACCACAGTATATTCAAGTAAAAATATTTTTTCTACTTAATTGTAATGAGAAAAAACTAACCAAGTCATAATACATTAAACAAAAACATAATTTGAAGAACAAATTAAAAAAACAAAATTTATTTCCTACATTGTTTAAGCCCGAGAAGGGACAGATATTGAGTTATTTCCTTCAATTAGTTCTACATTTAACGTTAAATTTTTGTAACAAATTAGTTAAGCCAATTGAAGATTAAAAAATAAAAATAAAATCCATACAATATGATACTTAAAACACCCTTAAAAAGTAGATTCCGTTCAAATGAAATCGAAATAAATCTTAGACATTTTTTTTAAGTTTTGTATTTTGCATGCATCTTATCATTTTATGCACAATTGTCATAAGCATAGTACAAAATCTGCAATACAAATATTTTCAATTAAAAATGGAAGAAGTCTAAGATTTATTTCGATTTCATTTGAACGGAATCTATTTTTTAAGGGTGTTTTAAGTATCATATTGTATGAATTTTATTTTTATTTTTTAATCTTCAATTGGCTTAACTAATTTGTTACAAAAATTTAACATTAAATGTAGAACTAATTGAATGAAATAACTCAATATCTGTCCCTTCTCGGGTTTAAACAATGTAGGAAATAAATTTTGTTTTTTTAATTTGTTCTTCAAATTATGTTTTTGTTTAATATGGTCAAGTTTTTCAATAACTACTGCACTCAGACGAACGCATTTCAAAATTAACAGAGAGTATTATCATCAGGCTTTGATGTATGTGGTATTGCATCACAATGTGGGATTCAGTTTACCAATGTGTAATTCAAAATGTTTCACCACTGTAGGAAAGCAGGTGGCGGTAGTTTGGACAAAGACTTTCAATCTGAACATAAAAAATCTATAATCAAATCATAAAAAATTAACTTCACTTAAATTTAGATACCTTATTCCCCACTCAGGAACGCTATGAATGTAAATGTAAATTGTGTTGAATCCTTACTGCTATTATTTAACAATATTATAGCTGTGATACAGTAAAAAATTAAATATAAAAGTTTTACTTAAATTTTTAAACCTTAATCTCTCCCAAGGGGTGATGTAAACACATCTGAAAATTATTACCTAAGTTTAACTTGGGGTATAAATAGTTCTCATCTCGGAAAAAAAAATACATTTTAAAATTTAAGTTATACAATTCCCCACTAAGTTTGCTACCTGCGTAAAAATAGCTATCCATTAGAAACTTTTTACTAAAATATAAACTTGACCAAAGCAAAAACTGATTCTGAAAATATCCTTTTTATTTCCACTATGACGCCATATTCACCTTTTTAATTTTTGAAAAAAAAAAAAAAAAAAAAAAACTAGCTCAATTTAATGTTTCACGTGAAAATCTTTCACCTAAAAAGAAATAAATTATTATTACGACTTTTGAAATTTTTGCAACAATGAAGTAAAAATGTTACATTTTCTATGAAAAAATGTCCGTTGATTTTCAATGAAAAAAGCGAAAATTGGAATTATTAAGAAAAATAATTGAATAATGTAAACAAAAATTGGCCCATGTTTCTCTTTGGGTTATAATTCAACCATATGCAAAGGCATTTTACCATTCGTTTTGACCCTGACGTCAGGCAAACGTTTTTACATTTTAAATTTATAATATCATTAGAATTAGTAAAGAATAAAAAATGAGTGGCATCAGGGACAAAAAGGTGGGAAGAAAAAATGAAAAAGTTATCATCTCCATAGGCTTTTCCATGTTAAATTAACATTGAGAAGTGACACTGGAAATAAATAAGTATTGCGCTGCCGCGCAATACTTAAATAAAGATCAAATAAACCAAATTGTTAATGTTCTTATGATGTCGCAATGAATAAGAATTTTCAATCGCTTACAAAATAAAATACACGTGCATACATATTTTTACGAAAATAATTTGCAAATGAAAAATATGTCCAAAAAGCCATGTGTCAGAATATTTTTCGTAATTTATCTTTTATCTGATGGAAACAATGAAAGTAATCCGATTGCCACAATTTTGAAGAAATTTCGTAAAGAACATTTAAAATTAAAATTAAAATATAAGAATGGAAATATTTTTTTTAAATAGCTAGTGCGAACACATCTGAAAATGAATGGATTTGATTTTAAAAAAAAAATTAGCAAAATTGGTTCTGTAGAAAACTCAGGGCAGATGAATAAATAAACATCCTTGGATTTTAAATATATAGATGACGCGGTTCTCTCCGGGATGGTTACCTACATTTTCCTGCACTTGGATTTTATATAAGTAGATATAAACAACAAAAACCAAACAGTCTTTTTTCTTCTCTTTTAAAATGACAAAATATTATGCTATTTTTATGCATGCAATTCGACAGGGTTATATGTGTATTTTTATAAATGAGAGTGTGATAAATTTATTGAATATTTTTGGTTGAACAGAATGTCGGTTTACACATAAGACATAAATTAAATGATTATGGTAAATTCTCTGTTATATACAGAAAAACAGTTAGCAGTGAACTATAAATTCTCTCAGATATATATAAAAAAATATTCCTCTAATAGTTTTTTGCTTTTAGTATTCTTCAAGAAGCTCCTTATTCACCATTTACTATCGACAATGAAAATAGACTCCATTTACTGAAGTATCCTTCTATGTATAAAAAAAAGTTTTGATTTGGAAATGGACCAATGAAAATCTGCGTAGATCATCCGGAGATCAGCATCCATATTTTTTATGATCGTTTGTCTTTCTTCGTTAATATTAAGAAAACTGTTTCATACAAAAATATGAAAATCGGTGGTATTATAGAGACATGTTTGATAAACACGCTGATGCAGACAGTTTTTAAATCGAATAATTATTTTAAGAGATATTTAATGTTAAAGATGGTCAAAATCATTCCATTAAAAAATGTTTTATAGGAGAAAAACTATAGATAGGAATTTAAACATTTTTAGATAATTTTATACATTAGAAGTTCCCGATGTGCAGACTGCAATTATCTTTTTAATTTGACTCAGTTTTGAGGATTTATTTCCATTTTAAATTCAAATTTTTAGCATTTCGAGAGATATATTTTACACATTTTAGAAAAGGGCAATTATTTCAAACTGTTGCCAATTTTAAAAACAGTTCAAAAAATAATATTTCCTTCAAATAAAAAATTTATTTACACGTGGCTGTTATAAACAGAAAAAAACTTTCAAATTAGAATTAAGTGATTACGTGTTAAAAATTTGGAAAATATTGAAAATTACATCATAAAAACTACAGTTACACTTGAATTTTAAAAGGGAAAGAAAATTTTTTAATACTAAATTCATTATTATGCGTTAAAAGTCGCAAATGAAGGAAATTACGTCATATTTAAAAAGGCCAAATAAATAAAAGTTGGCAAAACAGTTTAAATTAAAAAATATATTTGCACAAGACATTTATTTCATATTTGAGATAATCTTTTCAACTATTATCGTGAATTCTAAGACAGTGCATATAACATTTCCTTTCTAACAACAAAAGTATTTTCATGTGAATATTAAAAAAGAAAGGAAACTTTGGTGAAAATTACGTCAGATTTAAAACGATACATTTAAAAGAACTTTCTCATAGCGTTGTTAAAAAGTACCGAGAGAAAAAAACACTGTGTACTTAATTCATTTTACATTAGCTTACTTTCGAATTTTTAACTATTTTTTAACACTTTCCAACAAAGTTGAAAAGTGTTATTGATTTCGGTTTGTCAGTTCGCGCTCTAACTCTCGTAAATATACTGGGATCGCACTGAAATTTTTGGTTATTGACATTTAGCCTAGCACGAACCCTATTTCAAATGAAGTTTGTAGCATGTTTAGTTCATTTACAGGAACAGTCAAAAGTATTCCGTTACATTACGGCCAATGGGGAAAAAATCATTTCAAATGAATTTTAAAGATGTTACACACTTTCAAACATAATAAAAAATATATGCATTTACGAAGTGCACATAAATAGGCAGAATATTCTAGCATATGCGGTGCAACGAATAGTTACTATTCATTTACAGGGCTACACAAAAGAATTCCATTTCAAATGGTATTATGGGAAATTGTTTGCGGCGTATTTTAATTATACAAATTCATATATAATAAAATTGATATACGTCGGTGAGGCTTACTTAAGTTATTTCATGTATAATACGAAGTGCATAGCATTTATAGGAACATACAAAACATTTCAGACAAGTGTTTTCTATCCGAAGTACTGTATATTAGCGGCGATGGCAGGGAATGCATTTTTCATTTACACTAATATGCGCTTTTAAGTTTCACTATATTTATGCATACTATATGGTGTGTGTAAATGTTATAGTTGATATACAGGTATACGCAAAAGAATTCGTAAAGGTTACTGAGTATGACCGTAAATTGCTGAAAGGTGGGTTTAAAATGTGCTATGCTGAACTGCATGTAGTTTTCTATGAAATGTTTGTAGAATATAGATAAAATGATATACAGGGCCACGCAAAGAATTAGCCGCCTATAGATGATAAATTCTGGAAATGCGATTTCAGTAGTTTTAAGAGTGATTTAGTTTGAATTAAAGTTTAGCTAAATAGGGGCGTGTAATAAAGGTACTAGGTAAACAACAGGGCTGAACAAAAGTATTCAAGTATGTTTCCATCTATCAGTATAAATTGCTGAAAGAGAAATTTCAACCTGTTATGTGTTTCCTTGCTAAACTAAATTTTCTATTATATAGTATATATATCAGCCTACAGATCAAATACAGGGCTCTTCGAAAGAATTGGAATAAATATTTGGCTATGGATGGTAACTGCTGAAATCAGTTTTTTAAATGTTTAGTTAGTTATCTTATTTACCTTATTTCCCTAAATAACGAAGTTTTGTTAAAGCTTTCAGGGAGTTTTGGAAAGTGTTTCATAATCTATGGGGTACGCATGATTTTTCTTTCTTGTTTTTAATCAAAGATGAAAACAGCCATTGTATCTGTTAGCAGCGTCTGATTTCGTCTTAAAAATCTCCAATCAAAGGAAAATGAATCAAAATCCGTTCTTAGGGAGACCGTCACTGTTTTTTTAAATTATAATTCAATCTTTTTAAGGCCGATGAAATTAGCATGCTTTTAGAATCTGCGGTGTCTGAACGGGGGTTGGCGAGCGTAGCTCGTAGGGGGGCAGACCCCCTAGTATCTATAAAAAATAAATTTCCTGACAAATAATCAGCTATCTAGGATAAGTGTAAGTAGGATATGAAAAACCATTCTTTCTTATTCGATTGTAAACAAACGTTGTTTATTGATAAGCATTTCTTAAGAAAATAAGTTCTTACGTTCCAGAGGTCATCAGGAATAAATAAGCTAGGCTTAGATAAATTAAGATTTTATTGCGTTAATTTAATACGATAAGTATATTAATAATCTTGTGGCACTTATTCTATTAATATTTCTTTACTTTAACTTCTTGAAAAGATTTGAGTTTCTAAAAATATGACATAGAAATGTTCTTTCAGGAAGCAGTATATGACGTGCTTTTCAGGATATAGAATGACAAAGTAAATTTTAAAGAAACTAGAATTCTGCAATGTTAAAAAAAATACTGAGAAATGAGAAATTGAGCTTGCTTGTTTTTGTTTCTTTTATAACTTTTTTCAGCACAATTATATGCACAGACATAAAAAAGTTCATGGATGCTCAAATATAAATAATCTATATCTATCTATACTTATATACTTATATACAAATATTATAAAGAGGTAAAAATTGTTTATTTGTAGGAGGTAAGCTCTGGGACTACCGAACCGATTCCAAAATTAATGGTATCAAAATGATGGTGTTTGTCCAACTTAGAACATAGGCTATATCTTATGTCCGTGCCACTGGCCAAAAGGGGGTGCAGGAGCAAAAAACGTTCTAAAAATGCTATTTTTGTGTTACTGCAGGGCCTAGAAACATAAAATTTCGAATGGTAGTTACTTATAAGACACTAATTATCTCTAAGGGCATTTCTTAAAAAAATCAAAATGCGCGAAAAGCGTTCTAAAAACGTTCTAAATGACGATTTTTACGCAATTTTAGGAAGTACCAAACTGATTTAAAAAATAATGGTGTCAAAATGATGGTGACAGCCCATGCTCTAACATGGGCTATTTTTTATGTCGGTGCCACTACCCCTAAAGGGGGTGCAGGAGCAAAAAATATCCGATATTGTGATTTTTGGTGTTATTGAAAGGGCCCAGATACATGGAATTTGGCATTGTAGTTACTTATTAGATATACATGATGCCTAAGAACATTTCTTAAAACATTCGAAATTTAAAAGGAGTGAAAATGCGCAAAAGGCGTTCTAAAAAACGTTCTCAATGGCAATTTTTACGCGATCTCAAGAAGTACCAAACATATTTAAAAAATAATGGTGGCAAAATGATGGTGGCAACCCTTGCTCCAACATAGGCTACATTTTATGTCGGTGCCATTACCCCCGATGGGGGTGCAGGAGCAAAAAAAGTTAGAAAATGCGATTTTTGTGTTACTGAAGGGCCTAGGAACATGAAGTTTGGAATGGTAGTTACTCATAAGATATAAGTGATCTATCTCTAAGAATATTTCTTAAAAAATTCGAAATTTAAAAGTGGTGAAAATGCGCGAAAAAAGTTCTAAAAAACGTTCTAAATGGCGATTTGTACGCAATCTCAGAATGTACCCAACCGATTTCAAAAGTAATAGTTGGGAATTGATGGTGACAGCCCTTGCTCCAATATAGGATCTATTTCATGTCGGTGTCACTAACACCTTGCGGTTGCATTTTAAAAAACGTTCAAAATTGTGATTTTTGTGATACGGAAGGGGCTAGCAAATTGAAATTTGGCATGGTAATTACATGGTTCCTTAAAATTTTGAAATTTAAATGGGGTGAAAATAAACGAAAAGCGTCCCAAAAACGTTCTCAATAGCTATTTCTACGCAATCTCAGGAAATATAAACCGATTTCAGAAGTAATGGTTTCAAATTGATGGTGACAGTCCCCGCTCCAACATAGCCTATATTTTACGTTGTTGTCACTATCATCTGGGGGTTACAGGAGCAAAAAAGTTTCTAAATTGCGTTTTTTCTGTTAAAGAGGGGTCTAACATTTTAAATTTGGAATGGTAATTACTTCAAATATGCGATTGCTTTCTAAGAATTGTCGAAAGAAAATTCCAAATTTAAAAGGATGAAGTGAGCGAAAAGCGTTCTATTAGCGTTCTAAATTACGATTTTTATGCAATCGTATGAAATGCGAAACCGATTTCAAACATAATGGTTACAAATTGATGCTGATAGAACCTGCTCAAACATAAGCTATATTTTATGTCGATGCCAAAACCCCTAGATTGTTGGTGAGCAGAAAACTTTCTAAATTGCGATTTCTGCGGTACAGAAGAGGCTAGAAACTTTAAATATAGCACGGTAGTTACTTATAAAATATAAATGTACTCTAAGAACAGTCGAAAATAAATTCGAAATTAAAAAGGGGTGAAGCGAAGGGAAGGAGCGAAAAGCATTCTAAAAGAGTCCTAAATTACGATTTCTATGGAATCTCAGGAAATAATAAACCAATTACAGAAGTTATTGGTTGCGAATCAAGAGTGATAGTCCCTGATCCTATACGGCCTATATTTTATGCCGGTGTTACTACCACCTGGTTGACAGGAACAACAAGAAAGCCTTTAAAAACACTTAAATTCCGTTTTCTGTAGAATATTAGGAAATACCAACCGCTTTCAAAGTTAATGTTGTTGGGAAATTAATGGTGACAGGGTCTGTTTCAACATTTTTCGAGAAATTCTATTTCAACTCTGTTTTGGCATTTTATGTTGGTGATACTAACACCAGAGAGGTGGTAGACTGTTAGACAAGAAGCTTGGAATTTGACATGATGGTTAATTTTAAGATGTAAATGTGTTAAGATTGTCTCTAAAAAATTCAAAACTTCAAATGAATACCGAAATGAGCGTATGAAATGAGCATAAAAGTCTCAAAATACTTTCTAAATTATCATTTATTTGGAATTAGCTTTAGTTCTTTTTATTAATAAAAATCTCATTTCTGTCTATTGCACTTTTATAATGAAGTTTAGTCAAACTGTGGCTTAATTTGTAATTTTTGAATTATTCCAAAAAGTGTTCTTCTAATAAAAAATAGTCATGCAAATATCACTTGGCATATTTCAACTATTACGCGAGCAAAGCCTGCGACTTTGCTAGTAATAAAAAAACTTAAAATAATAATTAAAAGAAAAATTAATCTTGCTGATAAAAAGGACATTAATGATAAATCAAATGTAAAGTATCCATATATTGCTCCATTTTGCATATTGGATATTTCAAAAGAAACTGTTTTTTAACCCTTTATGCCTCGACGGTACTTTAAAGTACAATTAAAATAACTTGTTATAAAATTCATTTAATATATCGATTAGTAGTAATACAGTTTAGAATGAGTTATAGATACTTTACCTTTTTCCAAAAGCCTTATTGGTTGCACAAAACAAAAATATTTTTAAAAGAATGATTTATTTTGTCTTTGGATCTTTTCAGCTTTCTTGACTTTGAAAATTTTGGGGGGTAAATGGGTTTCAGTTGGGAAATATATTTCTATTTCTATTATAAGAACATTATATTTGTACATTTCCTAATTCTACAAAATACTAAAAAAAATATTTTAAATAAAATATTTGAGTTGAGTTATATATGTTACACAAAATCCACATAAATTCAAATTTAATTAATTAATTTTAATTGGCAAAATCCTTGTAAAATTTATTAAATGATTGTGTAAATCTTCTAATGTAGTTTCAAAAATTCACAAAAAAGGCTTTAGAAGATGAAATTTTCAAGAATTCATAATTTGGCACATAAAGCATTAAATCTAGATGTAGTGCAGATCGAAAATTTCTCGTCCGAATAGCTTGAAAAATAAAAGTTGCATATTTTAAACTTAATGCACTATACCTTCTGGCGGACATGTTGAGCCGTAAGGAACTATATGCGCCTAGTTATATTTAAATTTTGACTTACGGTGAAATATTTTTAATGGACATATTTGCAAAATAGTGATAGTTTGTATTCAGTTTTCTGCCAGGGATCTATCGTTTGTTCAAAAATGCTCTAAAAACAATTAAAATAATGAAGCAAACTTACAAATAGGGTGAATAGGCCAGTAATGGATCATCAAGTGAAGATTTCTAAAACTCAAATATTTTGTAATACTTTCCAACAGAATTCAAAAGCGTTTATGCATTCGGTTTGTCTGTCTGTCTGTCTGCCATCTGTCTGTCCGTGCTCTAACCAGGGTTCTCGCTGCCGCTCGCCATTGCGCCAAATCGCGACAAAATTCTTCATTTGGCGAGTAAACCAACAGTCAAATTCGCCAAATTACGAGTGCTCAGTTTGTGTGTGTGGTGCACCAATACAGTCGAGATTATTAGGCACGTTACTGAACGACTGGTGACGCTTTAACACGTTCAATGGCACCGTGCCATTTATATTACTCTATTTATAGAGATATTGACTCAGCACCAATTTACTTTAACAACAGGCAAAGACACAGAAAGGATTATGCGATAGGTATTTCTCCATTGTCAGTTAATCACTATCTATGCTCCAGCGTTGCGACAGAAAAAACGCAAACAAAATTACTGGCATTAAGCGCCAAATAGAGAAAATTTTTGCTGGAATGCGGTGTTGAAATTAGCCATTTACCTTACTATTTATTAAATGTATGCAAAGTATCATTGGCCGGTCAAATTTTTTCAATCGGTTAAGAATCGAAATCTCATGGACATTTCTAGTGTATACTTTCACAACGGTAAATCAAAGATTGCTGTATTTAATTTTTATTTAGACAGCTAAAAGAATGTCTGAAACATTTACACATTTAGAAGACATTTAGAATGTATACTTATTTTTAATAATTTCTGTAGCGGATTCTCTAATTTCTATTGTATAAGCAATTACAAAAACTTAGGTTATTTTAAAACATATTGAAAAAAGGGATACAATAAAGGGTTAAAGATAGATTTTTCAGTGTTTCAAGCCGAATCTATTTTGCTAACATTTCTGTTCATTTGGTTACTGTTTTTTATTTCTTATTCGCCAAATCGCTAATGTTGGTCAAAAACCAGCGAGAACAATGGCTCTAACTCGTGTAAAATTAATCAGATTGCCATGAAATTGATATATGTTATTGGGAATTACTATGGCCTGCTCGGTATTGAAAATGGAGTGTAAAGCATTTACGGTTCATTTACAAGGACAGTCAAAAGAATTCCGTTACTTCATGGTCTATGGGCGGAAATTGTTTTCGATGTATTTTAATGGTATTACGCTATTTTAAACACGTTGAAAATTATATATATGTTACTGAGGTGCACTATAAAGCTCTTACTGTAGAATCTGATGTGCATATGAATTATCATTCATTTACGGATACACACAAAAGAATTTGGCTACAATACCGCTTATGAACAATCATTGCCGGATGTGCGTTCTCAGTTCTTATACGTGTTTAAAAAATTTTCTTTAATATTACTCGGTGTATATAAATTCTATAGGTCATATACAGGGCTGCACAAAATACTTCAAGTGCATTTCCGGTTATTGTCGGAAAGTGCTAAATGAGAATTTTCAACTGTTCTATATGTTTAATTGAACTAACTTTTAGTATATTATGCAGTATATATACAAATCTAATTAGATCATATACAGGGCTGCTCAAAAAGTTCGGATGTTTTTCCGACTAATGATGGTAACTGCAGAAATTAGGTTTTCAAATACGGTATTCGTTTTCTAAATTTTTTATTCAAACTTCATCTTTTACCTTAATAAACAGTAAAGTTTTGTTACAGGTACTGAGTGTGTTGGAAACCGTTTTATAATTTATGCTAGACGCATGATTTTTCGGTCTTGTTTTCTCGAATGTAATTGTTTACAGATATTTGTGCAAACTTTTAAAAAAAATTAATTTCAGACATAGTGAATTATTTTATCCGGATAGGTTATTCCAATTTCCTTTTCTAGAATTTAACTTATTTTCAGTATAGCTGGAAAATAAGATTGCTAATGTAATTTTCGATCCCTCTGCAACTCTCATAATTTTCTTCCATTATATCAATGCAAACTTTTCATATAGGGGAGAATAGGGATGAAAGGAACAATATGTCTTTATAAGCTTATAAAATAATGATATTAAAAGATATCACTTTCAAATTTGCGCCTAATTCTCGTCTAAAACCTTCGCTTCGATATTACTAAAACCTGTTATCTTCAAGTACAATAATTTAAAATGTATACGCATTTTCATAAATTGAGAGAAATGCCCCTTTTAACACCATTATAGAGGATGAAAGGGACACTGCGCGGGGTTGAAAGAGATACACATAAATAAAACACTTTTATAAACATTTTTTTCTTTTTATTTGCGATTACATTATTCAAAAATGAAAGATAATTATACACAAATAAAAATAAAATATATTGCAACATATGATAAAATAAAAATAAGAAAAATAACATGTTTAGGCCTACTTGATATAAAACAACTTTAAATCATTAAAAATTTTTAAGAAAGATTTAGCTCTAGCTGTCTCATCACCAGTTACAGTGTTTAGGTAACTTCACCACAATATCATTAATATTCATGTCATTCATGACAATATTATTGGTAAATACAAAATGGTTTTATTCTGTTTTTTTTTCGGAAAAATGTACTTTTTATTCATTAAGAGTGCTTTTCTGGAGTTTTTATCTACAGTGCGACAGGAATATCACCTTAATTATTCCATTATATTTCGCAAATTTTATCCTCTTAATATTTATATTGATTTCATAATTATCAAATAAGAGAAGCTCATGATCAGTTTTAGAACAACTAGAATATTTAGATAATGCACAACTGCTTTTCAAAACTTCTGCGGTCACTGACCAATTTTGATGAGCAAGTCCAAGTTTTTGGGATGTGGCACCTCCGAGCATGAATTCCTTGAAATTCTTCCTTTGGGAAAACGAATACTGTTGAACAGAGTTACTTGTTGCAGAAACAAAACACAAAAGTGCGACAAGTTTGCCGCATTCAGCTGATGTTACGTGAGATAATTATTTTTCAGTACGTTTTGCTACTATATTAGGTGTTTTGTGCTCTGTCATTAAGCCTGTTTTATCACAGTTATATATTATGTTCTGTGTAAATTTATAGCGATCCATAACTAACTAACGGTTTTTTAAAAATATCAACATCAGCTATGTTGAAACTTATACTTCTTGTTAAACTAATGGCTATAGGTTTGTTAAGAGAAAGTAATAAATTTAGTTGCATAAAATCTTGAAATCAATCAATTCCAGCTTTCTTCTTTGTTTGCCAAGATAGGGACATGTTTGGAAAGTTCAAAGCAATTGAGTACTCATATGCGCATGCAGAGTTGTCAAACCGTAGTTGATATTAGATGCTTCAAGCAAATATAAAGTTAATTCTTTTTATTGAGCTTGACTAAAGGAAGCTTGATAAGAACAACCAGAGTGGTTGAATGGTATATGTCCCTTTCAGCCCCTCAGTTTCTGTCCCTTTTAACTCCATACCCACCTAGCGAAATTAAAAATGTATTCATGCATGAGAGTATTTTAGCTAACAAAATATTATACTGATATTCACATAAAGTGCATACTTTACAGTGCTAAATAACATAAATATTATAATGCTAAATACAATATTACTTTTTTAGAGAAAAAAAGAAAAGCAACATCAAATTTTACTTTTTTATATCAAAAACAGGTTTTGCTTTCATCACCTACAACGCTACAATCGTAGATGTTAGTTGTAAGGATTATTAAGACAGAACAAGTATCGTCATCGATTGAGCAAATGTTGGAACTTTGTAAATTTTATTTTCTTTCTGAAATTTTGAGTGTCCCTTTCATCTCCAGTCTCCCCTACCAATCTCCAGCAAAAGCGGTAACTTAAGCGAAAAAAAAACTGATCATAGAACGTAGTTTATTTTAGTATAGAGTTGAATGTAAATAACTGCCTGACTTATTTTGATGACAATATGCAAATGATTTATTACTGAAGGTTATTTATTACGAAAGAAATTTATTACTAGTAAAATTTATTACTGATTCATTCTTTATTCCATCCATCTCAAATATGAATTGATTAAATATAGGTTAACTTAATATATTTAGGTTTTAGTTAAATCGGGTATATGGAAAATTCTTCATTAATCACTATTGCTTCCTTTTTAGGTACATTCGTAATTATATAAATACGTAGCACCTATAGTCGTCGTTCGGTCCATCTGTCTGTCTGATAGCATATAACAGAGCAAAAACTACATAACAGAATTGTCTGAAATTTTAAATATATAATTGTTGCAATATTTTGTCGAGTCATTTCAAATTTTATGAAAATTGGATGTATAATTTAATTACAGGGACAGTCAAAAGTTTTCTGTTACATTACGGCCAATGAGAAAATATTATTGCAAGTGCATTTTAAGGATGTTACAGCCTTTCGAACAGAATGAAATTGATATGTACTTATGAAATGCGCTAAAATATACATTCAGTACAATATGCGGTGCAAAAAAATAGTTATAAAACTAGTTATAGTACGAACGCACCTCATTTGCCACGTTTGACGAACAATTTCCAACTTGTTTGTTTTAAAAGTGGTTGTTATGC
The DNA here is from genome assembly GCA_963932465.1 of Maratus speciosus. NCBI lineage: Eukaryota > Metazoa > Arthropoda > Arachnida > Araneae > Salticidae > Maratus > Maratus speciosus. The sequence goes on along the minus strand of OZ010788.1, from coordinate 281,879,801 downwards.
ATTTCATTAACTTTTAAAATGTGTTAAACAAATAAAATGGTAAAAAAAGTTTGAGGCTACAAATGGTCTACATGTTTATGCTTCACCGAAGTCTTTATCAAGACAAATGACAAATTCTATAGTTGTAGGATCTATAATGCAATGATTTTTGAAAAGCGTTCCTTCGTGTTTTCCGCATTCTCTCCCAGATTATTCACATTATTTCAATTTATTTGTACTTTGCTGTTTATTTCTATACTCGTAACCATGAAGTAACTCAATATTTATTGTATTATTAATATTTTTAGGTGCGTTCGTAATTATATAAATACGTAGCACCTATAATCATCGACTGGTCCTTTCGTTTGTCTGTCCGTCTGTCCGCATATAAAATCGCAAAAAAATGGTTTAAAATTTAATATACATAATCGTTGCAGAATTTTGTCGAGTCATTTCAAAATTTATGAAAATCGAATAAAAACTTAAAAAGATATTAATGAAAGTTTTCTTCGTTGTATTAAATTCTATCATACGTAATCAATGATATCATACTTAATCAATGATATCCCATGATAGACAATGATTTTAGGTTACCATGTGATTAAGTCATATTTAAGATGGCGTCACATTATTTCCGTATTACTGAATTTAATGTATACAATCGTAATAAATTTTGTATTCATGAATTTATGCATAACTGTGCAACAGCTATTGCACCAAGATCTGAATATTTATAATACTAGTACGAACGCACCTCATTTGTCACGTTTAACGCACAATTTCAGGCTCCTTGTAATTGTAAAGTTTTTGCATAACCCTTTAAGAGCGATGAGAGGGATTTTGAGAAATAACATTTTTAAAGTAAGAAATATTCCCTTTCATATTTTTAACCTGTTTTTATGAACTATCTTTTTAAATTTCGCATTTCTAGGTATCGCATATATTAAAGAGAGAATTCCTTCCGAAAAAGTTACAAAATTCAAAAAATTCGAACCCGCACGATCATATTAGTACATATGTTCTCGGTCTTAAAGTCATCTGAAAATAATCTATTATAAAATAGATTTAAGTACATAAGGTGGATGCAACTATGTAACAGGAATGTACGTATGAAAAATGTCCCGAATAACAAAAAATGGTTCGGCCAACGTTGCTAACTGTTGGTAAATTACTGTCCCACTTCATGGGCCCGTGTTAAGAAATGCCGTGTAAGCGAACCATTTGCCAACAAAAGGCCTAACAGTGGTCATTATTCGAATCCTGCTTAGAAATTAGAAATATGATTTGGCCAAATTAGAAAGATCTCTGTTCCTACCCTTTCCCAACCAATTCCCAACTCCACCACTTCCCAAGAGTTTTTTGTGACTGTTAACGATGGCTTAACAATCTGTGATACTTGGATTACTCAGTGCATTCAAAAAGTTCGAAGTCTCCAGTAAAAAAACACAGATGACGCTATCTCTATAAAACCGGCTGGAGGACCTATCAACAACCTTCATCCATGCGTATCAAGTGGTTGCATTCATTTCCGTGAACTTGCGGCTCGATAGCGTCCATATCTGTAAATCGTGTGTACGCGTCATTGTCATCGAGAAAAAATGAAACAACGAACGAATATCACATTTTGTTTTAAATTGGGAAAATCGGCCACAGAAGTGTACTAAATGATTTAAATCTGCGAATGGTGACGATGTTATGAGTTTTCGCGAGTATTTGATTGGTTTACGAGGTTTCAAGTTTGAATAGAGTAGTCCGAAGACGATGAGAGATCAGGTCGTCCATGTTCAAGTCGATATTAGGTAAATGTACAGCATGTGCAGTTGTTGATGACATCAGACCACCCACTGTCACTGGTACATTCCACAAAGATGCGTTGCATCAGGTTTTGAAAAAAATGCGGCATATGACGACCAATTTGCTGACAGTGGAAATTGCCGTCTCTTTTACGACAACGAACCGGCTCACAAAGTTCTTCCTTGTGCAGCAATATTTGGTGAGAAGGCAGGTTTTGTGCATCAACTACTCACCATACTCACCAGATCAGCCGACCCCGGACTACTTTTTATTTCCTTTCTAGAAATTAAAGATGAAGGGGCAGCAGTAAGTGTATACAGATGGCATTGAAGAGGCTGTGACATCAGAACTTAATAGTGTTGGAGTTGAGACATTACAGAAGGTGTATATTGACCTGTACACTCGTTCCAAGCATTGTATGGAATTGGGAGGAGACTACGGAGAAGCTTAATAACAAATGTCAGCATAATCTCTGTGTTATATGCTTTGTGTGCGATCACACCTGGAACTTTTTGAATGCACTGTGTCTGTGTGTAAATGTGTAAATAAGAGAAGAGTGTGTATGAGTGTGGTGATAATGGCATTAAGTATGGTGTATTCAAAATGAAGTTAATTTATAAATTAAAAGGTATTTATAAACTTGATAACTCTGGCACGTACATAAAATATACCAATAAACTAAGTATTTTTTTATCATTTATTCATATTCCGAATTTATTCGCACAGTATCAATTATAAGATAAAAAACCGACTAGAAGCATGCTGAAATAATTTGGTGATAGTATATAGGTCTGCTTTGAAACAACTCGCAGTATCTGTTAAGTTGAATGAGTAAACCTGAAAATCTGACTTACATAAAGATGTTTAAGAAATTTTAAAGCTAAGGAAACATTTACGAATCGCATTTTGCAGAAATTTCAAGAATTCATAAATTTGTTTAAAATATGATCTACATTTTTTTTTATTCTAGAAAACTGAAAATGCTCAAATATAGTTTGTGTCATTAAAACATTTTTTAATAATTTTTGTCAAAGTGCAATTTTAAACTTTTTCTCATAATTTTGTTGTCTATTACATTTTTTATCTCCTCTCAACATTTGCATTAATAAATGTGTGACACTTTTATTATCTTAAGAAGTAAGCAATTAAATAAATAATATCAATCTATCTTTCTATATATATATACATATATATATATATATATATATATATATATATATATATATATATATATATATATATATATATATATATATATATATATACTAGTTGGCTCTGCCCCCTGCAAGCTACGCTCGCCGACCACCGTTCAGACACCGCAGACTCTAAAAACACGCTAATCTGATGGGTTTTAAAAACATTAGAGAAGATTGAATTATACTGCAAAAAGTGCAGATCTCCCTGTAAACGGGTTTCCATTCAATACCCTTTGATTGCAAAAATTTTAGGCCGAATCAGTTGCTGTTAAGACATCCAATGGTTGTTTTCGTGTTTGATTAGGATCAGTTAAACATTTGAAAAGAAGCTAAAATAAAATGAATTAAGTGTACAGAGTCTTTGTCTCCCGGTATTTTAAAACAATTTCTATAACAATAGCCTAAGTCATGTGACTATCATCAACAGTTCCGGGTGAACCACTTCGCTTTTTATATTCCAGGTGCCATTTTGGTACGTTAATGTTAGTCAGGTACAGGTGATAAGTCGCCAAATATTATTCTATCGCCATCATTTCATCTATATTATAATAGTCCAAGTCATGTAACTCCCATAAATAAATACACTCAGATCCCTCCGCTTTTATATGAAAGTTTGGCCCAGATATCATATACGGTCCCACATTGGCGCGATTTTTTTCCGACGCTAACTTGGGGAAAACATCAACAGCATAAACAACAACATCCGGCTTACCAAACCAAGCAAAATAACGATACTATGGCGCCAGTTATGTACCCGTTGCGTATATGACATTGGCGTCAGAAAAAAATCGCGCCAATATGGGTCCGTATATGACATCTGTGCCGAAAATTTTCCATTTTGATTTAAAAAAAAAAATCGAATAAAACTACATAAAAGTTGCCATGGTCGCAAAGAATTATTGGTACTGTTGCGCTAGCCGGGTGCAAATCTCGCCAATAGCTTTTTTTTAACTCGCCAGTTAGCATTTTTTTTATTTTTCGAGTGGTAAATTAAAACATTGCTTTGAAGTTGAAATTAAATAACATGGTTTGTTACATCATTTAATAATGGCCAGATGTCATATACCCGGGTTTGGCGTGATTTTTTTTTTTTTTTTTTTACGAAAATTTGGCGAAAACCCCGTTTTCGAATACCAGTTACATATGTATTTTTCGTACTACTTAGTTATCCCGTCGACCAAAAATCTATCACCAAACTATAAGATTAAATGCCAATAATGGTTGATCGTAAATGTCACATTCATTTGACTTTAAGCAAGTTACACGCCTTTACGTCATCAAGTGATTTTTATTTCGACGTTTTATTTGTATATTTATTAATGTTATACTATTTTATTTGTTCTTTCGTTATTTAAAATAAAAATTATGTCAATTTGTATAATTTGACGAGTGGTTCGGCGATTTATATAATTTGGCGAAATTGGTCGACGGAATAACTAAGTAGTACCATATTTTTAATTATTTTCTTTTATATTTAAAAGAAAATAACCAAAAACATAATTAACTATAGAACAAAACAATTTATGTAATTTAAAAAAAGAAAATAAAGTAAATAAACATTTATTATTAAATAAACAACAATAGCCGGGTTACCATGTCAACCAAAATAATGCCATTTTGGCGCCGTTAGGTACCCTGATGCGTATATGACAATATTTTTCTTTTCGTTTGTTTTAAAAAAAAAAGAAAGAAGTGAAAGCCATTTATTTTAAATGGTTCAGTTTGTATTAAATAAAATGATAATGAAATACAAATTGAATTATGAATAAAAGTAGCATGATACATTTCTTAACATACGTTTAAGGGAGGCCAAACTGGTCGCCAAATTAGTTTAAAATAGTAACCTTTTCTAAAATTTGAAGAAAAAAAAATCTGTTATGATTAAAATTTGAGTTGCCATCATTAGAGAAAAGTATATAAAATTAGAAAAAAATTAATATTTCGAAAACTAATTCGAATTTAAAAATTCTAATGCCAGTTTTGAGATCCTCGGATCAATACGGATTTTTGGTGTTAATTTCATCGCAAAGTATTCCGTATTTTAGGTGAAATCGCTGTGAAACATAATTAGTTATTTAATCAGTCGTTTCATAGAATCGTTACATAAATTCGCTTCATAATATCCGTTTCATTAGGATTTTATACCGGGTGTCCCAAAAAGGACTGACTGATTTTAAAATTCAATAACTTCCAAACGGTGACAGATATTAAAAAAATTCTTGCAGGAGGGTTATGCATAAAGTCAAAAGTTTTATTACACTGATTTTCGATTTTAGTTCGAATTACGAACAATAGATGGCACTGTAAGCAATAGTCGCTAAATACAGGCTCGATTTTTGGTCCTTTCTGTTGTTCATGCAGAAAAAGGAGATGGAAATGTATTATCCGGGCCACGAAGTACCAAAAATCGAGCCTGAATTTAGCCTCTACTGATCGCAACGCCATCTATTGTTTGTAATTCGAACTAAAATTGAAAATCACTGTAAAAAAACTTTTGACTTTATGCATAACCCTCCTGCAAGAATTTTTTTAATATCTGTCACCGTTTGGAAGTTATTGAATTTTAAAATCAGTCAGTCCTTTTTGGGATACCCGGTATATATAGGGTAGATATGAGTACATAGATTTAAGTGAATTTCAATATTTGTTTCAATTGGTAATTCAAAAAAATTACTTATATGAGGGCAATAGGGTATGCAAGCAGATTCATGGTATCCCAATGGGGGGAGTTCAATATTGGCCGACATGTATCTGGATATATGCGAATATAACAGTGAATTAAATAAACAATAATCAGCTTCAGATATATAGACGATGTTTTAATTATTGAGCTAATTAGGGTGCAGTTCAACCTTGATTTGAAATATTGCCCGAAAAATCTAGAATTGAAACTATCCTCTAATTACAATAATCAAAATATAAATTATTTGAATGTAAATCTAAAAACAGAAAATAAAAATTTAATTACAACAGTATATGATAAAAGAGTAAACTTTAACTTTAAAATAATTGCAGTACTAAACTTTAACTCTAATGTATCAACCTTTAGAAATATTTTTATTAACTCGTTTAAACAGATTGATACCCTGCGAGAAGCAACCCGCGACACATGGTTTAATTATCAAGTATTTATAACTTTTAAGTCTAGGAGAGCCTGAAAACATATCCTATATTAAAATGAAAGCCAATTATCCAAGATTACTCAGGAGCATCTGATAAAAAACAGTCTTAAGGCTATAAATTGTAATAAAGTAGTCTTCTAGTTGTGAGCTTCTCTTAGAATTTTAAATTCACGCAGATACCTACGATCCGCCATTGGGAACAGACGGGATTGGGGTTGCTCGGATTGACTCCGGCTAAAAAGTCTCTACGCCCAGTAAAGAAATGTATGAAAAAACTGTGTGTTTTTAAGTACGAATGCCACCCGCCATGACTCCAAACCCTAGTTTTATATCATATATATACAGGGTGCTGCCGAATTAGAGAAACAAATTCAGAGTGATGACAGTAGGCATCAAGAAGAAAAAAATTGCAATGCAGCATGGTGTCGCAAATCACCTTTTTAATCAAAAATATAGCATGTTCTACCCTTACTCAATTTGGGTTTCCGGTAAAAACTTTCAGAAAACTGAAGTGCATTATAATGAAGCTTTTAACAGACATGATCACTTTTCTTGTAAATTTGATAACCTCAAAAAAAATGGTAGAAGTTTCCATTATACGCGCCAGCTGCATGCATTTGATGCTTCATATTTTGGACTGCGATTACCACTTCATACGGTATCATTGATTGCGTGAGCACCCTGTTTTTTCACAATTCTTTGTCATGTTATAGCATTTCATGTGACACGAGTTACATATCGTTGCATTTTCATTGCAGTGTTTTATTTTTTCTTAAATTTATTACCGTCAACCCGATTTCAATTAAGGTGAAACACCCTGTATTTGTGACTAAATAAGTGGTTTGCGGCCCGATGTTCTATGATACATTTTCGTCCTCTTGATACCTACTTTCACCCCTCAAAATTTGCCAGTCGAATTCGGCAACAGCCTGTATATATACCGTATTTATTCATGTATAACGCGCACCCGTACTTTACAAGAAAAAATGGCGAATTTGTTTATCTCGAATATAACGCGCACAATAAATTTGACATGCAATTGAATGAACGACCAAATGAATTTCAGTAAAGAAACTCGAAACAAATGTTACGTCAGGCCAGGAAAGAAGGCGAAAATCTATGTTTAGACTTCGGGTAGGGAGTGAGTGACGGTTGGTAGGAGTGAGTGTCGTATCATGCTGTGGTGATGTCACTCGCTAAACGAAATACTTGACAGCATCTTTTGGCAACAGACGTGTAAAATGGAGAATCGATGTTTCTGCGACCTTTAAATTGAAAAAATTTCAGTATGAAAAAATAAAAGGTAACCATGCTTCAAGTTGGATATTCGGCGTTGGTGAGTGAAGTGTGCGAGAGTGGCAAAATATGGAAGGAAAACTGAAAAAAGCACCATCCAAAAAGCATGCTTTTCGAGAGAAATCGTGTAAATATCCTCAAGTGGAGCAGCAGCTTTTAACTCATCTAACGGATTTGCGGCGTTTGGGGTACTCAGTCTCGCCGTAAATGTTGATGTTCAAGGCCTGTAAAATAGCTAGGAAAATGAATATTCCAAGAGAAGATTTCAAGTGGATATATGGCTGGGTGCGACGCTTTTTGTACCATAACAGTCTCCCTATCAGGAGAAAAACAACTCTATCACAGAAGCTGCCGGAAGAATACGAAAAACAGCTTACCAAGTTTTTCCAGTACATTATAAGGCTACGAAAACAAAAGGAATATCAGATGCCGCAAATAGGTAATACAGATCAAACTCCATTGTGAGTTAATATGCCGGAAGCCACAAACGTTCATCCCGTTGGAGATAGAACCGCTCAAGTGCGCACAACAAGAGCAGATAAGCAACGATGCACCCTTATGCTGGATATTACGGCTGACGACCGAAAGTTGACACCGTATGATATTTTTAAACGTAAAACTGTCCAAAAAGAATCTTTTCTAGTCGGCATAGTTGTAAAAGCATAGGAAAAAGAATGAATGACGGATGAGCTCATAAAAGATTGGATTAACGTTGTGTCGGAACGTCGGCCAGGTGCTTTAAGTCAGCCATAGATGCTGGTCCTAGACAGTTTCCGTGGACGCGTGGACACACGACGTCTTGAGTAAAAGCGAAAAGTCGTCGCTCAAGTGATTTGGTTGTGATACCAGGTGGGATGACGAACGTACTGCAGCCCTTAGATGTTTTCATCAACAAACCATTTAAGGTTACATTTCGGCATGCCTACAATCGGTGAATGATAGCAACAGATCGCAACTTTACTCCAAGCGTGAGAATGAAGCTTGCGTCACTCCCAACTGAATGTAAGAGGATATGTGAAGCTTGGAATTCCATCTCAGCCGAGATGATAAAAAAGAGCTTCAAAGGGATTGGCATTTCCTATTAGATGGATGGAACTGAAGACGATATAATTTACGAGAAAGTGAAAAGTGATGACGAAGACAACAACATTAGCCGCAATGAGAATTGCTAATTATCGTTTAAATAATCTTATTAGCGCTGTTGTATAAAAAAGTAACAAGGAGTGAAATAAAGGTGCAGCAATATTTCTATTAAGTAAGATTTTTCCAATTTTAATTTCTTCTTTAAATACATTTCATGATTCATATGTATTTCGCGTAATTACATCTAACAGTAAAAGAATTATTCCGTGTATAACGCGCACCTAGGGTTTTTGCTCTAAATTTTTGAAAAAAAATTGCCCGTTATACGCAAGTACATATGGTAACACTAGAATCTGACTAATACGAAACCAATTAAATGGAAGCATTGGATAAATCGATCTTTTTAAAATTCCTAGAAATTTGCAACGTCTTGTGATTAAACCATTAATAACGAAGAATTTTCACGCTTCCTTAAGCTTCGTTACAAGCGTTTTTTACTATATGTGTGTGGGTTTGTTAATCATGCAGCCGTCTAAGACGGAATGACAAAATACAGAAGAAAAAATCCCAATAAGATTAATTTCCCTCTTAGCAGGACCGTGAACTTCTCCCGTATGAAGCTGCTTTCCGTTATATACAGGTTCTAATGTATAGATACGCAGGGTGAGTCTAAAATCATGGAACAAACTTTGAGGGGTGGTAGATCTCACTATAACAAACAATTATTGTATAGGAATATATGATTGGAAGCGACGCGTTGAGGTTCAAACACCAAGGGGGCAATTTGGCGCTTTTTTTTTATTTCTAAATTTCTCATTCACACCAGAAAATTCTTATACTATACTTTTCTTTATTTGAGATAGACATTTCATGATTACATAAAGAAAATATTCTTTGAAAATTTCCAGAATAAAATCGAAATTTTTGAATACAAAAAACACAAAACTGGCAATTCTGTCAAGCACATGAAATACATGAAAAGGAATAGAGGTGGAGTTTTTTTTTTATTATTTATTCAAAAATTTCGATTGCATACCGGAAATTTTCAAAGAAGAATTTTTTCTTTGTGTAATCATGGAATGTCTGTCTTAAATAAAGAAAAGACTAATATAGGAATTTTCTGGTATGCAATTTTGGAATAAAAAAAGCACCACCCCCCCCCCCACCCCCCTGCTGTTTGCATCTCAACGCGTCACTTCCGGTCATATATTCCTATACAATAATTGTTTGTTATAGTGAGCTCTACCACCCCTCAAAATTTGTCCCATGGTTTTAGACTTACCCTGTATATGGGCGTGTTCGATATTTGATTTTGTTTCATAAGAAAGCAAAAATGTATTTTATTCACTTAAATAGCAACGGAATACTGTTGAGAGAAAAGTGAACCCAAGGTTTTTCTTGTATTAAGTGTCATGCTATGCTTTATCTTTACACAGATAGGAAAGATTCTATTTCAGGCATCTTGTCATTTTTATAGCGAAGGGAAATGACAGCCATCGTGAAATTTAAAATCACCGAGTATCTTTTTTTTTTCTTAGTCATAAAATTAAAAGGATGTGACAAAGAAGGATTAAACCTTTTTCGAGGTAGTGTTTCCAACTGGGTACATCACGCTGAAAAATAAGTTACAAATTAAAATTCATTCCTATTAAATTGAAAAAATAGAAAATGAAACATTAAATGATATGATTTTACCAGCCACAAACCTTTGAAACATCATTTTCGATAAAATATCGATTTTTCATTTTTGCAATAATTTTAAAATGGAATCTTTTAACTATTGAATTAAGCTTAACTCATTAACGCCGGTTGGCAAGAAAACTTGCCATTTAAGTATTACGAAAATTTTAAATTTAAAAACCAGTATTTTAGTATGGAAATTTTCATATTACCTAATCTCAAACTTTTCGAGATTAAATGTGTTAAAATTACCCATATTGAGAAACTGCTGTCAACTGGTGTCGAGGTATTAAAATAAGTGTAAAAGAAACTCGCCCTTGATGTGTTAAATTGCGTCTGTATCTTAATTACAACCAGAGTTATAACCGTTTAAAGTTACAGCTATTACAACTTTTGAAATGTGTTTAGAAGTTATTTTTAGCTTTTTCTCCAAATGAAGTTTTTCAAACTCTTACTATATACAAAACATCCTATAGCAAAATATTATGCATGAAATCCCTTAAAATTTTGTATACTTCTTTTACAAATGTTTATTAAAGGAATAGATTACACTCATGATAATATATTAGAGTTTTATATTTACAGTGGTATAAATATCAAAGTTGCAATGAATTTTACAGATTTTTCACTACATGAATACTTCAACTGCTACAGCATCTGAGATATAGGTGCAATTATAATGCGAATAGTCTATATTCTAGAAAAAGCTTTTCTCTTTGTTATGCAATTTACAAAATACAATACATTGATGTTTTTTTTTTTAGTTGTCATGTTTTGCGGGAGTCAATTTTTTCGCATAATTTTAGCGATTTTTAATTTTTTAAAAAAATTTTATGCGTGATTGCGAAAATATTTCCATACTTTTCAAAGTTTTGACTTAAATGCCGTCATAAAATATTGGTATAAAGTGAAAATTTCAAAATATCTCTCCGAAAGTGTGCGGATACCTTATATAAATTACATTTCATTTATAAAAAGGGAACTGCGTAGGAAATAATGAAAATCACCTATTTTTCCAATTTTTACATTAGACAATTAAAGATCTCATATAAATTTAAAAATCCCCATCCATCTGCAATTCAGTAGGCGTAATTAAAATGATTTACTGTATTAAAAGAACATGAGACGTATGATATAAATTTGCCGCAATTCATTAAACTCTCATTATCCGCATGTCACTGTCCGCATAAAAATCTTTTGTGCAATTCCCTGAAAATCAGATTAATTAAAAATTTGACACCGTTATCAAAAAGATTCGATGTTTTTATAGGACAAGTAAAAACTCTGCTCGATTGCATCAGCAACAATACATGGCAATTATATCTACTTACAAACGAAAGTGGCTTCGTAAATGGGCAGAGCAGAGCTTTAGCGTAGGCAGCGTTCCTGATACAAAATAAATAGGAAAATCACTAACGTAATTTTTAAGGAGCAATTTTTTTTTTCTATACATGAATACATAAAATTCTGAATGTAAGACAAATTGAGCTTGAACCAAAAAACTGATGTAAAATTTGAGTCCGTTTAACTTCCATCTCTTACGTGTGCGATACATTACATCCCACATATGTGTTTTGATAAAAAAGAATCCAAAAGTTTGGAGATGGGAAGGAGAGGAAAGGCTAATTTAGGCATCGGTTTTTCGGAAGTGCTGTTGCACTGGGTTCCGGAGCCCTGTAATTATGAGCTCCGGTAAATTCCGACCAATATTTAAATATCTACCGAAAACAGAGAAGTGCCGGAGGCGAGCTCTGGTGGGCTGCAACGCAAATTAAGCCGCTCTAAAGGCTTTTAAATCTTCAGCCCAGCAATAACTCTACGCTCTGCAAGCGAGTCAATAACAAAGGAGTACTCGTGCATGCGCTTATCTAAAACTGTTTGAGTTACTCTTTATTTGTGACCTTGAACTGACACTCTACAACGCTTGCAGTTGATACTATTGAAATTTATAACTGGGACGTTCTTTTATGGACACCCTGTCTTACTTTGGTTATTGTTTAACCCTTTCCGGCACGGGCAATTTTTGTTGTAAAATGAAGAAATGATTGACTGACACCGGAATTTTAAAACGACTTTTTTAGAAATTAAAAACATGTTATTTTAACTATTCATTGTAAAAGAAAAAATTTACTAAAATATTCTTGGTACCGTTCGTAAGTTTGGAACTAAAATTAGGTATTCCGATCCGGTCACAGTGTGCCGGAAAGGGTTAATCTATTCATCAATATACTCCCTTTAAAATCCAGTGCGGACAAATTAGTTAAATGTGTCAAATATCTCCAAGTGTGGACACCATAAAAATTGCGATATGCAGAAACATAATTTAAACTGTACCTAGATCATAATTCAATCTACAAAAAAAAAAAAAAAAAATACCTTGAAAAAAAAAACACATTGGATTAAATTGGCATTTCCTTATCTTAAAATAATATGATTTAAAAACGTACAATCTTAATGCTGTTCTCAAATCCAAAAGAGCTTTATGACGTAAGTTTATATTTATTTTTGGTCGGAAATGCAGGAAACTAGCAGGTGATGTTGTTCAGAAACTATGTAATCGAGCTGGGTTTCTTTTTTTTTCGCTTTTTTGCAAACGCAACATAGCTTTCAGAAAATATAGTCAAAGTTAACGTTTTGAACCGAAGTTCCCGAAGAAAGCAGTAAAAGCAGTCAGCGAACGGAGAGAAACGTGTTTGTCACGCGATCAAAATCGCTTATAACTCAATAGGTAATTTATTTATCCAAAAATGGAAAACACAGTTCGATTCCAAATCGCTTCCATAGTCAAGCCTTCCAATTTTATATCTTTCCGTTAAAAAATGAATTTGCAAATGTGTCAAAACGTTTTGCGCTTGTTGAGCAGTGCTGTTGAGAACAGCCTTAATGCAGAACGCCCTTTATTATTGTTAACAAATAAAAAATTGTTAATCTAAATTATTTTGCATATACAGTGATAACTTATCATTGTCAGTCATCTCTTATTATTGATCAATGGCTAATTCCTAAAGATGCGGTATATGCGGTCCTATGCGGTATAGTTAAGTTGCATAAATGTTGTGAAAAAGAAATCGCAAAAAAGTAAAAATTGTGCAGATTATAAGTATTTTAAAATACGTAGAATGATTTAAAATTTTTACAAGTTATACAGATTGCGTGTCCTAAGAATCTCCAAAAATGTCGCATTAAAATACTGATATTTGATTTCGTTTTGACGAGAAAACAGAGTAGTCGCTAAGTGACTATCCAGTCAAGAATATTTTTGAAAAGTTTAATATTAATATTTTTTAAAACTAAAGCAAGATTTCACGTGTTAAGTGAGTGGGTTTTTTTTTCTTTCGCATTTTAATTTAAACTGGCGGATGCAAATTATTGAACATTTCAAAAATAGACAAAAATTGCAAGAACGACTTTCGGATACTAATTTTTTAAAATGGTTAATATTAATATTTTTTAAACTAAAGACATATTTTTTAAGTTAAATGTACGCGGATTACTTTGTTTTTTAATTCGTAATTTGATAAAAAGCGTGTATACAGATTTTGAACCTTCACAGAAAAACCCGAAAACCCCAAAACGTCTCTCAGGTAAAAAGAAAAGTTTTAAAAGCATTAACATTAAAATTTTTGGAAACGGATTACGCAGTTTAAAGATAAATGTACGCTGGTTAAGTAAGTATTTTTCATTTTTTGGTATTTTTATTAGTTTGACGGTCGTGAACTTCAAAAAGACATCAGTAAAAAAAGCATGAAAATCGAAGTTTCTAAAATATATACATGGTGCAATATATTATCTATCGCCGACCTTTAATTTCTCAACCGTTGGTCATAAACATATATTTCCAAATACAAAAACGTTTCAAATGAGGTAAATTTTCATGCTATGGCATTATTTAAAGTAAAAAATCAATTTTATAAAAATTACGAAATCTAACTTTTTATACGGTCCCCCAGTCCCTATAGCTATATTTAGTAAAAGTTTACACGTATCATAACAGATATAACACAAAACGTTTGACATCTGTAAAACAAAAATTGACACAGTTATTAAATTTTGAAGTTTGAAATTTTTACACATGATTTTGTCTTCCATTGAGGGATCAGTTAAAAGATGAATTAAAGTAATTCGAGATCAAAATCAGGGTGCAATGTCCTTTTTACGGCGAAATCACCGTTAGCCGGTATCGCCAAATCGGGGAATCACCAAAGAGAATTATTTCATCTAAAAATTTGATTTATGGGAACTTTTATGGGTCGAACAACATTCAAACGTCAAAGTAGGTAGAATCGACAAACGGAAAATAAAATATACTCACTAAGGACTAGATAAATGGCAGTGAATGCAAACGCCCAGCCGAGCTATCACGAGCATGAAAATTGTCATTGTGCAAATTACAATAGTATCGCAGCGCTACAGGTTCGGGATAAAACACGAGCCATCTAGCAGTGGACATGCTAATTAGCGCTGAGATCGGGGTGGCAAGCTACGTATACATGCAATATGCCGAAATGATACTTATTTATGGTGAATGTCAAAGGAATGCCAGAGAGGCAGCGAGTGTTTATTCAGAACGTTTCTCTACTAAGGATATACACCAACGCATGAAACTATAACTAATACACTGCATCCTCTTAGGAAGACCGGCTTTGTTTCATCGCGACCCAGAACAAGTAGATGGGCAAGGTGCAATGTTCGAGTGGCACCGGAGGAGGTGCTGGCGTTCACGCGTTTAATTCAACAACTGAGCATGTCGGAAATAAGCGAGTCATCTGATCAGCATGTCTGGTATTTTTTACATGCACATGATGCGCATTTATACCATCCGACACTGGTGCAAGCATTGATGCTGGGTGATCCCGCATGACGATTTGATTATTGTAATTTCATGCTCAACGCCTTAGAGTAAAATCCTTCGTTCCTTTGTGACATTCTGTGAACAGATGAGTTAATGTTTACATGAGGTGGCATTGTGAACTTGCACAATGTGCATTAATGGTCTTTGGAAAACCTCCACATCACCCGCACAGTACGGCATGTATGGTGCGGTATATGGGGAACTCAGATTGTTGGACCCATCTTCTACGATGGGACCTTAACGGGCGATCATTACCTGCATTTGCTACAAAACAAGTTACGTGAAGGGTATGAATAGCTGCCTCTCCGACATGCATGCCGGATGTGGTTTCAATATGATGGGGCCCTCGCCGCATAAAACATGAAACGTCCGGGCGTATCTGGCCCCCGAATTCGGTCAACAGATCCTTAGATATAGTGATCCGGTAGAGTTGCCACCGCATTCGTCAGACTTGACTCACATCTCCCATGGACTTCTACCTCTAGGATTACATCAAGGCATAGGTCTATGTGACTGATACCACTTCTCTGGTTAATCTGAAGCAGTACATCATCTTTGATTGTCGCACAGTTTTCACACCTGGTATGCTCTAACGTGTCCAGCACTCGGTGCTGCCACGTATTTAATTGTGCATTGCCACCAATGGAGAACACTTTGAGCAGTATCTCTAGTAGATTCCGGCGTTTTCTGTATTCATTTTTTATAGTAGACCGTTTTCTGATACCATAATAAAATGATATTTATTTTTCTGTTTAATTTCAATATTTCATTCTTCGCTTTGTATAAGATTCCTAATAGTCAGCTCAAATTTTTAGATGAAATAACCGTCTTTGGTGATACCCCGATTTGGCGATACCGGCTAAGTGTGGTTTCGCAGTAAAAAGGACATTGCACATTGATTTTGATCTCGAATTACTTTAATTCATCTTTTAACTGATCCCTCAATGAAAGACAAAATCATGTGCAAAAATCTCAAACTTTGAAATTTAATAACTGTGTCTATTTTTGTAGTACAGATATTAAACTTTTTGTGTTATATCTGCTATGATATGTGTAAACTTTTACTAAATATAACTATAGGGACTGGGGGACCGTATAAAAAGTTAGATTTCGTAATTTTTATAAATTTTATGATTTTTTTTTACTTTAAATAATGCCATAGCATGAATATTTACCTCATTTAAAACGTTTTTGTAATTGGAACTATATGTCTACGACCAACGGTTGGGAAATTAAAGGTCGACGATATATAACATATTGCACTGTGTGTATACATATATTTTAAATGATTAACCACCTTATTTTTGTAAACAGATTGTGCCGCTAGAAAAATTAAATTTCGTTGACGTGCCTTGGAGTTTTTTCCATACTTTCGGAATATTTAAACGGGTAGAGGCTTCGAAAGACAAGAAAAAAAAACATTTTTGACCTTTCGGATATTCGCTCCTACCCTTTCGGAATAGTCGCTGAGGGGCATTTAGACAAAAAATCCAATTTTTGATAAGTGTTTGTTGTGTTTTTTAATTAATGTAATGTGATCAAAAATAAAAATCTCATCCTCAGGTGCATTAGTATCTGCTTTGGTCTATTCTCATTCAAAATTTCGGACTTCTACATGCAGAGATTTTCCTAACCACCACACACAGACACACTCTTTTCTTTTAATGGTATAGCTGAATTCATAAGGTTTATGGTAATAAAAACGTGTATTTAAAGAATAAAAATTCCGCACTTTAAGCTTAACGAATTGCATCTTATTATGAATGCATGGAACTTTTTTTCTTGTATGTGTGTGCGTGTATGTATTAATATCCACGCCTCCTTTTATTTACTTTTTTTCATGATTTATCCTGCATGCATTCGTAAAAGTGATATTAGAAAAGAATCTTCCAAATTCCATTCAGTTAAGAAGAATTCTCAAAAACCCATACTAAATATGTTTTAAAAACTGGAAACTAAGCAGTTTCAACAATCATATACAGAGAAAATACTCAAAATTTTGGATATTGCATATTTTTAAGTGCTAATTTTTAATAGTGCATAATATAAGATATTTTTTTAATTAATAAGCTATACAAAGTAACTCATAAAAAGAATTTTTGTACTTTAAGAGCACGACAAATACAATAGATAATTTTTGCATAACAAACTAGACTAACAATCAATTTTCTCAGTCAAGAACACATTCGAATTCTAATTCGGATTTTTGTTCGTAATTTTAACAATAATGAAGATGTTTTGACTAAATTGGAAAGACACTGACCATTTCTTATGTGAAATGTAAAGCTACCACGAGAAATGTTTGAAGAAGTACCATCCTTATCCAAACAGTGCTGAACTAAACTGTTCTTATCTTCGAATGCAATTGACTGTTTATGCGGTTTAACTTACAAAAATACTGTATGCTTCCGTCACTTTTCCTGATATCATCTCGTTTCCCACAAAGCTAGGTAGATGTGTTGCAAATTCCTTTCAAATATCTTTATTTTAGTTAAAAGTTTTCAGCAATGTATATGTTCATATTGGGGTCAAAATATGAACACCCTGTATTTTTGAAATCTATCTAACACCCTGTATTTTCGAAATATATCAATTTTATATCCTGTATTTTTGAGTGACAAATGGAATTACGACCCTGATTTCCTGCAAAAAAAAATTTTTGCTTTAGTGTGAGGTACCAACTCCTAAAGTTTATCCAATCTTTTCCAAATCACACTGTATATTACATTGCTTATAAAATATACAAATTATCCTTTGTAGGACATTTAAATTATAATGAAATATACAGGGTGATCTTAATTAAACTACTCTATTTTAAAGTTGTCTACAGACGAAAATATTGTTAAAAAATTAGTGAAATTTGGTGGAGGGCATAATCAAGGTATGGGAATTTGTTTGAGTAAAAATAAAAAAATAGTTAAGAATTTTGCCACCAGGGGGCGTTTATTAATGATATCATGCATTTAAGATAATTTACAAATTTTATTACAACCAAACATGTTCCACATGATCATTTTCAGAAAACAACTGGAATCGTAAGATAGTATATTCCACTGTTGACCGCAGTGTGTTCCGGGAAATGCTAAGAACATGTCGTGAAATGATGTCTTTAAGATCAGGTAAAGCTACTAAATAAAATTTGTAAACTATCGTATATGTATGCTAAATGTGTAATTCATTAAAAAATAGTGGCAGAATTTTGAACTAATTTTTTTTTCGTTTTAACAAATTTCCATCCTTTTACTATGTACTTCACAAAAATGCACAACTTTGTGAACAATACAGCTCATATTCAAAATATTAGAATAATTACTTTTTCTTTACAAATTGAAAATATCGTTTGGTAATTTAATGTCTTTTTATGCGAATATGCAAACGATATTTTTTTTAAGAACTTATTTTTGATTAAACGTTTCATTATCTTAAAATTAATATAATTTTTCAAAAGATTAATTTAAAAAAAATACTTTGAAAAGTCAAAACATTAGGAAATTTATTCAAGTATTTCAAAATATTAGAATATTTCACATTAATTCTCCTTTAATTAACACCAATTCATAACTGGTGGCATCATTGATTAAATTCAGACGATTTTATTTTAAATCGATGTTCTTTTTGCAGTTTGTTTGCTTTTTTGTCATAAAATGGGTCGTGTGAGTGATATACCTGAATCTATTAAACTTCATATGGTTGATTTGCGTCGGCACGGTAAAAATCAATGTTATATAGCGAATTATTTACATTGTTCGCAATCAAGCGTTAGTAAAATACTAACACAATATTTTTAAAAAGTGAAAATTTCAAAATAATCGCCGAAATTTCGGCCTAAAATCAAAAACATCTGCTAGAGATGACAGGAAACTGAAGTGTATAGTTAAGAAAACCGTTTTAAAAGTGTGCGATTCTTGCACCGAAAATGGAAAGAAGAAGGTATTGAAGTTTCTACATCGACAACCTTAAGACGTCTCCATAAATTTAAGTTTAAATCTCGTGCACCGAAAACGAAACCTCTCATGACTGCAAAACAAAAGCGTATAAAATTGAATTGGTGTAAATCAAGACGTCTAGGGAGCGAAGAAGATAGGAAAAATATATTATTTAGTGATGAAAGTATGTTTTGTGTTTCATATGGTAATCAAGGTATCCCAGTTTGGAGAATGAAGCAAGAAGCATTTGATAAAGAATGTCTTAAACGTTCCGTAATGTTTGCTTCTAGTGTCATAGTTTGGGGTTGCATGAGTGCTGAAGGACCTGGAAAGTTATTCAAAGTCTACGAAAAGGTTAACTCTCAGTTATATCAAGAAATTTTGGAACATTACATGATTCCATTATCAGAAGATTTATTTGAAGATGATTTCATCTTTCAACAAAATTTAGCATTACAGCATACCTTGGTGTCAACTAAGAATTGGTTCCGCCAACGCAACGTTAAGGTACTTCCTTGGCCACCAAACTCACCAGACCTTAATCCCATCGGAAACTTATGGTGTATAATGAAAAAAAACTCCAAGAAAATCCTCCTTCAAGTAAAACTGAGTTAATGGCACGTTTAAAGTCTATTTGGACTAATATTGATAGAAATGTTTGTAAACACCTTGTATACAGTATGCAAGATCGATTGTACGCTGTTATGAAAGCTAAAGGGGATGCTACAAAATATTAATTACCATTTAATTCATATTCATAAGGTAATATTGTTGCGTAAAATAAAATATTCTACTATTTTGAACCAATCTAAATTTTATTACAATATTCTGATGTGTTTCAGAAAGCTGTATACCTAATTTATTGTAGTGTATTTTATATTTTGTAAATGTTAAAATCTTATCTAAACATTGCAGATTTAATATATATGAAATTTAATTGCATTTACTTAGTATCAAAAATAAATAATTGAAAAATAATTTTTTCTTATTAACTTTTCTCAATTATTCTAATATTTTGAATTTTCGCCAGTAGACAATTTTAAATTAGGGTCGTTTAAATATAAACATCCTGTATAGTATTTATTTTAATATGTTTTGTTATGAGACGTTAAGAAAAAAAGAAAGAAAGAAAACATGATTCTTCTTTGAAACTATAGACTATCATTTGAAGGACAATACACCAAAGTTTTTTCTTGTAAAAAGTGATATACTGAGGATTTGCCTCGCCCGCCAGAAAAACAAAGATTCTATTTCAGAATTTAATGTGACAGCATATTCTTGTCATTTTCATAGTGTGCGGAAATGACTGCTATCGTGAAATTTAAGAGGGCCGACTACTTTTAGAAAGGATTTTTTTATGATTAAAAATTTGACTTCCTATTTGCATTATATTGTAGAAAAGGGTTAAAAACTTTAAATAGCATGCAAAGAGATGATTAGGTTTAAATATTAAATATATTGATGTTTTACACAAAATGAACAAAACGCCTATAAAATTCCATTTACGCATAACTAGAAATACAAAATAACAAGGAATTTCAAAACAAAAAATAAGAGTGGAAGAGTTAGAAATTTAAATGGCAATAAACTAACATACAAAATGTTTATGATAGTATGCTTTGGATGTAGCATTGTTCTGATTTTCTGACCCAGCTATCCAGACCATAACGATTTTTCAATGTCTTGGAAATTATGATATTGGTGAATTAAAATTTCGTTTTAAGGTGGTTCCGGATGAGTGTGTTGTAACGTAATACTATTTCATTCACTTCCAAATCTGAGGATCTAAGTTCGATCCCCAGCAGGGGGAAAGTATTCAAAAAATGAAAAGTTTGAATTTTGTAATAACTAAGTATAAAAAATAATTTGAAACGATATTAACTATTTATATAATGTGTATTTTTATATTCTTTATATTGATTGAGGTTTAAACGAATTATTAAAATTGTTATACGAAAATTATAATACGGTGACTGGGCCCTATTTTAAGTTATATTCAGTAGTTTCTTTCTCTCCGATTACAGTAGAGCGCTTATTATCGGAACTCCAATTAACTGAACTTCCAATTACCCGAACAGCCTATTTCTCTCAAAAATGTTTTTAAACCTAACTTCCAATTATCCGAACAATCTATTTCTCTCAAAAACAGCCAATAGGTCATGAGATAAATATATCTCATCTTCTGATTAAATAGCGACGTAGATGACCCTGGATATTAGATTTTAAATGATGATAAGATTGTGGATGAGATTCAAGATGAAAAATAAAATTAAGAAAATGAAAACGAATGCTCTGAAAAAGACCCAGGTCCATCACATAACGAAGTATTTGAGAGTTTAGAAACAACTATAAAATGCCTCGGACGGCAGAAGAACGACGGTTCTATTCAACTAGCGTATTTAAGAACAATTCGAGGTATTTCTTATATTAAGGAATTCCAATATAATAATTTAGCCAAATCCACTATTTTTTTTATTGCTAGGAATTATTTATACAAATGTTACAGTGATGAAGGCTTTAACGAACTTCATGCAATTTTGATATTGCTACACAGCGAGGTTCCTTCATCCAGTGATTTTTTTGTTGTTGTTGTCATGGGTGCGAAATGCTCATACATGCGTTGGTGATCGCAGCTTTAACGAATTTCATGCACTTTTGGGATTAGTAAACGACGAGGTTGATACATTCAGTATTTTTTCGTTGCTATTGGTCTTGTTTTTATGTGCTGAAACGGTCATACATGCGTTAGTGAGGGCACGTGATTAAAAATCTACTAATTGACAAAATTTAAAAACACTTCCACAAACAATACTAACCTTTATTAAAAGCGCAGAATTTATATTATTGCGTTTGTAAAAATTGAACAAAATATTTGATTACGTAAATTATTTATGTACGTAAAAAATATTCAGAATCATCATTAAATTGTGTTATCATTAATTTGTGTTCTTCAAAACTATGGATTACGCGATACAATCAATCATCGTGTAAAATACATTAGATTCAGTATGGTTTGAAATCTGGCGAACAAATTCGAAAGACGCTAGATCTGAACGAGGTAGGTATTGTGAATATGCGGGAGGCGGTGATAAATACGCAAATATTCTTTAGGGTTACAACTGTATACTTGTTACAGCTATGGCATTAGTTATGCGTCAAACCACGCGCGCTAAAATAAGCCAACTGGCTGCGAAACTGCAACAATGAAATATTTTAAACACTAAAAAATATAAAATAAACTATAGCAAAATTGAAAATTTTTTAATATGCTTTTATTAATTAATCGTTTAATATTAATTGAATTGTGATTATACATTGTTAAATCAATTTAAAAAACTTGAATATATAGGTTAAATAATGGTCTTTTTCTTTACTGTTGCCATAAGCGCTAAAAATTATATATGTATATTTATTTAATGAATTCACTAGTTTGCGCTTTTAACCAAGCGTAAATCAAAGAAGTAAATTATCCATAATTGGAGCCCAAACCAAATTAACGTATTGTAACATAATTGTTTTGGAGCAACTTGATTTGTAGCCATGAAATTAGGCAGAATTTTGAAATGGTTGATAATGAAAATGATTGATAAACAATTTCGTTCCGAAAAGTAAGTCCGAGCCGGGTTTGATCCCAGGTAGAAAAAACTCAAATCCAGCATGCTACCGAACACGCCACGGAGCTTCTGGCAAAAGAAGGAAATTTATCCGATTATAAACTATAGCTTTAACTTTGCGACTTATTTTCTCAAGACCCCCCTGGAGGCGGTCATATATTCCCCTGGCGGTCATATATTCATATACCAACTATACTCTATCGAAACACAAATGTTCATCGTATTCGGTGAGACCAACCTCGGACCACACGTACAATAATACGAGAGACAATACGTACGTACGTACGTATGTATGTAACGCGATAACTCATGATAGAAATATCCGATTTGCTTCAATTTTTTTGTTCTAAGTTCATACTGATAAGGTGCTTACCTGATTAGTTTTTGGGGTTCATTGGTTAAGGATAAAGGGGGAAAAGGGGGGCTAGTCCCCCCCCCCCTTAATTTGGATAAATGGGTTTTTCATGCAGAAATATTCGATTTGCTCCAAATTTGGTATACCGGTTTAATATGTTAAGGAGCTACCTTGATTAGATTTGGAGGTTCATTAGTTACATATAAAGGGGGGAAAGGGGGACTACCCCTCCTTAATTTATATAAATGGGTTTTTCATGCAGAAATATACGATTTGCTATAAATTTGGTATACCAGTTAATTATGTTAAACAGCTTCCCTGATTAGATTTGGAAGTTAATTATTATGTATAAAGGGGAGAAAAGGGGGCTACCCCCCTTAATTAAGATAAATGCGTTTTTCATGTAGAATTATTCGATTAGCTCCAAATTTGGTATACCGGTTTATTATGTTAAGGAGATGGCTTGATTAGATTTGGAGATTCATTAGTTAGGTATAAAAGGAGGAAAGGGGTGGGCTACCCCCCCCCCTTAATTTAGATAAATAGGTTTTTCATGCAGAATTATTCGATTTGCCCCAAATTTGGTATACCGGTTTATTATGTTAAGGAGCTTCCATGATTAGATTTGGAGATTTATTGGTTAAGTATAAAGAGGGACGGGGCTAGTCTCCCCTTAATTTAGATAAATGGGTTTTTCATACAAAATTATTCGATTTGCTTCAAATTTGATATACCAGTTTATTCCGATATGGCTTCCTTCATTTGATTTGGAGGTTCATTGATTAAGTATAAAAGGGGAAAAGGGGAACAATTGCCCCTCCCCTTAATTTAGATAAATGGGTTTTCATGCAGAATTATCTAATTTGAGATTTAATTTTTTGTTATAGTTTCATTCTGATAAGGATATTTTCTGATTAGATTTGAAAGTTCATTGGTTCAGCATAAAGGGAGAAATTGGGGAGCTAATACACCCCTTAATTTAGCGAAACGGTTTTTTCATTCAGAATTATCTGATTTGCATCAAATTTGGCATGCCAGTTTATTATGTTAAGGAGTTTCCCTGATTAGATTTGGAGGTTCTTTGGTTAAGTATAAAGGAGGCAACGGGGACTAATTCCTTCTTTTATTTTTCGAGGAGCATTATTCTTTGAAATAAGAGTATAATATACAATTAGTGTGAATAGCCTGCGAGCTCAATGCCATCAGTCTAACTGGGCAATTTTCTTTTTATTTAATTACTGTTACTCTTGTTACTTTTATACTTATTTAAAAATACTACGTGTATTCTATAAAGAAAAAATTAAGCTAAAAATTGATAGAAACAATTTTAATTTTAGAAGATAAATAAATAAAAATAAATTACTTTTTATCTAAACTCACCATTTCAAGCCATAACTAATGAGATATACATACCACTAATTAAAAAAATTATAATGCTAAAAGAGCAAAAAGGTTCAATTTCCCTTCCCAAATAATCCGTTTTTCCCCGGTTTATCCCGAGGTTGAAAGGGGTGTAACATCTCTGGATGCAACTATCCATTGTATACAGTATAGCTCAAAATCAACCAATCAGTTAAATTCAAGTGCGGCTATTTTTATTCTGTAATTTTCATTACGGTGACTGAAACCTGATTCAACTAATAGTCTTTTAACTATAATACCACGCTATTTAAAAAGTATATATATATATACATAATTTTAACATTTTAACACTCAGGAAAACCTTTAAAATTTACGACAATATTCATATTTTCTATCATCAATGAAATGAAAATAATATAAATATAATTATACTAGAGATTGAATCCTTACATCAACCTCTTTAGAGTATTTAAAAGAAAGTTTCATATCCTTACAGTCTTACATTTTTGCTTTAAATCTTGATTCTAAAAATATTATTTCGAGAAAATGTTAGAAATATTGTTCAAACCTATATTGTATCTGTTAAATTACTAATGATAAAATGCATACAACAGTTCAAAGCCGGCTAGAAACAAAATCAAAACTGATCTAGAAAGCTAATTCGATACGTTTATTTTCTATGTTGTAGACGATGAAAAGCAGGGACCTTCAAGTAAAAGAAATCGGAAATAGGATTTTTTGTTCTTTAAGCAAATGTGCTTATTTATGTACAGTCGTGGAAAAAATAAAGTAAACACCCCCTACTAACTCCTCAACAAATTATCGTAGAAGAACGATACTAGTACCGAACGATTGTAAATAAAGTCTACTTTTAAAGGATGTATATAAAATTTGCTTAGGGGGCAATCTACATATTAAAACGAATCCAAACTTCATTTTTTTCAATGACAATACCTAATATTAACGTGATATTTCATATCTTTGGTTCAAACTATGCCTAGGCACCGAATTTCAAGTCATTTGAATGATAAGTTTTTGAATTATAAACATTCAAAATTTAGTGCTTCTAATGTTAAATTACATTTTCCTATTTTTATTTATATCTCCAGAAATTATGCTCCTAATGTGCTAATTTTTTTTGTGTGTAGCAATAATACTAATATACCCAAACATAAATACTCTGAATTTGCAATTTTTATAATTTTGTGGTATCAGTTATGAATTATTAAATTAATATTCGAAAAAATTATGAATTGCAACCTACAATTTTTTTGATGGATTTAGATTTATTAAGTCCTGCTTTATGGAAATCTGAAATTTCAAATTTTTCTTCCAAATAGTTTTCAAATTATGCTTAAAAAATGGCAAAATGATGGTTTAAGGGGTCGTCTATAATAGAAGTGAGTAGATATTTGAAATTTCTTCCGCTGTCCTGTAATCTAGCAGGCTTCATTGACTTCTTAAGGTGCCTTGATCAAGATGGGGGCTCTCTCGGTTAACAATCGAGTTCTGAACTTCAATTTGGATACAGCCCTTAAAATACGCTCGTTTTAAAATAATTTCTCAGAAACTTATGGTACAAATTGCATAGAAATTTGATTTTAGGCTAATTGATGGGTGTAGAATTCATTTATGCTGTCAGAATTGTGTACTGCTATTTAAAAAAACTAAGTTATGGTTCGTTTTAATATGTAGATGGCCCCCTACGCAAATTTTATCTATATCATTTAAAAGTAGACTTTATATCCAATCGTTCGGTACCAGTAACTTTCTTCTACGATAATTTGTTGAGGAGTTAGTAGGGGGTGTTTACTTTTTTTTTCCACTACTGTACATAATTATTTATAATTAAATAATTATTCATAATGAGTCGTTTTATTTATTATCAGCAACTTCATTGTAAAATGTAGTCAATCATATAATAATTAGTACAGGGATGAGAATTCTCCGCCCCAAATGACTACTTGCTACCACTAAATTTTAATGATATTTCTCGCCTTATCAAATGACTGAATTTCTGACAAGGAGAGGGCCAACCTTGTTAATCACAGATTTTGATTATTTTAATATATGTTGTAGGGTAGAGACCCCTTACTGTCAGGTTCAACGGATTTTATCCAACGCTCCTTAGTTCTTGAGAAACCGGGGGGTCTAATAGTCGTACACAACTTAAATACTTACTTTGGTGCCAAGTTGGTCGTATCTCAGTTGGTATGGCGTTGGCCGGTTGATCCGTGGGTTCCGGGTTCGATACCTGAATGCGCTGCGTTTTTTTTTCTCATTTTTTGTTTTATAAATATATTTGTAATCATAATTTAATAATTTCAATTACAAATTTTATTATTATACATTAATTATAATGTTAACAAACTTAAATTTATCTTTTTTTTTTATTTTTAAACTATTATTTTTCATCCTTTAAAGAGGTTAAAAAAGAAATTGGATCTATTATTGAATGATAAAAATTCGAAAATCGTGACAAAATCTGTAGTGGCGTCATCTAGGTATGATAAAATAAAAGAATATTCAAATAAAATAAAAATAAAAGCCGGAAGAAAACAAATGAGAAAGCAAAATAATTGAAAGCGCAAGCATACATATTACAAATTTAAAAATCTTTAATATGCAGAAAATCGGTTGTAATTTAACTCTGATGCTAATTTTTAATATAATGCTTGTTACTTTAAAAACTGAATAATAGTAATGTCGCATTGACTTCCTTTGTTAAAGCAATGCGTAAATGATGTTTCTTTAAACTCACGAATTGACACAATTGCTCAATATCATTGCACCGATAAAAGATATATGAAATACATTTTAAATGTGATTTTAAAAAAATTAACAGTTTTATGATGTTTTATTACAACTAATTAGTCAAAAGTAAAAAATTAAATAGGTTAAAATTATAATTGATACGTAATATTACAAATTTTAATTGACAATCAGATTATTAAGTTATACTTACAAATATATTTATAAAACAAGAAATGAGAAAGAAACGCAGCGCATTCAGGTACCGAACCCGGAACCTACGGATCAGCCGGCTAACGCCATACCAACTGAGCTACGACCAACCGATCACTTTGATGCCAAAGTAAGTATTTAAGTTGTGTACGACTATTAGACCCCCTAGTTTCTCAAGAACTAAGGAGCGTTGTATAAAATCCGTGGAACCTGACACTAAGGGGTCTCTACCCTACAACATATATTAAAATAATCAAAATCTGTGATTAACAAGGTTGGCCCTCTCCTTGTGAGATTTAATAAAGCAAGGAATATTATTAAAATTTAATGGTGAAAATCAACCATTTGGAACGGAGGATTCTCCTCCCTGTTAGTATCATTAACAGGCAATGTTTCCGTAAAATGGTTAGTTTTCATGTTAAATCGACGTACAGCGCCTTAATTTCCGTTTTTTTTTTTTTTTTCAGAATTTTTTGCTTTTCACACGCATTTTTATGGCGCTGTCACGGCTAAACCATTGATCAGAGTAAAAAACTTTAAATACATAAAATGTACGAAATTTTAGACACTTTATTATCTGTGCTGTCGACTTTTATGCAAAATGCATAGTTTTGGGGCTATTTGGAAAAAACAAAGAAAAGTCGGTTCTTTTACATTTTTTTTTTAAAGAAAAAACGTGTTTTCCGAAAAAAAATTTGTTGGTCGTGCTCAGTGTTTTTCGTGCTCAGCGACCCAAAAGAATATAAAGGCACCAGATATCAAAACTGCATCAAAATTTTCTTTTATTTGTTCTTTTTGAGCACCTAATGCCTGGGCTATAAGAGATGAGGCTGGAAATATTTTAATCGAATCAAGTAAAACGAATTTTGAAAAATATGAATTTTCAGCGTTTTGTCGCACTAAAAATGGAAAATCGCATTTTTAGTTCCATAAAACGCTGAAAATACAAAAAATTCAAAGTATAATTGGTAAATTTTTGTCGTAAAAGATTGAATTCTGTGTTGTCTTACTTATTATCGAAGAAAAAGGACTTACTAAATATAATTTATAATAGGGCCCAAACACTGTATAACAATTTTAACTTCGTAACTTTTACAGGAATAACTATTTTCACATAAATTGTGTTTGATATGATGAAGCATTTTTTTTTTTACAATTGGAATAATACATTTAAATCTAACATTTTACAAATTAGCTGTTGCACAACGATAACAGGGCACACATTCTAAGCAGGTATGAATATAAATATGTACAGGATGTTGCCGAATTTGACCGACAAATTCATAGTAGGCTTCCAGAGGATAAAAAAATATGTTAGAACCAACTAAACTCTACAGTAATATGGAGAGCTGTCTCACCGATCCACTTTCTGCCGCGACCGCATCAGACTTTCGATCATGATCATGCTTTCAATGCGCGTAAGTAATGAGTCCTGCCCTTTTCTTAATATTACAAGCATTTTTTCAAACTTTTTCGCATACTTTTTATCAATTTCGGTGTTTTCTACATATTTTTGTTATTTTTATAAGCAATACTTAACAACTTTTTCTTTTTTTATTCGTTGAGCTTACCTAAAATTTCATTTTTAACTAGTATCAAACTAAAAAATTGCAATTAACTTAATAAAATCTTTAGTTTTTTTCAATAAAAAATATGTATCAGGGAAAATTGTAGCAACTTCGTCAATTTTTTAAAAGAAAATCCAATTTGAAAATATCCACCCCATACTACACTATAGGAGGAAATCTACGTTTTGCCAAAAATTTTCCTCGGAAAATCTAAGGCATTGTATTCATGGGCGGTCCGCTGGATTCAATGTATCAGAATAAAGAATTAGTCCTCCGTTCTATTGTTGAGTTCAGTGGATAGAACCTGGGGTCGCAAACCACGTATTTAATCAAAAATGCAAGTTGTTCTACCCTAATTTAATATGGGTATGGCGGTAATAACTTTCAGAAAACTGAAGTATATTATAATAAAACTTTTAATAGACATCCTCACCTTTGTTGTAAATCTGATAATATCGAAAAAAGTAGTAGAAGTTTCCATTATACGCGCTCCGTATTTTGGACTGCGATTACCAGTTCATACGGTACCACCGATTGCTTAAGCACCATCTTTTTCCAGAACTTTTCGTGATGTTATAAAATTTCACACAAAACAAGGCACATATCTTTTCATTTTAATTGCAATGTTTTTATTTTACTCAAAATTATTACTGTCAACCCAAGTTCGGTTAGGATGAAACACCCTATATTTGTGACTAAATAACTGGTTTGCGATCCCATGTTCTATGGCAATGTTTCGTCCTCTTGGTGCCTACTATCAGCTTTCTGAATTTGTCGATCGAATTCTGCAACACCCTGTATATATGTGCGAATGTGCACATGAATTGAGTGACAACCTTTTTTTTTAAGGGGTCTCAGGACACTTAAATTGGAAAAGGGTGAAAAAAAGATCGTTTTCAATATTTAATAAAATGTGTATGATTTTAAAAAACAATTTTTACTGAGAATGAAAGATATAAGTATGTTTTTTCATTTCCAGTATTTAAAAAATACCAAGATTTAGAATGAACATTTATAGGGGGCTTCAAAATGTCAGACATTGGACGAGCAGAAAATTGGCATAATAGTTTGCGCGCAGGATCACAAAATAAATTTTGAAACTAGAATGAAAATTTTGTTAGCAACTTATACTTCAAAGTATAATATTTACGCTGAACCTAAATGAATTTCTATTTAAAGCATTTTTATATTTTTAATTCAAAGTTGTGTTTAGCTAATAAAAAATTTTGAAAATTTCAAACGTATAATCACCTAAAAAAATAATTTTTTGAACAATAAAATTGAAATTTTAGATTCAGTTTATACAAACTATCATGAAACATGTGTTTTGAAAATTTCGTGAAAAAATATTCAGAAGTTTTTGAGACATCCTGCGCGTTATGTCCAAAAACGTCATTTGGAGAAAAATTGCTTCAAAGTTTCGGAAACGCCGCTTGAGCTATTGAACGGGTATAATTGAAAAACTTCTGTTCTAATGAGAATTTCAAGGAAACAATTACATCAAAATGTTCAAAAAGGATCGGAGTTTAACATCTAATAAAAATAAAATTTCGAAACTTTTGAAGCTTTCAGAGTCCTAAGACCTCTTAAAGATAAATGGACAATTTTCAAATGAGAATTTATGAATTATCATAAAATAATTATTTTTAACCTTCCTTTCGATATTGTGCTAAAACTAATTAAAAATAAATATCAGTAAGAAAGCGAATTAAAAATTTAAATGTCATTACATCGAAGAATGATTATCCCCTAAGAGATTTAAAATCTTTAATTAGTTCTTCAAATATTTCAGC
Organism: Maratus speciosus; assembly: GCA_963932465.1. NCBI lineage: Eukaryota > Metazoa > Arthropoda > Arachnida > Araneae > Salticidae > Maratus > Maratus speciosus. The sequence continues at coordinate 281,849,217 of OZ010788.1, read as the reverse complement.
ATTCATAGAGATTTTTTTCAATAGCATTGAGAAAAATTCTTCATCTAAAATGCCTTACCCGGAGGACACTGAAAAAAACTAAATTAATTTTTAATATAATCAGATGAATGTGTAAAGATATGTTTTTTCTTATAGTTAAGATACGAGCTTTTGATATGCCTTATTAAAAATGATTGATTTAAGTTTTTAAAAAATTATTAGATCTTTTGATAACAGGTGGGTGTATATAATATATCAGTAATTACTTTAAAATACCTATGATTAGAAAGTATTCTCGGAACTCAGAGTATCAAATTTATAATGAAATATTTTCTAGTAAATATTCTGCTACAACAAATAAAAAAATTATTTTTATTAAATAATTTAATTATAAAGTATATCTAATTTATATTCAATGTGTGTTCCCGCATAGCTTAAGATTGAGTGTAGCAAGCTACATGCATATACGTGTATATATGTAATATATATATATATATATATATAAACCAGTATAAGATTATATTTAGCCTGAACCAGCGCCCCCCCCCCCCCCCCCCTCACAGAACAAGAAGAATATAACTGTTAAAAATTAAAATTTTATCAAAAACTAAGAAAAAACAGGATGCGGCCTCATTGGCAGTGGGTTATATTTCAAAAGCAGCCGAGCATTAAAAAAAGTATATAAAATATGTGGCAGTGGGTTTCGGCCAGAACAGTGATGGCAAAATCAAATGTTAAACATTCGATGGCTATTATCATATGCTCCTCCACCGGACCCTACGCCAACATTATTAAATGAGTGCCTCACCTGGAACACAGTAAAAGATGCTAAAAATATGTTTGTTGAAAAAAACCACACTCAACCAACTCAGCCACGTTGCCACAACCAAAATATAAAACATAAAATAAATTAAATAAGGCGGAATCCAACATCCAATCAACCAATCCAAATTCATTCCAGGTCTGTTGCCAATCGATACAGCACATCATCATATGCCGTTTGCACAATACATGACGAACTGACATATCCAGTTGTTGACAATGAGATCGCAACTAATGGACTTTACCCACGAGTGGTAACAGTCACGCCTTTGCGGGTATGTACTTTCCGAAAAAGACTGCTTACTGGACGAAGGGGAAGCCGTGTTAAAATGTTCTTCACGCTTATTGTTGTTTTTCTTCTAGATATCTGCAGCTGACGTGACATCGGTAAAGTCCATGGTGTCCTGGAAATAGTTTCGGAAACTTTAAATATAAATATTGATGGAAAGAATGATAATGACAGTAAATTCGAAGCTGAACCGACAACACGAGCAGAAGCTCTTAAAGCACTAAATACATTCAGATATTTTTTTTTACCAATCCCAAAGGCACTGAGGAACATTTTAAAACTGTTCGTGAATAAGAAAAAGTAGTTTTAACAACTACGATAAAAAAAACCTGCATAAAAGATTATTTTTTACTACTACGAATATACTCATCAATTCGAAATTTTAAGTGTAAAGCAATTCTTGTTTATACATCTTGTTTTATAAATTATATGTTCATAACTTCTTTGCACATTATTCTACTAATATAACAAATTTATTAATAATATTTTATTGTTTAAAATAAAATTCCTGCTTACACCGCATAAGGTCACCCTGCTTATAGGGTCATATTTTTCAGGACCGCATGGGTGACCATATAACCGATACTGACTGTATATGTATTTAAATATACAGTGGCGGTCAAAAGTTTCCAGCCAGTTAGTTTTTTTGATTTGTTTGACAGAATGTTTTAGCGAAGAAGAAGTTTTATTGCTCCAAAAGTTAGGAATAAGCAAATTACCTCTGACCACCTGATCATTTTGATTGGTTACTTAAGATACTTGATGCAAAGGGGAGGAATTCAAAATTCGCGCATGCAAAAGTTTCCGGCCATTCGTCATTCATTAGTTTTTGCTATCGCTAAAGTGTTTTTTTGGCCATGTTTGATAATTAATCAAGGTGAATAATGTATTTGAAATTCAAAAATGAAAAGTTTAACAATTTATTGTTCCTAAATGAGTGATTTTTTTATCTGGAGGGGCAATCCTCTCGTGAGATTGCGGCAAAGTTGTCGATCAGAAAATTTGCTGTAAACAATATTTAAAAATATATATAAAGATGGTCATGGCCTTTGGAACTTGCCACGGTCCGGGCGACCATGGAAAACGACTATTCTTGTGGACAGAATTATCAGAAGAAAAGCAGTTGATGACCCGCGTAAAAATGCCGCTGCAATTCCAAGCCATTTATGGTGTTAAAAGCGATTTATGGTGTTATGGTTATTGCTGAAACAAGTCTATCAACAGTGTCAAGACTCTTATGTGACGTAGAACTTTATGGAACAGTCGGTGTTAAAAAACCTTTCATAAGTAAAACAATTCAGAGGGCCCGACTGGCGTTTGCCAAGGAATACAAAGACTGGACAAGTGAAAACTGGAAAAAAGTACTATTTTCAGATGAATCGACGTTCAATCTTTTTGTGAGTGATAAAAACCCTTACAACCGACGACCTAAAAACAAAAGATAAGGTGCGTGATATACTATTCCTACAATGATTCCTACAATACTAACGGCGGAGGACACGTTATGCTGTGGGAGCATTTTCTGGAAAATTCGCCTGTCCGTTATTTGAAATCTGCGGCAAGATGGATAGTGCAATGCATAAGGATATCTTGCAAGATCATTTGCTGCCGTATTGGAGTAAATATCGTGGTCGCAACTGTTTGTTTCATCATGATAACGACCAAAAGCATACATCCAAGCTCGTCAAGCAGTGGCTTTCGCACAAACAAACTTCGCTTTTGAAATGGACAGCCCAATCATCCGATCTGAATATAATAGAAAATGTTTGAAAGTAATTAAAAAATGTGTGTGGAATTATAAATATTCCAATTTAGCAGCATTTTCACAAAAATTGCAAGAACCGTGGACAAAACTTAACATTGATGATCTACAACTGTTCACTGAATCGATGCCACGTTGCTGCGCCGCAGTACTTATTGCTAAATGTATGAATATAAAATACTAATTGTAAATGTTGTTGATCATTGTTATTTTCTTTTGTAACACCATTTTTTTCCAAACTTACCAAGGTGGCCGGAAACTTTTGAGAACATGCGTTTTCTTTTGCAATTAATTTTGTCAATTAAATTTATCAAAATTTAATTTTTATTCCATAAATAAGTTCTTAACTGTTATGTCAATAAAGTGTATAAGTATCAATTTGATATTCCACTTCATATGGGTATACTTATAAATTAACCAAAAAATTTATGCTGGCTGGAAACTTTTGACCGCCACTGTATGTAAATAAGGGAGTCCAAATAGAAGTTGGTTTACGAGTTCAAAAGAACCAGGTGGTTTGATATCTGTAACAGACATCTCTGGGGTGTCGCACGAATGTCGCCAGTGTTTCGAACAGAGAACAATGACTAGACAGTTTATGTCAAGAGTAAAGTTATGGATATATTTATGGCATGTAATAAAGTTAACCCACACACTTGGCGATCACTTGGGTGTATCTTGTAGGGCAACTTTATATTTTCAATTTAGTTAGTTGGTCATTTCTCGACCGGGAATAGACCTGTTGTGTTTGGTCTAAACGTTAACTTCTTTTTTGAAAAATATTCACAACGCTTTGGGGTAGTGTTGAGGCAGTTGCCATTCACCTTATTAAGGATAATTGGGAAGTCATTTATCTCAGAAGTTAGCCAGGACCCTGTAACGATCACATTTTATTATGTTATAAATTATATTTGTTTGTATTTAACACTATGAATATTTCAAGTAATGAGTGATTAGGCCTTGCTACCCTTAATTTACTCTGGGGGTAATTGGGTGTTGAGTCTCCCCTTCCCTTCCGTTCGTTTATACTCCCCGATTTCCCCCCTTTTATAATTCTCCCCCTCTTCACAACATATATGCCTGGGTAGAAGCTAGTTGGTACATTTTGTGAGCCCAGATCTGCCCAGCAGCCTCAGATGGATATGACTTGATCAATTTCTTTAAAGAGCTTTTAATTTAAGTTCATTTCGGGGAGATTTCGTCTTTAACCCGGGAGAACTCGCTAGTGAGAATGCCCAATTGTTTTTCTTTTACTTTACATTCATATAATATCAACTTTTTTTGGTTGGCTTAGTACTTTTATTCACAAAATAGGTAAAATAATTGAAAAACATTTTGAAATTTTAATTAAAATGAAAAATGATTTAAATAAGAGTCTTAAAAAGGTACGACTGTGAGGGAAAATCTCATACAGCGAGTTCTCCCGGGTTAATGAGATTGTGGCTGGTGTCGCACGAATATCGCCAGTGTATCGAACAGAGAACAATGACTAGACAGTTTATGTCAAGAGTAAAGTTATGAATATATTTATGGCATGTAATAAAGTTAGCCCACACACTTGGCGATCACTTGAGTGCATCTTGTAGGGGGTCTCATCAGAAGGAGGGATCCTAAGTAGAAGCGCACAGTCTCTCGAGAAAGTCTCGGCGAATAAGCGGAGATGATGGAATACGTCTAAATGGGGTTTGCGTGTTTTGGTCTCTGATTGCACAGGGGGTTCAGAGGCCCCTACTCCTAATTATGTAACGAAGTGTTACATAAGGGTATGTTGTAAGCATCCAGGAGTCAAAAAATTCAGAAAGTCAGGTAGTAGAGAGATGCAGAGTTAAGTCGGAGTATATCAGAGAGTTATTAGCAGTTAGATAGTAGAGGATGATGGCCGCAGCTCTTAAGCATTCCGGAGTTGGTCGGGTCGTGAGCCGACCGCAATTGATGTTTTTCTGTAAGCCTGGATCGTTGTAGATCCAAGGCTAAACACCGGGTCAGCTAGTTGGATTAGCTTGACCACATCGTTTAGCTCTATTGAGAGCTCTAGTGTCATGATAGCATCGAATAAAAATATATTAGTGTGGTGCGATGGATTTAACCATAGACTGACTTTATGTCCAAGTGCGTTGCCTGACAGTATGGAGGGGATTACTACTTCTAATATGATGTTTAAAGGTATTTCCAATTTTTATATTTTGTTCCCAGTATTTTGAATATGTATATGTATATTATAAGTAGGGCAATGTATGCTCAAATGGAAGCCATGTGTCAATTTAATATTATAAATAGGAAACTCAGAAGTATGTTCATAATTTCAATAACTAGTTTGGTTCGCTCGCTTAGAGTGAGCGTGTCGTATGACACACCCTTTTAAATTTTTAAATGTTTGCTGTAAATAAATATCTTAGTTGTTAACTTTGGATATTTTCTTTACAACCATGAGTCTTATTTAATTATTTTATTATTATGAGTTTTATTTCAGGTAAATTCGGTTTTTTAGTAAGGATTATCAATGCTAAAACTTTATATTTTCAATTTAGTTAGTTGGTCATTTCTCGACGGGGAATAGGCCTGTTGTGTTTGATCTAAACGTTAACTTCTTTTTCGAAAAATATTCACAACACTTTGGGGTAGCGTTGAGGCAGTTGCCTTTCGCCTTATTAAGGACAATTGGGAAGTCATTTATCTCAGAAGTTAGCCAGGACCCTGTAACGATCACATTTTATTATGTTATAAATTACATTTGTTTGTATTTAAAACTATGAATATTTCAAGTAATGAGTGATTAGGACTTGCTACCCTTAATTTACTCTGGGGGTAATTGGGTGTTGAGTCTCCCCTTCCCTTCCATTCGTTTTTACTCCCCGATTTCCCCCCTTTTATAGTTCTCCCCCACTTCACAAATTATATGTCTGGGTAGAAGCTAGGTGGTACGTTTTATGAGCCCAAATCTGCCCAGCAGCCTCAGATGGGTATGACTTGATCAATTTCTTTTAATTTAAGCTTTCTTTTAAGTCTTTTAATTCAATTTAAAAAGCTTTTAATTTAAGTTCATTTCGAGGAGATTTCGAGGAGATTGTGGCTGGTGTTTTTATACTTTAATATTAATATTAATATAGTATAAGAATATGAATTTTAAATATTTTTACGTAGATTGTTAGAGGTAAAATACGAAGTTTATATTTTTATTCGATAAGACTTTTTTTGAGTAATATCGATTTTTTTTTCATTTAATTTTCTTAATTAAAATATCCTTTAAATGTGTTCATTTAAAGTATATTTTAAATACAAATATTTATTTATAAAAAACGTTATAAGTTCAACCTTATTTAACATTATTAAACTTTAAAAAGTAAATTGTGAGTACTTTTGAATGAATGAGAAAAGTAATTGTTATTTATTTTTAACTTCGAAAACTTTTTGTCTTTTTTAATTAAATCAGAAATCTTCATTTATAGAATTTTTCGTTTTCCATTTTTAAAATAAAATTGGATTTATTATCAATAGAACCAATACGCATACGTGCTAGGAATGAACGGAATTTCTCCGTCTTTTTTAGACGTTCGGGGAGAATTCACGGATAAAACATATTTTCTATGAGTACGGAAATTATTTGTTAAAAAATGAGGGCTGATTTAGTGTTTATTGACGAGTTTTTCTGACAGTGCAGTGCCCAGTTATCCCATGCTTTAATCAGGCCTTGCATCTGGAAGAAATCCAACCCTACTATATGGCTAAATATTATCCCATTTATCAAGGAGAATTCAATGCTGCCAAAACATAACTGCATATAATGCTTAAAAAAGTAATAATAAAAGCAGTCGGTTTAAATTTAATCAAGTTTTTTACAAACTAAATCAAAAATTTTAAGTAAAAATTTATTAATAGATTAATTTATTTTACATGAAATCAAATTTAAGTTGTACAAATATATATTTTTAATAAAATTAACAATAAAAAAATAAAAAAATTGAATTTCGATTATATTAATAATAATCACAAACATTTGTTTTTTTAAATTGTCATATATATAGTTTATGAAATATAAATAGGACATACAATTAAATTCTGCTTTCATATCATTTGGTGATATTATGTAGAACTTAATTTGACAAGTTTTTTTAATTAGTTTTAATGGCAATTTTAAATGCATAATACACTTATTGAAATGATTTAATAATACGTCATAAATTATAATATTAAATTAACCACATAGAAAGTTACAGTGGAAATCAGTTATGAAAGGCTGAATTTTTAATAATAAAAAATCCTTATTATTTAAAATAATATATACATCTACAGTAAAAAAATAAGTTTAATATGCATAAATTTTAAATGTTTATTATTTTCTATTTTTTATGCGACAATTATAAGACAAATTTCTAATATTAAATCAGTTTTTCCAGAGACAAAACTGGGGTGGGGGGGATAGTAATATTCTTTTGAAATTTTAGAAATGGAAAACTCTTTTTGATTATAAATCCCTTCAATAGTCAGGCCTGCCAATTTTGTGCCTTTACGTTTAAAAATGAGTTAGAAAGTTTCAGGTTGTCGAGAAGGGGATGTGAGAACTGCCTTAATAACTTAATACTTATTTCATAGATCATCGAACTGAATGGGGAATAATGTATTGGGATATGTACCGGTAGTTCCGAAGGACATCTTTCAGGAATAGGTACAAATGTGAAAATTTTTGTCACCCAGAGCTGTTGTCCACCCACTGCATCATTAATCGTGAGCAACTTATAGTGACAAGAACGTCTTCAGTACTACAACACTATGTATACTTCACTATTATAATACAAAATTACTATAAAATGTTATAAAAACTATGAATGAAATTCTACATAAAGCGCTCAATTCTCGAAAGTCTGAAAGACATGTGAAGAAATGGGATCGTAGTATACACACATTATTCAAGCTGAAGTGAGACGGCTTTCAGCTGTAAAAATACTAACCTGACTTTTCGTCCTGCGCGACGAAGTTAAATTGCGTTTACAAAGCTTTCAATTCTGTAAAAATTAATCAAATCAAAATAATGTATTAATTAAAATCCATGCAGAGTACTTACATATAAAAACAGCCATTCAGTTTGAATTACAACGAATATGAAGTTCAATGGCAGTTCAAAGGACATCTAAAACTCATGCACATTTAAAACTCAAGCGCAACATAAGATAACGCCCTCTGTTTGCTGTAGCGGAAATGTCAAAATATCTTAAATTAAGACGCTTCGTCATTATTCACATATTTTTCTCAGTTTGTTTACACAGTAAGATACTTATATGTCTGAAATTAAGACATCTACTATGTCTGAAGTTTCAAAAACAGATACTTAAGTGTCTTCATTACTTTTTCAGGCAATTTTTTTCTGCATTTAACCCATTCGGGACCACGGGTGCATATATTCACCTTCAAAAAGAGCATACAGAATTTGATTTAGCCACCAGTAACACAGAAAAATAATATTTGGTTTCTTTAATTAGAGCACTTTCGTGATTATTTAAGTAAAGGTAACTTAAAAAAAAGTGGTTCCAACCTAATAAAATTTGTGTAAAAGTCCCGAAGGGGTTAAGACGCATCTATTATTTTCCCTGTGTAAATTTTATAAGGTTTCAAAAACGGCTAGTCAATTTGTCTGCTTCTCTCAATCCTCCAACGTCCTTGCCATTTTTGTAATGTTGTGACGATCATAAAAACATTCTGGCCATCATAGAATTGAAATACGTTATTAAAGTAATATTTCACCCTTCACAAAGTATCATACATAGCTTTTTTACTGTACTTGTTCATAAGGATATGAAGTCTAGTAAATTTGAATAAGTTCATTCAGACTAGTATAATTTTCCTTTTGAAAACGAATTAACCTTTTTAAAGAAGCTCTAACATAATACTCATCTATGTTACTTTTACATGTACATGTTAAAAACATTTCATATATAGCGCTTATTCTTTGAAAAAGATTATATTTGAAGTTGAAGATCGTTCACCATACACATACAGGCAAGAAGCCATTATCACATAAAAACTAGCATATCTGTCAACATAGTTCAGAATACTCTTTATAATTAAAAGTGGACCAGAATTTTTTTTCAAATTTGAAGCTGATTAAATAATTTTTAAATAATAACTTATTTTTTTAACCCTTTATAACCTGACGGTACTTTAAAAGTACCATCAAAATAACTTGTTATAAAATTCATTTAATACATCGATTAGTAGTAATACAGCTTAGAATGAGTTATAGATACATTATCTTGCTCTAAAAGCATTATTGGTTACACAAAACAAAAACGTTTTTAAAAGGATGATATATTTTGCCTTGTCATCTTTTCAGCTTTCTTGACGTTGAAGAATTGGGAACGGTAGGGGATTTCAGTTCGGAAATATTTCTATATTTCTATTGTAAGAACGCTATATTTGTACATTTCCTAATGCTACAAAATACTAAAAAAATAATTTAAATAAGAGATTTGAATGAATTTATAAATACTGCACAAAATTCCTATAAATTCAAATTTGATTAGTCCTAAATCCTTCAATCCTTCTAAAACCTTCTAAAATTTATTAAATGATTGTGTAAATCTTTCAATGCAGTTTAAAAAATTCACGAAAATGCTTTAGTAGATGAAATTTTCATGAATTTATAATTCAAGATATAAAGGGTTAAATATATTTTTAAAATTTAAAGGGTTTTCTGCTTGGTAATGGTGGAAGAAGGGTTAAAAAATCCTTATAAAGAAACATCTTTACTCCAGAAATCATGATCCTGATAAATCATAGTCATCAGCACATCAAATTTATCGAGAAAAGTTGTAATATGGTATAATAATGAAGCAAAACATCCTTATCATAAAAGTAATCCGTCAGCAATTCAATAAGTTTAACGACGCAATTAATTCAAATATAAATATTTCGTCCAAATTTAATGAAAAGCTTAAGTAGAAAAAACAAAATCTGTGCGAAAATGTTTTCAAACAGAAATTGTATATTTATTTCTTATTGACAGAAGAAAGAAAAAGATAAGTGGCGTTTTAATTAGGGTTTCGTTCATCTGACGAAACCCTACTCGTCTCACTCCTCAGTCTGTCTGTCTGTCCGTCACAAAGCCCGTTCTCAGAAACTATGTATGTTGGAGACTTGAAATTTTGCATACTTATAGCTGAACACCTATCATCAAACGACAAATCATAAAATTTTGAAAAACTCATATATTTAACCCTCTGGGCTCTAACTTGTGTATTTTAAACTTTTTTTTTCTAACTGAGCCCCTAATTAAGTGGAAGACTTGAAATTTTGCATACTTATAGCTGAACACCTCACATCAAACGACAAATCATAAAATTTTGAAAAAGTCTTATATTTATCCTTCTAGGCTCTAACTTGTGTATTTTTAACTTTTTTTTTCTAACTGAGCCCCTAATTAAGTTGAAGACTTGAAATTTTGATACTTATAGCTGAACACCTCACATCAAACGACAAATCATAAAATTTTGAAAAAATCGTATATTTAACCCTCTGGGCTCTAACTTGCGTATTTTACACTTTTTTTCTGACTGAGCCCCTAATTAAGTTCAAGACTTGAAATTTTGCATACTTATAGCTGAACACCTCACATCAAACGACAAATCCTAAAATTTTGAAAAAGTCTTATATTTATCCTTCTGGGCTCTAACTTGTGTATTTTAAACTTTTTTTTCTAACTGAGCCCCCAATTAAGTTGAAGACTTGAAATTTTGCATACTTATAGCTGAACACCTCACATCAAACGACAAATCATAAAATTTTGAAAAAGTCGTATATTTAACCCTCTGGGCTCTAACTTGCGTATTTTACACTTTTTTTTCTGACTGAGCCCCTAATTAAGTTGGAGAAGTGAAATTTTGCATACTTATAGCTGAACACCTCACATCAAACGACAAATCATAAAATTTTGAAAAAGTCTTATATTTATCCTTCTAGGCTCTAACTTGTGTATTTTTAACTTTTTTTTTCTAACTGAGCCCCTAATTAAGTTGAAGACTTGAAATTTTGATACTTATAGCTGAACACCTCACATCAAACGACAAATCATAAAATTTTGAAAAAATCGTATATTTAACCCTCTGGGCTCTAACTTGCGTATTTTACACTTTTTTCTGACTGAGCCCCTAATTAAGTTCAAGACTTGAAATTTTGCATACTTATAGCTGAACACCTCACATCAAACGACAAATCATAAAATTTTGAAAAAGTCTTATATTTATCCTTCTGGGCTCTAACTTGTGTATTTTAAACTTTTTTTTCTAACTGAGCCCCCAATTAAGTTGAAGACTTGAAATTTTGCATACTTATAGCGGAATACTTGCAAACCCACGAAAAATCATAAAATTTTCAAAAAGTCTTATATTATTAAACCCCCAGAGCTCTAACTTGTGTATTTTAGGCAATTTTTCTAACCTCCCCACTTTTCTAACTTTTGCCGACACCCCTTTGACCTTTCATATTTTGCACCATAGCCTTACATATTTTAGTTCCAATTTTTACCGCCAGAGGGCGCCTACCTATCTCGGGTGGTATGGGCCCGATCCCCTCGACTAATATATCTACGGATAGGTTGTAAAACGGAGTTTCGTTCAAATAGAGGTTTGTTTAGAATAGAGTGCGACCCCTGGTTGCGAAATGTGGAACTAACAGATTTTGCAAAAGGATAAAGGGTTTTTGAAAGGAATATTAAACGAAACCCTCTGTGCGATCTGTGATTACACTTACTCACTTGTTTTTTTTTTTTTTTTTTAATTCTTTATAAATTGTTATTCATTATTTTGTATGTGGTTTATTTTATCATTTATCTGTTAAAATTAATTTTTTCTTTTTGTAATTCTATGAAAACACTATAATATTAATGGCAAGTTTAATTTTAACATGTATTTAAAGATAGAATCGCATATTTCCAGCAACTTTGAATCAGTGGTTTGTGAACTATAAATTGTTTCAATATTAAGTCATTATCGTTAAAGAAAAATGTGAGTTATTTAGGCGTTCGGTTCTAGAATAATTTACGCACTTCATAGCCATTTGTTTTACATGATGCTTTGTAAATCTAAAACATTAAAAATGTTTAAATTTTGAATTTCACTTTTTGAATTATTCATTAGCAATCAATAATATAATTATTAAAAACCTTTAATATATAGATATACCTTTTATGTATTAGAATCAGAATAATCAAATACTCAGAAAATAAGATTTTCTTTCAGATTTTACTATGACTATAAATGGCAAGCTTCCGTATATTTAATTCAAAAAGAAAATCTAATTCTGTGTCTCCGCAAGACAAACTGAAGTATGTAAAACCAGAAACAAATATCTTTGATGCAAACAAATTCTAAGGTTATTACTGCTTAGATGGTTAATTGTATTCAGATTTATTTATTTATAAGCACATTATACGTTTTCAAAGTAGTTCATTTACTCTAGTAATCTAATTTACTTCCAGTTAATTACCCGGTAATTATATACAGAGTAAATAAAAAAAGGTTGGCTTCAGTTCAGAGATTTTCCAGTTTGACGCTTACGTTCGATGAATGCTGCCAGGCGTTCTTTTTATGTTATGTTCATATCATATTTATATTCATATCAGAATTTTAGATCTTAAAAAAAAAGAGAACCTGCTCTTTTCTTGTCTGCTTTTCTCGGAAAATAAAATAAGGGATAATTAATAAGTTTTTAATAAGCACAATCCATTAAGTATATCATCCCTGTTAGAAATGTTTAAAAAAATGAAGCGGAACTTTAGTAAAGAGACTTCTCCATTTTCTGCTAACATCCCCAGACATCTCCATTTTCTGCTAACAGTCTTCATTTTTCGATCCTGAAAATATATAAACGATCCGTGGAGAAATATACCTCTCATATTTTGTCTCCAGTTGTTAACAGTTTTATATTTTTTATTCACCAGTGTGAAAAATGATAGGAACGTTCATTTAATTGACTAAGTAATAAATATAATTATATTAATCCTCATATAAACTATACAAACTACAGTAAAACCTCCCTAAAGCGACCACGTTCCGTTCCAGTAAAAATTGGTCGCTCCGAGAGGTGGTCTCTTAATGGAGGTCATGTTTAAATCTAGATTTTATTTGTTGAAAAAAGGTAACAATTAATGTTACTGAAATTTATTTTTCACATTAGGAAAAAATATGAAAATTTAAGTATCAAAACACAAAAGTTAGTTACATAAGTTAATAACTGCAGAGTTAAAAAAATGAATACATTGACGTTTGCTTTGATTTTACGGTTTTATCTTCTATAACATTTATTTCCAAGTGCTTTCGAAGTTCAGTAAATAAATACTTTTTTTTTTTTTTGGACGGGAACAAATAATGAAGATTTTATTAATTTATCTATTTCTTTGAGAGTTTCCTTACAGAATAGAGCAAGGGAGTTTATTGACCATCAGCCTTAATTTGTCATCAGAGTTAAATTCATTGCCTAAAAAGGCACAAAGGGGTTTAAGCACTTAAAAGTTACCGGAATAAATAAAAATTCTAAACTTAGTTTAGATGTTTGATGAAAAATGCGCTCTCCGGAATTATTATTCTAATAAAAGCTTCTTAAAGAGACAAGAAAAAACGGAATTTATTTCATTTTCTTCAAAGAAATTGGTCGCTCATGGAGGGAGTTCAACTGGGGAGGTCTCTGAATAAAGGTAAAATTAGTATTGAGCCTATGGGAATAAATTTCGTTCTATGAAAAAATGGTCGCTCAGGGAGGTGGTCGCTTAATGGAGGTGGTCGCAGAGAGAGAGGTTTACTGCATTTTATTAAACTAAATAAACAGTATAAACATAAAGAAAACATTGTAAAACAATTGTTATTATTACAATATAATAAATTGCATTTTCCCTGAACGTGCAACAGAAGTAAAGTAATAAGAACGGAACGGATTTTATAAGTTATAGAAATACTACATGAAATTATGCTTCCTTTGTGTTCAATAATTTCAGTGCAGCGTTGTGGCATAGAGTTTACAATGTTTCAAATTTGTCGAGATGACAAAATATGCCATGCTTCAGAAATGGCATATGTTAATTCTGCTTTCGAACTATAATGAATCATTTTACCATTTTTTTGATAGATATTGAGCACTATAATACACAAAACGTTCTATATATTATTTAGATTCCTACTATTTGCTCTGCAATCAAATTTGTTATCTCCAAATTATTCTTTGTGTATTTTACAGGGTGAAATGAGGCATTGTCTTGTTTTAAATTATGGAAATTTGATTCACCCAACAAATGGCGTTCTAGCATGTGAATGCAAATATGTCTATTTTGTTGTTCTTCTAGAAAAGCAAATCTTAAATTACCTCCTAAGGAAAAAGCAGCTCAAACCATTCGGGAGCCTCTATCCAGTTGCCGCAAGGAAAATACGTCCTTCTCATTTCGAAAGTCGTACCAATATGAATGAATTCCACCCAGACCATAGAAATTAAACTTCTTTGCACTACTGAAAATAATTTTATACCAATTCGTTTGTTGCTTTAGATGTTTCTCTTCAAACTGAATGTGTATTTTTTATAGCTGTGTCATAAACGCGGACACCGACGTGTTTTTACATATTTAAGTATTCAGAAACTTTTCCTTTCTCTGTTATAGTCCTTACTGATACTGGCGTCTTTGCATGGCTTCCAATTTCCCTTGCTGTCCTTTTTTACTTTCTTCTATCTTCAATAGAAGAAAGTATTGTAATCGAAATTTTTTTCGACGGATTTACACGTTTTAGGGGTCAAAGATCACATAAAACATGTTTATACAAAATGTCCGTCTGTTAGTTTTTAGCTATGGCAAGCAGGTCCTCCATTAATTTGGAAAAAAATCCGCCGGTAGGGGCGCTGTAATAGCGATTTTTGTGCGATTTTTGTGCATTTTGAATATTGTACCGTCGAAACGTGTATGAAGCTATGCATAGAATTGAACGAAATTTTTTGTCTATGTTTTTAGCCATGGCAAGAAGATCCTCCCTGAATTTGGAAAAAACCGCCGGTAGGGGCGCTGTAATAACGATTTTTGTGCGATTTTGGCGCATTTTAAATATTGTACCATCGAAAAGTGCATGAAGTTATGGATAGAATTGAACCAAATTTTTGTGTATGTTTTTGGCCATGGCAAAAATTCCTCCTTGAATTTGGAAAAATTCTGCCGGAAGGGGGCGCTGTAATAGCGATTTTTGTGCAATTTTCAATATTGTACCATCGAAAAGTGTATGAAGTTATGCTTCATTCTTATAAAAATACTAATAAAACTAATTAAAATGAAATATTGACATGAGATAGAAGAAAGTTTTGGGATTAGCACATCCAACTAGTTTTGCTTGTGACCATGCGAACAATCAATTCTTCGGATCGTTTCGAAAGACTACATTCCTTTTCTACATACTCTGTGTGTATAAGAAGTAGTCAGTTGTTGTTTTTGAGTTAGTACAAAATGCCTAAGTCGAAAGAATTTTCAGAGGAGGAGGTGATAAATATCTGGAGTATGCGAGCAAAACATAAGTCTGCTTCTCAAATTGCAAGTGCATTAAAATGATCAAAACGAGGTATTCATCAAGTTTTGCTCGTGGTAATGGTTTCTGATGCGGCGGTCACGCATCAGAAACTTGGCTTCAACTGGTAATTACTCTCTTCGCAAATAAAACATGTAATTGGAGGACAAATATCTAAAAAATGTTCATGAAAGATTTTTGGAATCGGAATACATCAAAAACCATAAAATGACTCTGTTACCATGTCTGAAACTACACAATAAAGAAGTTAGATTACTGTGGTCCAAAGAGCATATGTCATTTGGTGATAAGTGGCTGAATGTCATATTGAGTGATGAAAAAAATGGAACACCGATGTCCCTGTGGGTTTAAGTAGTATTGGCATGATCTCTGCTAAGAATATAAGAGTATATTTAGCCGACAACATGGTGGTGGTTGTGTAATAGTATGGGGGGGCGCTATTTCTTTCAATGGTCAGACATCTCTAGCATTCATCAGTGGTCGGGAAAACTCTGAAAACTATCAAGATGTACTTTCCAATCATTTACTTCCTGTTGCCAAGATTTTGGGGGGAGCAATATTGTTATTTCAACATGATAATGTTTCGATCCATACCTCAAACTCAACTTCAACGTGGCTTAACCCCTTAATTCTCGCTCCCGTGATATTCACGGGCTGTGCCTTTTATTCAAATTGTTTGATTCCCACCAGTTTTACAAAATAGTGTAATTATTGGCTTTATTATGGTATCATTTTACATGTCATTAAATAAGGTGAATATTTTTTTAAAGTGGTGGCAATAAGCAATCTGAATTTTTAAACCGTAATTTAATGCGACCGTTAAGGGGTTAAGTCGTAAAAAGTATCTGTCTTGAAATGGTCAGCAATTAGCCCTGATTTCAATCCTATAGAAAATATGTGGGGTTTTCTCACTCATGCAGTTTATCCAAATGGAAAGCAAAATTCTTCAGTTAAAGACTTGAAAGATGCCATTGAGAATGCGTGGTTTAAAACTGAACCAGGAACAATACAAAACCTCATTTATCGATGGAAGACCGTATATTTAAAGTAATTCAGCAGAATGGCGCAATAATCAAGTATTATTTTTTTTATTATTATTCGTGTTCTACTAAACACTACAGAACTACTGTGTTTAAATTTTGGCACACTCATTTTTGTTCTTTTGATAAATTCTGTTATTTGAGATAAATTTTAAAGCATAAATCTGTTAAATATCTTTTTAAAACTACAATTTGTAGGTCATGTAATGGTAGGAAAGTAAATTTCAGCCAGTAATAAAATTTTATGTTGTGCTTAAACTTTTGACACGCACTGTATATATATATTTGTATGTACTAAATTTTGTCCGCACGATAAAAGTCGCAATTATGCACGGATCGTCTTCAAACTCACCAAAAACATTGAGATGGCTAATATCTCGGCGGAGAATTCAACTGGACAAAATCAGCCCAAGGGGGTGGAAATAGTGAGGGGTTTGTGAAAACCGAAAAAAAACCATAACTTTTTAATTATAATACATATCAAATCAGTTTCAATTTATTATTACTTTTATAGTTTTGATAAAACCAACTCTTACCGAAAAAAAAAAAAAAAAAAAAAAAAAAAAAAAAAAAAAAAATTAACAAAAAAAAAGGTGGTGTTGAAGAAGAAACAAATTCGTAAGTTCGTCAATTCATAAGATATCAGATTCACTTAAACTTATTATAAATCTTCTTAATACTATCTACAACTTTTATATTAACAGGTTTTTGATTGGACCAACTCTTAGCGCAAAAAAAAAAAATAAATAAAATAAATAAATAAATAAATAAATAAGAAAAACGGGGGTTGAAGAAGAAAAAATTCATAACTTCGTCAATTCACAAGATATCAAATCCACTTAAATTTATTATAAATTTTCTTAATATTATCTACAACTTTTATATTGGCAAGTTTTTGATAGAACCAACATTTCACATAAGCCGGTGCAATCTGTTCTTACACATATAGCTGTGTAAAATTTATACGCATACTTCTGTGTATTCTGTTCTTACGCATATATTTGTGTAATATTCTGACACATATTTCGGTTAACATACAAAATACACAGATATGTGTGGAATATGCAAAATTTGTAGATCACATTAACACACCATTTCAAGTAAACCCGTAACATTTCTACGTTTTACATACTTGTGTTTTGAATGGATACTAACAAATTACACATTTCCATTAAGCCAATAAACATATATAAATACAGGTAAATTTTAGCGACAATTGTGTAAATTTTATGACAAAGGTGTAATTTTGCAAATTTACACATACACGTATGTAAAACAAACTAATTTACACATTTATTTTTTAGAGTGCAGATATTGAGTCCGGCTTTCCTGTGGTTGGGCATGTTATCACAGAATCTTGCACAAGCTTGAAAATGTTGGCCCGTGCAGACCTCAAAATTATTACTCTTGATAAATAATTATCATAAATGAATTATTATAAGTAAGTTTTCGTTATTACTTGAAATTTTTACAAAATGTTTTATCACTATATTCCTCTTTGTATCTTATAATTATTTTACTACTAATAATTAATTTAAAGTTTAATTAATTCTGATAAGTAAAGATACAATTTAACAGTTGTTTTACTTTTGGTAATTTTCTTAATATTTTAAGGTTTTTCGCTATAAACTGATTTAACTATATAAGTACTTCTAACAAACAGACAATTCACAGCCTGTCGATATCCGTTGTTTTTCTGGTTCCTCCATTTTCTATATAGTACTATCAGATTACTGATCTCGCTACCAAATGGAATTATTCAACTTTATGGGTATTACGGGAATAATACAGATTCGTGACTCCTCATGAACTGGATATTGCATTATTAGATTAGGATTACTATTTCATCGATTGTAGATATAGTATCTAAATAAGGTGTCTTCTAATTACAAACAGTGTTGTATTAGACTGATTTTCTTATTCATTCTATTTATTATACGGCATATAATTTTATTTATTGTATTTAATCTTATTATGATGTATCAACAATTAGAGTATTTGTACGCTATTCTATAAAGATCATTTAATTTTAACGTTAAATAAAGGAGTTTACACTGAAGAAGTAAATTTCTGTGCCACAATTTTAATGCAGTGTGATATTAAGTTTAATCGAAAACCCAACGCATTAAATTAAGAAAGAAAATATTGCATCGGTGTATCTTATCGCGCGCTGTCAAATATTATGTATATATCTCAATTTATACCACTTTTTCAGAGCTATTCTTATTTAGAACTCACAATATACTATATTCCTGATTATATGATATTCATAGGATCAACGGTATGACGTAAAATCATAAATGTCGGATAACTTTGAGAACATTAAGAGGTAAACCATAAGACTCCGGATTATTCTACATTCACGGGACCCAGAATGAGATGTTAAAGATATTGGTTAACCGATGGAGTCATATAACTGCAATTCTAATCAGAAGTCTACTGTTACTAATTTTCTAAATCTATGAAGCTAATTTTGCAGCTTATCGCGAGCTGTCATTGCATGGTTAAGCATATATCTAAATTTATACCACTTTTTTAGAGCTTTTCTTAATCAGAACTCGTAATATCCTATACTCCTGATTATATTATTTTCATGGGATCAGCTGTATGACGTAAAATTAAAATTGACAGACAACAGTAAGGACATTATGAAGTGCATTAAACCGTAGGACTCCGGATTATTCGATATTCACGGAACGGAGTATGATATGTTAAAGGTGTCGGTTAACCGATGGTGTCACATAACTACGTGTCTAATCAGGATTCTACTGCGCTTATTTTTCATAAATATAAACAAATGTACAATAACGCCATAAAAGTAATATAAAAATTTATTCAATACCCACCAATAGTAAAGTATTTCAAATATTCAGCCTAGAACCATAACGATAATGAATGAGAAAAGGTATTTACCTTCGAAAAAGATGTTTACAGAGTCCACCTTAACATTTCAATACATATTTTTAGTCTTATGAATTATCTACTACCAATTTTATGCAATCGACGATTTATGACACAGCATACTAATATTAATGCGTCTGTTTGCCAATAGCGAGACACTCTTGGGTTAAGGAAATGTCATTACAACTGTTCTCAAATTTAAACTGACTACTTTCTAAATTATTTTTATTAATAAATGTTTAATAATTCCAGGTGTTCTTCTCCAGATACTAATAGATGGAATAGTCTTTCTCTTTCCCCTACAAAAGCAAGAGATAGTTTAGAAAACAACCTCGAAGATTGCATTTTGAGAGGATTTTAGAAATACGACAGTAGGGAAGAGTTCGTTATCATCGAAGCAATCTATTGTTACTCAGATATACCACATTTATTGACAAAAGAAAAATTCTATTCTTTTTTTTTTTAATACTTCAGTAGAAATATCTGTAAATGCCATGTTTTTACATACAAAAATGACTTTGTGAATGAGTCAAATTTTCATGTTATTGATTTCGGAATTTATCTTCTATCACAACACCCTTAAATGTCCGCTAAATAGCACGTCATGTTATTACGCAATCATAACAATTGTGTCTATGCTAGGTCCTGTTATATGCCAGATAAACTTAATCGGTACTAGAAAGTGTAAACATTCTGGTTCTGAACCACTATAATATCTTGAATCTACCGAACAATTGCTTTATAAAATGCTCCGTTTAAAGGATTTAACACGCACATCCTTGGTATGTACGAGAGTGATCCACAAAATAATGACCGTTTGGCTGTAAAAGTTTTAAAAACAAACATTACTTCCAAAATAAAATTCCTACATTAGTGAAACTTACTTTACTTCTCCTGATAATCACCCATTACATTTAAGCATTTTTCATATCTGTTCAGCAGCTTTACAATAACCATTTTGCACTTGGCTGCTGCCAGTCCCATATTAAGCCAGTTTTTCACGGCAGTCTTCAGCTCATCATCATTTCCCATCATGCGCAAATTTTGTTGTAGTCAAGATGCTCTGACACAATTTAAGCAAGCAATGAACGTGAAATATGTGGAAAAGCAATGTGTAACTAACTCGTCGAGGGCGTGTAATCCTCGACGGTTAGTGGCTACGGTAATGTCCTCGACTAAGGATTATGTGCCCTCGACGAATTGTACATAGCTATCCAACACATTTCAGGTTCTTTGCTTGGTGAAATTGTGTCGGAACATATTGGCTACAACAAAATTTGCGCACGATGAGAAGTGATGATGAGTTAAAGACTGCTGTAAACAACTTACTGGCTTAATGCGAAATTGGCGGCAGCCGATAACAACATGGAGATTATAACGCTCCTGCACAGATATGGCAAATGCCTAAATGTAGTGAGTGATTATTTGGAGAAGTAAAGTAAGCTTTATTCATCTAAGGAAATTAATGTTTTTGGAGAACTATTTGTTTTAAATGTTTTTTACAGCCAAACGATTGTTACTTTGTGGATCATCCTCGTACACACTGTTTTAATGTTCATATATACTCAATGTTCACTCTTATCGTAATCCAATATCTTTTTTTTTTTTTTCACCTTTTATGCCACTGAAAACTTGTTTTTCTGTTGTTAGTGGCAGAAAATGTTAAAAATTCATAAAATTCTATCACAGATTGATAACTTTTGGTACAAAAATGGCATAAATTTTTATTCTTTTACTGGTTAGAGGATGGAGAAAATTTTTAATACAATTTAGACCCACGGGTCGTACAAAAATTTAAAATGTGTAATTTTAAAAATGATAATAATATATTGACGTAAATGGATTTTAACTTCATGAAGAACAACATTAAAAATATTTTTTTTGCATTTAAAAGTATACCTCTAAAATTAAAGATTTAGAAACTTAAACATTTGGAGAGCATTAATAATGCATACTGGACACGCCCTACAAAGTTAGAAAAATAATTTATACTTTTTAGAGAATAGCTAATAAATATACTTATATTCCGTTAAGTGCGAAAAGTATTAGATAATAAAATTCGGTTGAAATGATAAGCACTCTTTGACGATCATCGCTTCAACTAACCCGTCAATACAAGTTTCCACGTCTGATTATCTAAACCATTTAAAAGCAATAGCTTGTTACAATCAAACTGACAATTTACATTTACACCATATTTTGATCTCAGAATTTTTCTAAAATTGGGAAAATAAAAAACTGGATTAATGACACAAATCTAACTTTTTTTTATTTAAAAAAAATACTTTTTCTCGAAATATGTGTGTATGTATATTTTGGAATCATTATTATTAATCATACGTTTATCTTTCATTGAAATTTAGTACAGGATCATCGAAAAAAATTGGATACATTTAGAAAAATGATAACTCCAAGAGTATTTGAGGAAACTTGGTAATTTTTTTCGTAACATACTCGGTAATTCTCTAAGATTTGTTAGATGTAACTGTTTCGCAGCCACGATCTTCAGACGATGCGTAAAAGTGACAATTTTTTTGTACTGAATCCAATCTTTTCAGATGACACTGTGTATCAATTTAAATGCACTAAAACCTGCTGAGTTTATCATCTTATATGTTGTCCACCTGCTTAAGTTGACCTTTCTAAGAGTGCATAAAATATGGGTTTTATTGATTAGTATTTTTACATGTTGCCCACCTGTTGAAATGGATCAGGAAATACCTACATCACCACTGATCAACTTACAGGGTTTTCACTGTATGACAGATCTTTAAAAAATTTATTCTGCAATAAATACATTTAAATTCTGTGAGAAGGAGACTTAATCACAGACAGTAGGGTAGACCGGGGCACGTTTACGCATGGGGCACGTTTATGCAGTGCACTTTTTCCGAAACGAGTTATAACTGTCGAACTACCAGTCATGACAGATTGATGCTGCTCCCTAGTGGGTATTATCACACGTTTTTGAGCGTCAGTCGAGCTTCGGTCTAGCATGAGGAAGGAATAATCTGTTTTCTATCAAGGTGAGTAAATTTTGTGTTGAACTTATTGAAACTTGTTGTGAACTAATAATGCTTAGTTAAGGATAAACAAATATATGAACATTAGCAAAATTTTATCCTTTTTTGATAACTGTATTTGTATGAAGAGAAATGTTATTAATTTTCGTTGCACGTTAAAAATAAATCCAAACATGGCGACGGGGCACGTTTACGCATTGACATAGGACCACCTTTACACACGTTCAAAAAGAAGAAATTACGTAAAAATTTATTAGTTTCTATGGAAGCAGAACAAGAAGACAGCAAAGGAAAAAGTATGAAACCAAAAACTGCAAAAGGGAAAAAGTTTGTACATTCGAGAATAAAGAAAATGGTGAATGAATCTGATGACGAAGATGAAAACTGTGTATGTATTTATTGTTTGAAATCATACAACCAATCCAAAAAATCCCTGCCGGCCCGGCCTACAGGCAGAGGTAGATTTCGAAGTCAAATATACTAATTTCACAAACAAAAACTAAATCATGATTATAGATAAATGCACTTTAACAATTTTATCTGGCCGCTCTTGACGAGTTTTTATTTCATTTTCATATAATAGCTGGTTTTATCAGAATCATGTTAGGGCGGTATTCAAAAAAATACTTTTCCGTGCTCAACAACTCGAAATTTTCTGGCATAATTCCAGATTCATTTTTAATTAAAAAAAAATATGAAACTTGCTGACGTGATTTTTGAAGAGATTTATAAGCGACCTGTGTTTTTATTTTTTGTTCAATTAATTAAAACTTGATATATAAACAATTATTTTCTCAGAAGGACAATATTTTTCGTTTCTAACACAATCGCTTCGGGAAATTCCGTTCAAAATGCCCACTTTGACATCATTTTTTGAAATATATTCTGCCTCTATCTAAAAATCGATTATTGCGGTACATTATATAGTTTCTGAATAAGCGAATCTACCAATTAAATGCGTTTGAGAGCAAAAATTAATTTAAAAACCAGTCAGAAAATAAGCAGTTTGGATTTAAGCGCATCCTTAATACAATGATTTTTCCAACACAATCCGCTTCGGTAAATTCGGTTCAAAATGCCCTTTCTAACAGCATTTAAAAAATATATTCTGCCCCTATCAGAAAATCGACCATTACGGTACATTATATAGTTTCTGAGTAAGAAAACGTACCAATTGGAAGCCTTTGAGAGCAAAAATGAATTGTAAAATGAGTCAGAAAATAAGCAGTTTGGATTTGAAAACACCCTTACTAAGATCATTTTTTACTTCAACCGGTATGTATTTTTAATTTGTTTTTGCTCTAAGAATTGGTCCTATCCAAAACTTGTCTATATAGATGTTGTAGACAATATTAAGAAGATATATGATAAATTCATGGGAATTTTATATCTTTTGAATTGACGGAGTTATGGATTTTTTTCTTCTTCAAACCACCTTTTTGTTTTCGTTTTTAATTTTTTTTGCGGTACGAATTGGTCCTATCAAAAACTTGTGAATATAAAAGTTGTAGATAATGTTAAGGAAATTCATGATAAAATTAACTGGATTTGATATTTTGAGAATTGACGAAGTTATGGATTTTTTTCTTCTTCAAACGCCCTTTTTGTTTTCGTTTTTATTTTTTTTTATTTTTTTTTTTTTGCGGTACGAATTGCTCCTATCAAAAACTTGTGAATATAAAAGTTTTAGATAATGTTAAGGAGATTTATAATAAAATTAATTGAATTTGATATCTTGAGAATTGACGAAGTTATGAATTTTTTTCTCCCAAAAACCCTATTTTTTGCGCCCCTTCAGCCCATTTTTAACTTTATCAAAAATCTGTGATACATAAATTTTTGGCCCTATTTTTAGAAGTAATAAAAACTTTAAACTGATTTGATATGTACAAAAATTAAGAAGTTATGGGGGGTTTTCTGTTTTCACAAAACCCCTCCCTATTTTCCTCCCCTTGGTCCGATTTTGCCCATTAACGAACTTGACCGAGATTTTATGGCCATTGATTTTATGTATCAGTTTGGAAGAGATTGGTGCAGAATTACGAATGTTATCGTGTCCAGAAGAAAGTGATATATATATATATATATAGATAGATAGATAGGTAGATAGATAAAGTTTTTTACTGAGGGTGGTTTTGGGTTCTAGGGGTCATGATCGGTGTAGATCTGCAAAAAATTTTCAGAAATTCCAACATAGGAACGATCCCAATAGGTAGTATTTCATACGAAATCTACCTAAAAAGGTCAAGACTGGGTTCAATGTCTGAGATGCAAAAGGTGGTCCCATGACAAGTGTGCAAAAGGAAATACTTTATTTTTTGTTTATAAAACCTGTAACAGTGATGATGAAGATGACTAAATAGTTTCTGTTTTTAATTAGCAATAAGCCCTGTATTTTCAATTTAGCCTATAAAATGTTCTTTAATTAATTCTTTTTAATTTTTTTTTAAACAGTGTTTTAAGTTATAAATAAAACATTTGAATTTGATTAAATATTAATTTCTCTTACTCCTTGGTATCACTTATAATATGCGTAAACGTGCCCCTCTTGGTACGTAAACTTGCCCCGGACAAGGGGCAAGTTTACGCAAATGACTTGGACCTAAAAAAAAAAAAAAAAAAAAAAAAAAATTACGGTTAAAAACACAAATAGGGCAACAACTGAATACACAAATTTTGACTTTATTAACTGTTTTATAAAACCACAATGTCTAAATTTCCTAAGTTAAAGCATAAAAATTAGAAAATTCATTGAAAAAAATCCGCGTAAATGTTACCCGGTCTACCCTACAACATACAAAACACATTATACTTTTTTATTTAATAATCGTTTATACATGCAGTGTACGTAATTTTATTTTTAAACGTATAGAGTAGTTTTTTTAAGTCAAAAATTTTTTGGAAGATCAATAATATATTTTTCAGCCATTTGAATCTAAAAAGAAAAATAAACAAAGATCGCACTGTGAATTGTATAATAATAATGAGCATTAAATTATAAAGGTGTAAGTGCAGTATTTCTCCAAATATTAAAATTTTAGAACAGAAAAATCTGTTTAATACAGATTGTTATTCATCCGAATGATACCTTGTCTTCTTTTCCTCAAAAGACATTTTTCAACATTGCAACAAAATAAAATCCTTTTAAACGTCGTGTGTTGAAAAAGTTGAACAAAATGCATTTTCAAAATTTCTTTTTTTTATAAAATAAATGAGTTTTATATGTGATACTGAAATTGTTTAAGAAGAAAGGTAGTATTACTAAATAGAAAGTTAGTATTTTTATGCTGTGTATTTGTAACGTACATACATTTATAATTTTGATTTTAATGGTACCCAAAAACCCAACATACAAAATGAGTAACTGAATTTTACAGACTAATTTTAAGAAAAGTTTGTATTTTTGCATAAAATGTTTTGAATTTGGCTGAATGAATTTCCTTTTTACGTGCGTTCGTAATTATATAAATACGTAGTACCTATAGTCATCGCCTGGTCCGTCCGTCTGTCCGCATGTAACTGTGCAAAAACTACCCAACAGAATGGTTTGAAATTTCATATATATATAATCGTTACAGAATTTTGTCGAGTCATTTCAAATTTTATGACAATCGAATCAAAACTTAAAAAGATATTAATAGAAGTTTTCTTCATTCTATTAAATCCTATATTACGTGATTAATTCAATAATATCCCATAATAGGTAATGATTCTAGGTTGCCATGGTGATTGCGACCTATTTAAGATGGAGTCCTATTATTTCCGCATTACTGAATTTAATATATAAAATCGTAATAAATTTCGTATTCATGCATTTTTGCATAAGAGTGCAACAGCTATTGCACCAAGATCTGAATATTTACAAAACTACACGAACGAATAGTACGAACGCACCTCATTTGCCAAGTTTTACGTACAATTTCCGACTTGTTTCAACTTATTTGCGTTAAGAAATACGTTTAAATAATAACCGACTAATTGACAAAAATAGAGGGAAATTCTTTTGCGAATTTTTCTCATTCCAAAGATTGCACTATGCATTTTTATAACTATAATGGCATCAAATTATGAATTTTTAATTGCGATACTTTTTTAAGAGTTTCATATTTCGAGCTGAAAAATCCATATATTTGCGATATTTTTTCATTTCAAAGGTTTTAATATAAATTTTATAACAGTAATGGCCAACAAAATTTTTAACTTGTTATTATTATTATTATTATTTCTTGCTCAAAACTTATATTTTTATTAATTATCTTTATTTCCAAATATTTTACTATGAATTTTATTGCGATAATGGACAGTTAATTCGACTGATTGTATTTCTTTATTATTTTAATTTTTCTAAATTAACTATGCTAAACCCTATGTTTAAATATTGGAAAAAAGATTCGAGAAATGTCTGTGCGATTTTTTTTCATATCAATCATTTCCATATAAAATTTATAATAATAATTGTAGTAAAATTATGAACTTTTATATGTGTTTTTCTTAATTAAAATTTTTCAATAGAAAAATCCATATGATAAAATTATTGGTACAAATCATTTTTTAAGCATTAGATTAAGCCAAAATTACGCTTAAAACACATTTTTAAAACATATTTTTTTAACTAGCTCTTTTAAGCCATATGACTAAATAATAACAAAATTATTAACAGGAATATAAAATAATGTATTCGTGAATTTTTCTCATTGAAAAAAATGTATATATTTGACAAAAATTTTTAAAAATAATTTTTTCGACACAAAATGTGTAATATACAATTTGTTCTTTAAATACATTTCATAAAAAATATTACATATTATTTTTTTCAGAAGAAGAAGAATGCCAGAAAGAAAATGTAAGAAGCATTAAGAGGAATTGATTCATGACGTCATTGGTCACTGTCATCCGTAGCTCGTGGCGATCATCTAGATCCTTGAATTTCAAAGGCTGATAAATGTCATCATAAAACTCCATGAAGAACTATTTTCCGAGGCAAAAATAAAGAAGAGAGGGTGTTTTTTTGGTTTTGGTTTTTTTATTTATCATGAGCAGGAAATGTAGAAGTACCACTGCAGAAAATGATGTGAATTTCACCACACAAGAGAATAAAACGCATCCATTATCTCTTATTTGTTCTTTAGAAAGAAAAATCAGCTTTTAAAATGACGTTTCTAAGAATTTGTTAGTTTGGCAGATTTGTATTTTTAGCACATAAAAATATAAGATAACATTTAATTCTAATAAAAATCATAAATCGTATACTGAAAAACGAGTAAATCTTGTGTCTATGTATGTGTATGTGTGTGCGTATGTAAATATTATCTAAAAAACGGATCTAACGATTTTAATTAAATTTTGTATCTACCGTTTCGGGGTACGAGAAGGCCATTGTGCTTGGTCATATGTTCTAGAAAATTCAATTAGTGCGTCATTTTAGGGTTACTACGGGTTATTGCATTCATTTCATTGGGAATGATAGTTGAAACAGTTATTAAGTTGTTGAACAGATGGCAGTAAACGAAGTCGCAAAGTTCGTAACATTTAACCAAATGTCGCGAAATTTTGTGAAATATTGGAGACATTGGCGATATTTCGCGGGAAAATTTACTTTCAAGATTATCAATGCCTAAACACATGCTTTGCGCCAAATGAAAAAATGTCACAAAATTTGGCGATATTTGGTGACATTTGCAAAAAATCAGAAATCAGATTCTGAAAAAAAATTTCTAGAAATTCTCAATAAGAGCCGTGATACATGATTCAACTGATCAGCCCATAGAACATTCTAGAAAACAAAATTCGATCAATCAGGGTACATAGAACTTTCTCAACACATGCCATATGAAAGAATGTCGTCAAATTTCGCATACTTTGGCGACATTTGTCGAAAAAAAAATGGATTTCAAAATCTGAAGAAATTTTCTAGAAATTCTCTATAGGAGCTGCGTTACATGATTTAACCAGCGTCCATAGAACGCTCTCGAAAACAGTATTCAACCAGTCAGGGTACATAGAACTTTCTCGCAATTAATCCCACTTACACAAGAAAGTTCTTCGGTCGAAGCTTAAAGTCTGTGGAGTTGGACAGTGAATCTTGTAATCTGCAAAAGGACTTAGCGAAATCGAGTTACGTATATTGAGTTGAACGTAAAGCTAATTTTAATCGAGCGCAGCTTGGTTTGCTCCGTTAGTAAAATATTATAAAACAAACTGTTTTAAAACCCGTGTTTTAAAATAAATTTAAACAAAAATCGAAAATAAAATTGTAGATTTTAACATTTTTTTAGGAAAAATAATTTTTTTAACACTTTCGTGGCACGACTTATTTTTCGATCATCCGTTACGCATTGGATCAATTTGACCCGTGCTAATTTTCATCCAGCTCTATCTCAGCCTGCAAGTTTCAGCTAGAGAAAAATACACTAATGAATCAATAATAGATTCTCTTCCGCGATACAACAATTTTACAACACTGAGTTCTTTCCGCTATTGAAATGCTTTTATCATAAATTATATGATGTTCATCCAACAATTAAAAGCAATAAACAACTATAATGTTTAATAAATGATAAGCAATTTATTATAGGTATGTACAAATATTAAACAGACATACTTTCAATAAATACAATAAACCCAACTGGAAGGGAAAATTAGCCAAAGCGATGAATCGAACCTGGGACTAGGTTCGATTCCGGGCTCTGACTAATTTTTCACTCCAGTTGGGTTTATTGTATTTATTGCATGTATGTCTTCATAAAAAACTTCATCCAGAATTTTTTGAATCAAACTGTAATCTCTCTTCCCGGCAGTAGTTATTAAAATTACATAATTCTGATGTAATTTAATATCAGATGTAGCTTATATTTATTTTTTTAAGAAAACTAGAAACTCTGATTTAAACTTATAGTGATAGTTATAAGTAATTATATTTTTGTTACAGAATTGCTTTAAAACGTGTGTCCATGGCGTTTTTCCGTTCTCTAACAAAAAACATTTTCATCAAGAATTTTTTATTATATGGTTTTTAGCTTATTAGGAACATTATTAACAACGTGTGAAAACTTAATAAATTTTATTTCATTATTAGATGTTGATACTGAAAGGGGTAAAACATTAGATTGTCATACTCCTATCCCTGTGTTTATTAAATTGGTAAACATAATTAAAATTAAATTAAAATTATCACGAGCGCCCATTTGATTACATTTAATGCGAAATCTCAGCACCTCCAGGCGGTGGAGGGGGAGGGCATTCAGTAAGTAATTATCTTTCAAATACATCAGAAAAGGCTTAATTTTAATGCTAAAAGTGTATAACAGTTTTGACTATACCAAAATGTAGGGTGCTCTAGCTCCACTCTGCACCTCTCTACTCCCGGTTAGGCACCTATGAAAAAGATATTTTTAACCATGTAAATATAGGAAATTTCGTTGTTTATCAACTGAAATTTTTAAAATGTGTGTTTTAATAAATTATCTCAATTATATGAAAGTTTACCAACCTCTCTACGTAAAACTATTTATTTTAAATTATGGCTGTTTTACTAATTATTAATGTTTAAATTCTTTTTTGTTTTGGTGTTAAAGGACACCAAATCAATGATGGTGTGACTTTACAGCAAAAATGGTGGCAACTAAGTTGCCACCAAAAGTGGTATTTCTTTACACCAGTTGATTGCTGGTGTTTCATTACAACAATTTACTTGTGGTGTTTCCTTACACTACTTTTGATGTATAAAGTCACACCAATATTTTTTACAGTGTAGTTCCAGAGATTACTCCTTACAAACAAATGTTATTTCTTTATAATATTAGTACAAATTTTAGTTTTACCTCTTTCATCCTCAATACTATAATGTTCCTTTTAAATATAAATATTGTATTTAAAAAGAATGATTCTTTTGGGGTATTCTAATATTATAAGGAAGTAGCGTTTGTGTGTTTGTTTGTAAAGGGTAATCTTTGGAACTACAGAACCGATTTCAAAAGTAATCGTGGCAAATTGATGGTGACAGTCTCTGCTGCAATATACGCTATATTTTATGTCGGTGCCACTGTAACTCCAGAGGGGTTCAGGAGCGAAAAACATTCTAAAATTGGGATTTTTATGAATTTGAAGTGTCTAGAACAGGGACGGCGAACCTATGGCACGCGTGCCATATGTGGCACGCAGGAGATTGTTTTCAGTACGGCATAGACTCATATTCTAAATTAAAATATTGCAGGGCTCGCTTGTAAAGCAAGGTAATTAACAAAATGGATTTTTTGATGCATTCAATTTTTAAATTGTGTAAAGAAAATACACACAAAACTATTATGATTGCTTCCTGCAAAACAATTGAGTTGTTAAGAATGGAACTTCTGTTAACTTATGTGCAATATTTCTTCCCTGATAGACTTTATTTTAGGACTTATGTGCAAACAGTTTTCATTTTGTAAATTCAGATGTAAAAAATTATCTCTCTATTCTAAAAAAAAGTAACTACCGCTGTCACCGCCGCCGCCGCCGCCGGTTTTGAATATTTTGTGACCGGAGGTCTTTCTTCGTTAATATTAAGAAAAATAATGCATACAAAAATATGAAAATCGGTGGTTTTATACAGAAATGTTTGATACACATGCTGATGCAGACAGTTTTCAAATCGAAGAATTATTTTAAGAGATATTTAATGCTAAAGTTGGACAAAATCGTTCCACTAAAAAAGTTTTATAGCAGCAAAAACTATACATGACAGTGTAATCATTTTTAGATCATTTTATGCGTTAGAATTTGCCGGAGTGCAGATTGCATTAATTTTTTTATTTTGACTCATTTTTTCAGGTTTTATTTCTATTTTAAATTCAAATTTTCAGCATTTCTAGAGGTATTTTTTACAGATTTCAGAAAATTGTACTAATTTAAACTGTTGCCAACTGTATAAAAAGCGCAAGCAATAATATTTTCTTCAAATTAAAAATTTATTTACACGTGACTATTATAAACAGGAAAAAAACTTTCAAATTAAAATTAAATAATTACGTATAAAAAGCAGGAATTTATTAAAAATTATGTCATAAAAAGTACACACGTGAATTTTAAAAGAGAAAGGATATTGTAAAATAATAAGTTCATTAACATGCGTTAGAAGTCGTAGGAGAAATTACGCCATATTTACGTCACATTATAGTTATTACATAAAATGAACACAAAATAATATTGCAAAAAAGTTTAAATTTAGAAATTGCGCTAGACATTTATTTAATATTTTGAGAGGATCTTTTCAACTATTTTTGTTAGGAAAGCGCAAATAATATTTCATGTCTAACAAAAGTATCTTCACGTGAATATTTAAAAGAGAAAAAAATAGCTTGGTAAAAATTACGTTAGATTAAAAACGATTAATTTAAAATGTCTCATTTAAAAGAACTTTCTTTTCGCTTTGTTAAGGAGACCAGGAGACAAAGACTCTGTTTACTTAATTCCTTTTATATTAGCTTATTTTGAAATGTTGTTACACGTATCTACGTCATCAAGTTATTTTTATTAGACGTTTTATTTGTATTTTTATTAATGTTGTACGAATTTATTTGTTCTATTGCTATTTAAAATAAAAAATTATGTCAGTTTGTATAATTTGGCGAGTGGTTTGGCGATTTATATAATTTGGCGAAATTGGTCGACGAGATAATCAAGCAGTACCGCAGCGGATTTGGCGTTAAAATTCCCCAATCAAAGACAAATGAATAGAAATTCGTTTATAGGGAGATCGCCACTGCTTTTTACATTATAATTCAATCTTTCGAAATCTTTTTAAAGCCGATCAAATTAGCGTGCATTTAGAGTCTGCGGTGTCTGGGCGGGGGTTGGCGAGAGTAGCTCGTAGGGGGCCGAGCCCCCTAGTTAAATAAATATAATATGTATTGTTTTAAATCTCTGTACTCCTGGAAAATTGTTACGATGCAGTTAAACAATTTGCAGTCAAAAAAAAAAAAAAAAAAAAAAAACTTTACACCCCAGCGTTTCATATAATGAAAATGCACAAATAGTATTTTGAATTAAGACTTGCTGAGTTTTTTCTAAATTACGTTGCTTGTCGCTGTCATACAGATTGATTAAACTGAAATGCAATTTTATAAATCCCAATCTGTCTCAATATTAAGTCAAAAAATTATATTGAGAGAATTAGGAGATTATCGGGAAATAACGATCAAAAGCAAAAATTCCGATGGTGAAATTATGATAAGTTGGAATTTCGAATTTAATTCCGTAGTAAGAAGTATTTTTAAAGAAACTATTTTGATATATTTTTTTCTGATAATTATTTTTATTTATTTATTTTTTTTTTTTTTTTTTTTGGGGGGGGGGGGGCATGAAAAGTATGAAAAACTCAAGTAGAAACCTGCTGTCAGGTGTCTGCCATTCAGCTGGCATGGAGAAACTGAAATACAAAGATCATCTGAATTGTTTGGCATCTAAGACGAAACAAGAGGAATAAGATTTTGTAAAATATTTACTAAGTACCCACATATTTTAAATCCTAAAATCATTATTTTAATTAATTTTGCTGCTTTGATTCACTAAATTTTTTGGCACGCCGTGATCGTGTAAAATATTTTTAGGAAAAAATTGGCACGCGGTTGTGAAAAGGTTCGCCGACCCTGGTCTAGAAACTTGAAATTTGGCACGGTAGTTATTTATAAGATGTAAATGCTCTCTAAGAACAGTTTCTGAAAAATTCGAAATTTAAAAGGGTGAAATGAGCAAAAAGTATACTAAAAATTTTTTTAATTACAATTTCTATGTAATTGTTAAGGATAGAAACTTGAAAATCGACATTGTTGCTATTTTCAAGAGGCAAATGCACGCAATGAACAGTTTTATTTTAAATTCGAAATTTAAAATAGTGCAGGAGAAAAAAAACTTCCTAAATTACGATTTTTATGAAACTGAAAGGATTAGAAACTTGAAATTTGTCATGGCGGTTACTTTTAAGATAAGAATTCTCGCTAAGAATAGTTTCTAAAAAATTTCGAAATTTAAAAGGGTTAAATAAGTAAAAAGCGTTCTAAATTACATTTTCTATGGCATTATTAGGGACAGAAATTTGAAATTTGACATGACTGTTAATTTTAAAGAGTAAACGGTCGCACAGAACAGTTAAAAATCTATCGATATTTAAAAGGTAGAAATGAGCGAAAAGCGGTCTAAAAACATTCTAAATTATAATTTTTGAGGAATTGTTAAGTATAGAAACTTGAAAGTTGGTATGACTGCTACTTTTAGGACTTAAATGGTCACACAGAGCAATTTTAAAAAATCGAAATTTAAATGGGCGAAAAGCGTTCTAAAAACGTTCTAAATTACGATTTATATAGAATTTTTAAGGATAGAAACTTGAAATGTAACAGGGCTGCTACTTTTAAGACGCAAATGCACGCACAGGACAGTTTTTCTAAAACTTCAAAATCAAAAGGGTGCAGGGGGAAAAGACTTTCTAAACTTAAGATTTTTGTGATAGTGAAGGGACTAAAGACTTAAAATTGGCGGTTACTTCAAAGACACAAATGCTTAATAAGAATTATTTCTAAAAAATAAAGAATCGAAACTTTAAAGACTAAAATGCGTGGAAAGCGTTCTAAAAATGTTCTAAATGACGACTTCTATATAATTTTAGAAAACAGTTTTAGTTAATTAATTCCGCATCCATTTCACATTTAGCTGACATATTTGCCGTTCTGAATACAAATCACTAGTAGTTCCATTTATATGTTATTCCAACATTAATGTCTTAATTAGTAAAGAGTTAGTTTACTTATTAAATGTCTTTAAAATTAATTAAAAAACTCTGAAAATGTGCAGTTTATAATTAAAATGTTTCACTGTATAAGAGGCAATTTTGTTCAAAAAAGCAAATTTCGCTCAAAACAAGCCGGTTAAAATGAATAAAAGCGACCGGTGTAACTTTTTTTAAATTTTAGCCAGCTTTTTTGCAACATGCAATATAGCAAATTTTGTCCTCTGCTATTTATTACTTTTTGTTATTATTTATTGGAATTTTTTATCCCAGGCCCAGGGCAACATCGGGTGGGTCAGCTAGTACCTTCTATTTCCTTTTTATTATTTTATAATCATACTTACAAATTAGCAATTAACATTAAAAATTGGCTTTTTTAGATCTGATTGTAATTTTCTCCAGTAGCTTCGTTTTGGCGCAGCATATACATTCGTTGACATAAAACCTAAATCAACAAACCACTTTGTTATCACATGGGTTCGAGAAACATTCCATTCCCTGCTGAAATATCCAAATTGAAAATCGAACTTAATTTTCATTGAACATCTTTATGATATTTTTGGAAAAAATTGTACAAGCACATTTTTTTAACCAACGTTTTTAACTGGTTTATGGGAAAATCCATGGAAGGATTTGCTTGTGTAACTCCAAATTACTTCTGAACCTCGATAAATCCATGCCTTATCGTGTGCCATCTAATATGAATGTTACGTAGGCAATAATTTATACTAATAAGGATAGCCCTAATTCAGCGGCACTCCAGTTTATTTTATAGAAATAATTTTTCAAAAAATTAAAGCTTTTTTTCAAAATAGTCCTTTTAAAATTCATAAAATCTCTGGTTCCAAGCTAGCTGTGGGTATTTGATACAGTGTACTTATAAGCAAATTGAAATATTCACTAAAAGTTTTTTATATGCAGACTAGATTGTTTCCGTCTCAATTTGCTATAATTTTCTGCAATGATTATAAATGATAAAAGCTTTTATCATATTCCAATGACTTTTAATTTTCAATGTTTAATATATATTTCGCTGGTTATTAATGCAAGAAAATGCAATAAATGACACAAACGAAATGCGTTGTAATAAATTGAGAAATATCTATACATCGCTTGCAATAGTTTCTGTACATTGTTTTCCATTAACTAAAATGCATATCACTGCTGAAGGATCATTGACGGTAGTATCTATGAGTGTTGCGTAAGAACTCTTAAATACATCATATTTTCATCCATTAGTGTTTGAATCGGGAGCTAGTCCGTTAATGGATTCATTCATTCATTCAATAACTGTGACAGGACATGATTGATTAATATCCTCCAAGTCCTTCGAAATTTGTTTTCGGAATATAATACCTAAATGTATGCTTTCATATATTGTTTCACTATAGAAATAATTACAATAAATAAAGAAACGTTGAACTAGTTTTATAGAAAATACTCGATTTATATCAGTCATTGCTCAATATTTTATAGCTAAAATTTTGTCATCTAGTTATTAAGTACCGATATTTCGACGTATTCGTTAGTTCTTTAATCTTTAAAAAAAAAAAAAAAATACGGGAGGGCAAGGGAATAGTATTAAATGACACTGGACCTTTAAGTTTGTCGAAATGATCAGAAACATCGCCTATTTCAAAGTACCAAAACACAAATACTATGCAATTAAGATTTTTTTTCCCTTTCTGCCTAAAGTATATATTCTTCACTATATTATCCAAAAAAAATGTTGTACATACAAAATTAATATTTAAATTTTTAATTTAAAAATTCAACTCACTAATGCGTGCATTAAAATCATTAAGTACTGGGCGCATGATAAAACTCTAAATTATGCATATAGAAAGCAATTTTTGAACAAAATAGAATCATAACGTACTATTTCTAAATTAAAACCAAATTATACACAAAAGGTTTCGTTTAAAATTTAATTTTAGCACAAAATGAAAAAAATTCAACTTTTTGAAGTGCATAAAAATAAAAGACCGAAATATGTGAATTTTTTGGATTTAGCATGTAGACTATAAAGAAGCGCGTATTTGGTTATTTTTTTAAGGCTGTAGCATACGTAGTTTGAAAGTAACAGGGCGCACAATCTCCAAATTTACTAATCTGAGCAGAACGCGTTTTAAAGTTTCAATATCAACGGACCTTCAATTATACTCACCGTCTGTAAATGATTATAACTCAAGAAATAATTAAGATTTTTTAATGGGATTTTTTGCATATTGTTGAGAAATTTTTAAAAATTCAGAGTGAAACAAAAACCGAAAGCTAATTTTTTGAAAGTTTAAATGTTCTATGTCCCCAAGTGATCTTTAAAAGTTATACATTTAAAATATCAGAAATTAAAAATGGGCCCATCGCCAGACATGATGAAAAGTAATGGCTTCCACTTGAAAATCGATATGAAGCAGAATGAAGTGTGACTATTAATTAGACTTATGAACGCCTAGGAACACTGTGCTACCGTTGGCTCTGTATGGATGTGACATGTAATATTCCTACACGTAAAATCAGTGGTAGGGAGAATAATC
The DNA here is from genome assembly GCA_963932465.1 of Maratus speciosus. Taxonomy (NCBI): domain Eukaryota; kingdom Metazoa; phylum Arthropoda; class Arachnida; order Araneae; family Salticidae; genus Maratus; species Maratus speciosus. Next base: position 281,812,564 of record OZ010788.1, on the reverse strand, counting down.
TTAATCAGAATTTACTAGGTGGAAGGGAGGTGTCTATCTGTGAAATTTCCCCTTCCGGTAAGGATCAAAATCGTAGGAAAGTTTTAGGCCGAAATCTGCCTTCTGTTAAATGACTGAATTTGAAAACACTCATTTAAAATTTATGTAATCTAGATTCAGAAAAAAAATACAATGTTCCCCCTTAATTAAAATTATTCCTAAAACCAGGTTTATAATAAAATATCCATTACATTAAATGAAAATTTTCATATAGTAGAAGAAATCAGAGCGATTTGAGACAGAATTGGGTTGGATCACCTGTAACATAGAATTATACAATGGTCTATCAATATGTTTCCAAATTAATTTTGTAACATACCAGCAAATTACAATACAGGGGAAATTACAATACACCGCCACGGCGAGCGGCCATTCTTCGTCCGCAGCCCTTTATTCTTCCACTCTATCCCGACTCTTTTGCGGAAGCAACGTTCATAGGTCCCCAGCCACGTCCCGAGTAAAAGACACTCTAGCGAAAGAGAGGTTGGAAAAAAAATCAAAAATTGAAACCGGGCAAATTTAAAAGGGAAATTATACAAATTAAAGACCCCGAAAAGCGGGAAGGGAGGGCTCGGCGCGATGAAGCTCCCGAACGACTCCTAGACTACTAGACTAGAACGACTACTTCGAGCTCATTATTAATCTCAGCAGTTTAGAAACTTTCAATCTTGATAAGGCATTAGATTAAGGGGGAAAATATCACTGAGATAAAAGCATTCTTAAATAGACTTAGCTTTAAAATATCTATTTTATTAAACAGAAATTTTTATCTGAAATTGGTAGAGGATGATTGATTAGAGTGATTGGGTCATCTGTAAATGAGACTTATGCAACGTTTAATAAAAAGTTACATTCTGGATTAGTCCTGCAGTACTCCAATAAATGCCAAGAGAAAGTTGCATTCACAACTATAATTGTTGAGATTTTATTAAATCACATGACTCTGGGCGGAATTTTGGCTGTCACTCACACAGTTACGTAATAATCCGGAGAAAACTATTGTGTGTCTTTTAGTATGGAATAATTTTTTATCTCGACAATGGAGCTATCTTTATATGCTCCCATGGAATTTATCTTAATAGTCTTATTTAATTGTTAAATATTTTAATTGTTGTGTTTACGTTAGGTTAATAAAATGAAAATAAGACCTCAAGACTTTTTATCTAATATTTTAAACATGGCACCCGAATCTAGAAATATTCTTCTATTATTTTCGAATTCATGAAACTTTCCTGTTTTTATTTTTTATTAATAATGGCCACAAATCTTGATAATGTTACACAACTGCTACATTCACTTTTTATTATCCAAAAACACCATTTTATGACACTCAAATTCAGTTTCGGTAACAGATGATAGTCAGTTAAACCTAAAATTGGACTGTAAAGGGGACAGTAAACCACTTAAAAATATGTTCAGAGGTAAATTACCACTCCTTGGTGCTCTAGGCTTGCCTGTTTTACGCCTCCCTTGCACAAAATTATATGTGCTATCGCATTGCTTCAAATCATGCACACATTTTTATAGATATTTATCACAATTCTGAGAAAATATTTAATTCTTTTGCTTAAAATTTCTTTAAGAAAAAATGTTACAGTAAATTTATTTTTATATATTATTCTTTTTAGCACCATACAAAACAAGTTTCTATACTTTAGTTATTTAATAATAAATTTTACTACAATAATTTCATATTACACACTAACTGAAATTTTGATTTAGCGTTACACATTACTGTGTTAAAAAAAAAATCACATATTTTTATTGGCAGGACCTGGTAATAAGTAAATGCGTCGCAATTGAATGTAGTGCATACTGTGTTTGTGATTTATTCCTAGACTGCTCAGGTTTTAGCGAGGATTTTCAAGTTTGCTAATTAATTATTTTGCGTAGGTCCAATGTTTTCTGCTATTTCGTTTATTCTTAATCTTCTGTTAACCCTCTCGCTGCGCAGCCCGAGAGTTTCTCGGGCAACGTAAAAGTAGCAAAACCCGAGATTTTATCGGGGATGCATTTTCTCCGTCTAATTAACCCGCCTTGATATTTCCCACCAGTTACTTTTTATTGTAAATTTTGCCTTATCTAATCGGAGCATTTTCCCGATTAATTCAGACGAAAATTTTTGTTTTGAAAAACCGGTGGAAAAGAATAAAAATTCTTAAAAGACGCTCGTCGTGAAGGAATTAAATACGCAATTTTTGAAGCTATTTTGATAAAACAATTACACAGCGAGAGGGTTAACTGAATTGTTCTTTTGGACAAGAACAATAATTTCTCATAAATATTGACTTTGATGAGAATCATATTCTATGGATTCCCGCAATATGCTACATGTTTTTTCTCTATTCCTTGATTATAGATGATTTGGAGAGAAAATATTTTAATCTCACTGCATACTTTGAAATATTAGAGAGGTTTTATCAATTTTCACATTTGGTATTGTGCAGAGCTACAAACTACAAGTATTAAAATACATTTTGTTAATCAACTCGTATGCAAATAAATTTCTCTTGAGACTGAATATGAAAGATCTAAATTGATTCCTGTTCCAGTTTACATACAAACGCAATTTTCTTTCATGCTTGAAAATATTTCTCGCGTTTTCCGAAAGACTTTGTGTCACGATATACAAAAAGTTCGGCGTAAAAAAAATCACCCTAGTTGCAAGTGAAAGAAATAAAATGATGTTTAAAATCATAAACCTGTAGTAAAGGATAAATAGTTGGAAAATAGTAATTATATATTTTTGTTGTCATTTTCCCATAACAACTGAAAAAAAAAATAATAATTAAAATATGTGCTATTTCGAAAAAATATAAATGAATGATTTCAAATAAAGCATGGAGTTATTATAAACTATATTTAATTTTAATTATCTATATTAATTTTACAAACACATGAAGGCATATGAATCATTAGATAGCAGATTTTTTTGTCGAGTTTCTTGAATAACGACATCTCTTTTTTCGAATTTGTGTATTATTCAACGATAGTGAATAATGAATATTCGACGTAATAAAAAATTCACCCTAGTGATTACTGCTGTTTGACAAACTAGTATTGAAAACTTCCGTTATTGTACTCCGAAAAGTTTACAAGGAAACTCGGATTCATCCAGTGATCAAATAAAATTTTCAAAAAAAAGAAAATGCGATCGAATAAAATTTTGAATTCGATATGTAAATTTATTTATTTATTTATTATTTTAACATACTAGGGAGCTCTGCCCCCTACGAGCTACGCTCGTCAACCCCCGTTCAGACACCGCAGACTCTAAAAGTACGCTAATTTGATCGGCTTTAACAAGATTTCGGAAGATTGAATTATAATTCAAAAAACAATGACGATCTCCCTATAAACGGATTTCTATTCATTTCTCTTTGACTTGGGAATTTTAAGGCCAAATCCGCTGCCGTACTACTTGATTAACCCGTCGACCAATTTCGCCAAATTATATAAATCGCCAAAGCACTCGCCAAATTATACAAATTGACATCATTTTTATTTTAAATAACGAAAGAACAAATAAATTAGTGTAACATTAATAAAAATACAAATAAAACGTCGAAATAAAAATAACTTGATGACATAGACACGTGTAACTTGCTTAAAGTCAAGTTAATGGACATTTACGATCAACCATTATTGACATTTAATCTTATAGTTTGGCGAATGACAGATTTTTGGTCGACGGGATAACTAAGTAGTACCAAAAATACATATGTCAATCGCTGTTTTCGTCTTTGATTAAGTAAAATAAGATAAACATTTCAAAATAAGCTAATATAAAAGGAATTAAGTAAACAGAATCTTTGTCTCCCGGTATTTTGTAACAAAGCGAAAAGAAAGTTCTTTTAAATAAGACATTTTAAATTAATCGTTTTTAATCTGACGTAATTTTGACCAAAATAATTCGTTCTCGTTTTAATATTCACGTGAAAATACTTGTGTTAGAAATGAAATATTATTTGCGCTTTCCTAACAAAAATAGTTGAAAAGTATCCTCTCAAAATATCAAATAAATGTCTAGCGCAATTTCTAAATTTAAACCGTTTTGCAATATTATTTGGTGTTCATTTTTTGTAATAACTGTACTGTAACGTAAATATGACGTAATTTCTCCTATTTAAGACTTCTAACGCATGTTAATAAATTTATTATTTTACAAATTCCTTTCTCTCTTAAAATTCACGTGTAATTATAGTTTTTATGACGTAATTTTTAATAAGTTTTTGCTTTTTGTACATAATTATTTAATTCTAATTCCAAATGTTTTTTTTCTGTTTATAATAGTCACGTGTAAATAAATTTTTAATTTATTACACGTATAAATATATATATTTTTTTTGAAGAAAAAATTATTGTTTCCGCTGTTTATACAGTTGGCAACAGTTTAAATTAATATCACTTTCTAAAATCTGTAAAAAATATCTCTAGAAATCCTGAAAATTTGAATTTAAAATAGAAATAAAACCTCAAAAAATTAGCCAAATTAAAAAGAAAAAACAGTCTGCACACCGGGAACTTCAAACGTATAAAATGATCTAAAAATGATTAAATTCCTATGTACAGTTTTTGCTCCTATAAAACTTTTTTAATGGAACGATTTTGTCCAACTTTGGCATTAAATATCTCTTAAAATAATTCTTCGATTTGAAAACTGTCTGCATCAGCGTGTTTATCAAACATTTCTGTATAATACTACCGATTTTCATATTTTTGTATGCATTATTTTTCTTAATATTAACGAAAAAAGACCTCCGGTCACAAAAAATTCAAAACCGGCGGCGGCGGCGGTGACAGCGGTAGTTACTTTTTTTTTAGAATAGAGAGAAACTGAATTTCTTTAAAACTAGTTTGTCTACATCTACAAATTTCAATTACCTTGGGAATGAATTCTCAAATCAGTTTGCTTGCAGAGTAGTATAAAATTGCTCCGTTAGTTTAAAAAAATTCTTAGTTTAATAATTTTATGCTAATTATACCTTTTTTTGAATGACAGTCTACTATCATTAGTAAACCCTACTACGTCTACTATCATTAGTAAACGAAAAAAAATTTTTTTTCAAAAAGAAATAAAAAGATAAACTAATCTTAAAGAAATTCAGTTTATGTTAAAATAATAAATAAATAAATTAATTTACATATCGAATTAAAAATTTAATTTGATCACTGCATGAATCTGAGTTTCCTTGTAAACTTTTTGGAGTACAATTACGGAAGTTTTCAGGAAATTAAACTTACATTTAACATTTATTTAGAAGATTTTCCTACGGAGCAGTTTAAATCAAAGGAGTCATCTGCAAAGTATTTAACTGCGACCACAATATATAATAAATAAACAAATTTACATATAAAATCCAAAATTTTATTTTATTTTAATATTAAATTAATGTTAAGCATTCCAGAGCTCACCTGGTCATATTTACCATTAGACATTCATTCACCTTTTTACTTTCTTCTGTCTTTACAAGAAGAAAGTATTGGATTCGTGAAAATTTTCGACTTTCGGTTTTCGACGGATTTACACGTTTTAGGGGTCAGAGATTCCAAAAAACATGTTTTTACAAAATGTCTGTCTGTGAGTCTGTGCATCTGTGAGTCTGTCTGTCTGTATGTGACACAAATTTTGTGGGCGCTCTATCTCGAGAACTAATGCACGGAATTTAATAAAAATGTATATTCAGTTAGTCCCTTATATAAATTGGTGCTGATTAGTTTTTGGTGTAAATCGCTCAATAGGTGGCGCTGCTATGCAGCCTTTTTCACGATTTCCGCAATAGCTCAATCTCCAGAACTATAGCACGGATTTTCATCAAAATTCAGATTCAGTGAGTCCTTGACATGAATTGAAGTTTTGTACATTTCCGTGTAAATCGCTCATCAGGTCGCGCTGCTATACTGCATTTTTTGTAATTTCCGCAACAGCTCTATCTCAACAACTAATGCTTGGATTTTCATCAAACTTCATATTCAAGTATACCTGGATATCAATTATTGCTGTTTGTGTTTTGGTGCAAAACGCTCAACAGGTGGCGCTGCTATGCTGCACTTTTCAGAATTTCCATTATAGCTGTATCTCAAGAACTAATGCAATAATTTTCACCAAACTTCAGAATCAGTTAATCCTTCACATGAATTGACATTTTGTACATTTTGGTGTAAATTGCTCAACAGGTGGCGCTGCTATGCTGTATTTTTCAGAATTTCCACTATAGGTGTATCTCAAGAACTAATGCCCGAATTTTCATCAAACTTTAGAATCAGTTAGTCCTTGACATGAATTGACATTTTATACAGTTTGTTGTAAATCGCTCAATAGGTGACGCTGCTATGCTGTTTTTTTTTATTTCCGCAATAGCTCTATCTCAAGAACTAATGCTTGGATTTTCAACGAACTTCATATCCATGTATACCTGGATATCAATTATTGCTGTTTGTGTATTGGTGTAAATCACTCAACAGGTGGCGCTGCTATGCTACATTTTTTCAGAATTTCCGCTATAGCTCTATCTCAAGAACTAAGGCGCGATTTTTTATCAAACTTCAAATTCAGATACACTTTGATATGAATTGGTGCTAAATTGATGTAATTTCTTGTACTATTTAAATGATTTAATTGACGTGATTCATATAGGAGAAAGTTTTGTGATGGCCACAACATACTAGTTTTTATACATACTTTTCCAAAATGTGATATTTACCAAGTTACTTGCTTTGGTAGCTTGGATACCTTGATTGACTCAGAAGATGGGGTGTGGTATGTAACAGAAATTTTTATTATTATTTAAAACATTTTCTTAATACTTTTTCCGGTACTGTGATCACAATATATAATAAATAAATAAACAAATTTACATATCAAATTCAATTATTTTTTTTATATTAAATTAATGTTAAGCATTCCAGAGCTCACCTGGTCACATTTACCATTAGACATTCATTCACCTTTTTATCATTATATTAGCAATTACCATTCAACTTTTTTAGCAGCTTTTGTCACCACGAGATTTTATTTTACAAATACAATCGAATTTTTAGTGAAAATTTTAAGTAAAATCGACATTTTTGAAAGCATAGCCCTGTTTAAATTAATATTTCTCTATTAAAATTAATTCCTATGTTAAAATTGATTAAATGAGCTTTAAGTTCAGTTCAAAAGGTATAAAAAAAAACTAACAAAATCTACCTTAAAGAGAAAGCATTGGACAATACTACAAACGTACAGTCGTGGAAAAAAAAACAGTAAACACCCCTACTAACTCTTCAACAAATTATCGTAGAAGAAAGTTACTGGTACCGAACAATTGGAAATAAAGTCTACTTTTAAATGATGTATTTAAAATTTGCTTAGGAGGCTATCTACATATTAAAACGAACCCAAACTTTGTTTTTTTTTCAGTGGCAGTACGCAATTCTGACAGCATAAATGAACTCTACACCCTTCAATTAGCTTAAAAATGAATTTTTATGGAATTCGTACCATAATTTTCCGAGAAATTAATTATTTTAAAACGAGCGTATGTTAAGGGCTGTATCCAAATTGAAGTTCCGTAATCGATTGTTAACCGAGAGAGCCCCTTTCTTGATCAAGGCACCTTAAGCGCCACTCAAGGAGTCAATGAAGCATCTTAGATTACATTGCAGCAGAATAAATTACAAAATGTCTACTCACTTCCATTATAGATGGCCCCTTAAACCATCATTTTGCCGTTTTTTAAACATAATTTGAAAACTACTGGGAAGAAAAATGTGAAATTTTGGTTTTCCATAAAGCAGGACTTAATAAATCTAAATCCATCAAAAAAATTGTAGGTTGCAATTGACATTTTTTTTTAATATTAATTTCATAATTCATATCATAAAATTATAAAATTTGAAAATTCAGCGTATTTATGTTTGGGTATATTAGTATTATTGCTACAAAAAAAGTTAGCACATTAGAAACATAATTTCAGGCGATATAAATAAAAATATGAAAGTGTAATTTAACATTAGAAGCACTAAATTTTGAATGTTTATAATTCAAAAACTTATCATTCAAATGACTTGAAATTTGGTGTTTAGGCATAGTTTGAACCGAAGATTTGAAATATCTCGTTAAAATTGTATATTGCCATTGGAAAAAATAAAGTTTGGATTTGTTTTAATATGTAGATGACCCCTAAGAAAATTTAATATACATTATTTAAAAGTAGACTTTATTTCCAATCGTTCGGTACCAGTAACTTGCGTCTACGATAATTTGTTGAGGAGTTAGTAAGGGGTGTTTACTTTTTTTTTCCAAGACTGTACATAAGAATTGACTACGATTGTAAGCACTATTTTTGTCGTTTAAGGTAAACGATAAGTTTATTTTACATCTAGTCTTTTATCATAAAATTAGAAATGTAACATTTACACTGGGTTAGTTTTTGAAATTATTGGACGGTAAAAAACAATAACAAGAGTTTTTTTTTTCAATTTTTTTTAACTACTAAGTCATTTTTCTTTCACTAAGGATATTTTTGTCGTCTCTATACATTCATAGCTCATTTTTGGACTGTTGCCAAACACTGTTGCTATTTTTAGAAATGTGTAACTATAGTAATCTGCCCTTTTCTTTTTATTTTTATTGCTCTTAAACAACTTCTAAATATAGCATAATTTCAACTTTTACACAACCGAGTATAGGGCGGGGGAAGGGGTACACCATCGACTATGGGGGTGTACTTTGGAATGAAATTTGTTTAAAATTGTGGCTTAATTTAGAGAATTTTTATGACTTATGAAAATAATTTTAAAGCATTTCTATAATCTATCTGAATAAGGAACATTTGTCGCAAGTTACCACATTTGGTAGTTGATTGCTCAGCGCAAATTCAAAATAAAGTATAAGTAGAGTAATCATAATATCAGATTAAATATGAGATACCGCAATTAGACCCGTAAAATTTGCCAGCGAAAAAACAGATTTTTATTTTTCGTTGAACATAAAATTAATATCAGGTAATATAATTGAATTTATTAAACAATACGTTGCATCAAAATTTGCTTCGAATTGTATTTTAATTTCTTGATGATAAACCTGATTCTTTAGAGGAATCTTCAAACATATGGGTTTATGCCGAATTGGCAGATATTTATGGAGGTGGATTTTTATTTATTTTTCGATTCAGAAGTGTTGAAATAACTCTGATTTTCAGCTTAATGTATCAAGAAAAGGTCTTCAAAATCAAATACGTTAGTATATAAAGTTAAAATATCTTTCATTAGACATCCAGCATGCTGCGGCTATTTAAATGAATTTACCCTAAGCTTGCAATAATCGGAACATTGTTTACGAAATGCTTAATGTTCTCCAGAATGAATTAGAGAAAGACGAAGACTTCAGAATTGTAAAACTCTGTTACTAAATTACTCCTTTCCACTTTCCTTTAAATTAATTCCTAAAGCTCCATCTTCAGTGTACTCAAAAGCAGATGTGGGTTCCTTAATTCTAAGCATAAACCATTGAAGAATAGAGGAAACTCTGGACTCTAGAGCAACAACTCACGATCAATCTAAAATAAATTTCATTTAGGCTCTAAACAAGCAAAATAACCCCAAGCATTTGTATACTTTATTACCACTTATAGTTTCTCTCGATATTTACACTTTCTCTAAATATAAAGGGATAGAAAATGCCCTTCCGGCTTGTACCGGGGAGAAAAGGTAGCCTCTTATACCTTTTTTGAGAATTCACCTAATTTTTCTTAAATACGGGAAGATAAAATGCGTGCAACTCAATTATAGAAGATTCAAAGTTTTCGTCAATATTGAATTTGAATGGGAATTTCAAGAAATTAGTCAGCTATTGCCAAGCTGGTTTCAAGACGCCCTATATATATCGCCAAGTTTGGCGATACTTGGCGAGGATTTTACGCTGGCGGATACGATTATTATTTTTAAGCCTGTGAGAGTTGGAACAATAGTTTCAACAATGAAGAAGCATTTGCGAGAAACTATGTTCAATAAAACCAATAAACTAAACCAGTTTTCCGAGGAATCCCTTACCTTTGCTCTGTTGTCTTGTTTCAAAATGTCAGCCACCCTAGAATTTCTAACTGTTATGTCTCACTTTTTTATTATTATTTTCAACCCAACCCTACTGATTGGTAAAGACACTAAAATTGGTAAAAAGGAGTAAAATTTGTACAAAGTTTTTCACTCAGTTTGAAAAATTCAGTTCGTATGGTATAATACTTTTCAGGCATTTCTTAAGATAGAGGCGAAACAAAAAATGCTCCAGTATCCTCATATCAAGACCGAACACTTAAAGGAAAATACTTTTTGGAATTTTATCTGACAGGCGAAACAAAAAATGCGACTGAGACACTTAATTTTTTGGGGGGGGAGGGTGGGATTTGCGGGGAAGGGTGTTTTTTTAATACAAACATTTCTTGGACTTCTTGCATTTTTAACATAATAATCTCTTACATATCTAGTGATCTTGAACTTGACTATCAGGACACTCATTTAATTCCTGTGTGACGTCGTATGCCTTCCAAATGTTTTTCATTATTCCATTTCCATAATTTACATTATCCATTTCCACATTCGGTATTAAAGATCAAAACATAAATTGTAAGTACTTTACATAAAGTCGCGTCATTTGATAGTTAATTCTGGTTGAACCATTTTCAATAAATTTGGATCAAATTTCAAAACGTTATCTAAAACTATATAAACAAATAAAAATAGAATAAAAGTTGGCTGTTACATGTTGATCGAATTTTTAATTAAAAGCTTCAAAATAATGCAGTCGTTTTCAATATTTGTCTTTTTTAACGGAAGCTAAATCATAAATTCCAGAAAAACTGTTTTCAGATATTATTAATTAAGGTAAAAAGTGTAACTTAAATTCTCTCTTCATATTATTGTGTGTGTGTGTGCATATGAATGTGCATATCTTTTAAAAATATGTTATTACATGATAATTAACTTAAGAGTAAAATATAGGGCATTTTAAGAAGATAAATTAATCCTAGATAACATTCATTTAAGCGCTATAAAGTACATCTCATAAATAATTTGAAAATAAATGAATGGTTAATTATCTAAATGATTAATCATGACATGAATTATTCATCAAGTTTCACTAATTACAAAAATTTTAATAAATTCCGAAACTAGTCGCAATTAATTAAAAAGTTCTACAGCTTAAAATGTTGTTTTATCTGCTTATGATTTTGAAATCGTTGAATTATGAAGTATATGTCATAAATAATTTGAAAATAAAGTAGTGGTTAATTATCTAAATGATTAATCATGAAATGAATGATTAATCAAGTTTCACTAATTACGAAAATTTAAATAAATTCCGAAACTAGTCTGTAATTAGTTAAAAATTTCTAGAGCTTAAAGCGTTGTTTTATCTGCTTATAATTTTGAAATAGTTGAATTATGAAGTATATGTCATAGATAATTTGAAAATAAAGGAATGGTTAATTATCTAAATGATTAATCATGACATGAATAATTAATCAAGTTTGACTAATTACGAAGAAAATAAAGGAATATGGTTAAAAATGCATTGCTTTTCTTATAAAGATGCATCAAGCGGAGTATTTTTATGATTAATCGTTTTCAAATTAATTTGAGCAATATGGTTTAAAAGTTCATATCTTTTCTAATAAAGATGCAACAAGCGGAGCATTTTTATGATTAGCCGTTTTCAAATTAATTTGAGCAATATGGTTAAAAATTCATAGCTTTTCTAATAAAGAGGCAACAAGCGGAGCATTTTTGTAATTGACCGTTTTCAAATTATTTAATTTTAAAACTTTTAAGTCTGTTTTTTGTACCCACCAGGTAAAAAAATTAGACCTGCATTACTTCTGAGAGATGGTTTAGTCGGATGTTGCATGAATAAAGAGTATAATGCAATAACAAAGACAGTTGCAATACTGAATAATGAGAACTGTATTTCTTCTGAGTTATACTTTATTTATACAAAATCTGTTGTATCTGGTGGATTGTAGCGTTTGTGAAAATGGTTTAAGTATAACTCTTTTCGATTTGTTGTCTGATAGAATCCAGAGCGAAATTATGATTATGCGATCGATAATTCGTTACATAGGGAAAGAAAATAAAAAGAATTTTTCCGACTACTGGACACGAGGACAACCGAACTCTTTTCTTTCGTGATTTATCTTTAAAGGACCAAGGGACCCTCAAACTCATTTTTTTATTTTGTTAAATCGCACTTTAAATAATATTCAAGGGCACACTATATAAATTATGGAATATATTTATCACACAAGAAATTAAATATATATATATATATATATATATTTTTTTTTTTTTTTTTTTTTTTTTTTTTGAGAAAAATAAGGAATTTTCCTGAATATTTTAAGCGTTGTGAAAAACTTTTCAAAATGCCTCCCAATGTGGTTTATATATACAAATAAAACTCGCAGAGCATTTTTAAACTAAATATAATTGGAAAATTTAAAGGTAGTTAAGTGCTGAAATAGGATGTAGACTGTGCTTTTAATTTTACGCAACTACTGTATTTTCCGTGTTAACATAGTCAGGAAACCAAAGAAAGATATAGCACATTCACTGTGATCGAGTTTGTGCGCGAGATGAACAGTACTTTGTACTGTAAAAATGTTGTTGGTTTTTTTTTTTTTTTTTTTTTTTTTTTTTTACAGTGTAAAAATGTTGAAAATTTCATGAAATTTAGAAAATATTCTTTTTTCAATTCAAATTGTTTATATTCAAATGTAAAAAATTCGATGCGCAGTTTTATTTGTATATGTCAGCCAAACTGGTATAAAGAATATTGGGGATTTTAATTGATATGGAATGCACATGAGGCATTCTGAAAAGTTCTTCATATCGCTTAAAATATTCAGGAAAATTCCTGATTTTTTTACGAAAATAAAATTTTTTTTACTTCTTGTGTGATAAATATGTGCCATAATTCATATGTTATGCCCTTGAGTAGTATTTAAAATGAAATTTAAAAAAATAAAAGAAAAATGAGTTTGACCCTTGTCCCCTTAATCGGTCTCGGATCATAAGACTGGCAATTATTTCGATAAATTACAGGAGTTTTTCAGTTTACCTAAGACATTCATCGTAAAAGGAAAGAGCAAAATTACAAGTACAATAAAACTTGAAAGAACTTGACTTAAAAATGAAGATGGAATCTGTCTATAGCAAAATCCTATCTTAAACGGAAAATTTCATTGTCCCAGAAAAATAAATACATGGCAATAAACACTGAGCCTTCTCATATTGAAACATGTCCAAACAGGACATTTTTCTCGACCTTTTACGATTCCGCTTAGCAGTTATTTGCGTTAGTTAGCGATTTGCTTATTTTTGCTGACAAGGGGGGAGGGGGGTTGAATGATGCTTACCTAAGACATTTTCAAAATATCTTAACTTGTAAAAAAAAAAAAAAAAACTATTAAAAATTTTAAATTGAAAAAAAGAAATAGCAAAAGAATATTAAACTTGAAGTTCTGATGTTCTCTATTTTGACCGCACAAGGAAAACATAAACGATCTCTTTTATCTAGAGGTGACTGTTTATGTTTGATGTATGAGGGCTTATTATCTCTGAGAACTTACTACTATTTCCAATTGTGAGAATATAATAGAATTGAATTGAATGGACTTATGCAATATGTTGTATTGTGACAATATGAGTTTTCCAGGAAAGCCTTCAAAACGTAAGTAAAATTCCATCTTCTTTGTTTCCACCCCTCCTCTGTCAAGTGGTTGAACCCCATAACCATAGTGACGCAATTGGGATACTTTCATGTTCAATTCATACTTGTGATAAAGAATTTCAGTGAATTTCAGTTGTATTTGATTTTTCTTTAAAAAAGGCATATTGATGATAACTGATACGGAATTCGTCTTAAATAAGAATTTATTTCTAAAAAAATTACCTCATTAAAACCTCATTTTTTTATAAACATTTTTCAATGTAGCAATTAGTTTTCTGTCATTATAGTAATTATCAGTTTAATAAACCGCATCAGGAACAATCTCGTGTAACATTTTTCCATTTTTTCCATTTGCTCCAATCTTCAGGAATGGGGAAAATACTTCTCATTAAGCAAGTTACCTCAAATATCAGGGAAAAAATAAATTTTCAATAAGTTGACTTCGCAAGAAAAGACTGTAATGCTGCGACAGAAAGATTTCTTTTAAATTTTGAAGAAGACGAAATTGTGGACATTTTTGTCAATTCCAAGCGATTTACGTAATTGCTTAGGTAATTCGAAAAACTATAATACTCAGCATATAAAGAATTTAAATAATTATTCCAAGAGATTTATTGTTTCTCTGAAGTATTGCCTAAGACTATCATGAATTCTGTACATCATAATCATCTTGCAATTTTGTGTCCTTTGCTAGATTTTTCTGGCTTAACCTATTTCCATCCGAAGCTTGCTTTTCAGCAATTCCTTTTTCATTTAGAAATTACAAATACAATCTAGAATAGTGATTTTTGTTTTATTTAATGACAGACGTCTCGTGGTTACATAAAGTGAAAATTCTTCCTTCGGAATTTCTGAATAAAAAAGATATTGCTGAAATGGACGAATGTATCCGCTAATGATGCCAATGACAGGGTTCCTACGCCACTGGAAAACCTGAAAAACAGGGAAATGTCAGGGAAAATGACAAGTGCTCAAAAAGTCATGGAAAAGTCAGGGAAAATTTAAAAAAAATTCTAAAACTTGGAAAAGTCAGGGATTTTTTTTATCATGCGTCAACATTCTCCCGAGTTCACGAACTTCCGTAAAAAAGTTCCGATTTTTCCCTTAAAAGGAGAATTTTTGCTATATTCACATTTTTAACATAAAGATGTTTTAGCTATACAAACGTGTCGCCACATAGTAGGTACTTAAGCAAAAGAAATGTTAAGCCTTGTTAAGGCGGCTAGGATGAGATATCATGAATGATTATATAAGAAAAAGAATGAAAATTATGAAAAAAGTTGTAGCTGAAGTTAAAATGTTAAAAGTTACTTTGAATCCATCTGAGCTGTATTTTAGTTTTGCTTGTTTATATATACATATATATATTGCAAATGTCAAATGATATAGATTTTTAGTTTCAATTTTATACGCTATTTTAATCTTCAGATGTAAGTTTAATCATTAAGATCTTGAATTGTAATTCGTATTTCTAAAAATGTCGTGAATTTTGGTCAGGGAATTGTAGGAAATATGGTCTGGAAAACCTGGAAAAGTCAGGGAATTTTGTTATTCAAATAGAGTATGAACCCTGCAATGAGTTAATTCTAATTTCAAACTACCATGTGGACATGCTGTCCAATTTTAAAAGTTTCATTAACACATTAACACCGATGTGTACCACCAGGGGTCACTCGTAATTTTTTCTTCGCTGTAGCCATCATCCTACATTTGTATTTTGTCATACTTTTTAAAATAATTCCTTTTTATGTATGTTTTTTACCACTCCTTTGGAATATTTACATCTAAATACATCAAATTTTGCGGTGATTGTTGAGGTGAACTGAAGCCCAGTTACGTAGTGATTGACGCCTCTGGTTACCACGCAACATGTCCAGAGTTCTGCTCCGGACTGGGCAAGATTCACTCACCCTTTCATCCCTTCGCAGTCAATAAAAGAAAAACCAAGTTTGCTTGGGAACTAAACTCTGAGGGTCCCTCGTTAGGTTGACCTCCTGACCAAGAAATAGGCTGTTTAGTAACTCGGGGCCCAGAGTCAAGAAAACAGAATTGGGTAATGTGGGCTATAATATTTATGAATCGTAAAACCACAGGTTTAGTTTAGTTAGTTGAGGTGAACTAGTTATATCTTTTCATGCTTCAATGACTTCCACAATTTTTTTTTTCATTTAGAACAAAATCATAATTATTCTTGCTTTTTTAGAAATTTTGAAATTATAACTAAATACATTATTTATTTTCTTTAAAAATTGTTCTTGCATTTATTTAGATATTTTGAAATTGCATTATGCAAAAAGGAATAAAAATTTATGAGTTGTTGAATATAATCTTATAACTGTTATGGCTTTCATCTGATGTACCACGGATTTTGCATGAAATATTATACATCATTCTTAAAGTAAGAACAATATAAGAAACCTTAGCTAACATTTCTATGATTTTACACTTCATTGAAGGTAGTGTATTGCTGGTGGTCACGCATGGCTATTGGAAAGATATTAATGTGTACCACCGGTGGTACACGTCCTCGCGAACATATTAAAGGTTTCAATTTTTTAGTAGTTTTGTGTATTGTTCGCAAGAAAAAAAAATCCGTATGATGTGTATAACTTCAGTTCTAGTTGATGCAAGTAAAAAGAACAAAATGCAGTTTTAATTCACATAAAAAAGTCATAAGGCACTCTCTACAAGTTAAAATTAAATCTAACTTTTAAAAGTTCAATATAAACACCCTAATTTTATCGCACATTTAAGCTCCCATACCAAAAATGGGGAAGTACAATTTAACACCAATTTTGAATGATAAGTGAGATACAAATTATTAGAAAGTTAGTCAATCAATAATAAACATTCGTTATTTAGGAATAACTGAAACTATATTTCATTAGTTTTTGTTCTATATGATGCTTTGTAAATCTCAAATATAACGCGCGTGTTTCTTTTGCATAAATATGTTTCCGTAACATTAATTATTAATTAATAATGCAAGTATTAATAATTTATAAGTAGAAACATGTTTTCTTTTTGTCACCATTAGAATAAACATGGTCGAAAACATCGGAATATAAATTTTCTTTCACTTCTAATTGTTAGTTGAAGAGCTCAGGTGATAAAGGTGGTAAGGGACACATTTATCATTTCGAGAAAATGAATTGTAAAGTTCCAAATATCTATTTGCGCTTATTGTCAAATGCCTCCTTTGTCAATTAAAATCTCTGTGAATATTAAGTTTTTCAAATAATAATTTAACAGATGGTTAGACGACCATTGGTTATCTTCAGCCATATGATTAAATCAATTCTTTTTAGTTTGTTCCATATCCCCTTTATCATCTGAGCTCTTCAGTTATCAAGTAGCTATGTAAAATTTGCTACGTTAAAGGACCATACTTAAAATTAAAGTTCAAAAATCTCTTTTTATTATTTAATGCACTCTACATATACCAAATAAACGATATTGCTTCAAATTTTCTTATGAGTATTGTACTCTCGTAAACTAAATGTTGTTACATTATTCTTTTAACTCATTTAGCCATAAAAAATCAGGCAATTTTCAAAATGCGTTTCTCAATACTTATACAGTTTCCCAATATACTTGAACTAATATTTGGCATAGTTTTGAAGATAGAAAGCCATGTTCATTTATATCTGGTCCAATGCAGCATCTCAAATCGAATGAAGTAAAGAAATAGAGCTGTTGATACAGCGATTTCTATACAAAGCTTCAATAAAAATAAAAGTAGATGGTTCCTCAAGGAAATTTCACTATAGGGTAAGTCAGGGATAATTACTCCCTTAATCTCCCTAATTTTCTTTTTTTTTGTAGTAATGATTTTTGTGGTACACATTTAACCTATCTACTCCAAATTTAATGTAGAACATCATAAAATAAATATTATACTAGTGTAAATATCAGATAAAAAGAGATTTTTATCAAAAAACTTAATCAGTCTTTTTAGCTATCCCGGACCTGAGGGTTAGACACCCCACTGAATCGGAATAGATGCTCTAGCGCGTAGTTCTGGAAGTAGGAAACAATATGGCAGCAATCTATAAATTAACACGTTATTCAATACCTGTTTCCACAACATTCACTAAATCTTTAATGAAAAATCTCTAATAAATACACTGTATTTCATCTTCTACTGTCTCTATCTTATGAGAACATACAACAAAAGCTAAACTTGCCTTTTTTGATGAATATAACTTTAATTTTAATAAATAAATCGCTATAACTTCGTCTCCTACGCTTTTTTATAATTACTAGCTGTTTAACTTGTTCTACGCATGGGAGTTCATGAAATTAATTCTAAAACCAAAATGAAAAATAAAATTTTGCAGAATTATCAGGTTGCAATGGCAGCAGACGATAAAACGATATCTTTGGAATAAGGGAATAAATAGAATAAAAACTTTTGTTGATGTTTGTGATAAAAGGGTAAGAATTAAGTAAGGTAAGAATTAAGCGCAATTAAATAATTTCTAATTAATTGCCTGTGAGGTAAAAGAATTATCGTAATATCCGCTACAGCTTCTTAGTATTGCAGCGAGGCGTACCTAATATGTATATCTGACATTGCTGTAAACATCTGGAACTGGTTAGAACTCGCACGATTACGGGTTAAACATTTAAAAAAGGCAAAAATTTGCCAAAAACTCTATTTAAAAACTCTAAACTCTAACTTCAAAAACTCTATTTTTCGAATTTTTTGCCCCAATTGTTCATGGGCCCCCTGCCAGCAACCCGTGTGCCAAATTTCGTAGCCCTGTGCCCTGTGGTTTCCGATTTTTAGGTTACATAGATACGCGCACAGATTTTAATAAGGTAGATTGAGAGTAGAAGAACGTCACATGTCCAATAGCTGAAATACAGTGACTGGGGAAACAAATCCGATGGGCATCTAAACCGAATTTACCCTATAACTGTTTTTTGTTTTTTTAGAAAATCATGTACAAGAAATTCTTGCGCAAACCGTTATATACTGATTTTTTTTAGAATTTGAAATATTACTACCATTCGATTTTTTTTTCGTACTGTAATTAAATGATGTCATATCAGAAATGTCTATATATGGATAATTTAAGATTTTGAAGAAAAGGATATTTTTCTACTGAAACTAGTAGGGTTTTTTAAATACACTGGTGTCCAAAATTAAGGACCAGTCACAAAATGCTAATTTTTAAGTTAGCGAATAATCAAAAGGAAATAATATAATTCAAATAATTACTATCCCTACAGCACATGTAGTCCATATAGTATCTCATTCATGTCACACATGATCACAAGTGTCACAGACACTACGGTGAAACAAAAAATAGGAAATTCTACACGTCTCATTATGAGTCTCAAATGATCACTGTATGTGACTCCACTGAGACGTCAATGCGACTGCTGCTTTGTGACGAGTCACCAGGTGACTTTACAATGTAGGTACATTGTGACTCTCATGTGACTTTCATTTTTAGACTCAATTTCAAAATCATCATGAACGTTGCATTATGATAAGTCACCAAATAATGTCACATTATAATCACATAGTGACTTTTCACAAAAGAGCACAATGCTGACTTCACAGTAGTCTCTTTGTCACATGAAAAGTCATCATGTGACTTTAATGTGACCTTATTTGGTAACTTAACTTATCACAATGCAGCGTTCACGATTACTTTGAAATTGAGTCTGCAGATGACAGTCACATGAGATTCGCAATGTAACTACGTTGTAAAGTCACCTGGTGACTCGTCACAAAGCAGTAGTCACAGTGACGTCTCAGTGGAATCACATATAGTGATCATTTGAGACTCATATTGAGATGTATGGAATTTCGTATTTTTTTGCTTCATCGCAGTGACTGTGTCACTTGTGACTATGTGTGACATGAATGAGATGTTATATGGACTAGTTGTGCTGTAGAGATAGTAATTATTCGAATTATATTATTTCCTTTTAAGTATTCGCGTACTTAAAAATTAGCATTTTTTGATTGGTCCTTAATTTTGGACATCAGTGTAGTTCTGATAAACAGTAGATGCTTATGGATCTGATTGTACATTTTTTCGAGGATGTGATATGAGCTGTGTTCGGGGAGTGATTAAATTTATTTAATACATGTATCGTCATAAATATAAAAGTATATTGAACTTCTGTTAGTACGTCAAAAATTAATCTACATAAAATATATGAGATGCTGTTTTTAGGTGCGTTTCTAATTATATAAATATGTAGCACCTATAGTCATTGTCTGTTCCGTCCGTCTGTCCGCATATAATAGAGCAAAAACTACCCAACCTAATGGTTTGAAATTTAATATATTAATGTTGTCGAGTCATTTCAAATTTTATGAAAATCGAATCAAATCTTAAAAAGATATTAATAAAAGTTCTTCATACTATTAAATCCTATCATACTTAATGAATTCAATGATATTCCATGATAGGTAATTATTCTAGGTTGCCATGGTGATTACTTCCTATTTAACATAGAGTCCTATTATTTCTGTATTAATGAATTTAATATATAGAATCGTAATAAATTTTGTATTCATGTATTTTTGCATAAGAGAGCAACCGCTATTGCACCAAGATTTGAATATTTATAGAGCTAGTTATAATATGAACGCAGTTCATTTGCCACGTTTGACACACAATTTCAACTTGTTATGTTAAAAATTTATTGTTTCAGCAACTCATTTATATTTTACAGAAGTTATAGCCAGGGAAGGATTCCCATTTCATGAAGAATAGTCATTATCAAAGAATAATCTTTTTTTTAGCATTTAAAACAAAATACAGAGAAAATGAAATTATAGTTTTGCTTTTTTTGCTTGACTGTCAGAGTATTAATGATAAATACTAAGCACATGTTTTAGAGGAAAAATGTTACATCAATAATGCATATCAATTCCGTACTGCTTGAAGTAGTGTAACATCATTAAAATGTACTTATCAGAATTACTTTGAATGTCCTTGTACAAAAAATATAAATGCTGCATACTTCTTCAAAATAAAACATCTTGCAATGTATATCAAAAATGCATGTCAATGTCATAATATTTTTTAAAGTGTAACATCCTCATAATAAACTTCAAATAATTATCACTCATAGGTCATGATTTATCAGCATTCTTTTGAGTCTCTCAAAAACCGGAATGTAAATGTTACACATCCCATTTTCAATTGAGAAAATGTCTTTCTTAACCTCAGCAACATACAGGGTATCCTCATAAATACTGCCTGATTTCAAATGTTAATTGTATACGAAAACGAGTCTTAGAAATTTGCGGTTTGTGGTATCATGGATAGCAACACAACAAGTTTATTGTACGACAATTTTTTACCGAAATAGTTCATGTTTAACAAAATGGCTTAAGCCATCGATTCGACCACACCTTACATGCTGCGCAAAACGTGGATTCATGTTAAACATTGACTAGACATTATGAAATCTACAAACGGAACCCATATCGAAGTGCATACAGAGACAAAAATGTAACTTTTCAGACAAATAAACGTTTTCAGCAAAATAAATTTGTTGTCATGACATATCAATAATGCATACAACAAAAATTGTTTCGTGGAAAAAAAAATTGCTGCAAATTAAGCTTGTTGTGTTGTATCCATGATACCGCAAACCGCAAATCTCTAGGACTAATAGTTTCGGAACAATTAACATTTGAAATCAGGGAGGTTTCATATGGACACCTTGTATATCGATTACATAGTACAGGCAAATGGCAAGACGGCCAGACGAACCTAAGTCATAAACGCTTTTCAACTTTGTCGGAAAGTGCTAAAAAGAAAAGAAGAGAAATATTATGTTCAAGCAACGACACGGCCATCCATAAACACACAAACTAAAAAACACATATGAAAGAAATACTTAGAGAGGAAAAATTGAGTAAATTGGATCTAAGCAAATTAAGGAAAGCTAATTCTTAATTACTCTTAAGCATCGTTTTGTTAATTACAAAATACAGGCCGACAGAGTACGCATCATTCTTATTTTACAATAACTGGAATGTCTGAATAAAAACTCTTTCTGCCGCAAACAAAGAAAGTATTTTCTTGGAAAAAATAATATGAATCTTGTAAAGAACCCAAATATAAAAAGCGAATGACGATTGCATGTCATTTTAAAAATCGGTGTCAAGTGCAACACACCCTTTTACATTCATAGCCGCCACTTATTCTTAGACGTGTAAAACAGTGTCCTGTCTTGATTTTAACGATTTCATCCACCCACGCTTTTTATTCTTATGATTATTTAATATAGCTGGTACAGTTTTTGAAACAGAAGGAGGAGTGTCAGAAACAGGAAACATATTTCCAAGTGTGACACGCCTAATCACTGACAATTAATTCACTATCAGTTGTATAAATATAATTTTTCGGATGTGTTGTCAAAGGATCTTTATTCGTTCAGAAAATGTGAAGCACGTTATAATTAATAGCCTTTAAATGGCAAAGTAGAAGTCGAATTGTTATGGCTGTTTCTGGAAGAGTTGCAAGACATTTATATCCAGTGCCCTCGCTAAGGGGGGGGATACCCCCCCCCCCCCCAAATGATCGCGAATACCATTACACGTGGAAAATTTATAAACTTTGTTGGCAAATATGTTTAAAACTTTAATAAAAACAATAATACACTCTCTGTTTCTGACTGACATTGCAAAAGTTACAAATATAATTGGGAATATTATTAAACTTTTTAAAAATAAGAACTATATTACGTTTTCTAATTGTGGTAATTTTGAAAAATTATAAAACTAGTTGGCAAACTTCGTGAACTATTAAATTTTGCTTCTCAATGAGTTGACAAATGCTGAAATTCTACTTAGCAATTTAAAGTTCTCACCCACCCCCCCTCAATAAAAAGTCTTAGCGATGGCCCTGTTTATATCTCTAATCTTCTGACAGTTATGAAGATTATAAATGATTATCATTCATATTAGGAATTGCAGTTTTGCAGTCTTCGAAGATCCTACGTCTTTTCAATGCTACCAGAAAAATTTATGTTTTTATTTTTTATCTGATTTCAGTTTATAAATATTACATTAAATCAAATAACTTCATTTTCAATTGTATGTGAAAAAAAAAAAAAAATCTCGCAGGATCTTTCTGTGTTCAGTGGGGAATGTCGCTATATCAGTTTGATCCAGTAAAGCAAGAAGACCTATCAGTTTTTGGAGACACCTTACATCCTTACAATGAAACGGGGACATTAAATATTACATGGGAATGACTGGGAGAAAGTTTTGTATGAGAAAAGGGGTGCATAAGAATCAGCTATTAGATTTGGTCGTGCAAAAACAGCTTTATCGGGATTATATATGCACTGTTAAAAATTTGCAGCATTCTGGCAGGTCATTTGACCGTTTTTTCCGAAAACGGTTAAAACAACCGTAATTTAACACTATTCTGACCATATTATTGGCCATTTTATGGTCAGAATATAGTTAAATTATGGTTATGAAACCGTTTTTTCAAAAAACGGTCGAATGACCTGCCAGAATGCTGCAAAATTTTTAACAGTGTGGAGGGGGGGGTAGAATATTGTTTAATGACAGTAAATTGATTTTTATTTCAATTTTTTATCGAAAATCTATTATAAGGGATTCCATTGAGATCTATACACGTAGAGTCTGCAATTATAGCTTTTCCTTTGTTATTCCAACTTTATGGTTGGAATTACTAAATAAATATTTTAAAGAAAACTCGAATAGGGGAGCCACATAAGTAAACAATCTTAAATCATCATCATTATTTCTTTTTATGTTTGGCATTAGGGGATGGGTATGTCTTTTGTATGTTGTATATATTTCATTCTCAGATGTCATTCATCTTGATCAAGGATGATTTTTTATGATAATGGTTTTTATCTCTAAATGAAACCGAAACATGTCAAATTATTTGTTTATATATCTATTTTGTGTGACACATTACTTAAGTAAAAGGAAAATTTTTATGAATTTATACTCTTAATTACTCTAATAACCTCAATGCTAAAATTAACTTAATATCATAAATGTAACATAAAATATTCAGTCTTACCGTTGTGAGTGTGATTTTTTTCTAGACGGGTCTGTTCTTTAGAATATATGAGAGTACTGTAGTCAAAGCCTCTTTATTAGTGATTCCAAAGGTCATGAACGACATACAATAATGCAGCTGATCAAGTCTCTTTTTCTTGGAAAAACGTGACTAACATTGCAATAGTCATAACAATTTTCAAGCTATTGATTTTACATATTCTTTTTAATTTAACATAACAATAAGAGACATAAAAATGAGTTTAATACGGCCCAGAGTACAGATCTAAAGAAAGAAACAAATAAAGATTTTCTTATGCATAAAAAAATAAATATTTCAGACACTTAAAAATCGTTATACTACATTCAAAAATTAGTAAAACTAGACATTTCGAGCTCATTTATTTTTAGTATTTTTTATATATTTTTTAACTGTTTTTAAGTGTCTGAAATATTTTGTTTTTATGTACATTCTGTGTAAAAAGTACCAGTAATTTATCATTTAAAAGACACCTCTAAATGATATCACGACAATTCTTTTCTGTAAGAAGGTACAACTGCACCGAGTTATAAAGCAGATTTTGAGCGCCATTTGTGACTTAGTGTGTTGACAGAAGCTGTTTTTTTTTAATCAGTATTTTTGAGTGCTCTGCGATTTTCGACAAGGGAAAATTAGCTGAACAAAGACTTTCTTAAAATTTCGTGTTTCAAACGAAATTTGGTGTGCCGAACATCTTAAAAATAACCGACATTTTGTGTGGATTTTGCGCCACTATAATACACTATCGCACAAAGTTATCCTTGTGTAAAAGTTTTTGGCCAAAAACGCGACGAATATCATCGAGCAAGCATCGTATTCGCCTGGTATGGCAACGTGTAACTTTTTCTTCTGCCTGAAGCTAAAATTACCACTTTGAATAAGGCGTTTTGAGTCAATTGTGGTCATGCAGGAAAATTCGCAGAGGGAGCTTGAGGCTATTTTTCAATCCACCTACAAACTAGCCGGATGTGCCAATCCCAAAACTTTCTTCTCTCTTGCATATTAATACTTCAAAATTCGCTATCACAGGGCCAAAATTAATGGCAATATATGCCCATCATGAGAATTTTAAAGATATGAAATTCCCGTGCATTAGTTCTTCAGATATGACTATCGCTAAAATCGTGTAAATTCTGCAAAATACAGCACAGCAGCTCCACCCTTGGGTGATTTACACTAAAACTTAATCAGCACCAATATTTTTGAGGGTATTCCTGAATTTGAAGTTTGATGAATTCGTACATTAGTTCTTGAGATAGAGCTATTGCGGAAATCGTGAAAAATGCAGCATTGCAGCGCCACCTGTTGGACGATTTACACCAATATGTAATAAGATCCAATTCATATCAAGGACTAACTGAATCTAAAGTTTGATGAAAATCCTTTAATAAGTTCTTGAGCTTCAGCTATTAACGAAATCTTAAAAAATGCAGCATAGCAGCGCTGCATATGCACAAAAACTAATCCGCGCCAGTTTCTATCAAGGTCTAACTGAATCTACAGTTTTGTGAAATTCCGTGCATTAGTTCTTGAGATAGAGCGCCCAAAGAATTTTTGTCACATACAGACAGACATTTTCTAAAAACCATCAAATCGTGTTCAGGACCTTCTAAAACGTATAAAACCATCAAAAACCGGAAGTTAAAATTTTTCGGGAATCCAATACTTTCTTCTTGCAAAGATAAAAGAAAGTAAAAATGTATGAATGAATGGGTCAAACGCGGTATAGTTGTATTGGGCTTCATAGAGCTTACTTTGAAGGCGACAAAATAAGCTTTATGGATAAATTAATTTTTTGAGTTTTATTTAACAATACCGGGTACTTTTTACATAGAATTTATAAGTAATCAGTCATATCACGTTTTTTCTATCTTAAAGGTTTTCTTCTATGTTCCATTCCATAGATCAGTTGTAAAACATATAAAGGGGCGGTATTTGAAATGTCTTTATCTCGCCTTCCTTTCGTTCATTCTTTCTCTAGGTTTCAAGTATCTTATGCATTTTCTTGGGTGGAGGGGTCTCCTTAAAGATTGAAATTCTATCTGGTAAAACTGTTTAATTATTACATTTTGACACGCAGTAGTAATTTAGAAATATTACACGAGCCTGCGATGGTTGTGTTTTTTAAATTTTGATAATTGATTTTTATGTATTTTTTAGCACTGAATCCGAAAACGATCTTCATTTATAACCATCACGTAAGAAATCTTCACAAATCGTGCATTTCAAAGGTATAAAGTCAAAAAATTGCGAAAATCTAATACTATAAAATAGATGTGATGGTTGTTTTTTTTTAACTTTTGATAATTAACTTTTATGCATTTTTAGCACTGCATTCGAAAAAGACCTTCATTTTTAACCATAATGTCAGTATATTTTCGCAAATTGTAAATTTCAAAGTTAAAAAGTCAAAAAGTAGGGAAAATCTGTCAAAGCCTTACCAAAAGAAGACAAATATTTTAAATACATCTGCAACAATCAATTTTCTAGCTTTAACAACCGCCAAAATAAAAGAGGACACAAAGATGAACACCACAGAGAATATAAAAGGAAAAGTATGAGGCAAAGCATAAATGTTTCAAAGAAACTTCCACACAAGGAATAAAATTGCAAGGATTTTAAATACACGATGTCATATATATGTTTGAAAATATATATATTACAGAGTAAATATATATTTATGTATATGTAAATATATATTTACAGAGTTTGTACAATTTTATATATGTTTAGCTGTAAAAATGCATAGTGTAAGTCAAAAGATAAATAAATTATTATGGTAAAAAAAAGTTTTACATCTATTTTATAGTATCATATTTTCGCAATATTTCGACTTTTTAAAAATTAAAAATTTACGATTTGTGAAAAACCTGACGTGATGGTTGAAAATGAAGGTCATTTTCTCGATTCAGCGCTACAAAATACATAAGAACCAATTATCAAAAGTTGAAAAACAAGACACAACCCAAATTTTGCAGGCTAGTATTATGTATGTTAAAGAGAAGAATGTTGGTAAAGAAAGGGATTTCTTTCCTAATCCTATCCTACTTATTTACCGAATATCACATTGAAAATAACATATATTTTGTAAGTATCATCTGTGATCTTGTTTTTAAAGATCATAAAAACAGTGAAAATCTTAACAGAGTTTGTACAATTCTTAAGTTAAAAATCTCTCGTGTCCCTATTTTAGCCGTCCTTGTATAAAATAAGTTTGACTGTAGAAAGAAAGAGTTCTATCTATATTATAAAGGACAAACATATCTGTGCGTAACGCATACGTCATTTTGCGAATGGCAACACTTTGAAATTTCAAATAAAATTTTGGTTTTGCAATTTTCTCTACTGCAAATTTTTAAACTTCTAAACATCGCACATTTAAAATTTTTACACCGTCGTATAAGGAAAAAAATGCTCTTTTAAATGCAATTTGTTTGAAAGCTGTATCTCAATTTATTTTTGAGATATTAATTTTTTTGTAGTTTTTAATACCTTTTTTCTTATCGTGGCAACAAAAGTACCTCATTTCTATTGAAAGTCATGGAAAGTAAACGGAAGATAGTCGAAAATATGAGATACTGTATGTTTTTGTTGCCAATTTCTCATAAAACCTGAAAAAAAAAGTTGAAATTAAAATACGGGCTATGTCAAG
This sequence comes from Maratus speciosus, assembly GCA_963932465.1. NCBI lineage: Eukaryota > Metazoa > Arthropoda > Arachnida > Araneae > Salticidae > Maratus > Maratus speciosus. Next base: position 281,785,101 of record OZ010788.1, on the reverse strand, counting down.
AATATTGACTTTTATTCCGTGATAATGACGTCATATGCACACTTTTCTATAGGCGAAGTTTAAGACTGAATTGTAAAAGCGGATTGCTTTAGGGGATGCAAATGACGTCATTTTATAGAAAAGCGTGTAGTATTTTAATTCTTAAACCTGAATTATGCTTTGTAGAAGTGCGCCATTTTCATAACCCAGCTGCTTTGAAATTCTTCACAGGTGAAAATGCCTCACTTTTAAAAATAATATAATCGAAATCACACACTGATAAAACGTAATGTTTTACAAAAATTTAGAGTGTCTTTATAAAAGAGAGGTGACATGCAAGTAATAGCGATTTATATTACAGAAATTGATGATTCTCACCTGGATGAATTTGCTTCGCCGAGATAGACAAGCAAACAAGTAATTCGTGGTTTAAAATAATATCGTGTTCCTGAAGTTTTTGTCAAAAATTCTTTCGAAATAATAAAATTTTAATGCTATATTCTTTAGGACATTCTACTATAATTTTATCAAAATAATATAATTTGCTTAATTTAAATTTTCCTAATTTTATATAATCTATATATTTAAAGCATAAGTGGGTTTTTTAGTCATCTGCCCTGATCTTTCTGCTGAATCAATTTTACTAATATTTTTTTTAATTGAAAGCTCTTCTTTTGTAGATGTGATCACACTATCTGTTTGTTTTTTTTTAAATATCCCCACTTTTATATTTTAATTTTAAATATATTTTATGAAATTTCTTCAAAGTGATGAAAATTAGATAGCTTTCATTATTGCAGACAAGAGAGAAATAATGAGGTATTTTTAACTTTATTCATGCTGTTTTCTGATAAAATTCAAAATTGTTGATAAAAATTGTTGTATAGGGTTTAGTGACGCAAAATACCATTAGGAGCAGAATATTATATTAGTGGCATAATAACGGAAAATGGCATACATACTGCTTTTGAAAACAAGCATTTTTCCTCATAAATTTTCTATATTGTTTTTCCTTCTGCATGCGTACTGATACTAAGTTTCAGACACTAGGCGAAATGCTTATTTAAGTGAAAATGAAGTCATATTTAAAAGAAAACGACCATTTTCTTAGATAAAACTAAATATTTTAACACAAATGCGTCTAAAAAAACATAAATTCCGAATATTTTTACTCTGCGGAATTGAGATTAGAATCTCATGTAAAGACTGCGTCTGTTCGCATAAAAGATGTTGCTGACAATCGTGACTTCAAGTTTTGAGTTAAAATGATTTTTAAATGATCAAACAAAATACAAATTTTTTTAAAATGATGAATATGGATTTGAGAAGTGCGTATGCAAATTTTGAGAAGGTGAAAATTGCTATTTTCATTCCGGAAATCCAAGCATAAGAGCCTCGATAATCACATCCTAATAACTGATCTTTATTATATTTTACTGATACAGTATCAATATTATAAAGAAAAGACTTATCTGTGCGTAACGCTGACTTCATTTTGCGAATGGCGATCAAATTTCGGTCAAATTCACTTCACGCGATCAAATTTCGGTCTTGAAATTTGCGTTACTGCAATTTTTTAATCTTCTGACCATCGTACATTTTCAATTTTCGTCGCATAGGGAAAAAAATTTACTTTCAAATACAATTTGATTAAAAACTGTATTCATTGACTGATGTATTATATTTTCTAAAATAATTTTTAAGCATGATTTTTTTAAGTGTATCTTATCACGTGCCGGTTTTAATACATAATAATAATAAACATTTTGCACATAAAGCAACAAACATTTTTCAGCATTAGTTTCTGACTATTTTTGCATAACGAAATTAATACTTCCTTTATAAACAAATAAAAGAATAATATTAAGTAACCCCACTAATCTAACATATTTGTGAAAGACAAATTAACAAAATTAATACTTCTTTTATACACAAATAAAAGAATAATATTGAAAAATCACAAATCTAACATATTTGTAATCGTGCAATTTAAATTTTTAGATCACCAAATAGGATTTTTTTTTTTCAAATGGAATTTGTTTGCAAAGTTCATCTGAGTTTACTGATTGTCTAAGGTTTTAAAAACAATTTTAAACCATGAAATATTTTTTAATTTATCTATATCGCGCGAAGCTTGATTACGAAAGATTAATCCGTTTTTCCTTAAAACAAAATAAAGAGTTCATTATTTTCTTACGGTTTATATCCATTATAAAAAACTTCCCTATGAATAAATAAATAAAATAATGTAAATAAAACACAAATTTACCAGACATGTATAAGCTCTGAAATTATCAGAACATAAAAAGATGCCATAAGTAGCAAAATCTTGGCAAAAAATCTTAGCATGCGGCTAATAAGAAAATATCGCTTTTAATAAATTTCAAAATATCATTTGATTGTATAATTCGTATTTTCCATATGAAAAATGCCTTTTTAATGTGTGGTCAATCTAAAAAATTTACTGAATATAAAAATTTATTAGTTTTCAATAAAGAAAAAATGTTTTCACCTATATTCTTTAACCCGGGAAGCCCGGGTACGATCCCCTAGTCTATATTAAAGGACAAACATATCTGTGTGTAACGCATACGTCATTTTGCGAATGGCAACACTGAAATTTGAAATGAAATTTTGGTTTTGCAATTTTCTCTACTGCAAATTTTTAAACTTCTAAACATCGCACATTTTAAATTTTTGCACCGTCGTATATGGAAAAAAATGCTCTTTCAAATGCAATTTGTTTGAAAGCTGTATCTCAATTTATTTTTGAGATATTAATTTTTTTGTAGTTTTTAATACCATTTTTCTTATTGTGGCAACAAAAGTACCTCATTTCTATTGAAAGTCATTGAAAGTAAACGGAAAATAGTTGAAAATGGAAGATACTGTATCTTTTTGTTGCCATTTTCAAATAAAACCTGAAAAAATAGTTGAAAATAAAATATGGGCTATATCAAGAACATTGCCTGTTATTCCGTGATAATGACGTCATACGCACACTTTTCTATAGACGAAGTTTAAGACTGCGTTGTAAAAGTAGATTGCTTTAGCGGATGCAAATGACGTCATTTTATAAAAAAGCGTGTATTTTAATTCTTAAACATGAATTATGTTTTGTAGAAGTGCGTCATTTTCACAGCCCAGCTGCTTTGAAATTCTTCACAGGTGAAAATGCTTCTCTTTTGAAAATAATGTAATCGGAAGCACACACTGATAAACGCAATGTTTTACAAAAACGTAGAGTGTCTTTATAAAAGAGAGGTGACATGCAAATAATAGCGATTTATATTACAGAAATTGATGATTCTCGCCTGGATGTATTTGCTTCGCCGAGTTAGGCAAGCAAACAAATAATTCGTTGTTTAAAATAATATAGTGTTCCTGAAGTTTTTGTCGAAAATTCTCTCGAATAATAAAATTTTAATGCTATTCTTTAGGACATTCTAATATAATTTTATCAAAATAACATAATTTGCTTAATTTTATCAAAATAATATAATTTGCTTAATTTAATTTTTCCTAATTTTATATAAACTATATATTTAAAACACAAGTGTGTTTTTTAGTCATCTGCCCTGATCTTTCTGCTGAACCAATTTTACTTTATATTTTTTTTTTAACTGAAAACTCTTCCTTTGTAGATGTGTTCGCACTATCTCTTTTTTTTTAAATATCCCAACTTCTATATTTTAATTTTAAAAGCATTTTATGAAATTTCTTCAAAATGATGAAAATTAGATAGCTTTCATTGCTGCAGACAAGAGAAAAATAGCGAGGTATTTTAAACTTTATTCATGCTATTTTCTGATAAAAATTCAAAACTGTGTTATAGGGTTTAGTGGCGCAAAATCCCATTAGGATCAGAATATTATATTAGGAGCATAATAACGGAAAATGACATACTACTTTTGAAAACACGCATTTTTCCTCATAAATTTTCTATATTGTTTTTCCTTCTGCATGTGTACTGATACTAAGTTTCAGACACTAGGCGAAATGCTTATTTAAGTGAAAATGAAGTCATATTTAAAAGAAAACGATCATTTTCTTAGATAAAACTAAGCCCTTTAACACAAATGCGTCTAAAAAAACATAAATTACGGAAATTTTTACTCTCCAAAATTGAGATTAGAATCTCAAATAAAGAATGTGTTTTTTCACATAAAAGATGTTGCTGACAATCATGACTTCAAGTTTTGAGTTAAAATGATTTTTAAAGATCAAACAAAATACAATTTTTTTAAGAATGGTGAATATGGGTATGAGAAGTGCGTATGGAAATTTTGAGAAGGTGAAAATTGCTGTTTTCATTTCGGAAATCCAAACATAAGAGCCTCAATTGATAACCACATCGTAATAACTTATCTTTATTATATTTTACTGATTATGTATCTATATTATAAAGAACAAACGTATATGTGTGTAACGCTGACGTCATTTTGCGAATGGCAATACTTCACGATCAAATTTCGGTCTTGAAATTTTCGCTACTGCAATTTTTCAATCTTCTGACCATCGTACATTTTCAATTTTTGTCGCATAGGGAAATAAATGTACTTTCATATGCAATTTGTTTAAAAACTGTATTCATTGACTGATGTATTATATTTTCTAAAATAATTTTTAAGCATGAATTTTTAAAGTTTATCTTATCACGTGCCGGTTTCAATACATAAAATAATAAACATTTTGCATATAAAGCAACAAACATTTTTCAGCCTTTGTTTCTGACTATTTTTGCATAATGAAATTGATACTTCCTTTATAAGCAAATAAAAGAATAATATTTAAAAAACCACCAAACTAACCTATTTGTGAATTTACGAAATTAATACTTCTTTTATAAACAAATAAAAGAATAATATTAAAAAAATACAAATCTAACATATTTGTAATCGTACAATTTAAATTTTTAGATCACCAAATAGGATTTTTTTTTTCAAATGGAATTTGTTTGCAAAGTTCATCTCAGTTTACTGATTGTCTATGGTTTTAAAAACAATTTTAAAGCATGAAATATTTTTTTTAATTTATCTATATCGCGCGGAGCTCGATTGCGAAAGATTAATCCGTTTGCCCTTAAAACAAAATAAAGAGTTCATCATTTTCTTACGGTTAATTTCCATTTTAAAAAAACTTCCCTATGAATAAATAAATAAAATAACATAAATAAAACACAAATTTACCAGACATGTATAAGCTCTGAAATTATCAGAATATAAAAGGATGCCATAAGTAGTAAAATCTTGGCAAATAACTCTTAGCATGCGGCAAATAAGAAAATATCGCTTTTGATAAATTTCAAAAATGTATTTGATTATGTAATTCGTATTTTCCATATGAAAAATGCTTTTTTAATGTAAGTGGTCAATCTAAAAAATTTATTGCATATAAAAATATTATTAGTTTTTAATTTAAAAAAATTTTTCACCTATATTCTTTAACCCGGGAAGCCCGGGTACCATACCGTAGTATATTTAAAAGATTAAACAAAAACCTAATTTTCAGAACAAATTAAAAAAACAAAATTTATTTCCTAAATTGTTTAAGCTCGAGAAGGGGCAGATATTAAGATATTTCATTCAATTCTTTCTACATTTAATGTTAAATTTTTGTAACAAATAAGCTAAACCAATTGAACATTAAAAAATAAAAATGATATTCATACAATATAATGCTTTAAACACCTATATACTTTGATTGTTCAAATGAAATCAAAATAAATCTTAGACTTTTTTTAAAGTTTTGTATTTTGCATGTACCTTATCATATTATGTACAATCGTCATAAACATAATGCAAAATCTGCAGTACAAATATTTACAACTTAAAAATGGAAAAAGTCTAAGATTTATTTCAATTTCATTTGAACGGAATCTAGGTATATAGGTGTTTAAAGCATTATATTGTATGAATTCCATTTTTATTTTTTAATGTTCAATTGGTTTAGCTTATTTGTTACAAAAATTTAACATTAAATGTAGAACGAATTGAATGAAATATCTTAATATCTGCTTCTTCTCGGGCTTAAACAATTTAGGAAATAAATTTTGTTTTTTTAATTTGTTCTGGAAATTAGGTTTTTGTTTAATATGCCAAGTTTTTTTAATAACTACTGCGTTCAGACAAACACATTTCAAAATTAATGGAGGGTATCATCATCAGGCTTTGATTTGTGCGATATCGCATCACAATTTGTGATGCAATTTACCTATGTATAATTCAAAATGTTTCACCAGTGCAGTAATGCAGGTTGTTGTAGTTTGGTCAAAAAATTACAATCTGAACTTAAAAAATCTGCTTGAAAATGTCCTTCCACCCCCCCCCCCACACACACACACTATGACGTCATATTCATCTTCTTTTTAATTCTTTAAAAAAAATATTTCTGTTTCTTCAGTTTCATGTTTCACGTGAAAATCATTCAACTAAAAATATGCAAATTATTATTACGGCTTTTGAATTATTTACAACAATGAAGGAAAAATTTTAAATTTTATTAGAAAATATCCGTTGATTCTCAATGAAAAAAGCGAAATTTGGAATTATTAAGAAAAATATTTGAATAATGTAAGTAAAAATTAGCCCATGTTACTCTCTAGATTATAATCCACCTATATGCAAATGCATTTTATGATCCGTTTTGATCCTGACGTCTGTCAAATGTTTTTACAGTTTGAATTTATATTATTATTAGAATTAGCAAAGAATTAAAAATGAATGGCATCAGGGACAAAAATGTGGGAAGAAAAAATGAAAAAGTTATGATCTCCATAGGCTTTTCTATGTTAAATTAACATTGAGAAGTGACACTGGAAATAAATAAGTATTGCGCTGCCGCGCAATACTTAAATAAGGCTGGGTTTTTTTAGTCATCTGGCTTGAGCTTTCGACTGAACCGATTTTGATAATTATTTCTTTTAATGAAAGGAGTTTATTTGTATATGTGCCCACACTTGATAAGTCTTTTAGAAAATTTCTTCACAGTGGTGGCAACTAGGTTGCTTCCATTGTTACAGAGAAAAGGGAAACAATCGTAAATATTATATCATAACGGCTGTCATTTTCTCATTACAATTAAAAATAACTTTTTTTTTTCAATTAATAGAAAATCATGTTACGTTTAAAAAAAATAATTTTTACTCATAAAGCTATTGCATTTCAATATTTTTTGCATTGCGCTGATTGAAATGTTATACTCAGAGTGTTTCAGTAAGCTAAAATGAAAACAAGTATTTTCTTTGATAAAACTAAATATTTTACTCGAATTTCGTCGAAAAGAATACATTTCTGATTTTACTGGCACTGAGGTTAGAACATCAAGTCACGAGTGCGAATGTTCACGTGCATAATTGTAACCACCAATAGGGACATCAAGTTTGGAGATATATTTATTAATAATCTACTGCACGTTAAAATGTTTTTAAAATAGTGAGTATGAATATGAAAAGTACGCATGTAAATTTTGCGACGATGAAAATGACGTTATTTTCAGATTTCGTAGTAAAAAAAAAATAATAATAATAATATGATTGTGTCATAGTTGCGCAATTTTTGTTGATTTTTAATTGCGTAATACTAATTATCAAAGCCTCGATAGATAACGTCTTAATTTATTACCTGAATTACACGTTACTGCAATTACTTATATAGGTATTAAAGACGTGAATAATCAGATTGCTAACAAGGCGTAAACCAACTTAGGGGAAAATGTCCAAGTCGGGAATCGAAGCCGGGCCCCTGAAATAGATCTCCAGTGCTCTACCACTAAGCCACAAGGACGATGCCCAGCTTGGCACCTCTCACTTATATAAGTCGGCAAGGCTGCAACCGCAGCACTAGATGGAAAAGTCTTCATAAACACACAATCTAGTGGCGTAACATGAGACGCAAATGAACCCAGCATCGGTGAATATACAATTTTAATTAATTTTTCAACTACTTTTCAGCAGTGAAATAACGCTTGAAAATTATTGAATATTAAGGACGTGAATAATCACATTGCTAACAAGGAGTAAACCAACTTAGTGAAAAATGTCCAAGTCGGGAATCGAGCCCGGGCCCCTGTAATAGATTTCCAGGGATTCCATTCTATTCCAAAGGCCCGGGTTCGGTTCCCGGCTTGGACATTTTTCACTAAGTTGGTTTACGCCTTGTTAGCAATGTGATTATTCACGTCTTTAACATTCAATAATTTTCAAGCGTTATTTCACTGTTGAAAAGTAGTTGAAAAATTAATTAAAATACTTATATAGGTATAAAATTATATTATAATTATAGGTATAAAATTTAATTTTTCAATAATTTGAAAAGTTTAAGTTAAACTTAAGTTATGAATAATATTTGTTTCATGAGATAGACCAGCCAATATAAGATTGATTATTTATTGCAATTATTTTTGTAAGTTTTTATAACTTCAACCTCAGAGTTCTTTTAATCATCTTCATTCCTCGTATTCGACAGGTTCCGACTAGTCTTTTTTTTAAGGCAGAGAGAAATCTAAAATGAATCAACATTTAAATAATATTTCTTCACAATAGTTTATTTTTCCCGTATTTCTCAGTTATAAAACTCAAATGAATCTGATAATAAAATGTTTAAAATGTTATTTTTTTAAACAGAAAATACTAAAAATAAAATATCATTCGGCATTCCCTTGCTTCCTAAAATACATATTATATTTTATAACTCTCGTTCCTACTGTATATTCATCTCTCTATCAATCTTACAAAAATATTTTTGATGATATCTTTTATAACTTCCTTTCGGGAAATTGAGATTTATGGCGGCATTCAAAAAGCTCATCGAACTCGAGATGCTGATGACTCTCCATTGCTTATAATAGAAACTGACCAATGCACCGAGAATCATTTTGCAAGTAATCTTTTTTACTTAATTCAAAGAAAGGAGGTATATATATCGATATATTCAGATACCGATATGTAAGAATGCAGACATGCATAAATATATACGTGCGTGTATGTTCACACATAAACTGTCTGACAGATACCCTCAAATGTAATATCCCCGTTTTTTCTTCTTTCTTCTTTTTCTTTTTTTTTCCTTATTTTGTTTTCTTCGTAGTTCTAAGTACATCTTTTAAGGCTAAAAAAAAGATATGGTGGTCCAATTGTCTGTCCTGAGGGGCTATAATTTTCGTAAAACTAGACCAATCGCATCGGATTTTTGACACATCTATAGACTTCTTAGACTCAACATGTTTTTCTAAAATTTAATTGAGCTATACAACGTAAAACACATTTGAAAATTATTTTTCAGTATTTACCACCCATATATCATAACTATTAAGCTAAAATTTAATTCAGTAAATAAATGCAGAGTACAACTAAATCTCACTTCTAATAATTACCATCAATAGACAATTCAGTTTGTATGCGTAGCACTGTGCATCAATTTATTTATATAGAAACACATTTTAATATATACACAGTTAAATAAAGTTAAGCTGGAAAATGCATAACACAATCAAAAAAATATCTAAGCAATTCACATTCACAGACAGTAATGCTTAAAAATGTTTTGCACATGCCTGCATATGAGCTATCGAATTTATACACACTGCGTAATATACTAAAATTCGATTAAACTTTAAAACGCATACGGCAACTAAAAACTCATTTACAGCTCATAGTCGATACTGTGACCGAATTCTTTTTTGTGTCCCTGTAAATTAGCAAATAAATGCTATGCACTCTATATTCTATAGTAAGCGTGCACCAGCAATCTACATCAATTTCATTATGTTTGAAATAGTATAACATTAAACAAATACACTGTAAATGATATTAATAAGATAATGTAATTCTTTTGATTGTTCAGGTAAATGATAAATGCCCTTCATTCTATATTTACGAAAGAATGACATATTGTACTTCAATAATGTACATCAATTTCAGTATGTTTGAAATAACGTAACTTTGTTAAAAGACACTGCAAAAGATTTTTCCGCATATTAATTCAGCTACAACTGAAAACATTTGAAAATTCATTTTCAGCATTTACCAACTACATATGGTAACCATTAAGGTAAAATTTAATTCAGTAAGGAAACGCAGCGCACAAAGACAGACCATAATGTAACGGAATTATTTTGTGTGTAATAAACTATAAATGCTACACATCCCATTCTCAATACTAAACATGCCACGGTAAATCTCAATAATGTAAATCAATTGCATGGCAGTCCTTGTATATTTAAGTACGTTACAGCACGAACAGACATACGGACAGGCTGACAGGCAGACAAACAGACTGTCAAAACCGAATTGATTTACACTTTTCAACTATGCTTTGCAAAGTGTTAAAAAAAGCACGCATTTTTCCATGTTCAAAATGCCCTCCCTAGTACCTATATGCTGAATTTAGGCATTCGATACCGAATAAGTTCTAATTATTTTTAAAGTATTGAGTTTATTGCACTGCTCAAGAAGCAGAAAATTTTATGTTTTATAATATTTTCAATGATACAGTTTATCTTTTCGTACCCGCAAAATTTCTAAGAAGTATTACACATTGGAGATCTGTGGCATATTTTTATACCACTTAATTTTAATCAAGATTTATATCAGAAATTTTGAACAAAGTGTTACTTTTATAACTTTAGTGAAAAAAAAAGACTGTAAAATTAATTTCCTTATTTTCAAATATAAATGGTTCGAAAATTCTGTGATCAATTCAACATTATAGAAACACTACATTTTGGCCCTAAAAGAGTTAAACATTTTTCTTCAATAGTTGCAACACTGCGTATTAATCTAAAATTATGATCGAAATTTCTTACTCTTTATAATTTATTTGAAGTAATTTGTCTTCTTTATCTAAAGCATTTAATTTGTTCTGGTTAAGCATCGTAATTTTCTTTCGATGTCACGGTTTCAAAAAAACAAAGGAAATCTGTAATTTTCATTTTTTACTGAACCATAAAGTCGAATGAAGCTATCACTTAGGTGAAAGTGGATTTACCACGAAATTGCATTCTAAAGAGTGGCAATTCTTTTCTCTAAAATATATAAACTAATGCTTCCGCTCATTTTTCTTAAAAAGAAGGTAATTAGTGTGTTTTGCTGCATATTTAGCTTTAAAAAAGTAATCTGTATTTCAGTAAACTGAACTTATTTTATTAACGTTTGTGTATTTTAACTTCAAAAGAAGTCATTAAGAGTTAAGTATTCTTAAATATTTTTACATATTATATAGAAATATATTTATATGATAAATAGTTTACCTAAAAATTTTCAATGATTTGCAGTTTCTTTTAATGAGTGCTCTGGATTTTCCCTCTCTTCTCCCAGCTTTTTTTAATAATCATTATTAACCTGTTCATTGACATTGACGAGTAAACCCGCCAGGGAACAGATTAAATAATGGAATATAATTTTATAAATCCGTATACTCGCTATTGATGAGTATATTCAGAATTTGTATCACGTGTTTCCATCTCATGGGCGAATAATCTCGTTTGTACACTAGAGTAACTAATTAGTACGCTTTCAACTGAACGAATATACTCGGTAGTGAACAGCTTAGTTTTCACAGGGCTGTATTAACTATCAAAGAAAAAGGTTCAATTCAAGAGGTTAAAAGAATCAACTTAAGGGGATCACTCAGCTTCCGATTTCCCCTCACTAATGTAAAGTCTATGAGCATCTGATGCATTCGTATATTTAAAATATCTCCTCGGGAAATTAAAACTTTTAACTTCTATCTTTTCTGTACACTTCCTAAAAGATGTCTCTTTTTTTCTTAGTTCTCAAAATATTTCTAAAGTATAGACTTAATTTTACATAAAGTGTTAAAAATCTTATTTACAGTTTGCCCGCTTTTAACACATAAAATATTAAATTCAGCATGGATTTTAGAAATATTTTGAAAACTAAGTAAAAAAAGAGACATCCTTTAAGAAGAGTACACATAAGAAAGATGCTAAAAATATAAATTTCCCGAGAAGATATTTTAAATATATGAATGCATCAAAAGTCCATAGATTTAACATTACGGAGGAGAAATTCGAAGCTGAGTAATCAGCCCTCTTAGGGAACTGCTTACGTTGCGATACCTTTTCTTCTTTTTCCCCCTTTCCTAATAATAATAATAAAATCTTAAAGAACTTGATAAATTGAAAAAATATATTAATTTAAGTTGAATTTTGGTATTTTTAAAGATATTTTTGTGTGTATTTTTAAAATCAAATAAGAATTTTTATTTACTCAAGGTTGAAATGGGGAAATGTTGAACAGAAAACGGAATTCATATTATGCTTAATAGCCCAGTGGTAGGGGAGCAAAAAAGGCCGAATTCGTAATTAATTAGGGGAAAGCTCGAAATTGTTTTAACCCCTTCTGTGTAGGTCTAGAATGAATATGCTATGTTTTCCCTCTCGTACTAGGTGAGCGTTAGGAAATATGTATAGATTTATAGTCAAAAAACACGTTTTTTTGCATACCATAACAATATCTCAAAACAGCTAACTCTGTCAAAAACATTGTCCATAAAAATGTTGTAGAGCTTAAAATTCTGAGTAAAATGAGTACCTACACTCAATACCTATGTTGAATATTAAGGTCACAATTCTACTTCAAAATTTTAGACCCATCATCAGGGGGATGACCTCAGAATTAATTAGGAGAAAACTGGAAATTGTTTTAATCCCTTCAGTTTAGGTCTAAAATGAACGTACTATGTTTTATTCCTAGTACTTGGGTGAATGTTAGAAAATATGTACATATTTATTTTCGAAAAACACGTTTTTTTTAGTTTCCTTAACAATATCTCAAAACAGCTAACTCTAGAAAAAACATTGTCAATACAAATGATGTAGAGCTTAAAATTCTGAATAAAATAAGTACCATCATTAATATTTTTGATCAACATTAAGGTCGCAATTCTATTTCAAAATTTTGCATTAATCGCTAATCAACAGCTTGAAGCCAGGAGACACCAAGTTAACTTAACAATATCTCAAAATCGCTAACTCTATCAAAAACATTCTTAGTACAAAAGTTATAGAGCCTAAAATTCTGAGTAAAATGAGTACCTACACTTAATATTTTTGTTCAATATTAAGGCCGCAATTTGAGATATTGTTAAGTTAACTTGGTCTCTCCTGGCTTCAAGCTCTTGATTTGAAAAATTTTGAAATAGAATTGCGACCTTAATGTTGAACAAAAATATTAATGATAGTACTCATTTTATTCAGAATTTTAAGTTCTACAACATTTGTATTGACAGTGTTTTTTATAGAGATAGCTGTTTTGAGATATTGTTAAGGAAACTAAAAAAACGGGTTTTTCGAAAATAAATATGTACATATTTTCTAACATTCACTCAAGTACGAGGAAGAAAACATAGTACGTTCATTTTAGACCTAAACTGAAGGGATTAAAACAATTTCCAGTTTTCTCCTAATTAATTCTGAGGTCATCCCCTTGATGATGGGTATAAAACTTTGAAGTAGAATTGTGACCTTAATATTCAACATAAGTATTGAGTGTAGGTACTCATTTTACTCAGAATTTTAAGCTCTACAACATTTGTATTGACAATGTTTTTGACAGAGTTAACTATTTTGAGATATTGTTATGGTATGCAAAAAAACGTGTTTTTTGACTATAATTCTATACATATTTCCTAACGCTCCCCTAGTACGAGGGGGGAAACATAGCATATTCATTCTAGACCTAAACAGAAGGGATTAAAACAATTTCCAACTTTCCCCTAATTAATTCCGAATTCAACCCCCTAACCACTGGGCTATAAGCTAATCCTCTTTAATAAAAAGCTATATGTTGCTGGCGGTGGCGACTGGCTTTTTCACTAATCGTTGCCACTGATTAATCTCGGAAAATGAAACATTTGAAGTTACTGAAAAAATTGATAGCTCGAAAAATATTTGTCGGAAAATTGTTAGGTAAACTGTGTTAGAAAGGTAAAAAATTGTATTTTTCTTGATATAAATTCAAAGTTTAATGATTAAGCCGTTTTTCAATTTTTTAATTTAAAAAATTACCAAATTTCACAATGGAGTACCATAGTGAAATCTTCACGTGTAAAAAGGTAATGTTAACGGCAATGTGTCAGAACGCGTGCATACTGGAGTCACAAATCACGAGTCACAAATTATACGTACCCTTATTATTCTGTTAAAATATAAAAGTGAATTATAATGTCACGAGTTCATGATTTTTATTTAATTCTTGACAAATACTAGAAGCGCCATTTCTTTATAGCTGTGAATAAAGTAGGTTAATTAACGGATGACCTCACATTTAAAACGAATAGATGGTTAATGCATAGCTTTTACAAGAGAAAGTGATACCATGAAGGACTTTTCCTGAATTTACATTTCTTTTTCAATTTTTTTTTCAAGAATCAAGACTATTTATTTAGGCTTGGGAAATATTTTTTTTAAATACTGGTATAAAAGTAAAATTTCTCAAGGCTTTCAATATATTAAAAAAGAGAGCATATTTGCTCAAGATTCACAGTCCGTACGGTGTTTAATTTTAAAACTGATTTTCCTAATCAAACATGTTTAAAACTCCGGGCAACGTCAGGTATTTCAGCTAGTAACTACATATTGTTACAAATTACCTTAGCTATAGGCACGGGTATAAATGGAGCTAAAAATGTAAGAGAAATTATCAAGTCGTGTAAAGGTATACCGTTTATGTGAATGTGAATTTTTCATTAAAATTGCATTCCAAGACTGGCTAAAGAATTAATTCATCGATTTTTGTAAAAATATCAATATTCCCTATACTCCAATGTAAAACTTTATGCATTAAATGTGCTATTTAATTCATCACACGCCTCTTGATAAACTGAAAAAAATACAATGATGAAAGGTGTAGTTTATTAAGAAAAATGCATTTGTTTGAGTGCAATATGTCATTATGATAATATGTTTCACTGTTTTAAAATGTTTTTTCTCTACTATTAAATAAGAAGATAATATAATACTACGCGATAATAGCAGATAAATATAAGCTGGATTGAAAAGCAATGCCACCATGGCTACAACTTTTTTATTTGTAAACAGGTAACGCACTATACACTTTTCAACATCCCCATCCCTTCACAGTCCCCATCCCTTTCCATGCACATGCGTCAACACGTAACGAATCGGGCAAACCCGTCAAAAAAGAAGGCTGGCGGTTGTTGTCGACACTAGGACCGAATGGTAGCTTTCACCTCGTCGTCAGAGTTCAAGTGTTGACTCTTAAGATTTTCTTTCTACTTTGGAAATAGGTGAAAGTTACAGGATGTAAGGTCGGAGCTGATCGATGTGTGTGGCAGAACCTTTTTGAACTTCAGACGCTGGAATCCCTGTTGTGTTTCGCGACTCATGTACTGGCGTGCGTTGTCGTGCTGAATAATAGTGTTCAAATCCTTCCGAACACTATCCAAACGTGCGCGTAGCTTTCCCAACGTGTCGAGATAGCGCTTTGAGTTGATCATGGTTCCCGTCTCCAAGAAATCAATATTCACGACACTCTGGAAATCCCTAAAGATGGTCACCATGACTTTCTCAACAGATTTGATAGGCCTGAACTTCGTATGGCGTGGTGGTGTGTGATGGGGGTACTCCAACGTCTGCCTTTTGGTTTCAGTGTCAAAATAATGCGCCCATGATTCATATCAAGGAATGATGCAATGGAGAAAATCCTCACCGTCATGCTCGTACCAGGCCAAATTATCCTTACAAACTTGGTTCTTCTGCACTTTGTGTTCTTGCTTGAGCGTCCATCGGACTCAACAAGCACACACATTGTGATATCCCCGTACCTCGGTTACGATCAAGTTCACTCTTTCTTGGGAAATGTGAAGCTCTGTGGCGATCTGTTGCTGCTTGATTCGACCGGCATTTAGCGCAAATAATTTCATCAAAACTATTTCGATGATCATCCTGCGTTGCAGTGAGGAGTCTTAGACTATGAGGATGATCAGCTAGACTGGAGCTAGCCGGATTTGTGTCTTAAAACTTTCGAGACTACCGTCTCATTGTACTGACATCAATGGTAGTTCTGCCTGAAAAACTTTTATTCGGCAATGAAATTGGACAACCTTAAGCTCAGAACCCCCAGCTATGAGGAACTTGACAGCTCTCTGTTTCAACCTGTTTTGCATGAAGGTTGCCATATTCTTCACTTATCAGCTTATCAACACCAACTAGAATGAAAAGGGAATAGTACGTCACATAGAGTATAAATTGAGTTATCATGTCCAAAAAAAAAATGTTCAAATCTGTCCACAATTAAATGAGAACGAAAAATCATGCATCACGGCATACATTATAAAAAACTTTCGGACACTATCGGAACATTGATAAGAAATTTAACTTTTGTTCATATAATGAAATGGGATATCTAAATAACAATTTTAAAAAACACAACGCACAAAAAAATTCCTTTACACTAATTGCTGTCTATAGCCGCTAATGTGTGCGAATTACTTCGTGAAGCCCTGCATAAGATCTACATGCCTCGTAATACTCTAAAAATTACTGAAGTTTTAAAATAATATCATAGTCAAGAAATTACATCCAGCAATTATTGCTTATAGTCAGTCTTGTAACCGAATTCTTTTGAGTATCTCTGTAAATAAACGATAAATTATACATACTCAATAATCTATGAAGAAACATGCACCTCTATAAAAGTTCACCTCAATAATGTATGCCAATTTCACTGAAACAGTATGTAAAATTTTGTTATTATTACCATTAAAATTCACTGAAAACGATTTTTCTTCGTCGATCATAATGCATAGATGCCAACCTCTCTTAATTATTCCGGAGTTTGATCCAAGACGAATATATTTCCAATCCGAAATTTTATTTAGTCAAAAATTTCAAAATGAATTCCAAAATGTACCTTTTACAAAAAAGACCCATTTCTTTATGTATATTTTCCGGTTTGAAACATGTTTGTCTTCGATCAGATTCCGGAATAATTGACAGATGTTGGCCTCTATGATAATGCAATGGCTTTTATTTGTGAGTCCTTGTAAACGAACTATAATTACTACTTGCCATACACCTTAATGATGTATATCAATTTTATAATGTTTGAAACAGTGTAACATCTTTAAAATGCACTGAAAACGATTTTCCGCCATTGACCTTAATTTAACGGAATACGTTTGGCAGCCTGTGTTAACTAACAGGAAATGATACAAACTTCATATTCAACAGCGAATATGTTATCGTAAACCTTAATAACATACATAAATTACGTGGCAAACCAAATATATTCTCGTGAGGACAGACAGTGAAACAGAATTCATGAACACTTTTCAACTATGTTGGAAAGTTTTCGGAAAATATAGCCACAGCGGCATTACTTTTCAGTCCGGCCTCGTATTAGTAAAACAGTCGAACATCATTTATGCGTTTTTTATTAATTCGTTTTAGAATTCAGATCAAAATTCATTTCTCATGATAAAGCTTTCCATTTATAATGGGTGTCTCAAATCCTCGGAACAAAACAATATCTATATTATAAAGGACAAACCTGCCCGTGCGTATCGCTGACGTAATTTTGACGGTGGCAGCAGCAGACGATTAAATTTAAGTTTTATTAACTTTTATTGCAATTTTTTTAAAACTTCTAAATACCACGCATTTTCAATTTTTACATCGTCCATTAGGGATTTTTTTTTTCAAATGCAGTTTGTTTGAAAACTATATCACAATTTATTTGAAAAATGTATCACAACGTTACTAAATTTTTATTGTTTTTTAATTTATTTTCAACCATGATTTTTTTTTTTTTCAAATCTATCTCTATCGCGTGCAGACGATTACGAAAGATAAACCCGTTTGCACTTAAATTAATATCAATAGCTCATCATTTTATTCCAGATTATATTCCATAACGAAATTAAAACATTCATCGATCAATAAATAAAACACTATATTCAGGCATGTAATCGAATTTCACGCTTAAGCTACTGAAATGAACGCACTCAAAAAGGCTGATTGTAAATAGCGCTCTTTGGAGATTTCTTCCCACCTGACGTGATGCCATAATATGAAAATATCGCTTTTAATGCGTTTCAAAACTTTATTTGAATGCATTATTGCTATTTTTCATTTAAATGTGATTTTTAGTATTGTTAGTAGGCATTCTAAAAAATATAATAAATCTAAAAAATCTGTAAGAGTTATCAATAAAAAAAAAAAATAGACCCGTACGAAACTTTCTCAATGCAATCTTTGAGATTATTTGTTGATACCTTTTTAGGTTCATTCGTAATTATATAAATACGTAGCACCTATAGTCGTCGTTCGGTCCGTCTGTCTGTCCGTCCGTCCGCATATAACAGAACAAAAACTACCCAACCGAATGGTATGAAATTTTAAATATATAATTGTTGCAAAATTCTGTAGAGTCATTTCAACCGAAAACCGGATATAGAGTTTAATTACAGGGACAGTCAAAAGTTTTCCGTTGCATTACGGCCAATGAGAAAAAAATATTTCAAGTGCATTTTAATGATGTTACAGCCTTTCGAACAGAATGAAATTGATATGCACTTATGAAGTGAACTAAAATATACATTCAATACAATATGTGGTGCTAAAAATATTTATAAAACTAATTATAGTACAAACACACCTCATTTGCCATGTTTGATGTGCAATTTGCAACTTGTTTTCATTAATTTTTGATAAACTGCAATTTTTTTAACAAACAACATATTTTAACGATATATAAGTATAGTATGTCAAAAGCCGCTTGCAGAATCTTTCGAAAAATACCTCATTTCTCACTGTGCCTTTAGTATATGAAAAGAGTTAATATCAAAAATAATATATATGATGATTTTCACCTATATTCTGTAACCCAGGAAGCCTGGATTTATCCCCTTTTTGTTTATAAAGACGATTATTTCCCAGTATTGAATTTCATAGAAATTATTCAAATTCAATTCAACGTTCGTATACTTTTTAAAATCTCCAAGGAGTTTACGACTACTATTGAAAATACAAAAAAAAAAAAAAAAAAAAATTAATATTTAATTTTCAGAATTCGTAATCCCTTCATTTATTCACAGAATTCTAATAGTTAACCCCTTCAGGGGCGGTGGGATATACCTAAGTTTCATTAAAATTTGCACCAGAAACTTTTAATTAAGTTTTACTTTTATAACTTTGGGGGGAAAGAGTTGAAAAATTGCTTTTCCGTATTTTGAAATAAAATTTTTCAAAATTTCCGATGGGAATTCAGCATTACACAAATGCAATTGCTTGCCCCTCAAAGGGTTAAATAGGTTTTTATTTTTAAGAATGTGGTAATACTGTACGCACGCTTATTATTATTTTAATATTAGCTTTATATTGGAAATTTTTGCATTGGAAGGCCAATATTTTTTAAATATTGGTTGTACACTACAAATACTGAAATTAAACAGTAATATATTTTTTGATAATATTGGTTCAATGTTGGCGAAATGTAAACACACTAATTCTGAGGCAATATTTGTCAATTTGTGTTATTTCGTTCGAAAATCCCCAATATTGACCAAGATATAGCCAATACAATTTGTCATTATAATTTGCGAGTATGAAAATTATTAGTATAAAGGTTTGATGGCGATAATAACATATAATGACGAAACAACCACGTATAAGAAACCAGGGTTGCGATTCACTTATTCAGTCAAAAACAATGAGTTTCCAACTCCAAGCAGCGGTACAAAGGTCAATTCTTTAGGTATTTTTCATTAAAATTGCATTTTAAAAAGTGACTTTTTATTATTATTATTATCATCTACCAGCGGAGCATTATCCTTCCTAAATGAGCTGTTTAATACTACACTCTCTTTTCCCGCGCACAATAACTGTGTGTAAAATTATAAAAAAAAGAAATTTTGAAAATGAAAAATATTTTTACATATATTCTATTATGTATTGTATTATTATAAATATAACATGGTTGCATTTATTTTAACCCTTAACGCTTTACAATTCTAATTCAAACGAATTTTTATAGTGAAGCAAAGGAAAAAGCAAGTAAAGCAAAAAAAAAAAAAAAAAAAATGTTGTTACTGTTTTAAAATAAATTGATATATTTCAGAGAACTGCTTTCTTTCTCTAGTAACAAATGACATGCAATGCCTCTGTCTATCCATTGAAATAGATATTCTATTTCATCCATGCAATCTAAAATTTTCTTCCTGCCCTTAATATGTCCCTTGATATCCAAAAATGACAGCTATAAAAAAAAAAGTACACACTCCCTCCTCATAAATTGAAAAGAGGATACAGCGATGAAGGATGCAGTTTGTTAAAAAAGATGCATTGTGTCTGAATGTAATATGTCATTATTTTTATATGTATCACGCCTTTAAAATGCTTTAATGCTATTATATCAAATAAGAAGAGACTTTAAAATATACTGGATAACAGTAAAAAAATAAGAAGAAGACAATGCAATTTCGTTTATACGTTTCTTATTCACGCGTTTTTGAGTTTAGATAACAATTCGTTATTTTACGCTATTTTACAATTTAACGCTACTTTTCTATGATAAAATCTTTCATTTATGCAGAATATCTCAATACTGTCAGTACAAATATGAATACGAACAATTTTATATAATATATTGAAAACTACGAAACAATTTAAAAACAGATTACAAATTATCAAGTACTCCCTCATACAAGTTATTCGATCCCTTACCTATTTTCTTCAACACAATGGACTTTTTACTATCAGCATCTAGTGTATTAATTAATGTTTAATAAAACTTCATTATTTTATGCCTCACATTAATGAAAAACTTTTAAAAAATGAAGATTAAATAAAACTTAGCTTTTCCTTAGTTAAAGCCGGAAACAATAATTGTATTCTATCATTTTTTTTTAAACCTCACTATCTAAAGAAGATCGCTATTGATATTTTTTCTCAGTACTCAGAATATATGCACTCACATATACGCGCGCGAGCGCGCATACTCATACTCAAATACATATATTTTCTTTGTATGAAATATTCCATTTTTATCCGCAAAAACTTATTATTTCAAGAAAATCATACTCGATATTTTAATACTTTTACAGGAACATTTATTCAATTTTAATTTTTTTTTTCTTGCTTCTAAAATATCAGCAGCTGGTACGTTGATTCGATAAACATATTCCTAACCTCTGTTTATCCTTAAAAAAGAGTATGAAAAATATTCCAAGGCTTCGAAAATATACGAAAATGTTTTAAAAGTATATGTTGAAAGGTGAAATTCATATTTTTTAGCAGCTTTATTTAAGGCTTTTCAGGCTTTTGAACGGCAAAAAAAAAAAAAAAATGTAGTAAATCTGTGTTGAAATCTAGAATTAAGGGTACATATAAATAGCAAGACGTTGCTATTGCATGCTAGATTTCAAAATACTCGTATTTTAAGATGTTTTGGAAAGAAAAGTGCCCTAACTTGTTTTATTTAGAATAAGGTTTATTTTTATAGTTTTATTAAATCTTTAAAAAAAATTGAACTAACATACACTAGATCGATGTATCTAGAACGCAATGCGCCCCAAATAAAGCTATACATTTCCATGAGGGCTACAGCAAAAAATATTCATCAGATAGACGTATAAAATCTGGAAGTGTCGTAATATGATAGAATTTTTTTCTAGTGCAAGAACAGGTTCTCAAAGACTTTGCTTACCGTGATCCCATAAAACCTCAGTCCAACCTTTATCCCTTTATGCCCCGTCGGGACCTCTAAGTCCCATTAAAGAAAATGCAATGTAAAATTCATTTAATTCGTTTACTAATAAAAGTATATGGTACTTTTCATACAAAATACTTTGCTGGATCACATTTAGTAAGCACAGCGAAACAGTCGAAGCTAAATAATTTTTTTAATGTGGGTATTTTCTGAACCATTTACATGGATTTAGCTTTTCTCCTATTAAAAAAAGTTTTACGAAAAATTTGCAATTACAAAGCACTTTTCAGTTACAGGTAGGATCACAATACATTTATTTACATTGTTCTTCCATAACAGTACTTTTTGTTAATTAATCTTATTATTCTTGTAAATATTTTACAAAAAAAACCCTCTAAATACCGATTTATTAACTCAGTTTTATTTAAAAATCTATCTAAAAATCAAATCAAATTGTTATTAAATAAGTTGTTTTGGATGGATATCTTCAGATATTAAAGAAGATAATTATTGAATAAGTGCGAATTTCTTATTTATAATAAGGGACATAAAGGGTTACAATAGCATAGCACGCCACATGCGCAACATTCTGACACATACACTGAAATCAACCGTTACCCTTGCTATATTGCAGTTCTGTATGGTATCGGACAATAATGACCATCATATTAAGCATGCCTTATCCTTATTAGACGGATCAAACTATTCTAATATTATAAAGAAGTAAAGTTTGTTTGTTTGTAGAAGGTAATCTCTGGAGCCGATTTCAAAAGTAATGGTATCAAAATAACTGTGTTAGTTCACATTCGAACATCTATTCTTATCTTATCTTATCTTATCTTATCTTATCATATCTTTCTTATTTTATCTTATCGTATCTTATCTTTCTTATATTATCTTACCTTACCTTACCTTATCTTATCTTATCTTATCTTATTTTATTTTATTTATAATCTATACTTCCTATTATAAAGAGGAAAAAATTGTTTATTTGTCGGAGATAAGCTCAGGAACTACCGAACCGATTCCAAAAGTAATGGTATCAAAATAATGGTGTTAGTCCAACTTAGAACATGGGCTATATTTTATGTCGGTGCCACTACCCCAAAAGGGGTGTAGGAGCAAAAAACGTTCTAAAAATGCGATTTTTGCGTTACTGAAGGGCCTAGAAATATGAAATTTGGAATATTAGTTACTTATAAGATATAAATGATGTCTAAGAACAGTTCTTAAAAAATTCGAAATTTAAAAGGGATGAAAATGCACAAAAAGCGTTCTAAAAAACGTTCTAAATGGTAGTTTCTACATAATCTCAGGAAATACCAAACCGATTTAAAAATATTGGTGTCAAAATGATGGTGTTAGTCCAACTTAGAACATAGGCTATATTTTATGTCGGTGCCACTACCCTAAAAGGGGTGCAGGAGCAAAAAACGTTCTAAAAATGCGATTTTTGCGTTACTGAAGGGCCTAAAAATATGACATTTGAAATATTAGTTACTTAAAAGATATAAATGATGTCTAAGAACAGTTCTTAAACAATTCGAAATTTAAAGGGGTGAAAATGCACAAAAAGCGTTCTAAAAATCGTTCTAAATAGTAGTTTCTACATAATCTCAGGAAATACCAAACCGATTTAAAAAAATATTGGTGTCAAAATGATGGTGCCAACGCTTGCTCCAAGATAGGCTATGTTTTATGTCGGTGCCACTACCCCAAAGGGGGTGCAGGATCAAAAAACGTTCTAAAAATGCGATTTATGTGTTACTGAAGGGCCTAAAAATATGAAATTTGAAATATTAGCTACTTATTAGGTATAAAGGATTTCTAAGAACAGTTCTTAAACGATTCGAAATTTAAAAGGGGTGAAAATGCGCGAAAAGCGTTCTAAAAAACGTTCTAAATGGTGGTTTCTGTACAATCTCAGGAAATACCAAACCGATTTAAAAAATAATGGTGTCAAAATAACGGTGACAATCCTTGCTCCAACATAGGCTATGTTTTAGGTCGGTGACACTACCCCAAAGGGGGGTGCAGGGGAAAAACGTTCTAAATTGCGGTTTTCGCTTTCCGGAAGGGCCTAGAATCGTGAAATTTGGAATGATAGTTAGTTATAAGGTATCAATGATCTCTAAGGGCATTTCCTAAAAAAAAAATCGAAATTTAAAAGGGAGTCAAAATGCGCAAAAAGCGTTGTAAAAAACTTTCTAAATTGCAATTTCTATGCAATCTTAGGAAGTACTGAACCGATTTCAAATATAGTGGTGTAAAAATTATGCTGACAGATCTCGCTCCAAGTTAGGCTATATTTTATATCTGTTTCCACTACCCCAGAGGAGAAGCAGGAGCAAAATGCGTAAAAAGCGTTCTAAAAACGTTCTAAATGACGATTTGTCAGCGATATTTCAAGAAGAATCAAACTGATTTCAAACGAAATGGTAGGAAATTGATGCTGACAGACACTGCTCTATCATAGACACTATTTTATGTTGGTATCACTATCATCTAGACGTTGCTGGAGCAAAAAAGCGTTCTAAATTTCGATTTTTGTGATCGGTACGGGCTAGCAACTTAAAATTAGGCAAGATACATATTTATTAGATATAAATGATCTTTAAGAACAGTTTCGAAAAAATTAGAAATTTAAAAAGTGGTGAAAATGCGCGAAAAGCGTTCTAAAAACGTTCTAAATTGCGATTTATACTCAATCTCAGGAAATACTAAAGCTATTTCAAAAGTAATGATTGAAAATATATGGTGATAGTCCCTGCTATAACATAGGTTATATTTTATGTTGCTGTCACTACCATCTGAGGGTTGCAAAAGCAAAACATGTTCTAATTTGCGTTTTTTGCACAACTGAGGGGTATAACAAGTATCGCATCTTTGAAGTATCGCATGGTATTTACTTACAAGATGCAACTACTTTCTAAGAACAGTCGAAAGAAAATTCCAAATTTAAAAAGATGAAGTAAGCGAAAAGCGTTATAAATTACAATTTTTATGCAATCTTATCAAATACTAAACCGATTTAAAAAATAATAATGACAAATTGTTGGTGTTAGAACCTGCTCAAATATAAGCTATATTTTATATCTGTGCACTAACTCCAGAGGGTTGCAGGAGCTAAAAACTTTCTAAATAGCGATTTCTGTGATACTGAAAAGGCTAGAAACTTTAAATGTGGCATGGTAGTTACTTATAAAATATAAATGCCCTCGAAGGGCTGTCGAAAATAAATTCGAATTTAAAAGGGGTGAAGCGAAGGGGAGGTGTGAAAAGCATTCAAAAAAAGTCCTAAATTACCTTATCTATGCAATTTCATTGAATATAAACCGATTATAAAAGTAATAGTAGCGAATCAATGGTAACAGTCTCTGATCCTACACAGGCCGATGATTCTACCACCTGTGGTTTACAGGAACAACAAACGTTCTATAAAAGGCCTTTAAAAGCTTTCTAAATTACGTTTCTGTGGAATATTAAAAATAACAAACCGATTTCAAAATTAATGTTGGCAAATTAATGGTGATAGTTCTTAATTCAACATAGCCCTTTCTGTTGAGAGCGATGGTAGGATTTGGAATTTGACATGATAGTTAATTTTAACATGTAAGAAGATGGTTTCTAAAAAATTCAAAACTTCAAATGAATTCTGAAATGAGCGTATTAAATGAGCATAAAGGTTTCAAAATATTTTCTAAATTATCATTTATTTAGTTTTATTAATTTAAGTCTCCTTTCTGCCTAATGCAGTGAAATAATGATGTTAAATCAAACTGTGTTTTAAATAGTAATTTTTGAATTATTTTTAAAAGTAATAAGTAAAAATTTAGTTAGTAACTTTTAATAAAAATTAGACATATAAATATCACTTGGCATATTTCAAAAATTACGCGAGCAAAGCCGCGGGGTTTGCTAGTCTATACTCCTATTATAAAGAGGAAAAAAATGTTTATTTGTCGGAGGTAAGCTCTCGAACTACCGAACCGATTCCAAAAGTAATGGTATCAAAATGATGGTGTTAGTCCAACTTAGAACATAGGCTATATCTTATGTCGGGGCCACTACCCCTAAGGGGGTGTAGGAGCAAAAAACGTTCTAAAAATGCGATTTTAGCGTTAGTGAAGGGCCTAGAAATATGAAATTTGGAATATTAGTTACTTATAAGATATAAACGATGTCTAAGAACAGTTCTTAAACAATTCGAAATTTAAAAGGGTTGAAAATGCACAAAAAGCGTTCTAAAAAATGTTCTAAATGGTAGTTTCTACACAATCTCAAGAAATACCAAACCCATTTAAAAAGTATTGGTGTCAAAATGATGGTGACAACGCTTGCTCCAAGATAGGCTATGTTTTATGTCGGTGCCACTACCCCAAAGGGGGGTGCAGGAGCAAAAAACGTTCTAAAAATGCGATTTTAGCGTTACTGAAGGGCCTAGAAATATGAAATTTTGAATATTAGTTACTTATAAGATATAAATGATGTCTAAGAACAGTTCTTAAACAATTCGAAATTTAAAAGGGTTGAAAATGCACAAAAAGCGTTCTAAAAACGTTCTAAATGGTAGTTTCTACACAATCTCAAGAAATACCAAACCCATTTAAAAAGTATTGGTGTCAAAATGATGGTGACAACGCTTGCTCCAAGATAGGCTATGTTTTATGTCGGTGCCACTACCCCAAAGAGGGTGTAGGAGCAAAAAACGTTCTAAAAATGCGATTTTTGCGTTACCGAACGGCCTAGAAATATGAAATTTGAAATAATAGTTACTTATAAGATATAAATGCTGTCTAAGAACAGTTCTTAAACAATTCGAAATTTAAAAGGGGTGAAAATGCACAAAAAGCATTCTAAAAAACGTTCTAAATAGTAGTTTCTACACAATCTCAGGAAATACCAAACCGATTTAAAAAATATTGGTGTCAAAATAAGGGTGTCAAAATGACGGTGAAACCCTTGCTCCAACATAGGCTGTGATTTATGTCGGCGCCACTACCCCAAAGGGGGGTGCAGGAGCAAAATACGTTATAAAAATGCGATTTTTGCGTTACCGAAAGGCCTAGAAATATGAAATTTGAAATATTAGCTACTTATTAGATATAAAGGATTTCTAAGAACAGTTCATAAACAATTCGAAATTTAAAAGAGGTGAAAATGCGCGAAAAGCGTTCTAAAAAACGTTCTAATGGTGGTTTCTACACAGTCTCAAGAAATACCAAACCGATCTAAAATATAATGGCGTCAAAATGATGGTGACAACCCTTGCTCCAACATAGGCGATGTTTTATGTCGATGCCACTACCCCAAAGGGGGTGCAGGAGAAAAACGTTCTAAATTGCGGCTTTTGCGTTACGGAAGGGCCTAGAATCGTGAAATTTGGAATGGTAGTTAGTTATAACATAACAATGATCTCTAAGGACATTTCCTAAAAAAATCAAAATGCGCAAAAAGCATTGTAAAAAACATTCTAAATTGCGATTTCTGTGCAATCTCAGGAAGTACTGAACCGATTTCAAATATAATGGTGTAAAAATGATGGTGAGAGATCTTTCTTCAAGATAGGCCATATTTTATATCTGTTTCCACTACCGCAGAGGAGATGCAGGAGCAAAATGCGTTCTAAAAACGTTCTAAATGCCGATTTTTCGGAAATATCTCAGGAAGAATGAATCTGATTTCAAACGTAATGGTAGGAAATTGATGCTGACAGCCCCTGCTCTAACATAGACGCTATTTTATGTCGGTATCACTATCACCAAGACGTTGCAGGAGCAAAAAAGCGGTCTAAATTTCGATTTTTGTGATCGGTAGGGGCTAGCAACTTAAAATTAGGCAAGGTACATATTTATTAGATATAAATGACCTTTAAGAACAGTTTCAAAAAATTGGAAATTTAAAAAGAGATGAAAATGCGCGAAAAGCGTCCTAAAAACGTTCTAAATTGCGATTTCTACTCAATCTAAGGAAATACGAAAGCTGTTTCAAAAGTAATGGTGGCAAATCAATGGTGACAATCCCTGTTATAACATATGTTATATTTTATGTTGCTGTCACTACCATCTGAGGGTTGCAAAAGCAAAACATGTTCTAATTTGCGTTTTTTGCACAACTGAGGGGTTTAACACTTTGAAGTATGCAATGGTATTTACTTACAAGATGCAACTGCTTTCTAAGATCAGTCGAAAGAAAATTCCAAATTTAAAAAAATGAAGTGAGTGAAAAGCGTTATAAATTACAATTTTTAAGCAAACTTATAAATAACCAAACCGATTAAAAAAATAATGATGACAAATTTTGGTGATAGAACCTGCTCAAACATAAACTTTATTTTATATCTGTTCCACTACCACCAGGGTTGCAGGAGCTAAAAACTTTCTAAATTGCGATTTCTGTGATACTGAAAAGGCTAGAAAATTTAAATATGACATGGTAGTTACTTATAAAATATAAATGCCCTCGAAGGAACGTCGAAAATAAATTCGAATTAGAAAGGGGGGAAGCGAAGGGGAGGTGCGAAAAGCATTCTAAAAAAGTTCTAAATTACGATTCTATGCAATTTCAGAGAATATAAACCGATTATGAAAGTAATAGTTGCGAATCAATGCAGTCTCTGATCCTACGCAGGCTATATTTTATGCCGGTGATTCTACCACCTGGGGTTCACAGAAACAACAAACGTTCTAAAAAAGGGCTTTAAAAGCTTTTTAAATTACGTTTCTGTGGAATATTAGAAATTACAAACCGATTTCAAAATTAAAATTAATAGTGACAGTTCCTGTTTCAACATAGCCCTTTATGTTGAGAGAGGTGGTAGGACTTGGAATTTGACATGATGGTTAATTTTAAGATGTAAGAAGATGGTTTCTAAAAAATTCAAAACTTCAAATGAATACTGAAATGAACGTATTAATTGAGCATAAAAGTTTCAAAATATTTTCTAAATTATCGTTTATTTATTTTTATTTAATTTTATTAATTTAAGTCTCATTTCTGCGTAATGCAGTGTAATAAGGATGTTTAATAAAACTGTATTTTAAATAGTAATTTTTGAATTATTCCTAAAAGTAATAAGTACCTTTTAATAAAATAAAATATTACCTTTTACTAAAATAAAAATTTAGTTAGTACCTTTTAATAAAAACTAGGGGGCTCGGCCCCCTTCGAGCTACGCTCGCCAACCCCCGTCCAGACACCGCAGACTCTAAATGCACGCCAATTTGATCGGCTTTAAAAAGATTTCGAAAGATTGAATTATAATTTAAAAAACAGTGGCGATCTCCCTATAAACGAATTTCTATTCATTTCTCTTTGATTGGGGAATTTTAACGCCAAATCCGCTGCGGTACTACTTGATTATCCTGTCGAACAATTTCGCCAAATTATATAAATCGCCAAACCACTCGCCAAATTAAACAAATTGATATAATTTTTAATTTAAATAACGAAAGAACAAATAAATTCGTACAGCATTAATAAAAACACAAATAAAACGTCGAAATAAAATAACTTGATCACGTATACACGTGTAACAACATTTCAAAATAAGCTAATATAAAAGGAATTAAGTAAAGAGTGTCATTGTCTCCTGGTATTTTTTAACAAAGCGAAAAGAAAGTTCTTTTAAATGAGACATTTTAAATTAATTCTCAAAATATCAAATAAATGTCTAGCGCAATTTCTAAATTTAAACTTTTTTGCAATATTATTTTGTGTTCATTTTATGTAATAACTATAATGTGACGTAAATATGACGTAATTTCTCCTAAGACTTCTAACGCATGTTAATGAATTTATTATTTTACAATATCCTTTCTCTTTTAAAATTCACGTGTATACTTTTTATGACGTAATTTTTAATAAGTTCCTGCTTTTTACACGTAATTATTTAATTCTAATTTGAAAGATTTTTTCCTGTTTATAATAGTCACGTGTAAACAAATTTTTAATTTGAAGCAAACATTATTGCTTGCGCTTTTTATACAGTTGGCAACAGTTTAAATTAGTACAATTTTCTGAAATCTGTAAAAAATATCTCTAGAAATGCTGAAAATTTGAATTTAAAATAGAAATAAAACCTGAAAAAATGAGTCAAAATAAAAAAATTAATGCAATCTGCACTCCGGCAAATTCTAACGCATAAAATGATCTAAAAATGATTACACTGCCATGTCTAGTTTTTGCTGCTATAAAACTTTTTTAGTGGAACGATTTTGTCCAAATTTAGCATTAAATAACTCTTAAAATAATTCTTCGATTTGAAAACTGTCTGCATCAGCGTGTTTATCAAACATTTCTGTATAAAACCACCGATTTTCATATTTTTGTATGCATTATTTTTGTTAATATTAACGAAGAAAGGCCTCCGATCACAAAAAAATCCAAACCGGCGGCGGCGGCGGCGGTGACAGCGGTAGTTACTTTTTTTTAGAATAGAGAGATTAGACATATAAATATCACTTGGCATATTTCAAATATTACGCGAGCAAAGCCGCGGGGTTTGCTAGTAATATTATAAAGAAGTAAAGTTTGTTTGTTTGTAGGAGGTAATCTCTCGAACTACCGAGCCGATTTCAAAAGTAATGGTATCAAAATGATTGTGTAAGTCCACGTTCGAACATAGGCTATATATTAAGTCGATGCCACTAACCCAAAGGGGGTGTAGGAGCAAATAACGTTCTAAAAATGCGATTTTTAAGTTACTGAAGGACCTAGAAATATGAAATTTGGAATATCAGTTACTTATAAGGTACTAGCGAAACCCGCGGCTTTTCTCGTGTAATAGAAATATGCCAAGTGATATTTGTATGCCTAATTTTTATTAGAAGAAATTATTCTTTTAGGAATAATTCAAAAATTACTAATTAAGCCACAGTTTGACTAAACGTCATTATTATACTGCATTATAGGCAGAAATGAGACGAAAATTAATAAGAAGAACTAAAACTAATTCTAAATAATGATAATTTTGAAAGTATTTTGAAGCTTTTATGCTCATTTAAGTATTCATTTGAAGTTTTGAATTTTTTTAGAAACCATTCTTAATACGCACTTATATCTTAAAATTAACCATCATGTCAAATTCAAGCTTCTTGTCTAACGGTATACCATCTCTCTGGTGGTAGTGGCACCAACATAAAATGCCTATATTGAAACAGAGACTGTCACCATTAACATGCCAACATTATATTTGAAATCGATTTGGTATTTCCCAATATTCCATTGAAAACGTAATTCAGAAAGTATTAAATGCTTGTTGTTCCTGCCACCCCCAGGTGGTAGGGGCTCCGGCATAAAATATAGCCTGTGTCTGATCAGAAACTGTCATCATTGATTCGCAAACATTACTTTTGTAATCGGTTTACTATTTCTGAGATTGCATAGAAATCGTAATTTGGAATTTTTTTTTAATGCTTTTCGCTCCTTTTCTTCGCTTCACCACTTTTAAATTTCGAATTTATTTTCGACAGTTCTTAGAAGGTATTTATATTTTATAAATAACTACCATACCATATTTCAAGTTTCTAGCCTCTCCAGTATCCCAGAAATCGCAATTTTGAACGTTTTTTGCTCCTGCAACCCTCTGGTGGTAGTGCAATGCGACATAAAATATAGCTTAATTTTGAGCAGGTTCTATCATCACCAATTTGCAACCATTATTTTTTAAATCAGTTTGGTGCTTCACAAGATTGCATAAAAACCGTAATTTAAAACATTTTTAGAACGCTTTTCGCTCACTTCATCCTTTTAAATTTCAGAATTTCTTTCGACGGTTCCTAGAAAGCATTTGCATCTTGTAAGTAATTACCATGCCAAATTTCAAAATGTTAGACCGCTCAGTATCGCAAAAAACGCAATTTAGAACATTTTTTGCTCATGCAACCCCCAGGTGGTAGTAATAACATCATACAGTATAGTCTGTGTTGGAGCAGGGACTATCACCATCAATTTGCAACTATTACTTTTGAAATAGGTTTGATATTTCCTGAGATTGCGTCGCAATCGCAATTTACAACGTTTTTAGAACGCTTTTCGCGTATTTTCACCCCTTATAAATTTTGAATTTTTTAGAAACTGTTCTTGGAGAGCATTTGCATCTTGTAAGTAATTACCATGCCAAATTTCATGTTGCTAACCCCTGCAGTATCACAAAAATAAGAATTTAGAACGTTTTCCGCTCCTGCAACCCCAGGTGGTAGTGACAGCGACATGAAATAGAGCCTATGTTGCAGCAAGGCTGTCACCATCAATTTACAACCATTATTTTTGAAATTGGTTTGATACTTCATGAAATTGCGTATAAATAACCATTTAGAACGTTTTTTAAAGCCATGAAATTGCGTATAAATAGCCATTTAGAACGTTTTTTAGAACCATGAAATTGCGTATAAATAGCCATTTAGAACGTTTTTTAGAACGCTTTTCGCGCATCTTCATCCCTTTTTAATTTCAATTTCTTTTTTCAGAAATGTTTTTAAAGGTCATTTCTATCTAATAAGTAACTACAATGCCAAATTTCATATTTCTAAGTCTTTCAGTAACACAAAAATCGCATTTCTAGAACGTTTTTTGCTCCTGCACTCCCTTTGGGGTTGTGGCAACGACATAAAATATACCCTATCTTGGAGCAAGAGCTATCAAGATCATTTTTACACCATTATTTTTTAAATTGGTTCCGTACTTCCTGAGATTGCATAGAAATCGCCATTTAGAGCGTTTTGCAGAACGCTTTTGCGCATTATCACCCCTTTTAGATTTCGATTTTTTTAATGTTCTTAGAGATCATTTATATCTAATAAGTAACTACCATGCCAAATTTCATGTATTTAGACTCTTCAGTAACACAGAAATCACATTTTTAAAACGTTTTTTGCTCCGTCACCCCCTTTGGGGTAGTGGCACCGACATAAAATGTAGCCTATCTTGGAGCAAGGGCTGTCACCATCATTTTCACACCATTATTTTTTAAATCAGTTTGGTACTTTCTGAGAACGCATAGAAATCGCCATTTAGAACGTTTTTAGACCACTTTTCGAACATTTTCACCCGTTTTAAATTTCGATTTTTTCAGGAAATGTTCTTACAGATCATTTAATATCTCATAAGTAACCAACATTCCAAATTTCATGTTGTTAGGCCCTACAGTAACATAAAAATAGCATTTTTAGAACGTTTTTTGCTCCTGCACTCTCTTTGGGGTAGTGGCATGGACATAAGATATAGCCTATGTTCGAACAGGGACTAACACCGTCATATTGATACCATTACTTTTGAAATCGGTTCGGTAATTTCAGAGATTACTTCCTACAAACAAATAAACAAACAAACTTTACTTCTTTATAATATTAGTATAGAAGTATAGATAAATGATCTCTAAGAACATTTCCTAAACAATTCGAATTTAAAAGGGGTAAAAATGAGCAAAAAGCGTTCTAAAAAACGTTCTAAATGGTGGTTTCTTCGCGATCTGAGGAAATACTAAACCGATTT
The DNA here is from genome assembly GCA_963932465.1 of Maratus speciosus. Taxonomy (NCBI): domain Eukaryota; kingdom Metazoa; phylum Arthropoda; class Arachnida; order Araneae; family Salticidae; genus Maratus; species Maratus speciosus. The sequence goes on along the minus strand of OZ010788.1, from coordinate 281,751,938 downwards.
TAAAAAATAATGGTGTCAAACTGATGGTGATAACCCTTGCTCCAAGATAGGCTACATTTTATGTCGGTGCCACTACCCCCAAAGGGGTTGCAGGAGCAAAAATCGTTCTAAAAATGCGATTTTTGTGTTACTGAAGGGACTAGAAATATGAAATTTGGAATATTAGTTACTTATTAGATATCAATGATCTCTAAGAACATTTTCTAAAAAATCGAAATTTATAACGTGTGATAATGCGCGAAGAGCGTTCTAAATATGTTCTAAATTGCGATTTCTACGCAATTTTAGGAAGTATCAAATCGATTTCAAAAGTAATGGTTGTAAATTGATGGTGACAGCCCTTGCTCTGACATAGACTCTATTTTATGTTTGTGTCACTACCACCTGGTGGTTGCAGAAACAAAAACCGTTCTAAATTATGGTTTTGTGTTATGGAAGGGCCTAGAATCATGAAATTTCGAATGGTAGTGACTTATAAGATATCAGTGATCTCTAAGAACGTTTCCTAAAAAAATTGAAATTTAAGAGGGGGGGGAGGGGAAATGCGTGAAAAGCGTTGTAAAAAACGTTCTAAATTTCAATTTCTATGCAATCTCAGGAAGTTCTGAACCGATTTCAAACATAATTGTGTAAAAATTATGGTGACAGCTCTTGCTCCAAGATATGCTACATTTTATGTCTGTTTCCACTACCCCAATTGCTTTGCAGGAGCAAAAAACGCTCTAAAAATGCGATTTTTGTGTTATGGAATGACCTAGATTCATGAAATTTAGCATATTTCAAATATTACGCGAGCATAAGCCGCGGGGTTTTGCTAGTTGTATATATTTTGTTTAAAGATATTATACAGCCTCTATTGATAGTTTTAGGGACTAACATTTTTTGCTTTAAAGAAAATTCCCATCATTTATTTATGGTTCATCTCACGGCCTTTTGCTGTAGCTCTCTCGTAAATGTTCAGTTTATTTTGAAACACCTTGTATGTATCAGAAATTGAATACAAACCTTTCCAAGAACATTTCAACTTTCGGCTTGTTTGACTTTTAAAATAAATTTCTTCTTAAAAATTAGCACCTAATTAACCCTTTATCTACTGACGGTACTTATAAGTACCATTAAAATAATTTGCTATAAAATTCATTTAATACATCGATTAGTTGTAATAGTTTAGAATGAGTTATAGATACATTATTTTATTTTGTTTCAAAAGCATTATTGGTTACACAAAAATAAATATTTTTAAAAGGATGATTTATTTTGCCTTTGTATCTTTTCAGCTTTCTTGGCGTTGCGGAGGAGGGGGGGGGGGGGATTTTTCAATTCGGAAATATTTCTATATTTCTATTGTAAGAACATTATATTTGTACATTTTCTAATTCTACAAAATACTGAGAAAAATATTTAAAATAAAAGAACTCATAATTCAGTGCATAAAGGGTAGTAAGTCTAATCTAGATACGTCCCAAATTACTTATCGTATTGCATTTTAGCGAAGACAATGATTATATGATTCGTCATAGTAATATCATTATAACACTGTACGCCAAAGTGCGAGAGGGTTGCTATGCCCTTTACTTTCATCTGCTGTCGAATCCACTACAGTAAACTCCCGACTATCCGGCTCTCGACTATCCGGCCTAGTAAAAAAAACGACGAATGTTTCAAGCGGCCGAGACAGGCAGGTTCCCGTCCGTAGGAAAGTTCTAACTTACGACAGGAAGGAGCAAGAAGGGATTGCATAATAGCAGAGACAGACAGGAAGGAATGGGGGTTTAAGGCTTGATAACCTGTTTCGTCAGTTGTACAATGGTTGTTAACAAGTGCGGAGGTTATTTTCCGCTTATCCTGGTTACTTTCGTATAGTCTTTTGGTGTGTTTCGTGTTTATTTATTGAAGATTAACGAATGGGTGATAAACGAAAAAAGACTGTAGTGTCTCTGGTGAAGAAACTACGAGTTAGCAAGAGAAAGCGACGCCAGCTGATATAGATGGACAGCGTAATAGATGGACATTGAATCTCGGAAGAGGGCTAACAGGGATAAGCAGTCAAAAGTCATCAAGGACTTTTTCAAAAACTAAATTTTGACATCTTGTTTTATGTATAACTTTTCATATTTGTGAAATCATTTATTAATAAACAGTAAAATAAGATTTACTCTTTTTTTTTTTTTTTTTTTTTTTTTTTTTTTTACAAATTAGATTCCGTTTTACGTTTATGTGTCGCTTCATTTTGAAACTGTATGTACTGTATATATAAAATTTATCGTAAAATGTGCAACATGCGTTTTTAATATAATGGGGAGGGCACGAAGTGAGTAAATATTTATAGAATCCGGCCTATCCGGCTTTTTAGTTATCCGGCTTACTCTTCCGCCATATTAGGCCGGATAGTCGGGAGTTTACTGTACTTTACCACATCTTATATGTACACACTTAATTTACCACATCTTATATGTACATACACACAGTGACAAATTATATTGAAATCATGACAAAACCTCGAATCTTTTTTTATGTTTTACCGAAACATGTTTGTTTTTGTTTGTTATGTTCTTCGAAAATAAGCAAATAGTAGTACGCGGCACTAAACATCTGGGAGGTCTATATTTAATTAAACGCATTGTTCACGGCTACAATCTGGTGTAATTTTATGAACCTCAGTGCAAAATTCAAGCCATTCCTTGCATTTATTGAGTGAAATAATTGAATAATAAAAAAGCAATTTTTTTCTCAAAGTAGCAAAAAGTAGCAATCAAAGCTAATCATAGAGTAATTCTGGGATTTATGCCGCATATATTTTTTTTTAATTTATGTATAAAGTCCCATGGGGGACATATATTTTTAAAAAAATCATGCTGTGCTATTTAATGTTAAATATACAACACGTGTATTGTGACAAAAAAATTCAAAACAAATAATTAATATTTTGTAAAAAAAAATTCTAAAACATTACACTGCGGCGCGTCACCCGTACATTCGGGGTGAGACACCGCACTTGTCCGGTAGTTATGCCGCGCTTTGTCATAATAACAGAATGAAATTATAAATAAAAATATAAATAAAAGTATTCATATCTGCACTATAATTAACTATGTAATAACAAAAAGATACTAAATGAATACAATGAAACGTATTAGTAGAGTCAAATTAATAAGTGTCTATAGTAACTATTTTTTGCATTGAATTTTTATTGTTATTTCAGCAACAACGGAACATTAAATGTATTAGAGAGGGAGAAGAAAAAAGTGAAATAGTATTTACATAATTTATCTGCTAATAGACATGTTTTTTTATCGCAATCTGCACAAAAAGTGTCGAAGAAGTACAGTCTTTATGTAACCACATTTGACACATGATTCAACGAGGCCAATTACACTTCCTCTTTTTAGGTGCGTTCGTAATTATATAAATACGTAGCACCTATAGTCGTCGTTCAGTCCGTCTGTCTGTCCGTCTGTCCGTCCGTCTGTCTGTCCGTCCGCATATAACAGAGCAAAAACTACCCGACCGAATGATCTGAAATTTTTAATATATAATTGCTGCAAAATTTTGTCGAGCCAATTCCAATTTTATGAAAATCGGATGTATAGTTTAATTACAGGGACAGTCAAAAGTTTTTCTTTACATTACGGCCAATGGGAAAAATTATTGCAAGTGAATTTTAATGATGTTACAGACTTCCGAATGGTCTGAAATTTTTAATATATAATTGCTGCAAAATTTTGTCGAGCCATTTCCAATTTTATGAAAATCGGATGCATAGTTTAATTACAGGGACACCCAAAAGTTTTCCGTTACATTACGGCCAATGGGAAAAAATTATAGCAAATGCATTTTAATTATTTTACAGCCTTCCGAATGGTCTGAAATTTTTAATATATAATTGCTGCAAAATTTTGTTGAGCCATTTCCAATTTTATGAAAATCGGATGTATAGTTTAATTACAGGGACACCCAAAAGTTTTCCGTTACATTACGGCCAATGGGAAAAAATTATAGCAAATGCATTTTAATTATTTTACAGCCTTCCGAATGGTCTGAAATTTTTAATATATAATTGCTGCAAAATTTTGTTGAGCCATTTCCAATTTTATGAAAATCGGATGTATAGTTTAATTACAGGGACACCCAAAAGTTTTCCGTTACATTATGGCCAATGGGAAAAAATTATAGCAAATGCATTTTAATGATTTTACAGCCTTCCGAATGGTCTGAAATTTTTAATATATAATTGCTGCAAAATTTTGTTGAGCCATTTCCAATTTTATGAAAATCGGATGCATAGTTTAATTACAGGGACACCCAAAAGTTTTCCGTTACATTATGGCCAATGGGAAAAAAATTATTGCAAATGCATTTGCATTTTAATGATTTTACAGCCTTCCGAATGGTCTGAAATTTTTAATATATAATTGCTGCAAAATTTTGTCGAGCCATTTCAAATTTTATTAAAATCGAATGTATAGTTTATTACAGGGACAGTCAAAAGTTTTCCGTTACATTACGGGGAATGGGGAAAAAATTATTGTAAGTGCATTTTAATGATGTTACAGACTATGCACTTATGAAGCGCAAAAAAATATACATTCAGTACAATATGGGGTGCAAAAAATAATTATAAAACTAGTTATAGTACGAACGCACCTCATTTGCCATGTTTGGCGTAGTTTTCAAAATACTCCTTGCAAAGAACGTCTGCGTCACGCGTGATCTAACTTTTCATTATTATCATCTTGGCTTGCATTTTTCTTCACCTTCTTACTTTTTAATTTTCTTTTTTTTCTCCTTTGGTGCAGTAAACTTTATACTGTTTGAACATTCATCAATATCTGATGGACTGTCTCGGGATCCTCTACCTGAATCAAAATTAAATTTTCTCTTCGTAGTTTTGTATCTTTTTTGTTATTTTTTTTACATTTCTGGAATTTTTTTTTCTAAATTTACATTAAACTCTTTCCAATTGTCAATAGAGTTTAAGTTTACTCCCGCTTTCTTAATTCTGTGCTTTGCTGTCCCCTGACTAAGTCTGGGAATAGGAGATATTTTATGTAGGTGGTTGGTAGGTGATGGTAGTTTCTCACTGCTAGTTACAGGTTCTGTTGCTTTAAATTGATTTGAGATATGTGTTGATTAGCACTTTACTTGATGGATTCGCCTCCTTTTACGTCGTGTTTTCTGTTGAGGGCATTTCACTATCCGCTAAAGTAGAAAATAAATGATGAGGGAGAGCGTTGTTGTTGAAAGGGAAGATCCCAGTGACCTTAAGTTACTATTAGCGTTGCCAACAGTTGCCGATTTGTTCCAAGCATCGCAGATTAAAGACCCTAGCTGATACAGAGTCAATCTACGTCCAACATTCTTCATTAACCTTTACTGATACCATTTTCCTCGTAGGCTTATACCTTCTTTTCTTTCATAAAATGTGGGCATTCCTAATAAAATCTGTAAACAAGTTTAAAATTTATCTGGTTTGGAAAAACAATATTTCATTTAAACCCAAGACGTTAAAATGCAATTGTAAATGCATTACAATTACAATTGACGACTAATAACATGCCTAACTTAGTTAGTCTGTGCAAAAAAAAGGAAAAGTTAATAAGACTCTATCATCCTGTGCAAAAGGAACTGCGGCATGTATACTGGAATTGCAGTGCGGCATGTATCCCATTTTGTATGGTATAGACGTCGCACATCACAGTTACCTACCCTCGCTAAAGAAAATGACGTAACCATACACATATTACTCTGTACAAGCGCTACATTTAGTTTTGACTTCGAAATCATGCATGCATTTAGAAATTAGCATATGAAAAGTATTTAAGCATAACGTGTTTAAAAGTTTGGGTAGTGAAATCATGTGCTTACGTCAAAATAAAGATTGTACAGCTACAAGTAAACATAGAAATGGGATTCATGATATACACTGGTTAAAATAATCTTATTGCACACCTATACTGCGCGTTTGACTGCCATCTATCGATAATTACAAGAAATACAAGGGGTGCGGCATCTATCTCGGATGTGTCGACTCTCCCGGAGTTACCCTATTGTAAACGTAAAAATACAAACTGTTTCTCTGATTTATTTATTCGACTGAATTCATTAAAATACCAAAGATTTTGCATAAAGATAAGAAATTTCCGATTCTGCGTAGACGTTTTCCAAAATTCATAAATACTTGTGATTTATATCCACTTATACAAGTTGGTTAAAATTAAACTGACGATACTCAACGCTTAGCTCTGGTTCTACTGAACGAATCTGAATGAAACTTCAAATATATGTTATGTAGATCATGCAGCCGAGGTTTTCCTTATAAAAAAAAAAAGTTTGAAATTCGTTTGCACTGTACTGCTAAAGCTATATGCAAGTGAGTAGCTAATGTAATTTCGCTATAAAAGCGATTCGTATGCTTCAAAGAAAGCATTCTTCCGCAGTAAACATGCTGCTGAATAAGAAGAAACGCGCATTGATCGTAAAACGTTTTTATCAGAATGAGAGCAATGCTTCGGCAGCATTCCGTACTTATCGGCGGATGAAAAACTTAAGGAGAGGACCCATGTCCGTAAATGCAGTTAAAGGCATGATCCCTAAGTTTGAAGAAACCGGTTCTCTGAATGTTGCATCGGAAGCGGACGACGTGCAACTAAGTCGGCGATTGTGGAAAAAGTTGCAATTGCAACAGCTGAAACATGTGGAAGTTCTTCAAATGCAACTGTAAGTGACCACTCAATAGCACGAGCACTGGATATTCCGTGGGCTACTGTTCGCATGATTTTACACAAAATCCTGAAACTCTACCCTTACAAGATGCATTTCGCCCAACAGTTAAAACGCAAGATCACTCATCACGTCTTAATTTTGCTTTGCGTTTTCTGGTGAGGATGCATGTGGCTGAGTACTGGTCATCACATATCTTATGGACAGACGAAACTCATTTTCACTTAGATGATGCTGTGAAGACACAGACCTGCCACATATGGGGTACCACTAATGCTCATGCTGTGCAACAGCCGCTACATTCCCCATACGTCACGACATGGTGTGGATTCACGACGAATTTCACTTTGGGCCCGTACTTCTTCGAGGAAGTCACAGTTGCTTGTTAGGTGTACATTCACAAGTGACCTATACAAAAAACTCTTGGGGAATCATGTTGTCCCGTCGTTAAGGCAAAAAAGCTATTTGGCCACCACAATGTTCATGAAAGATGGAGCAACTGCTCATGCGGCGAAATGTGTAAAGAATGCGATTCAAGCTAACTTCCCTGATGAACGTTTCATCTCACGTATTTTCCCGATTGCCTGGTCAGCAAGATCACCATATCTGAACCCTTGTGACTTCTGGCTGTGGGGTTTTCTTAAAGATCGGGTTTACCGAGGACGCATTACTAATGAAGTGTACTTGAAAGTTATCATCGTATCACGTCTCCCTCATTTCTACTGATATGTTGCGTGCGACCGTTGATAACGCGATAGTACGCTTTCAGCATAATGTTGCCCGACAATATTTCTCCAATTTTCACTTGTTCATGTTCAATTTGTCTTTGAAAAAATTGTAAAATTTTTTTACAATGCTGCATAAAGCTGCGATCATGCGTATTATCTTGTCATAGGCAGTATCAGATACTTCCTCATAAACAGGTTTCTAGAAAGATAAACGGTTAGAAACACACCTTGTGATACTTTGACTCTCGTAAGTTCATCAATGACAATATTATCGCTGTTTGTCAGATAAGGTATCAGCTCGAATTACATCAATCAGAGCGCTCTGAAAATAGTTGTTCTCAGTTATTGGGGTTAAAACTACTTTTTAACAGCTGCGATTAATCACCAAATGTTTAGCGGGTTACTTACATTTTCTAATTCCGTTCGGTCTTCAGAATAACCCTGCTTGACACTGGTACCACGCCAGACATAATATCATATATTTCTGATCGCAGGATAGTAAATGCGATTGGAACTTAACACTGCCGTAGTTCTGATCAGGATTATCAAGCAAGTGAATTCTTTTGATCAAAAATGCGATATTGGAATGTCACTTCTCCGTAAGAGCTATTAGCAAAAAGGTATTGGATTCGAATACGTTCAGATATGGATGTTTGTAATGATTCGGATTACTCTTTAAAAGGAGGTCTTGATCTGTTTAGTTGTCATAAAGCAAAATATGTCCATAGCGTTACAAGCCAAGCAACCAAACTTTTTAGATTTCTTAATAAATCACTTGCATCGGTATTTAAAAGTACATACTTTGATTATTAACGCGGAAATTTTGACAGTAAAAAATTGCTTATTTTATGGCGAGATTCACTACTGTGACTTATAAAGGTCCTGTGCAGACGTTTTCTTAAATGCGAACGTCCAGTTTTTATGTCTAACACAGTGAGCACGATTGAATGGTTCTATCCTACCAAACAAGTTTCTCATGTTGTGAATGGGTTAACAGAATAGGGTGTTTTAGGTCTTTACGTAGTATGATAATGAGATTTAGCACGTTATTACTTGTATAGTACAAAATGCGAAGTTTCAGTTGGGATAGTTGAATGTTCGCAATGATTATCAGACTAGCATTTAGGTCGAGTTACCTGTGTCTCTAAAAAGGTAAGATTTGAATATATAGTATCCAAAAAAAATTTGTTTTAGGATCTCTGATCTTACGCAAAGTAATACTGCGTTTACATTATAATGTAACCGTCTGCCCAGGTCTACAAGGTTTAAGAGGTATAATGAAGTTGTCCAAAGTTTCGTAATATGTGCAATGCTTGAAATCTCGGATGTTTTGAAATATACCGGACATCCGTCGGACGTTCGCGGTAGCAACGAAGATGCGCCGCTTCAAAGCGTCCCTATTACCTCCTCAAACGTGCAAAACTGTAGGTAGATGGTAAGAACCAGACGCATAGAAAGGAAATTTCTGGCAAAATCATTTTCAGGAAAATCAGCTTATTTTAAGCTTATGGTCTTTAAATATCAATTTGCTATCACGTGATTCAATTCCTAACGACCCCTCCCCCTATCTTGTTATTATTGTATTTCCGACCCTGCATTTGTATGTGATTTCGAGTCGCCTAAGTGTACCCCACTCCTAATAGAAGTTTGTTCCTACAGTTTTGAATAACCCTGTATATTGACGACGGCTTATAAGCGGCCACTTGATGTCATACAAGCAAGTCGGGAGTATTTGTTCAATATTCTTATTTCTTTCGATAATGGCTACGGTGGAGCCGAAATATGTAAATACTTTATTAAAACCTTTTGCACTATTTTTATATCTTATTTCAGTATCTTTTATCAAATAAGTATATATTAAATACACGGTTTTTTTTATAAAACTATTTATACTTTTATTTTTAATTTAAAATCATGGATCATCACGTTAACTTACAACATGTATTACAATATAGGGAAACGCCACATTTTCTTTTATGAATCTTTTTCTAATAATAATCCAAACTTGTATGTGCGTTATAAATTGTAGAAGTATGTAATAATAAAATCAAAAATAAATTGCACAGATTAAAAAAATCAATGCACATAACAATTTACCGAAAATCATATTTTATTAAAAAACAAAACTCTTACCTTTTTTTTATTATTATTATCTATAGCAATTACTAAGAATAGTAGACGACTCTCAAAGTAATTCCTAAAAACAGCTATTGGTATTTATTTTAAAATTAAAAATAATTATCATTAAAAATTCAGTTTTACCCTTCATCTAAATTGTTCAGTAGAAAAATTCCAAATGAAATAATAAAAAATATATAATATGAAAAAATTTCAACATTTTTACTTTAAAAAAATTAGCTTTTTTAGTGATAGCTGAAAATATTTAATTAATTCTTGGGATGGTTGAGACTGTTTTATTCTTTTATTTTCTATTTTTTAGCAATGTTTAATTTTGAGTAGAGAAAAAAGTTATCTTTAATAAATTCTTAACATTTTTATTCCTTATTGGAACATTCTCAAATAGTTTTAAAATATTTAAATTGAAATATTCTATATATTTATACGTATATATATAAAGGACATTTGTATGCGTTTATTCATGCAACATAAATTTAATTTAACATGAGAAATTTTGATCTGATTATCATAAATTCTCTGTATAAATATAAAGGGTGTCTCAAAAATATAGTACAACCTTTGAGTAGAAAACGAGTCCAATGCAACAAAAAAAATTATATTGGAAATTAGAGGCGTAATCCATTTATTCAGTCAAAATACGGGATCCCTCACTTTATTTCGAATCCATATTCGTGTTCATGACTTTAACAACGATTAATGTAGTTTAAAGAAAATTTTAATAGACTTATTTTGCTGGTTAAAAACACTTAAGCTATTCATCAGCGTACTACATGCATAAAATCAATATCAAACACATATTAAAAATGTACCCAATGTTTCAGACTTATTGTAACAAGCCATCATCAGGGGTTTCTTCACCTCTATGGAGCTTGCTTCACACACACCACAGTCTCTGTTACAAACTAAAAACATTTCTGAGAGAGATTACAAAAACTTCAAAAACAATATTGTATCGGAGATGGCGCCATCCAGACTACAACGTTATTATCAAACTTAGGAAAAACTGAATTTAACTTTACTAATGTATTTCTTTCAAACGTTTAACCAAACATTAGAAACTTGAAATGAGGCATTGTCATTACAAGCTTTGCCTTTCCTTGGGCTAATTTCAATAGATGCTCTTTAAATTCAGTTTTTCCTAACTTTGATAATAATGTTACAGTCTACCAGTAGATGGCGCCATCTCCGATACAATATTGCATTTGAAGTTTTTATGATCTCTCACAGAAATGTTTTCAGTTTAATGTTTGTAACAGTGACTATGGTGTGTGTAACGTAAGCTCCGTAGAGGTCAAGAAACCCATGATGATGGCGTGTTAGAATAAGTCTGAAACATTGGGTATATTTTTAATGTGTGTTTAATATGAATTTTATATATGTAGTACGCTGATGAGTATCTTAAGTGTTTTTAATCACTAAATTTGACAGCGTAAGTCCAAGTTTCTGATCTATTTTGCTTTGCATGAAACTTGATGCAATTACGAAAAGGACTAGAAAAACATAATTATTCGATCAGTCACTCTGTATGTACTGCGTATTAAATTCTGAAGCTGTTTATCTAACTAGCTTAACACTGTTTGGATGCAGATATAATGGTAACTTCTTTCACTTTTTTTCTATATCGCTACGTTTTACACAAAGAAATGTAATTTTGTGGGTTCGAATTAGGGTAAGAACCCCTGTAATTTTAAATGATTAAATAGCATGCCCCCTAATATCCTATACAAAAACTGTTTGGTAACTTTATCTCCTCTTAAAGTTTATACCTATATTTTTGAGATGTCTGTACATTACAATGTTTTTCGACAGAAAAGTGTGTTGAACAATATGGATTTTAATAAACAGTTAAGTTTTATATACTATATTTCATTAACTGGTAAAAGGTGTTAAATAAAAATAATAAAAACAATAAAAAAGGTCTTGATAAACTGTCTACATGTTTCGGCTTCAACGAATCTTTCATCCAGACAAATAAGAAAATAGTTGCACGACCTATAATGCTTAATGAATTGAAACGCGTCGTTCCTCTCTTAGAGTACTACTTTTTTTTTTTTTTTTTTTTTTTTTTTTTGCTTTAACGTTTATTTTTATACACTTAACCATGGAGTAACTCAATCCATAACTTTGTTAAGTTAATTGATGATATATCGTTACATAATGAATTTTAATATATTACAATCGGTATGGTTTTTCTTATAATGAATGGATAGTATGGATTGGAGAGAAAAATTATTTTGCTTTAAAAGGAATTTAAATGGCTTCTTCTTGATATAATCTTGGAAGAGTTACGGTTTTTCTAATATAGCTACTTTTTATCGGCTGTGTGCTCCTTTTCCTGTACAACTAAGTTTCCTGTTAGCCGTGCCAGTATAATTCTTTGATTTGTCGGTTTGAACAAATGAAATTTCATGTACTCCTGAATAATTTTCAAAATGAATTCGGTCACTTATATTCCAAATGATATCTTTCGACTTCGAAGGGGGTTTGGCTGTTAAGCAGATATTAAACGTTTAAAGCTATATTTCTCAAAAAAGCTTGAAAATATTGAAGAGTATATATTTTTTCCCTTGAAGGCAAAATATGTAGACAGTTTAATAAAATGTTTTTGCTGTTTTCATGGTTTTTATTTAACACATTTTAACAATTATTGAAGTATATATCTTTGCACGTTCGGATTTGTTATATATGTTTTATATGCTATTTGAAAAGAGTAAGAGTTCGATAAAAATAGCAAATAAAGCTTTGTGCAACAATATTAAAAAGCAGAAAACCAATGTTTTAAAATGCACAAATAATACATGAAAAGCACACATATAGTGTAACACACATTATAATCATCCTTAGTAACATATCTAAATTCCAAGACAATAAAAGCTTTTTTACTTAAAATTAGTGAACTCACAGATGGATAGGCAAACAAACAAACATTGAACTCTTATTAAAAAGCAGAAAACCAATGTTTTAAAATGCACAAATAATACATGAAAAGCAGCAAACAGCTGTATCGAATCTACTAGCGAGATTCTTCTTCAGTGCAAGATAGGGAAAAGGAACAGCGTGCTAAAAAAATCTGAGACTCAGCCTTGCTTTAGTTTTTTGCTTCAAATTTGGTATACCTGTTTATTCTGATAAGGCGCTTCCCTGATTAGATTTGGAGGTTCATTAGTTAAGTATAAAGAGGGGAAATGGGGGAATAACCCCTTAATTTATTTTTCAAGAGGCATTATTCTTTGAAATAAGAATATAATATACAATTAGTGTGAATGCCTGTGAGCTCAATGCTATGTTTAACTGGGCACTTCTCTTTTTAATTTACCCGATCTGCTAGGGATGCCACTGCACGTACTGCAATTGACAATCGGCGTGTCAATTATAATTTTGCGAAATATCCACCAGTCAACGCTTTGCAATGGCACGCAGCTTGCAGTAAAAAAATAATGAGCAACGTCGTAGAAGCAATAATCTTGACAGGACCTTTCAAAGATGTCCTCATTCCTCGCAATCCTTTGATTCCAGTGGATGTGCCATTTCAATTTAAGAGATTGCAATTACAAATTTGATTGACGTTTGCAATCTCCATCAACAAAACTTAGGGCCAAGCTTTAGAATTCTGCGGTTTAGATCTAGACACTGATTGCTTCGCTCACGGACAATTATATGTTTCATGTTCTAGAATAGGCAAACCAGACAATCTCTGTATCTGCACAGACATTGTAACAACAAAAAATATTGTAAACCCACAAGCATGTGAAATTAAACATATTAGAAACATGCACTTTCTTTTTTCTTTCTGTTCCATTTAGCCAGACTGAGCCACAGCAACGCGTGGCCGGGTACAGCTAGTTAATTAATAATTATTCTTATTCATCTATGTATTAATAACTTTAAAAAACATTTTTGGACATTTTCGTTTTCAGCCGAAAATATGAAGATTACAGAAATTCGGTTTCTAAGATTTTACAGTTTTTAAGACCGAAAGTCGGTTTTAAAAACTTATTTCTGTTGATTTTGATAAATAAGTCTTTCGCACTTTTGAAGCAACTTTATTCATTAGACTGATTTTATAAGGTAACCTCAGTAAGCTGCACCAGATTCCTAAATGTTAATACTTCCTCGTTCATATAGAAAAAATTTAGTTAATCAAATGATTTTCTGGTGGAATTATTGCGTCAAAATACATTTTCATCTTTTCCCAACATATGCGACATAGATAAGCTTTAGCATTTAATTAGAATAATAACTTTGGAAAAATTACAAATAGGTACATGGGTGTTGAGTTTGAAAGTGATTGTTACAGACTGGTAAAATTCTGAAGTAATAATTTTAGATAAATGGATGCCGCTTTATGCCAAATAAATCAGCAGAAATACATTCCATCTGTTCATCTGATTGAATAACCACATGTATTATCAAGTCTAAAAAAATATAAACTTTTTTACAACTCGTTGAATAATTTTGCGCACAATAAATTGATGGCTTCCAAATGCCAATTTTATGCCGTTTTGCAGTCAAAACACTGCATCGCATATTTTTAAACGAACTTTTTATTGACTTCCTATCTATAAATTTGTTTTCAAAGGCAAACTAGTTTGAGTAAAATTTGTAAATATTTTAACACAAGTTAGTTAAATTCGATGTTCCGGGTGAGCCAAAAGTTCGTTAAAACTTTAAAAACTCATAAAAAGGAAAGAAATTATGATAAAGGAGTGCGGTTTGCAACAAAGGGCTCACAAGGTAGTCGGATTGTTTTTAGCAACAAAAAAAAATGTAGTTCCAAAAATCAAATCTAAAGGGCGCTGAGGACCCGAAACACAGTGAACAGGTACTACGCCACAGCTTGGATAAGTCGTAGAATATTCTGGAGGTCATGTTGAACATTTGTTATTGGAAGAACAAATGAATTTAGCGTATTGTTGTCCTATTCATTGTGTTTCGGGTCGTCAGCGCCCTCTGTGGTTTTTTAACTTTTTTTTCTTTTGCTAAAAAAATTCGACTACATTGTGAGCCCTTTCTTGCAAACCGCACTCTTTTATCACAATTTCTTCTTTTTTATGATTTTTTAAAGTTTAAACGAACTTTTGGCTCACCCGGTACTATAAATTTGAAAACATTACAGCCAGTAAAAAAAAATTGTGCTATGTCAACGCAGTGATTAGTATGATAGCACTAGTCAACGCAGTGATGCGTATTAGTTTCACCAGCTGTCAGAAAAATTCGGTGTATATTACGCACCCTTCTTTTTAGGGCTAAAATTTTCGGAAAAGAAAATGCCCATTGTATACTACGGTATCTGTATACCAGACCAGCCATTTGTTTTCCTTACAAAAGAATTCTCGTTTTATCTGAGGTCGCTGTCAATGAGTTTGACTATAATAAAATAATTCTGGGGAGGGAGGGGGGCATGCTTTAAACCTGACAGCCATCTTTTTCCCTTTCCTTTTTTTTTTCAGTACAAACATTTATGCTGGCTATTAAAGTCATCTTTAATTACTTATTAAAGACCTAAATGCTTTTTATGCGAAACAAAGAGTCTATTCATATCTAAAGTAGAGTTCTTAGCTATCAGGACTCCGTGAACTGGGAATATGAGAAGGCTTGCCGCCTCAAAGAAATTTAGAACTGTCATGAGTTTTTCCTCCTTTTTTCATCTTATGCACTTATTTTCTATTTCTCCTATTTTTTTTATGTATCACGATTGTATGTAATTCCTCTATCCTTTCATCTCATCGCTTATAACTGACGTCTGTTTGTTTTTCCTTCTTTGCTTTCTTTTTCTCTTCCGTTTTGTTATGCTATTACTCTACGTTTTTAATAAATGTTTTTTTTTTCTTTGATGAGTGAATGAAACTAAATTACAAGAAGCAAGAATTCTGCTTTTACAGAATTTAGTATCGCCCCGATAAAAAAATATATATATATCTATAAATATAGATAGTACAAAACATATTTCAGTTTTAAGAATTAAAATAACTCTTTTATATTATATAAAATTACGCCATTTGCATCCGCTGAAGAATTCTACATTTACGATCCAGTCTTAAAGATCTATAGAAAAGTTTGCATATGACATCCCTATCGCGGAACAATACATAAACCCAGCAAAAAGCGATTTCGTCATTCAAGAAACTCGACCAAAAAATCGTCTATCTAATGATTACCTTCACTTGTTTGTAACATTAATATGGATAATGAAAATTAAATATAGTTTAAAATAGCTCCATGTTTTATCAGAAACATTCATTTATTTTTTTTTCAAAATTTTGAAAATATTATTACACACTATTTAATAAATTTGCATACTTTCATCTTTTTGATAGGAATTAAGTAAATGTCGAGAAAATAAATCGCACAAATATTCTTTAAAAAACTTTTTTTTTTTTTTTTTTGTATCGTTTGCAATAAACTAAAAAGCATTTAATTGATAAATAAAAACAAAATAAAACTAAAAATTGCCTGCTAAAAAAGTTTTATAGCAGACGATATTCTTGACATAGCACGTATTTTAATTACAATTTTTTCCGTTGTTATGAGAAAATGGCAACAAAAACATATAGTAATCTACTATTTTCCATCATGAAGGAAAGAGACAGATGAAGATGCAGTATGCTGTAAAAACGGTTTGCAATATGATGCGCGTTATCGTTCAAATTTAAATGCTCTCACTCGACTCAAACAAAACAAGCAACTGGAAGAGGGACCGAATTCTTTGATATCACCCGTGCATTCCCCCCCCCCCCCCTAAATGAAAGTGTTCTGCTTATTTTTAAGCATGCTAAAGCAGCATTCCATTGTGTATTATAAATTAAAAACTGTATTACTAAAAGTGTTCTTCTCTTTAGGGTTCCGTACTTAAAAAGTAAAAGCGGAAACCATTATAAGATCACTCCTGTGTCTGTCTGTCCATCTGTCACAGCCATTTTACTCGTAAACTATGGAACGTGGAAAGTTCAAGTTGGGGAAAATAATAAAGACTATTGACCCACATATTTACAGATTATTAAACATTCACAAATATATTTAGGAAAAATGTAGAGGAACTAATTAAGTTTCTTGAAAAAAAAATCTTCTCTTTTTATATTATGTGAGGTATCGTGTAAAAGCTTTCGTAACGCTGAACTCCAAAATACATTTCTTTTAATTTTAGGTATTATATTTTCAGAGATATCGTCAAAAATGTAGTGCAAAAATATGTTCCCCCATCTATTTCCGAATCTACTAACACTTAAATTATGAAAAAAATTAGAGGTAGTAGACGTTAATTTAAATCTTGCAGGAAAATTACAGCGATTACCCTAGGTCACATAGTTTTTGAGAAAAGCGCATTATTCAGTTACACACAAATTGCGATTTTCAGACATTCAGCAAAGGTGTTGAGAAGCGTTTGAGGTACCTACCGTAGCAGAAGTATAAAAGCATTGTTGATAATGATTTTCGAAAAACATCGTCGGAGAGCCGAGATATTAACCTTTAAAGATACATAATGACAGGGGCCGCGTACTCTATGTACCATTGGCTTTTAAAGCCGAGATAACAACTTTTAATGATATATTTGTGTAATGTATTGCCCAGTAGTAGTATAAAAGCAATAAACGCCAAATTGTTAAAAACAGAGCAATTTAATTAGAATTAACCACATAAATACTATGGGATTCGAGAGTAGTTTGCATTGAGTGGATCTCTCCCGTGTCTTTAAAAGTTAATTAAAAACCTATTTCGAAAAACGTGGCACGAACCAAGCCGGCGTTGCAACTTCGTGACCTCCTTTCGAAACAAGCTTAGCACAAGGCCAAGTTTAAACTTTGAACAAGGGTTTTGTTTTAGTTACACTGTAAAAAGGAAAGAATATTACTACGCTGAATTTAGTTTTATGAAATGCCCAATAAAGTTTAACCTCTTGCGGTCTATGATGTACGTAGCGTACGTCGTGTTATTTTGGTCATTTCCGACAATGACGTACGGAGCGTACGTCATAATTTGTGGCTGATTTTTTAATTAGACATTCCGAATTCTCACTCCTATTGTTGCTTTACAAGATGAGCAGGTGCTGAACAGGTGAGCAGCATTGAGGGGTTTCCTAGCTGAAAACAGCTTAACACTCAGACTAGGAATTGAAGTATCTTATGTTTTAGCTTTACAAGATTATTCATTTTCCATAAAGTAAAAGAAAATTTCCAATGATTAAATTTTTGTGGTGTGAATTCAAAATTTCTAAAAAAAAAAAAATCTGCCAGATTCGGCAACACTGGTGGCTAGTGACATACATCCGCTAACAGCGCCAAAGCGCAAGGGTTTAAATATGAACTACTTTTATTGTCAGTACCGAATTAAGTTCATCATAAACAGATTAGGATAAGATTTTTAAAATAGTTACACGGAACAGCAATATTTGATATTATTTAGGTTTCATATATCATTGAACTTTTATGGTATGCCCATTCATACTTTTCAAGTATATACAGCTATACCCAACATTACGTTGTATAGTTTTTTACAAAGTCTTATTATTCTTTTAGAAACGATTATTTTTTATAATATAGTTAATAATTCGTATATTTATTGCACGGAACCCTCTGAACGCGAGTAATACTCGCACTTGATAGTTTATTTTCGTGAAAGAACATGCTTGTGTTTGGGCCGACTGTAGCTGATTTTAGGGTTACTTTTTTGGCGTTACCCCCAGCCACCTTACTGCATCTCCATCTATCTCTTTCCTCTCTGATTTTCCATAGAGTAAATAGGAAGAATAGAGGTGCAGTATACCGTAAAAACAGTTTGAAATATGAATTCGGTTATCGCTCAAATTTAAATGCCCTCATTCGACCGATACAAAAGAAGCACCTGGAAAAGGGACCGAATTCTTTGACATCACCTGTGCATTTTTTATCTAAGTGAGAGTGATCTGCTTATGTTTAAGCATTCTAAAGTGGCACTCCATTGTATTATGAATTAAAAATTGTATTCCTAAAAGTTTTCATCTTTTTTCGTGAAACAACGTGCTTGTGTTTGGGCGAATATAGCGGATTGAGTTACTTTTTGGGCGTCATCCCCAGCCACCATACTTCATCTCTATTCTTTCTAGGAGATGCAGTATGCTGTAAGAACAGTTTGTAATATGAAGGCGGTCATAGCTCAAATTTAAATGCCTTTATTCGGCACAGCCGCACACAGACTCTGTGGAGCCGCAAGTATTTTCATTTAGTTTTGACCGATTTTAGGGTTGCATTTTCAGCATCACGTTCATCCACTACACTTCATCTCCATCTATCTCTTTCCTCTGTGACTTTCTACAGAAATAGAGTACTTCAGTTACCATCATTACAGAAATGGCATTAAAAACTCAAAAAAACAATATCTCAATATTAAATTGAGATGCAGTTTTCAATCAAATTGCATTTAAAAGTACTTTTTCTGCTATACGACTGTGTAAAAATTGAAAATGTGCGATGTTTAGATGTTTAAAAAACTACAGTAGATTACCAGTATTTAACAGTACAATAACACACCCCCTTCGATTTACAGATGGCTGGTAAGGTCTGACGTACTTTTTTAGAGACGATACTGTAATTGTTGTGTGAAAGAAATAGCATCGGAGGCTAAAAGCTTAAATTACTTTTTACTGTTAAACTAAATTGTAAACGAGACAAATAGGGTTTCGTCAGATCAACGAAACCTTAAAAAAACGGACTAAAATACGGAAATACTACTGGCAATCGAGACGCCAGTACTATTTCCGTATTTTAACGGAATTTTTTCCCGGTAAATTATAGAAAATTTTCCGGGTTTTTTTTGGCATTAACGGGGGAAAACATCTGTTAAAATACGGAAATAGTACTGTCGTCTCGATTGCCAGTAATATTTCCGTATTTTAGTCCTTTTTTTTTTTTTTTTTTTTTTTTTTTTCACAGTGTAAATGGCAGTGCTGCTTATATGTTTCAATCTCAAAATAAACGTCGCCTAACAATTATGATAATAACACTCCATCTTTAGGAAAAGAACCATTGCTTTAGCAATTGTGTTAACCATCACTTCCATAATGTGTAAATCATTGCTTCAATAATCCTTATCCGTCTCCTGCTCGCTAGGATTACTAAGACATTTACTGAGCATATTCTATGGAAAACGTGGTTTAACATTTACAGTTATTTTGTACTATACAGTTATATTTTACGTAACTTTATAAATACTGATAATACTAATATTTTTAATCATATGCTATGAATCATTAATATTTATTTTATGTCAAACAAAAAATTACATTATAACATTATAGGTACAGTCGTGGGGAAAAAAAGTAAACACCCCCTACTAACTTCTCAACAAATTATCGTAGAAGAAAGTTACCGGTACCGAACGATTGGAAATAAAGTCTACTTTTAAATCATGTATATAAAATTTGCTTAGAGGGCCATCTACATATTAAGACGAACCGTAACTTTTTTTTTCAACAGCGGTACACAATCCTGACAGCATAAATGGACCCTACACCCTTCAATTAGTCTAAAAATAAATTTTTATGCAATTCGCATCATAAGTTTACAAAAAATTAATTATTTTAAAACGAGCGTATTTTAAGGGTTGTATCCAAATTGAAGCTCAGCATTCGATTGTTGACCGAGAGAGCTCCCTTCTTGATCATGGCATCTTAAACGACACTCAAGTAGTCATTGAAGACTGCTAGATGACAGGATAGCAGAAGAAAATTCAAAATATCTACTCACTTCTATCATAGACGGCACCTTAAACCATCATTCTGCCGTTTTTTAAGCATAATTTGAAATCTGCTTGGAAGAAAAATGTGAAATTTCGGAGTTCAATAAAGCAGGACTTAATAAATCTAAATCCATCAAAAAAATTTTAGGTTGCAATTCATAATTTTTTTAATATTAATTTCATAATTCATATCATAAAATTATAAAAATATCAAATTCAATGCATTTATGTTTGGGTATATTAGTATTATTGCTACACAAAAAATTAGCACATTAGGAGCATAATTTCAGGAGATATAAATAAAAATATGAAAATGTAATTTAACATTAGAAGCATTAAATTTTAATGTTTATAATACAAAAACTTATCATTCAAATGACTTGAAATTTGGTGTGGCATAGTTTGAACCGAAGATTTGAAATATCTCGTTAAAATTGGGTATTGTCATCGAAAAAAATAAAGTTTGGATTTGTTTTAATATGCAGATGGCCCCCTAAGCAAATTTTATATACATCATTCAAAAGTAGACTTTATTTCCAATCGTTCGGTACCAATAACTTTCGTCTACGATAATTTGTTGAGGAGTTAGTAGGGGTGTTCACTTCTTTTTTTCCACGACTGTACATTATAGTTTGTCGGGGGTAATTGTTTGAAGTTAATTATTATACACTAACAAAACTCCCTTTTTTTCACACGTGATTGTTGAAATATGGCAAGTGATATTTGTGTGCAGAAATTTAAAGTGCCACGGATAATTTAAATACTACAAGGTAGAACCCGTCGAATTTTGACGAGAGAAAATGTTTAAAGAAGAACAGTTACTCTGATTAATAATAAAGCTGCAAAATTAACTGTAATAAAAAATCCATCGAATATTGGTTAATCTGACTCTTAAAACAACTATTTCTTTAATCTAAAGTTACCAAAATGCTACTTCCTTAAACTTCAACTGTTCCAAGTTATTGAAAAATTAAACTTTATTCATATACGTAATTAGTAAAATGATAAATCATAACCAAGATAAGTTAATATGATGAAATCATCAACTGATTCTCTTATGCTATGATATTATGGAATGAAAAATCAGCAAAAATTATTTCACTCTGTCACAATCATAGAATTTTTTTTCTGAATGAAATCTAAACTAACGTCATTTTTACCATGTCAGAATTTAAATACGCACCTCTCATACCCGTATTCATTATTTTAATAATCTGTTGACGCGCAATAGGTTATTATTAATATTTTTGTAAACTTCAAGTCACGTTTGACAGCTACAACTTTGCATATCAGGAGCTTCGAAGAGCAAGGGCGAATTCCGAAATTGGGGTTTTTGGAAATCAAACTCAAAGTTTTGCAAGTAGTGTTATAGAACAGGGTACTTCGCATTTTAGCTCGACACTGTGAGAGTACTAAGGGCGAAACAGGGAAAAACGACTTACCTACATGTTGCCTATATGTATATATAAAAAAAAAGAAAAAACGAAAAAATCGATTTTTTGGATTGTCCCTTGCTCTTCCAAGCTCCTGATACACTATATGGCCAAAGGTGACCGGTCACTTGCGATTTTTGACGTTTTGTTAAATATCTAGAAAAATACATGAGGAATGAACCTGAAACTGCAGGTGTGTAAACAGTATAGTATAGGTCATATAATTCCGCGAATATTTTTTCCCTAAACCCCATAGGAGATCGTCAAAAAATTGAAAAACAGCGAATATCTTTTGGATAACCCTGTCAAAACTAATTGAGCAAAAGCGTTTAAACTCAAGATTATTAATAGGTGGTTTATTGTGATATACTGTGTTCATTTTTATGAGGATAGCATGTATACTCGTAGAGAAATTAAGGTTTTTATAAAAACAGTCCCAAATTTTGCCAAGTTTTTTGCTTATAATTAGGAGAGTTCTTAATATAAAAAAACGTTCTTTTCAGAAAATACGAGGAACAACATTGTACACAATACTCTGCAGTCAGAATTAAAAAATAATAAAAATTGGATGAAAAATGAGTAGGTTTACTAAAACATGTTTCATTGCGCATGTGCGAATGCAATCAAAATATAATGTGCATAATATGTTAGCTAAATGTATAGAGCAACTTTTGTAAAAGTCTCCAAAACATAGTTTGAAAAGTCTGATAATAATCGTTTATAGAATAAACTCAAAATCCGTTCCCAAAATGAAGCAAAAACATGAGGGGTTATATCCATATATCCATTGATTAGTGCCAATTTAGCATACACAATATTGCACGTACTACTGTATTTGGATACAACCCCTCATCGTTTTGTTTCATTTTGGGAAAATCGGATTTTGAGCTTATTCTATAAACGATTATTATCAGACTTTTCAAACTATGTTTTTGAAACTTTTACAAAAGTTGCTCTATACATTTAGCTAACACATTATGCATATTATATTTTGATTGCATTCACGCATGCGCAGTGAAAGATTTTTAGTAAACCTGCTCATTTTTCATCCAATTTTTATTATTTTTTAATTCTGACTGCAGAGTATTGTGTACAATGTTCTTTGTAATATTTTCTGAAAAGAACTTTTTTTTATATTAAGAACTCTACAAATTATAAGCAAAAAACTTGGCAAAATTTGGGACTGTTTTTATAAAAACCTTAATTTTTCTACGAGTATACATGCTATCTTCATAAATATGAACACAGTATATCACAATAAACTACTTATTAATAATCTCGAGTTTAAACGCATTTGCCCCATTAGTTTTTACAGGGTTATCCAAAAGACATTCGTTCTTTTTCAATTTTTTGACGGTCCCTATAGGGTTTCGGGAAAAAATATTCGCAGAATTATATAACCTATACTATACTGTTTACACACCTGCAGTTTCAGGTTAATTCCGCGTGTATTTTTCTAGATAGTTAACAAAACGTCAAAAATCGCAAGTGACCGGTCACCTTTGGCCATATAGTGCATGAACATTCGCATTTTTGACTTGAGGTTTTAATATCAGTACCAGCTAGTAAAAATTCCAGAAATTTATGCCTTTTTAGACGCGTTTATGGTAAAATATTTAATTTTATCAAAGAAAATATTAGTTTTCTTTTAAATATGGCGACATTTTCTCTCATATTTCTCTCATTTCAATGAAGTATTGCGTTTCATCATCAGTATCAACGGAACGAAAAAATATTGAAATGTAACAGTTTTATGTAAAGGTAAATGCTTGTTTTTTAAAGCATAACCTCAGTTTCTGTTCAAAATTGTTAAAGTTATTTTTAATTACAATGAGAAAATGGCATCAATAGGGATATAATCAATAAATCAAAAAAAAAAAAAAAAAAAAAAAAAAAAAACTCTATTTTTTATAAAAGCCTGAATTCCATTTCTACTTTCTTCTATCTTTACAACAAGAAAGTATTGGATTCATGAAAATTTTCGAATCCCGGTTTTCGACGGATTTACACGTTTTAGGGGTCAGAGATTCCAATAAACATGTTTTTACAAAATGTCTGTGAGTCTGTGACTCTGTCTGTATGTCTATCTGTCTGTATGTATGTGACACAAATTTTGTGGGCGCTCTATCTCAAGAACTAATGCACGGAATTTAATAAAAATTTATATTCTGTTAGTCCCTGATATAAATTGATGCTCATTAGCATTTTCCCGATTTCCACAATAGCTCAATCTCCAGAACTAATGCAAGGACATTCATCAAACTTCAGATTTAGTTAGTCCTTGACATGAATTGACGTTTTATACATTTTTATGTGAATATTAGCTCAACAGGTGGCGCTGCTATGCTGCATTCTTTGTGATTTCCGCAATAGCTCTATCCCAAGAACTAATGCTTGGATTTTCAACAAACTTAAGATTCTGTTTTACCTGTATATGAATTACCGCTGCTATGCAGCATTTTTCCCGATTTCTACAATAGCTCAATCTCCAGAACTAATCAACGGGTTTTCAACAAACTTCAGATTCAGGTATAGCTTAATATGAATTAGTGCTGTTTATGTTTTGGTGTAAATTGCTCAACAGGTGGCGCTGCGATGCTACATTTTTCAGAATTTCCGCTATAGCTCTATCTCAAGAACTAATGCACGAATTTTCATCAAACTTCAAATTCAGATATACTTTGACATGAATTGGTGCTAAATTGATGTAATTTCTTGTACTAGTTAAATGATTTAATTGGCGTGATTTATATAGAAGAAAGTTTTGTGATGGCCACAACATACTAGTTTTATTATTAAAGTTAAACATAAATTAAGACAGACTTTAAACACAATTAATACAATAAACCCAACTGGGGTGAAAAATTAGCCAGGTTCGTGTCCTGGCCTTGGCTAATTTTTCACTCCAGTTGAGTTTGTTGTATTGAGTTTAAAGTCTGTCTTAATTTGTGTAACTTTAATAATAAAATACTCCATTTTCTATTTTCTTTTCAGCAACGGAAGTAATCCTATTGCCACCGTTTTAAATAAATGTCACAAGCAAACATTTAAAATTAAAAATAAAATATAAAAATGGAAATTAAGAAATACCTAGTACGGGCACATCTACAACTATACAGCTTTCATTTAAAAAAAATAATAATTAGAAAAGTTGGTTCAGTAAAAAAATCAGGGTTTATGACTAAAAAAATAATATTTACTTTTAAATATACTAGGGGATCGTACCCGGGCTTCCCGGGTTAAAGAATATAGGTGAAAACATTTTTTTTTTTTTTTTATTGAAAACTAATATTTTTTTATATGCAATAATTTTTTTAGATTGACCAATTACATTAAAAAAGCATTTTTATTATGGAAAATACGAATTATACAATCAAATAATTTTTTGAAATTTATCAAAAGCGATATTTTCTTATTAGCCGCATGCTAAGAGTTATTTGACCAAGATTTTGCTACTTATGGCATCCTTTTATGTTCTGATAATTTCAGAGCTTATACATGTCTGTTAAATTTGAGTTTTATTTATATTATATTTTTTATTTATTCATAAGGAAGTTTTTTGTAATGGATATTAGCCGTAAGTAAATGATGAACTTTTTATTTTGTTTTAAGGGCAAACGGATTAATCTTTCGTAATCGAGCTCCGCGCGATATAGATAAATAAAAAAAAATATTTAATGTTTAAAAAAAAATTTTTAAACCATAGACAATCAGTAAACTGAGATGAACTTTGCAAACAAATTCCATTAGGAAAAAAAATCCTGTTTGGTGATCTAAAAATTTAAATTGTACGATTACAAATATGTTAGATTTGCTTTTTTACAATATTATTATTTTATTTTTTTATAAAGGAAGTATTAATTTCGTTATGCAAAAATAGTCAGAAACAAATGCTGAAAAATGTTTGTTGCTTTATGTGCAAAATGTTTATTATTATTATTATGTATTGAAACCGGCACGTGATAAGATAAATTTTTAAAAAATCTTGCTTAAAAATTATTTTAGAAAATATAATACATCAGCCAATTAAGATACAGTTTTTAAACAAATTGCATTTGAAAGTAAATTTTTTCCCTATGCGACGAAAATTGAAAATGTACAATGGTCAGAAAATTAAAAAATTGCAGTAGCGAAAATCCGCAAAATGACGTCAGCGTTACGCACAGATACGTTTGTTCTTAATAATATAAATACTTAATCAGTAAAATATAATAAAGATCAGTTATTAGGATGTGGTTATCTAATGATATGCTTGGTATTCCGGAATGAAAAACAACAATTATCACCTTCTCAAAATTTGCATACGCACTTCTCATATCCGTATTCAACATTTTAAAAAAAATTGTATTTTGTTTGATCATTTAAAAATCATTTTAACTCAAAACTTGAAGTCACGATTGTCAGCAACATCTTTTATGTGAACAGACGCACCCTTTACTTGAGATTCTAATCTCAATTCCGAAGAGTCAAAATTTCCGTAATTTATGTTTTTTAGACGCATTTGTGTTAAAATGTTTAGTTTTATCTAAGAAAATTATCGTTTTCTTTTAAATATGACTTCATTTTCACTTAATCAAGCATTTCGCCTAGTGTCTGAAACTTAGTATCAATACACATGCAGAAGGAAAAACAATATAGAAAATTTATGAGGAAAAATGCATGTTTTCAAAAGCAGTACGTTAATTTCCGTTCAAAATTTTATATCCTTAATGGGATATTTTGCGCCACTAAACACACGAGGTGGAACCCGTCGAATTCCGACGAAAGAAAATGTTTACAAATGAACTGTTGCATCAAATTTACAATACATCGACAAAAAATAATTAGAATAAAAAATCCATCTTACACTTGTTAATTTAACTTTCCAAAGACATATATTAACCTAAGATTAACAAAATACTTTTTTCATAAACTTCAACTGTTAAAAATATTGAAAAATTAAACTTTATTCATATACGTAATCAGTAACATATAATCAAGATAAGTAATTTTGATTAAGTTATTAATTGATGCTTGGTATTACGGAATGAAAAATCCGCAAAAATGATTTCACCTTCACATAATCATAGAATTTTTCTACCTTTACATCTAAACCGAATCAAGTCACTTTCCACGTTTTACATCCATATTAACCATTTAAAAACATTTTAACGCGCAATAGGCTATTAATAAATATATATTCAAGCTTGAAGTCAAGTTTGTCAACTATTACAACTTTCCATGTTAAAATTCCCACTCGTGATTTGAGATCTTAGTATAATATCTGTACCTGCACGTAAAAATTCCAGAAATGTATAACTTTTAGACGTATTCAAGGGAAAATATCTCGTTTTATCAAGTAAAATTATCGTTTACTTTTAAATATGACGTCATTTTCAGTCGCTGAAATATTTTGCCTATTGTCTCAAACTCAATATCAGCAAAATGAAAAAAATAGTGAAACATAACAGCATCATCAGGGAAATTGTGTCTTTTTTAAAGCATAACGTCATTTTCTGCTCAAATTTTAAAAAAAGATATTTTTAATTGTAATGAGAAAATTGCATCAGTAAGAATATAATCAACAAAGATAACTAATCCACTTTTAATAAAAATGAAGTACATCAGTTGCCACGATTAGAAAATTGGTATTAAAAACTATAAAAAAAATTAATATCTCAAAAATAAATTGAGTTACAGCTTTCAAACAAATTGCATTTAAAAGTGCATTTTTTCTGCATACGACGGTGTAAACATTTAAAATGTGGGATGTTTAGAAGTTTAAAAATTTGCTGTTGAGAAAATTGCAAAACCGAAATTTCATTTCAAATTTTGAAGTGTTGCCATTCGCAGAATGACGTATGCGTTGCGCACAGATATGTTTGTCCTTTATAATATAGATACAACAATTTTTATCAGATAATAGCATGAATAAAGATAAAAATA